>OY720633.1:55129981-55763691 GCA_963169105.1 Ceriagrion tenellum | reverse complement strand
GAAAAAAATTGGAAAAAAATCTGGATTAGCCTGGCGTAATGGATGTAGTGTTCGCCTGCCTTCGACGCGGAAGAATTTATCTCGCCGTAAATCGTGCGGGATATCACTCGACATGAATTTCACAGAATTTGGCCTCATTATGAATAAAATCTCATCTTTCCTATGAGAACAAATTAACAGCCTCTGACCATGAATTGTATTTTCGAAATATTTTGCTAAATATACCGCCCATTTTCCTCAGCCACAAGCGTCTTACTATGCAAATATAAGCATTTGCTTGCTTAAGGAGGTTTTGGCGAGATGAACTCATAAAATTCAATGAATTTGGCATAACATAGAAATATATCGCATATTTTCTGTCAGAGCAAAATACAGGGATTGTTCTAAATTCACTGAAAATCGAGTACCCGAAAAAATATACCTGGTCGGTTACATGAGTACTCGGATAAACACTCAAATGCACTGTACCTGGGTACTTGATATAAATAATTTTACTTTCGTTATTTTGACCATGCCTAATATAAACTCAAGGGAACGCAACTCCCTTTTCAGAGTTAGATAGCGCAGTGGTTAGAGACTTCGTCCCATGTACTGAAGGTTATAAGATCGATTCCGTACGGCGGAAATATTTGTTTGTCTCGATTCCGATTATTTTCGCTTGTTTTCATATCGTTAGTTATTTTGTGAGAGGCACCAGTACTAGCAGACGGCATTAATGGCGCAGATCAAGAAGATCGGACCGCTATCAACAGCCACAGATTCGGGCGAGATTGAAGTTCACGGAATCCGCCAGTGTACGGCGATATGGAAATCAACGGGGAAATCACAACATTAGTCTCTCTAAAAGATAGAGCCCTACACTCTAGCTACATATGGCCTGAGATAGAGAAGGGTGGAGGGCTTCAATCAACCAATCTTAGGACTGAACGACTCCCGAGGAGGAACCACATGTATTGGCTCTTAAATGCGACGATTTTATAAAGTTTATCAATCCTCGTATTCTCTTGGAAACCATATTTCCAACATGACGCTTGCAAATTTTGTATAGTGTTGACGTTCACTCTATCTTTAATATATCAAGGACTAAGAACACCAGAGGAGGGATACTGGAAACATACTGTAACCCAGGAGTGTTCAAGATTTCACATGAGTACTCACACCATCGTCCCACACCCAGGTGTTCCGCTTCCGAACACGACATGGCTACCCAACCCTCTCGAGAGTCACTTCTACCTCGTTCAGGCGTGACTTTCTCAGTATACCCTTTACTTCTATATTCTGACGAAGTTATTAATATCGTACGAACTCCAACGTACTACGGTAGATCAGATCATTATAATAAGATTATGGAAATAGACTGTAGAACAGAAAGATTTAAAATTTCGTTTTTTCCACGATCAATAAGAGACCATAATGGCTGCGTTGACACCTAGAAGGAGGTTAGTTGACAGATAGTGTAGCTGATTAATTTATGTACCCCGTAATGCATGTTTATAAATCTGCCGAGTAGCGCTAACACCATGTTTTGCATGTTCCCTGCATGACTCCGTGTCATGTTTACATAGTTACATTATAGAATATTTTAGTAGTTTCTGTAGCATTTGTAGTACACCCATAGTGAGGTGCATGTTGGTGAAAGGAAATTTCTTCACCCTAGTTCACGTTGGTAATAAGTCATCCCCTGTCAAACGCCATTGTGGTGGCTTCCAGGGTAATAAGTAGATACTCATGTAATCGTTCAGGTACTCGATTAACAGTAATTGAGTACATTTGGCCCATCTCTATCGTAGAGTTACCCCGCACCACACTCCCCGGAGTTGGCTTGCGCGATATTTCGTTGATATAGTTGTATAGTTATCTATCCTCGTCTTCAGTCCATTGAATGTACAAATGCAGTGGCCTTCCTCAGCCGAACTCTTTTTTTCCATTCCTCTCCGACTGAGCGACTTTTCTCGCCCCTCCCCCTTTTCCACAGTGGTTCCTTTCCTCGGGTCATTCATCTAAGGTTTCACCGCAGAACCGTCGGTTGGATGTGTGCGGGCGAGACTTTTCGGTGTGGAGGCCTCTTTGCCCTCCCTGCCCTTATTTCTGCCCTCTTGCCCCCGTTGGCCTTGGAGTAATTGGATTGGGTAGGCCTCGGAGCGCTCTCGGTTCCTCCGAAAAAGAAAATGAAATGCAATGCCCCGTTTCCAATGATATAGTACAGTGGTGAAAGAAAATAACGCAAAATTTTTCGCGCGCCAGAATGCAGAATGCTTAGGAACTACTTGGAGAAGCGCGTAATTTGGAAGAATGGCAACACTGAGGAAGGCATCGTTAACAGCAAAAATTTGAAATCCATTATGGAAGTCACTCACGCCTGGAGTCCAGAACTTACTCATTAGTTCCGCACTTTAATATACTACTTTAACACCGACCATGGTTTCCACAAACTGTCATTTTCAAGGTCAAGATCCTTGAAAATGACATAGTATGTCGAAACCATGGTCGGTGTTGAAGTAGTATATTAAAGTGTGTATATTACTATTGTTGCGTTATATTTTATCATGGATATATCGCATTTCCACCTAGTAAAGCCTGGAACGATTTCATACGTTACTCATCAGTTGCCTCTTTGTCGATCTTACTTCTTAAATTCGTTTGTTCATTCTACTGCGGTGCACCTTCGGGTTTATTTCAGCATGTTTCTTACATCGACTTCTATCATTTTTGGGAATGACATGCCAAAAAAATATTTACTATCCCACCCAACTCTGAAATGCGCTGACTTCTTCTTTCTTCACCTGATATGACCAAGGTATTATTATAATGGTCGACTTTCCTAGGGCGTTTTTAAATTACGCGTCCTGTGTTTCTTTCACCCAAATAATAAAAATAGAGCTTTGTTCGTAACAAATGTTACTGCAAAAATTATTAATTAAAATTAGTATTGCATACGTGAATAAATTTTTCCCGTTTTGATTTCGCGGGTTGAGGAGGTTGCGATCTCAAAACGGATATTTATTTATGAATCACAAGTGAGCCTTGAGTCCGTCATGAGAAGAATTTAACCGTGAAAACAGACGTAATCATATAACCTCATGAATTAAAAATAAATGTGCTCGCGTCGATACCGAATAATCTCGGGAGCTTTCTTTCGTCGTATAGGAGGAAGCTTGGTGACCAGTTTTTCGCTATAAAGATTTATCTAGCAAATTTAGGAAGTACAAACAAATATTCCGAAAAAAATTAACCCAAATTAGGTAGATTAATGGATAAACTACTCTTTGACCCCTGAATTCATAATATGATCTTATATTTTCCAGCTATAACTGCGCCACACACGTTTAAAAATAATTTTAAAAACCCTTAATAGATTGGAACGAACATGGAACTAATAACTTCCACGTTCGCGAGGTCTCCGTGGAGTTATATACGTGATGAGTTTGCTTAGCCCTGCAGCCATTCGTGTTTCCGAAGTCGTAGTCAATTATGTAATGACTCTTCAAATGAATTGTTTTTTAGAACTTTGAAGCCTTTGATGCATACGTCTCCATTGAAACTAAAGAAACTTTTTGATAAAAGAATTATTACTAGGGATAAAAATGCATTTCAACTCCAGATCACATTCACCTAAAGTGAAAAGCTTTTCCGCGCGTAGGAAATGACTTTGGATGATCGTCGTTTTACTACGCCTCAAACTACTTTCGTGAAACACTATGCATTACAATTAACATTTCGGCGTCTTTTCCTGTGAATTTCACGTTTGAATTCTGTAAAATTGATAGAATGGAACTCTTGCCAGAAGGTGAAAACTTTTCCATTAAAGTATTCCTGATATTTTAATACCGTACCCAAGTTTCTACTTAAATCCTATGTAAGGCCCTCGTAAATTCAGGAAATATAAAGATAGTAAATTTCTTAATTCCAACTAGAGTTTTATTCACTCTTTGAAAAACAATTTCAAAAGTCCAGGGCATCTAATTCGGCCTAGTTTTCAAAGTATTCGTTGGAATTTCCTTTTTCCAGTGAATAGTAAAAACCACTTGATGCGTTCTTTCCTCAGTCGACGCAGTAGCCCAAAGGGAAGAGTATTCGACTGCGGCCAGGGGGGTCTGGGGTTCAAATCTTGGGTGAGGCCTCTTCGAACGCACTCACACTTAACCTATGCGATTAGACTTCATTGTTACCAAAACTTCGCAGGGACCCGTGGAAGGGCGAGGAAATGGATATCGGCCTCGATTAAGAGTGTGTGAATATTCCATACAATAGGGCAATTTTGTAATGGGGTAGAGCGGTCACCTTGATAATCAAATAAGATAGCTTACTTCACTTTCTCGGGTACTTGATCTCGGCCCCACTTGATTTCTACCTTCTGCATGTCGTCTGATGCTCAAATCCATACTCTCGCTAATTTAGCTCTTTATAAATCGCTATTCTTGAATCAGGAAGTTGACCGGATCTTTGATAGTGTCAATTAGCGAAATGATCTGAGGCTACTTTCACATTTAATTTACTTTGAAATAATTAAGTAAAGAGGACAATTATTTATTACAGATATAAGTTTTTGATTCCACATGCTGAGTGTGTAAATAACAATTTTTGTCTCAGTGAGAGACCTGAGGAAGAGTGAAAATATATTATAAATGCCTTTTAATCGGGTTTTGAAGTTTTTACAGCATTTTATTCTAGATTTGCAGTAATCAATGCATTTGTCTTGTGGTTCATCAGGTGTTTCGGGTCTCCCCGCGGGTCTAAAAGCTCCCCACCAGGTCTACAAGCCTTCGCTTATACCCTAGTGGGAAGTAGTGGGAAAAGGAAATGGGAAGGGAAAGTTAGCGAGCCACAGCCCCCTGCGAGGCCGACACCATGAGGCGGATTGACGACAAAAGGACGTCAATGGGCCACCGCCTCCCCGCAGTTCTCGTATCTGTTGGGTTACCCCAACAACGTGAGACGAGTCCCCGTCAGTCGATCCTCGGTCGATTGCTACTAATATCGACCCCCCTACTGCCATGCCCCCTTTCATTTCACCCCCGCTCGCCCCGGATGACTGATCGAGTTTAGGAAGGGATTAGTAATCGTCTTGATCGTGGGATATTTCTGCCATTTGTCGCTAAATATAGCCCGCAGTGCATCGCGGGATAGTTCGATTCGGAGTTAGGCCGAAGGTGTTCCTGTACTGGGAATGTCGGTCCAAACCTCTTGGTGCAAGTTTGCCCATAAATTATCTGAAAATACATAACTACATAACTACCCATCGAAATGTCGATTGTAAGTGACTTGCTAGGCTACTGTCATGATAGTGACTTTCATTTGTAAACGCCCCTAATTCATCCACCATCCACTCTTGTCGTTATTTATGTTAGGTATACTATGATTACCTACAATGTACCCTATGTATACTATGTCTAATACTTATACTGTGTGTACTATGCATACTATCTATAATGTGTCTACAATGTATACTACATACACTGTGTATACAGTGTACACTATTCACACTATGCATATTATTCATACTATGTATACTATTTATACTATGCATACTATATATACTATGGTCGTAACTTTGGTGTTGGAGGATGAGAAGCATTATTTTGCTCATCTCTTTTCCTCCCTTTTGTCCTCGAGTCTGGGGAGTTGGATTGGACAGGCTGGCTTCCAGTGCTTTCAGTTCTTCCGTGAGAAAAAAAAGTATGGTGGTACTAAAAAAGGAGAAATGGAAGTGGACGGGTGTGTGTGAGAGAGAAAGAAATGGGACCCTGCGGTTTCGTTCGGTTGTTCGGGATTGACGGGAAGACCGCTTGGGGAACGGGGGATTGTGGGGAGGGTAGGGCAAGGAATAAGGGCGGGGCCCGGGCAAGAGTCTCGTATTTCGTGACTTTCCTCGCTTTGTCACGTGACCCGTGGAAAATAGAAATGCGCCGTCCTTCGTTTTCTTGGGGAGTAGTTTTTGGTTTCCCCGAGCTTGCCTGCCCCAAATCGATTTGCGGATCAGCAGCGACGCCCCTGATAAGCTCTTCCCCCCCCTTACTCCCACAAATCCCCTCTCGCCCCCCCTGCTCGCCGCCCAATCCCACCCCGGGTGACTGATTGAGTCGAGGAAAAGATAGCGCCTTGGAGAGATATTTCGGCCCCCTTTGGCGCTAAATATAGCCCGCAGTGCATCGCGGGATGGTTCGATACGGAATTAGGCCCATGGGGTTCCAATGCTGGGAATTTCAGTTCCGAACTGAAACCTCCCGGGGCAAGTATGCCCGTTAATTTTTTGAAATTCATGAGTATGAAACGTTCAATATGAATTTAAAAAACCACGCAGTAGATCATTTACTTGATACGCCATATCTAATGCACTTTCGACCGTGAGTGAAGAAAGCTCCATTTTCGTAAGGTACGAGGCTCGTGGCGTCAGACGAGGCAAGTCAGACGAAATAGCCGGAAATGTCGCCGCTTTTTAGTCGTCTTATTGACTAAAATGAATCGCTCCCTGAGGTCCTATTATTCATTGGAATAAGGGTGTCCATCACTATTGGTCGTTCAATCCTAAGATTGATTGACCGCAGCCCTCCACTCTTCCCTATCTAATGCTAGTTCCCCCACTTACTGGTATCTCTTTCTATGTACTTTCCTCTTTATTTGGTCCATGAATTAACCACCTTTCTGTATGGTGTACCACATGGCCCTTTCCTCTTCTATACTTGTGTACACTTCTACATTTTTTTTCCGTCTATTTTGTCTTGAGTATCCTCCTCCTGCACCAGGTTTCAATGGCTTCTAGACTGTTCTTATCACCTTTGCCAATGCTCCATACTTCCAATGAATCATAAAATGCCACGCTTCACACTAATGTTTTCACAAAGTGCTGCCTCGTTTTAGTCCTATCTTCTTTGAGCACAGCTGTTGTTTTTTCCCCATTAAAGCCTTCTTATCCTGGGCTATTCTCCGCTTGGTGTCCGTTGTACTTCCTCTGTCCCACGTGATGGTACATCCGAGATGGGTGAAGGAATCCGGGTGTCCGACAGACGAAAACAAGCTCCACCTGTATGTGTGAACCTCATAAATACTTTGCCAGGGAAGCGAAATACCACACACTTACCGTTTTTATAGGCGATAAAATCCTATGCAGTACAATTATAAATTAGTACACAGCCACGAATTCTATGCGCTGAGGGTGTTATTGTTTCAGTATTCCACGTGATAAAGTTAGTCAATACTCTCGGATGGGTAAATGTTGGGTACCTGGACATATGGGAATAGCTGGTAATGAACGCGCAGACAAGGCTGCAAAGGAAGCACTACAGATGCCAGAAATTGTATGGAATATGGTGACTGCGGAGGACCTAAAGGCTATGTTTCGAAGCGTTATTTTGGACAAATGGCAAGAATCGTGGCATGGCGAGTAATGACATCAAGCTTCAGACTGTGAAACCGGTAGTATCAGTAGTAGTTTTCTCCTTACGGTAGTTTGAGCGTAATATATTTATATGCTAAAACATGTTAAATATTTTTTCCTTGTGAGCTTCCAAGAATTTTTTTTCAAAATCAAGAAAGGGCAACTCGATTGTAGGAATTTTTATTTTAGGAAGCCTTATTTAACTCCTTATTTTCGTTAAAATCCGTTATGAATCTAATGGAGTGAAATAAACGCATTATTATTAATACGAATCTCGGAATGAAAGTATGTCTTTTCCTCACATATGACTCTTCCTCGGTTTTCGGTCGGTACATCGGACTTTCCTCGGTATGACTTTTCCTCACATCATTCGTATCACCTATGCTTACTCAATTAGCTCTCTTGCTACTAAGGTAGTTCGAGCGAACAATAATTTCACCTATAAATAAATAAATATGGTCTCATTTTAAAGAAAAATACCTTCCTCTCCTAAACATACCAAAATTTCAGGCCCCTAACGAACTTCTCTCTGAGATTTTTGACAAAAAATACTAGCCGTTTAAAGTGGGAAATTGTTCGTGCAGGCACTCCAGAGAGACCTAATTTAGAAAATGAAGCAATCCTTACTGATCTCGTGATAAAATCAACATTGTGTAGTTTTTATAATTTCTCTACAATTTTTGAAAATGAATCGTTTTGTCACTGCAAAAATTTTTTTCAGAATTGCAAAAAGACATTCCGCTGTGACGGAATTTTGAATGTAATGCGTGAGAGGAATGAGTCAAATCAAAGACTTATGTAAAAACTTTTATTTTGTTGCCTAGAATTTCAGTCATATGAAAGAATATTATTTCACCAATTATAATAAATCAGTATTTAATCCATGCTTACTACAGATGCTTAAATTGAAACGCACAAATCGAATATGGTCTCCATTATGACAAGAGAACAATCTCACTCAAGCTACCTTAAAATACCGCACCTAGCGAAAGCAAGTGGCATCAATATCCCGCCTAATATTCGCAAAAGAAATTGATAGCCGATATATTCACAAGAAAGGAAAAGGAAAGGCGTGTTTTCAAAACATAGTTTTGATGACTGAGATAAAAAAGTATAAATTTCATAATTGACATAAAATATATGCGAGATGAACGTTTAGGCTACGAATTGAAAGCGGATTTAATCCAGTCAGAGGCCAGGTAAAACACCTGGTAGTCAAATATTTGCTTGCTTCTAAAGTGAAATACCCTTTAGCAATGGACGCCCAAACGTAACTCCAGGTGCTCTTTGCTCCCAAACCCCAACGCCGCAAGGGATGATGGGAGAAAATTAGAGCGGCGCCTAAATGATTATGCAAACGGTCGTTCTCTCTCGGATCCCGACGCAAACGCACTAACCTCCGCGCACACAATTTCCATTTCCCCGCGAAAGCGTTGGTAGCACTCTTGGTGTGGTTTTTACGAGTTCCATTTGTGCCGGCGTCCGTGGACGGACGCGCTTGATAGGACGTGACCAAACGGGGGAGAGCCAATCCCCGCTAGCACGCGTCTACTGCTCTCTGCGCACGGAAACACTCAACGGACACCGGACAGGTTTGTGACCGAACTGATGAACTAATTAAGGTAGTTTGAGGAAAATATCATTCACTTAGAAATCAATGAATTCATCTAATTTAAAGAAAAGTATCTCACCCTTCCAACGACACCAAGACATCCACCCCTTAGCTCATTACTTTCCGAGACATTTGCCAAAAAAATACCAGTCCTTTTACATGCGGATGGCACGTGTAAGCACTCCAGAGAGACATAATTTAAAAAAATTAGGAATGCCTAGATCTCGTCAAAAACTTGAAAATGTCTAGCTTGTATGTTTTCTCAACAATTTTTGGCAATAATCATACTGTCAACGGAGTAATTTTTTCAGGATCACAATGAACCTTCCGTTTTGACGGAGTTTTAAATGTACCGCGCGAAAAAAAAATAGACAAGTTAAAGACTTATATAGATATTTTTATTAATTTACTTAGAATTTCAGTCATATAAAAGTAATTTATTGCACTATTAATGATAAAATATTTAATTCATGTGTCCTACAGCCGGTGAAATATAAAACGTATAATTCGAATATAGTCTCTATTATGACTAGGGGACCATCTAGCTCAAACTACCGTAATAGAATAGAATATTTTTTTATTGCTCTGGGGTCATACCCCTTAAGAGCAAAAAGATAGTATCCATAGTAATGCTAGTTAGTGAACGTATATAAAAAGTATAAATATGGCATAGACCAGGGGTGGCCAACCCGCGGCCCGCCTTTTTGAACATTTTTCCTGTCCGCAAGATTCATCACATTTTTATACAATAACTTTAACACAATAATAATAACTCATTATGTTTCAATTTTTCACTCCAAAAATGTCTATAGTGGGTCTAAATCTAATGTGGGGTTATATAATAGGGTAGCCCCCGGAGTTATGATGCATTTCCAAAGTGGCCCGCAAGATCATTTTGGTTGGCCACCCCTGGCAAAGACGAATGGCGCAAGGATGTATGAAACATAATATTTTTACATAAAAATTGTTCTACGCAAATAATGAACAGTTTACAGCCATGCAAGGAAAATTGCGAAGTATTACATATAATGTAGTTAGAAATCCAGCAAACAAGTCCAAGATCTAAAGATACAACTACAACATTAGGAATCAGAAGGTAATACATTACAATATTTCTTTTTGAATGTCAAGACTGAGTGCCTACCTTCTATATGTTTTGGTAGATTATTCCACAGATGACACGATAGAAATTATGCAATACAAATAATGAACAGTTTACAAGTATGCAAGGTAAACTGCGGAGTATTACATAAAATGAAGTTAGAAATTCATCAAACAAGTCCACGATATAAAGTTGCAAATACTACATTAAGAATCAGAAAGTAATGCATTGTAGTATTTCATTTTGAATTCTGATAGAGAGGGAATATGTTTCGGTAGTTAATGTGTTTATATTTTATATATATATAATCGTTCGTTCATTCACTCAGACCGCTCAGCGGCAAATACACACATATAAATGTTTATACAGAAAGGTAGAAAGAAAGTGGATAGGAACACATAAAATCAACAAACACAGTGGTGGTGTGAAGGTGTAAAGATGGCCGATTCCAAGCAGAAAAAATTCGACTGGACCGGGAATCGAACCACGGACCTTATATATGTATATATATATGTCGGTAATTAACGGCTAGTGTGTCTATTCCTGAATCACCATGTTATATAATGCATTCGAAAACTAAGCCAACTTTATCACACTTTTTTTTGTTGATCAAGCGTTTATAATCTTCACATTTTAGAGAAGGATGGGGCTTATGTTGATATGAAAAAAAACATTAAACGTATATAAGTTACAGTTTTGGGCTTAACATTATGGAAACGAGACACATGAATTAATTTCAAGCTTTGTATTTACATTCCGCACTTTTTTACTTTACCGACCGTGGTTTCGACATACAACGTCATTTTTGAGGTAAATATCTCTAATTTCAGAATTTATCTCTAATAAGCGCTGAAAATGACACCGTATGTCGAAACCATTGGCGGTAAAAAATAAATAAGTGTGGAATGTACAAAGCAAGATAGTAATTCAAATATTTAACGGTAATGTATGCTTTAATTTGTCAAATTACGAAGAATTCTCACTGGATTTCAATCAAATCCATCCATTTCAGGTAGATAAATTGGTTTTATTAAACAAGAAAGGTGATTAAAATACCAATCCATCTTCAGATTTGCGTAGAAGTAGCTTCCAAATTTCATTTGTTTCTTTATTTCAACGTTTAAAATCATAAGTATCCCCGTTGACACAATATACCCTGGTTAGATAAGAAAAAAAAACCTTTATTTCGAACGCGTTGCTTCTCGCGCTCTCTTAAAAGTCGAAAAAATAATGCATGAAAATTTTTCGCACGCTTGGACATCACCTGGGCTCAAACCGGTGCCCTTTTTTCGTCATAAAAAAATATTTTTAGTTTAAAAAAATAAAAAAATACTCGATCGCCTCTAAAGATTTTGCATTCCTTAAATATTTTGCATTCTTTGGGTAAGAAAATACTTAATGCATTGGACGATTTTAAAATAATGTTTTCATCTAGAGGGGCATAACCTATTGACCCACTACCGAAAAGATACATTTGTAAACACCGATTTTTGATGGATGAAATCAAAACAGGAACCAAAGAGAAAAAAGGGTTGAGTGTGGCCTTGAATTGAAAGGGGAACATGATAACAGAATTGTACGCAAAAGTTAGATCAGAATCTCAAGTTCCCCATGTAAACAATCATGCGCCGAAAATTTCAGATAGTGCAAACTAAAATTTGATAGGAATTAAAGGGATCGAGGCAAGAAAAATCAGCTGCCATTCTTCAGATTCTGGAGACAGAACTTTTCGAAAGCACCTAATGCAGAAGAATTATACGCTAAGTGAAGAAAGAAACGTTATATGATAACATGGGTTTCGATTTGTAAAAATCCCTCAGATTATTACTGAATTTCAGTTAAATCTGCTCTTAATTGTTTCTTAATTAGTAATAACAAACGAAAATAAGTGCAACTTTACGGAAATCTTACCTTACAAGCCTTCCATTTTTTATAATTGATTTTTTACGGCGTTTAAGAGCCTAATTATTACAGTTGTCACATAAACCCGTGGTTAGAAAAAATCAAAACGTTTATTTCGAACGCGTTGTCTCTCACGCTCTCTCAAGTCTCAGAATCGCTAAAAAAAATTAGATAGATTATACATTAAAAAAATTTTGTACGCTTGGACATCACTTGGGCTCGAACCGGTGACCATTTTTCGTCAAAGTGTTTTAACAGTAAAAGCCATAAAGAACTCTCAAGTGTAATGGTGTCTCATGTGGAAAAAAAGGAAGGGTCGCGGTAATCTTTAGATTATTACCCATTGGACGTAGGTAGGCCTGGCGAGGGCTTCTCCACCTTGCCGCCTCCCTCCCCTCCCTCCATCGCGACCACTCTCAGCCTAGCGCTCCAGTATCCGCGGCCACGGACCCTTCCGACAATATACCGCGTTATTAAGGCTTTTAACTCGCTGCGTTCATTTTTATATAAGTGAAAAAGGTTGAACTTAACTCCTTAAGTATCATTTTAATTCCAATTTAATTTCTGGAGAGCTGAATTGGATATTACCGTAAGCGTTTAAGATTTCTACTTCACCGTCGAATAATTGGGTGTCCGATGAATTGTCATGCGCGCTGCTCCATTTCCGGGAGCCATTTAAAATGCATTTGAACACAAGAGAGATTAATTTACATCGTTAAATTTTATAACAATTATTTTAGCTCATGAAATTCAATGTAATAATACATTCATTACACTTCACTCACTTGTTCACGTAGGTACTCATTTCCCGCGTTCACTCTTTCGGGTGGCGGTTGTCATGGAAGTCACTCATTGTTAACCCTCTCCCATTGGAAGCTGTATGGACGTGGTTTTATTGAATGGTGAGGCATTAAATTTTATTCAGGTTGGATTATTTCCTGTTAACTAAGCTGCACTCTTATCAACAAAAATGATTTCTGTAATTTTTCGATAAATTATTGTGGACCATACCTCTTAAAAATTATCAAAGAAGTCTCACGTGTGCAACTTTACTTATGGCCCAGGATCTCTGTTAATATTGGTTGATATTTTTGTTCACCCTAAGTTATATCATATAACTTATTATAGTTGGAAACATAGAATTTAGTGCTTTTAATTAAATGATTATTTGTCGATTGCGTGCCAATCTTTTTCCTGAGGGGGTTATTAACGCGTTCCCTAAATTTTAGATCCTTATCCATTTCATTTGGTGATGTTCGTGTCCTGTGAGTTGATTTAAAAAAAAATCTATCATGTGACTTTGAGCAGCTCGTAAATCGTGTGATTTTTAGACCCATCTACATTTACATAATACCCTGCGAGCCGCCGCATGGGCGTGTGGCAGGGGGTGTTAGGACACAAGCCGTGTACAGGTGTAAGGGATAAGGTTTTGGTAGGTGAAATGTTGACGTTCATTATGTGAGTGTATTTAATCTTGCTCAGTTTTGATGTGGTCGCTTATTGTGCGCGGAAAAAACGAGTATTTGCATTTATCTGTTCGGCAATGTATCTCTCTTATTTTATCTCTTCTGTCAGACATAGAGAAGTAGTGAGGCGTCATGATAATATTCTCCGTGTCGCTCTGAAACACACCAGTTATGGATTTCTCAAGCAAACTAAGCCTAGCGTGTTGCCTTCAGGTTTCTAGGGGCTCCCACCTTAATCCCTCTAAAAGTCGTGATACACTATAAGGTGTGGAATTTCGATATCTGTGGAATGGTGACCTCATCCGCAAATGCCAGGGTTGGAGAAACCCAAAGGAAAAATTCCACTGATCCAACCAAAGTGAATGGTTATTCAGTATTCCACGGGTTAAAGAAAGTTTTTGTCGATATTCTGGGAGTATCCTCACGATTTTCTACACTTGCAGGGCCCAATCTGCTACTATAGTGCTCGCAGAGTTTCTGTGCACTGGAGAATTCCTCCAAGCCTAGCTGCCATGGTAGATGAGCAGCGATTGGCTGCCGGCGTCCAATCCCGTAAACCGGTTCTTAGCTCAGTGCGCGCCCCGTACGAATACTGTTTTAGTACTGACTTAAAGCTTTGTTTATATATCGTGTAATCACGGTGACCTCCGCCGATGGGTATTACTCTCTAACCTCACTGCGATGACTATTGCAATCACTGCAAGTTTTGACTCGATATCTATGGCAGTTTCTCCTCCAGAGTATTTCTATTCTAAAGGCCTTCGCGTCGGCGAGGCATAGCGTTCGTTTTCGCCGATTCTTTTGGGTCGCAACTTACAGTATTCGTACGCGGTGCGCACTGAGCTAAAAACCGGTTTACGGGATTGGACGCCGGCAACCAATCGCTGCTCATCTACCATGGGCAGCTAGTCTTGGAGGAACTCTCCAGTGCACAGAAACTCTGCGAGCACTATAGTATTTCCTTCTCCTCAACATACGCTCTACCCTTTTTTTATCCCTTCTTCATTTATTCATTGGCCGTACGATCCTAAGACTGGTAAACTGCAGTCCTCCACCCTTCCCTATCCAATACTAGTTCCCTTAACTCCTGGTATCTCTTCCTACATTTTTCTTATTATTTAGCCCATGGAATTATTCCTGGGTCTTTCTCTGAGGACATTTTCCCTACTTTTGCCTTCAGTTATGTTCTTCACAAACCCGTTGTGTGGCAAGGTGTGTCCAATCCATCTTGTTCTTCTTTTCTGTATATTGTTCCATATAGTCCTTTCCTTTTATACTCTTCTGTACACGTCATCTTTCTTATTCTGTCCGTCCAACTATCCCTTCTATAAAACTCATACTCCTTTTTGCCCTTCCTCGCTCGCCCAACATCCTTCCCTCTATCACACTCTTGAGCCACCCAACGCCCATTAATGCCGCGTCCACACCAACCACTAAAGTGAGCATTTAATTGCACCTGTCACTTAGGTGCACCGAGTAGACGCCCTTTCGTCAATTATAGGACGGGCCGACGTAAGTGGACTAGGGGACCCCTAATTAAGTTGACTTGGAAGATATCGATGATGTTCCATCGAGGCAGTCGAGGCCATACCATCGATAGGACGAGAAGTTTCGATAGTCACCAGCATCATACTTGTATTTACATTATTTATATGAGAAGTTGAGAATCGTTCAATAGTTTAAGCTGTTATACATGTTTAGAAATCACCAAAACATGAAAAACACTCGCGCGATGCGAAGTTCTTTCCATGAACACTGGCTGGGGCTAAGGTAGATTTGATATATTCTAGGTCCTTATACCCAGGTTATGACGTGATCCCATGATTCTTTCTGATTTCTCCATTTTGGGTCGGGCACGACGCGGCGTTCCGTAGCACGGTCACTCTTCATTGAGTAACCAAGAGTGATTAGCCTTGTTCAGCGTAAAAAATTCTCTTTTTAACATGAATTCGATTTTGAACTTCATATTATGAAAAGAGTAGGAAATATGTCCGAGGTATATTTTGGTCTAAATTAACGGTATAACATTTCTGATCAAACGAATAAACGAATTTTCTAACGACGCAACAAGAACCATCTCTCAGGGTATAAAGACCTTCGATATCTTCGTGTAGACAATCGTCTGCATTTAAGTGCTGCATTTAACTAAACGCTACTTAAGTACACATGCAGTGTAGACGATCATCTTCAGGCACCTACCCTGCTTACCCCTGATTTCATGCAGAAGTTTACACTGCTAGCCCACCACCACCTAGCTCTTCATCGTTCGTCTTCATTTCCGTCCACCACACCTTCTTCAACCTTCTCTACATCCATATCTCCAACGCCAGCTGCCTATTCTCGTCCTCCTTTCTCAGGGTCCACGTTTCTGGCCCGTATAAAGCTACATGCTCTTACATTACAACATATCAATCTCTTCACGAGCTACTTTTTTGCATGTTTATCCAAGGTTCTCGTCATCAGCTCCTTTCTATTATTAAACGCTTCCATCGCCGACGGTAATCTCCTCCATTCGTCTTAGTTACTATCCTCATATTCCTCTCGCGTACTACAAAGTTAATTAAAATGGCCTACTTGATCCAGTTAAAGCCTACCTAATTTTATCTCTCGCCTCGCATTCCAAGGGGATCGGGTTGGTATGGTGGCTAGAGTACTGGCTATCTATACGGGCGGCCAGGGTTCAAATCCCTGCAGAGGAGGACGTTTTTCAGAGGATACCCGATTCCTATTTGAGTGTCTTGTGGAGGGCACTTCAAGTGCACTACTCCGTCTGTCGGATGAGACGTTAAACCGTGGTCCCATTGGAGCCTTTTCTTAAGAGCAGGCTAATATCGACGCCGGGTTTCCATCCACCCTTCCTCCCTTACCTATCCCCTATGGCGCAAATGACCTCAGCCGTCGGTCGCCTCCCAAAAAAATCCAATCCGATCCTCGCTTTCCAAGTGTTAGGGGGTCTATTTTTGGTTCATTTCCCTGTTATTTTTTTCATTTCTTATCACCAAAACTCAAAAAATTGGAAAACAGTGGAATTCAGACGTTGCTTAACGTTGCATGGGAAATGTTAACCCATATAATAATATTTATTTATTGATTGGTGAGATAGTAACGGGATACGTCACCATATCCAAAAATTAATAAACAAATATTATACAATAAATAAATAAATATGTATATAGAGTTTTGTGTGTAAGCGACGCATACCAAATAGTGGCAATTAGACGATGACTTACGTTGCATGGGAAATTTTAACCCATAAAATAGTGTTTATCACGTTGTTATTGTCTCACGTAGTCCTGCGGGACGAAACCCTACATTGTCCCTCTTATTTAGAATTCATTCCCCTCACCCCCTTCTCTGCCTACGATGATCGCGTCACTTTTGATTTCGGATCACGGTTTTGAATCGCTTACATTTTCGCGACCGCTTTTGAACTCAAACCGGGGCTTTAATTCGACCGGCGGTTGGCTCAATCACTTCAAAATGCATTAGCCGTTCTCTAAAACCCGTCTCTCCACCCGCTCCATGGGGAATTTTAATCTGACTTCGCCCCACTCATACCCCTCAATCCCCTCAGTGATGAACCAAGCTGCACACAGCTTTCCCGCGACTGCGTACGTTTTGGGGGAGTGGGGGAGGCGCCCCTGTCAAAAGTCAACCCTGATTTCGTACAATGCCCACGTGGAAGGTTTGGGTGGGTATTGGTTCTGGATGACGTCCATTCGTTCACGGCTGGTTGATTACAGGGGAATTCAATCTGAAAACTACTGAGGTTGTTTTAACCATTACTGCTCGGGGAGAGTTTGGTTAAAATGTTTGCTAAACGGCGGGAGATCAACTGTTTTTTTTACGGAATGATTGAGAAGAGGGTTGAGCCTTTGTTCCTGAAAGCATTCTTCAAAATTGAAAAAAAAAATCACATTGGTGTGCAATCTTTAGATTCGAAATCAGTTGCTTGATTTTCATGAATTCTATTGTTATTCTTGTACAATTTTTGTGATCGTTTACGGTCACTAAATAAATGCACTAATTTATGTCATCTACTTTCATTTGTAAATAAATTTTTGCTATGGTCAGCTGCTTGCTTTTCAAAAAAATTTTGCTGGCTATAAATTGTTGCTGGGAAAAACTGCTTGCTTTTCATGAAATCTACTGTTGTTTTGGCTCAATTTTGTGAGTATTTACGGTCACTAAACAATTGCACTCATTGATTTCATCAACTTTCATTTGTATGTAAATTGTTGCTAGGGTTTGCCGCTTGCTTTTCAATAAATAATTGCTAGCAATAAATTGTTGCTAGGATCAGCTGCTTACTTTTCGTGAAATCTGTTGTCTATGTCTCAATTTTTGATAATTTTTTATGCGATAAATATACGCTGTCGATTATGCCATCAAATTTCATTTGTAAATAAATTGTTGCTATGGTTATTCCCGCTATAAACAAAGTTTTTCCCCAAAATTCACTCCGCTACTAATTGTAACCGACTAAATGCTATATATCGCTCCTGAAGAATGATATTATCGGCTTGATTCTATTCTGACATTGCTGACCGCTGAAAATTACCGGAGATTTCATTCAATTTCCCCTAGTTCTCTACTCGTCTGCTGCTCGTGTCATCCTGATCATGTCGCGCAGATGGGACTCATTTGAGTCTCGGAAACGTCCTACCTCGCATTAGTGATAACATGCACTCAGCCTATTATCCTCCATTTCCATAAATGATCGGTGCTTTCATCCAAAATTTCTATGCAAATTCTCAATACGTCCGCAGCTAGTGTCATCCGGATGATGTCTAGCACAGAACAGTCTTATGATATGTAGAGTAACTCCCTATCACTGGAATCGTTCAAAACTTGGTACTGTGGGAGGATGCTGAACATTAAATGGACGGACAAAATAAGAAATGAATATGCGCACAGCAGAGTGGAAGAGGAAGGTACCATATGGCACTATATATATGAGAAGAACTGGATGGATTGGACACACTCTGAGACTCAATGGGTGAGTGAAGAACGTAATTGAAGGTAAAATAGGGGGATAAGCCCCCACAGGAAGACCCAGGAATAATATTATGGACCGAATAAAGAGGAAAGCACATGTGGAAAGCTACTAGGAAGAGAGGGAACTAGCATTAGATGGGGAATAGTGGAGGGCTGCAGTCGACTAATCTTAGGATTGAACGACCAGTTGTGATGAATGTCCTGATCTTGTATTATCAGTAGTACCTTGGATGTGTTCTATTTATGAGATTAGAATTCCGTACATACCTCTCATGACTTCCTGATTTCGGCTTTATACATTATACGACGGAAATACGGCAGTTTCGGCCTCGCGTGTCCATTTAGACGGAGAATGCGTGACATCAAATCCGATAGCACCTTCCAGAAGTGAATGCAGACGCGTCCCGAATCACCACGCAAAATGTGCTTTCGTGATTCGCGCGTGCGTAATGTCCGTCCCGGCGACCGTGTCTCGTAAATGATACTTTCAAATTAGTTTCCGCGGCCGAAACGAACGCCTAACTCCTTTCTCCACCACCACACCCCCTCTCCCCCCTGCCCACTCGACGTTAACGCGTTTACGATGATGGACTGAAAGGGGCGGGGCTTTTGTGTTCGAGAGGCTGAGAGGGAGGCGTAATTTAGCCGGCTGAGTGTAGCACCTATCCACCTGCCTGCCAACCTTTAATATGGGCCGCTGTCGGACTGGACGCTGGAAGTTGATAGTGATGGAAACAAACCCATTTACGCCAGGGGCTTAAATTAATTAGCGCCCGGCAGAATATATAGTGAGACTGCCAAACTCTTCCTCCGGCTGCCTTGCCCAAAAAAAAAGGTCTCACCCCCTACGCCCAACAATTCCCCCCGCGTTCTCCCATGACATTTTTCTCGTCCACTGAAATGCTAAAACTCTAAAGTTTGGGAAAAAAGGACGGTGATGGAAAGGGTTTTATTTATTTTTTTTTGGAGTTGCGACCCTGTACGGATCTCCCCTCGCACGCTCTGTTAGCACGTTGGTTCCTCTTCACCGCCCACCCCACCCTAGATCCCTAAACCCTTCTGAGCCTCATTCCCTGAAAAACCCGGGATCTCACGAAGGGGTTTTTTTCCCCTGCGTTCAGCTCAAAGTTTTGGCAGCTTGATCCGCTGTGAGTTCCAATCACCACCGGTCCGATGTTTTACCTCCCCGAGACGACAGAGTTGCAGTCTCTTGTACTTTATACTTAAAGTATTGACTCAGTTGTAAACTTGGATGGCCGATTGTCAATGGAAATGAACGATAGCTCTCCGCCGATAGTTGGTATTTTTACCAACGAAGTCGTGACGACTGAACTCGCGCTGTGTTTCGATCGACAATGGATCGATACTCGCACTCTCTGAAAAACATAGGCACTCTTTAAACATTCAATCAAACTTATACGGCCGATCGTCAATAAAACCGATATTTATCTTATTATACTCGATATTTTTCCTCGCAGATGCTTCCACAGGCTTGACGGTTTCAGTCGATAGTTTTCTTTCATCTTTATTTATTTATTTCACCACCAAAAACTGCACAAGGCTATTACATTAGCTGACAAAATCAATAAATAAATAAAAGTTTCAAAGAAAAATATAATAAACATTAAATAAAACACAATAATGAGGTAAACGTAAGAAATAAGACTTAGGGATTGGAGCGGGGTGAATCTTTCAAGTGGCGTTTAATAATAATAATAATAATAAATAATAATAATAAATTTATTGTATTATTCTAGGAGTGAACTCCTTTAGAACATGGGAGGATTTAAGGGAGGATTTGAAAACGGCGGCAGTGGAGAAAAGGTCATGAACAGAGACAAGACAGGTCATGTACCTGATGATGGCTCAGTGAGTTGACACGCGTCGTACGTACTAAATACCTTGTGGAATAGTGCAATTGTTGTTTCTGCTTTAATATGACGAACTTCCACTAAATCTCACCTGAATCTGTTGAAATAATGGATAGTACAGGTAAAATCCAGGTGATCCATAAAGCTTTTGATGGGATAGAGGAAGGAGTCAGCATTGGAGGTAGGAAGATAAGAAGTATAAGATTTGAAGATGACGTGGTAATATTAGCAGATGATATGCAATCACTTCAAAGGTTGATAAAGGTTTTGGAAGAAGGGATGAAGGAACATGGGATGAAGATAAACCTAGGAAAGACAAAGATGATGCCAGTAAACTGTGAAAATTATACGAGTGTGAAAATAAATGAAGGTGTAATAGGAAAAGTGAAAAGCTACCGGTACCTAGGAACGATGGTGACAAACGACTGGAGAAGTATTGCAGAAATAAGAGCAAGGATAGCAATGGCAAAAGAGGCCTTCAGCCAGAAGAAAAACTTGCTGTGCAATAAAAGTCTGGATCTGGAGCTGAGAAAGAGACTAGCTAAATGCTATTCATGGAGCGTTTTCAAGTATGGATGCGAAGCGTGGACATTTGGTAAGAGGGAAAGGAATAGAATAGAAGCTTATGAAATGTGGGTGTGAAGAAGGATGGAAAAAGTAAGATGGGTAGATAAGATGAGAAATGAAGAGGTTTTGAGCAAAGTAAAAGAAGGAAGATCGCTCCTAAAGGAAATAAGGAAAAGGAAAGGAAACTGGTTGGGCCATGTGATGAGAGGGAAAAGTATGATAACTGTGGCACTTGAGGGTTCAATTGAAGGAAAGAAAAAGAGAGGAAGGAGAAGAATTAAATTGGTGGATCAGGTGAAGAACATCAGCTACGATGAAGCAAAGAAGGAAGCTCGGGACAGAAGCGGATGGAGACGACAGTGGTGTACGGGACCTGTCAGCAGACAGAACACCAGATGATGATGACAGGTAAAATAGGTATTGGGAGATAATTCTCAATGACAATTATGGGGCCATGTTTTAAAATTAGGGTGACATAAGCGTTTTTCCAGTGTGGAGGGAAAGAACCAATGGTGAAGAACCTATTGAAGAGGATGAAGATGGGGACGCAAAGAGAGGTAGCGGTCTGAGAGAGAAAGAGAGAACCAATATTTTCGGATCCAGTGGCCTTTGACGTGGGTAGTGCGGTTAGATAGGACAAAACTTCGTGGCAAATTGGTGGAGATAGTGGAAAGGGACTGATAGCATACGGGTTGAAGCTTAGAGAGGGGAAGGTTTGGAGAGGCGGTGTTGAAGTTGGCACAAAAATACTCGTTGAATACATCGGGGCGATCTTCACCTTGAAAACACAGTCCATTAAAGGAAACAGAGGTAGGGATTCTGTGCGACTTACTCCTAGCATTAATAAGGGTCCAAAATCTTTTCGGATTGTCGCAAATTCCCTCCGTTACTTCACGGATGTGGTTCTTGTAGTCCCGACGAAAGAGAAAACAGATCTTTTCATGGGGTATTTCAAAATTGGGCCTGAAATTTTCAAGTTTTAGATAAAACTTTTCATAATTATTTAGTTCAGCATAGATGCACTTTTGATAGTAATATCAAGCTTCAATTAGGTATTTGCCGAAGAGAAAGTCATTTTTTTACGGAGAGAAGCGGAGAAACGCAGTAAGCGAACGTCAGATTAGATGCGGTTTTTCACTCTTCGGCCTAAATTTTTCAAGTTCAATAGAAACATTTTCAAAATTATTTCATGCGGCTTAGGCTTAGGCCGGAAATCGAGGGATCCGGGTTCGTATCCCGGTCAAGGCGGATGATATTTTCTCTGTATTTGCTGGTTATATCAATCATCAATTTAAGAGTTGCCAAACGGAAAGTAGTTTTTATTACGGGGAGAGGCGGAGAAGCGAAGTGGCGAACGTCGGATTTGATTCCGTTTTTTATTACACTTTGACCAAATATTTTCTAGTGCTTGAGAAACCCTTTTATGCTTATTTAATACGGTTAAAACGCACAACAGCTCATGATGTTAATCTTCAATTAGGTTTTTGCCCAACAGAATATACTATTTTTACGGAGAGAGACGGATAAACGAATTAGCGAACGTTAGATATGACAAATTTCTAGCTATCTGGACTAGCCACGGAGTTCCACTTTTACGGAGTCATTCGCAGTGCACACATGTGGGAATTTCCACAGAGAAAAAAATCATCCGCTTAGACCGGGATTCGAACCCGGATCCCTCGATTTCCGGCCGAGTGCTTTAGCCAGTTAACACTAGAACGCCCAGGCGGGTCATTTTGACCCAAACGTGATTTTAAATTTATTTTTTTATTTCATTTTCAATGAGAGCAGGATTTCCTCCCGTGACTTTTATACATTTGAACCTGCCTTTATGTCCAAAAATTTTCACCTTCCTGGAGTAATCCGTACATTAGTTTTTTTTAGAATTTACCTAGAACGCCCATACGGGTCATTTTGACCCAGATATGTATTTGCACTTTGTATCATCACCAAAACTTCTTTTTTATTAGTGATTATTAGTTATTCTGCTGCACATGTTGTCCGTCCCACTTTGTCCTATCTTCCTCATTCGGTTACCTTCCATGCCTGGATCACCTTTCAAAAATATTCTCATATTCCTTCCTTCCACTTCGTATCCCCACCCTTCTCATTTTTCGTCCGGTCGATTCATGGCATATTTAGTAATTAATTTGTTGGCAGTGCACAGTGTAACATCACAATTTTAGAGTACAGAGAATTTCAATATTGCTCCTTACTGACGTATGGACTATACTCACTTTGTTGCCACCAGCTCTACTTTTTCTCTCCAAATGACAAGTGGATAATACAAATTCAGTCTTCCTCTCTGTTCCACAGAGTAATATTTTGAACTTATTTATTGCAACCAAACTTTGAAAAATAATAGATATGTATTAAATAATGTGAAATGTCTTCGTAGTATATTGAGCTATGACACAAGAAGCAAGAAAAATGAAATAAAATTGAAAAAACGATAAATTGACACAAATGTCGTAAGTTTATATATCAATAATTCATCGATATTGTCAAAGTTATGAAAGTTATAAAGTGAAATAATCGATGAATGTGAAGAGAAAGAGTGACAGTTTGTAGTAAAAACTGTAAAAATGTAACTCAATAGTGCAAAGTGAGGAATAATGTCATTAATTACAGTGGGTCAAAATGACCCGCTTTGGGCGTTGAATGATGTTGAAAAGTCCGGGCGTCCTTGTGTTAAGCTACCGAAGCGTCTTCCCCTGTGGATTTCCCCTGGGATCTAGTCCCGTAAAGGTCACAAAAATCCACATGGGAAGAGGACGCTTCGGTTGCTTAACTGGCTAAAGCACTCGGCCGGAAATCGAGGGATCCGGGTTCGTATCCCGGTCAAGGCGGATGATATTTTCTCTGTGGAAATTCGCACATGTTAGATATGACGCCGTTTTTCACAATTAGGCCAAACATTTTCAGTCCTTTAAGGGAAATTTTTAAGCTCAATATGGCTAAAGCGCACATTAGCTGGTATTCTCAATTTTAAATTAGGTGTTTGCCTAACAGAAAGTAATTTTTTACGTAGAGAGACGGGGAAACGAAGCTGTGAACGTCCGAAATGACGCCGTTTTCCACACTATGGCCTAAAATGTTCACTTATCAGTGGGACATTTTTGAACTAACTTCATACAGGTAATGCAAAAATAAGCTGATAATATTAATCTTCAAATTAGTAGTTGCCAAACAGAAAGTAGTTTTCTTTTGGAGAGAGAACGTCTGATTTAATGCCGTTCTTCGCATTTTATCACCAAATTTTCAATACTTTGAGGGAAATTCTTTGAACTTAATACGGCTAAGGCGCACATTAGCTTATATTCTTAATTTACAATTAGGTAATTGCCTGACAGAAAGTAATTTTTTACGGAGATTGACGAAGAAACGAAGTAGTAAACTTCTGGCTTGACGCCTATTTCACACATAGGCCTACAATTTTCAAGTTTTATAGAAACCTTTTCATAATTTTTCAACACAGTTTAGGCGAAACTTTTCTGGTAATCTTAATCTTCACTTTAAAAGTGGCCAAACAGAAAGTGGTTGTTCTTTACGTTGAGAGACAGAGAAACTAAGTAGCGATTGTCAGATTTGACGCCGTTTCACACACTTCTACATAATGCCCTGCGAGCCGCCACATGGGCGAGTGGCTGGAGTGTTTTCGGGTATAAAGTCTATAAATCGTTTTAAAACGATTCCAAACACCAGATAAGTCAGGGGAGGAAGGGGAAATATTTTTCGCTATTTATTAAAAATGTTCGAAAATACGAAACTCGAAAATACGAAGTACCAATTTTTCGGGCCCGCCAACTTCGTATTATTGAATTGCTAATGTACATGATTCTCATCACAGCCAAAAGTATGGGGATGACTTCAACTGTACACAAAGTGAGATGCTTCCCGATCGATATGAGGGTGGCAACAACCAGATCGCCACACATTCGGCTGCAGTTTCCCTGGGAATCTCGATGCCCGAGTCGCATTGTGGTCCAGGCATCAAGCAAACACCAAAGGCCCTTTTGGTTTCATTCCAATTCACATGGGTCTCTCCCCATTACAATATCAACGTCTTAAATGCCCTATTTTAGCCATGGATGAAAATAATAGCATATATAGCTAATCATTGCATGCGTGATACAACTTTTGAGTGATTTTCCCTCATGGGTAGTGGCTCATTGAGAGCCATTTGTGAACATGTAATTCTTGATTCAATGAACCAACTAGGCACATACTGTAGGTCACATTCGTGCATGGACTTTCTCCTCAAAAGATGGCACCCAAAAAAAATGTCAGCATAAGAAACAAAATATTGGCTAGCAGGCTCAAGAGAGACCATGTGAAATCAGAAATATGGAAGAAACACTTCGGCTTAAAATGTACAAGTTTTAGAGGGACTTGCTCATTCTTATTTGATACGGCTAAGGCGCTCATTGACTGATGATTCTAATCCCTAATAAAATATTTGCCGAAGAGAAAGTAATTTCTGGTGGAGAATGACGGAGAAAGTAAGTAAACTTCTAGTCTGATGCCGTTTTTCACATATTGATAAAAAATTTTCAAGTTTTGGAGAGACATTTTTATACTTATTTAATACGGCTTAGGCGCTCATTAGCTGACAGATCTTAATCTTCAATTAGGTATTTGCCAAAGAGAAAGTAATTTTTATACTAATGGAGGCGGAGAAACGAGATGGCAAACGCCGAGTTTGACGCCGTTTTTCACACTTTCCATACCCTTCCCCTCGTCGCCGCTTCCTCCCGCTCCTCAGAAATAAAAACAAACTTTTTTTTACCGCCCACTCTTCTTTTTCACCCCAAATTCGCATTTACTCTTCCAAATGCTCCCCCGCACCCTTATTTTTATCTCTCCATCTTTCTCTCTTCGTCCTCCTCCATCCTGTCCTTTTTTTTATTCCGTCCTTCGCACTCCCTTCTGCCATTCGTCCAATGCTCCAATCCACCCCCTTTTCCGAACTTTCCGCCACCCCAACCGATTCCGGTCTCACCCTCACCCTCTCTCACCCTCTCTCACCCTCTTATATTTTTCCCTTTTTCCACCCCCCCCCCAAAATTCATCCCCCTCTCTCTCCGTTCCTATTCCCACGTGCTTCCTCCGCACCCTTGTGTGTACGCCCACCTCTCGTTTTTCTCCCCCATCCAACCCCTGCCCACCACCCTTTAAATTCCCAGCTGGAATTCAGTAGGGAGTGGGAGGACCTCTGGGGGATATACCTTTTTCTCGCGAAGAGAGGGATGTGAGGGGACTCTGGGAGGAAGAATGGGAAGGGCAATAAAACTATCGCTACTTTTTTTCTGGCACACCTCTGCAAAACTTCGTTCGTATCGCATATAGCTATGACCCCAATCGGGCGTGCGACGTGGTGCATTTTTCTCATTGGTCCTCTCCCGTCAAAATTGGACCTCGAAATTGTCGGTCAATTGTTGGCCGGTTGTGTTGAAGCGTCTGACTGACGTGACCCACAAGATGACTTTTCGGTTTCTTCGTGTTGACTAGGAGTTCGAATTTGTATTGCTATTTATTATTTTTAATGTTTACCCAACATATTAATTACATTTCAGGGAAAAAAATGAATAGTTGAACAAAAACAACAAATATTATTGACATTGGTCATAGCTGGTCAAATACAATCAAATGGTTAAACACACATATATACATTATTTAGTCTGCACATCAACACCATTATTTCGCTATTTTTTTATTTATTCTCACAATCCCAAAAAGAGCACAACAAAGGCCATTTACATCGGGTGATTAATATTAACAATGTACGAACAGCAACACCCATGTACTGAGTGGTGAATAACCACCCAGGCGGGACTCAAACCCGTGACCCTCGGACTGCCAA
The DNA here is from genome assembly GCA_963169105.1 of Ceriagrion tenellum. Lineage (NCBI taxonomy): Eukaryota > Metazoa > Arthropoda > Insecta > Odonata > Coenagrionidae > Ceriagrion > Ceriagrion tenellum. Next base: position 55,736,935 of record OY720633.1, on the reverse strand, counting down.
GCGAGGACTTAACCCCGCCGCCACCGGGGCCGAAAATTAACTTATATCCGAGATTACGCTATTACATCAGAATATCACTTTTTCCTTCTTAAAAATTTGAGCGCTTTACAAATTAAGCATCTTAGGCCTGGTTTCATGATGAGCTGTCGACGTTAATTACAAGGAGGTGTGTGTTTGAAACCACACCGAATGACTCCCGTGTTCGTAAGAAAGGATTTACGTGGGACAATCACTAAGTGTTAGAGATTTTTATGCATTAAAACCACTCTTAAAAGCCTCTCTTAAAAGAAACCTCCCGATCGAGTTTTTCTCGCGGGGTTATTGTTGGCAGTGTTGAACATCGCGATTTAAGACACCATAAACAATACCTCAGGTACTTAAGTTATATGTTAGTGTGTTTAAAACTCACCAAAATCTCCAACCGCTCTTTGCCGTACCACGTAAGTCCTTAGTTACATGCTAGGGATCATTCCGAGTGGTTTCAGTCACAACAACCCAAGATGACGATTGCCTTTTCCACATCTCCACAATTTACTGTTCAAAGCTTGAAATAATGGTCTTCCGAACTAAAAACTGAAATGTCCAGCATTATTGTCGAGTACTGAATACGATTATCATGAATATATATTATGAATTTAAATGTTTGGATAAGTTGCCTAGGCTACGTGTTGCCTAAATTTCCACTTTTAGTTCACCCAGTCCCTGGCGCTACTTAGAAAAATGTCTTCTCAGTTGACTCGTAAATGGCCGTTTTTGATTGTTGTTAACGTGAGACTGTGGTAAATATTCAATAACAATCGAAGAGATATGAACTGCTTGATGCTGTGAATAATAGCTGGCTATTTTTGAGACCTAACAGTTACTTTGTAAATGCTAGAGAGGAAATATCTACTACAGAAAGTGTTTAAGAGGCATATGAAACTTCCATGGTGAGTCTTTTCTCTGCTGTGAGAGTCTTATCTCTGGTGTGTGTAAATTTACAGCTACATTTTTTATAATAATTATATAATTAATTTTACTCGACAGTTTCATGCACACTTTTTTTTACAAATAATAGGAGCTTTAGGCAGATTCAAAGGTGTCACCTGTATGGAGGCTGCCTTCCTTAAATGAATAGCATCGCTGGAATTTAATAATCACAATTTTCCAAAGCGTAAATTAAATGGAATATATCAGTTTTGCCAAAAAATGGAATTATGTGTACAACGATAATAATACATCGAGCAAATATAGTACTTTCGTGTAAAACAGAAATAATACTTACAAATTATTGCATAGAGGACAACATGTACGCATTCGTACAACTTAAGAAATTTGTTTACGTGTATCAATTTACACCCAAATATGACGATGTAATGCACAGAAAATCATATAAATAGTAATACACTAAACACAAATTACATTCACGTAAAACGAAAATTTGATACAACTTATTTCATAATAAACAATACGGACGGTTTGGTATAAGGTAATCATTACCGGCCTAATAGGTTTTCAATTTTAGAATGTGACAATATCCATTCTTTTAACAACTTTAAAAATTTGTTCAAATTTACTACATTTCTTATCCGTTTCGGTATAGAGTTGGATATTTTAGGACCTAAATACATAAATTATCTCTTATACAGGGTGGGATTTGGTTTTGTAGGCAGTGTAACTCACTTCCATCTTAAATTATATGCATGGTCACTTCCGGTAATCGCGGGCATTTTGCCACTTTTCAAGTAAAATATTTTTAAAACCTTAAAAACAAACATGTGTTTTATTGGAAGAGGTTGTATTCGAACAAATATTGGATATGTATGCTCATATTTTTTGCATTTTGCCATAATTCTTCTTATCTTTTCTGCATTAGCACAACTGACAGTTAGGAATTGTTATAGGATCCTCCCCAACAAATCAGTCCATATCATAATCTAGAGCCTACAAGTGCTTCGTATAGAGTTTGTTGGAATAGTAGAGGACACTTATTACGAATAAAGTACAATTTAGACGCATAGTATCAGAGAGTTTTTGCAAGTTCACTTATGTGGTTTTTCCATTTTCAAACTTTATCAATAGTGATGCCCCAAATATTTTATGCTATCAACCTGGTCAATCTTTTTACATCCACAACACTGTTTCAGACAGTCTGCAACTTGATAAGTTAAATTTAAGTTAAATTTATAGGAATTAATTGTATCGAATAGCATGAATTTGTTTTTTTCACTTAGCTCAAGGCCGTTGTAGTCAAACCATCTACGTGAAACATTTAGGTCTTTTTGTGCATCATTTTCGACACTGTTAACATTGCTTCCAACGTAGCACAAGACCACATCGTCGGCAAAAGCGGTTACTGATCCTTGAATGTCATAATTACGCAAATCATTTATATAAATGAGGAATAGAATAGGCCCAAGTACTGAGCCTTGCGGTACCCCTATTTTCGCAAATTTAAATGTAATGAAAGCCGTACCGACCCATCAATCGAAAAAGTTGTTTGTTTACGGAATTCTAGGCTACAGTTTTTGGCGACGAGTCGAGAATCCATAATGCATATTCATGACCGTTATGAAGACCGTCCACCACAATGAAGTAGACTGAGAGGGCATTACTTCATCAAACTGAAGCCTGACAACCGGAATAACAACCATATTGGTTATCCCTACTCATCCCTTACTTTCCAATGGACAGCACGACGGAATGAAGGAATTACCGGATATAAAGCAAGAATATCGACCATCAGTTTGAAGTTTAAGGCAAGTAACTCTTGAAACATATTTGCTGCTTAGTTCTATGGAATCTACTCGATTTTACGATTGTTTTCATCGTGAATACGGATAATCATTCATTTATATTAGCAAACAATGCATGTTAGGAGAATGCTTATTAAAGAAGTAAGTGCATTCTGATTTGTGGTAAGTTATCGATGGAAAATATAGAAAAATCCTAAAATTAGTGCGTCAGCCCGTAAACGCTGTGGGAAAATTAGGGTTAACAAAAATGTCGGACCGGCCACGCCCTCGTTTCAGCTATATACATAAGTTCGATTTCCAAAGAAAGGGCGATTCACATAAACGTTTTACACCAATAAATTTAGTTCTTGTATAATAGTTTTGTTGTTTGCCGTACGCCGTAGAGTAAAAGCGATCGACTTATAATGAGCAATATCTACCCAACCATCTATCTTAATGGAATAGATAGATGGTTGATGGTAGATAGATGGTTCTATCTAAAATGGATAAATCTATCCCAGATTTATCTCAGAGACTTCTACTCATATGAACTTTTCTTTAATTTCATAGATTTACTTGAATCCATATTAAAACAATCCCTGTACTTATTCACTAATATTTCGGACCATTTATATTTGTGGAAATATACAAGAATTGTTTTAATATGGATACAAGTATAAAATAATTCCACAAAGTGACGCCTGAGAGTGTAAAGTTTATTCATAGATTTATTTAATAAATTGATATAAACAAGAAATACCGTAAGGAGAGCTTAGCCCACCAATATTGTTTTCGTTGGTTACCACCAATTTTTTCTGCTTTCACGCCTCCATTGCGTTTTTGTAAAATTTTTGTCTTCTCCATCCCATTTTTCCTCCTCGTATCTGAACGATGTACTTTCGCCTTTGGGCGTTTGTATGAATGAAATAAAGAACTGTATGAATGCATATATATTATGTATGCGTCCCATCTCCCAGGGAGAATCCCATATATTGCGAGAAGATATTATTCTTCCGAGATTTCCAAGGAAAGAACTCCGGGGGATGCAGGGAGTAGGGTGAAGGAGAGGGGGGGAAGGGTGTACATGGAGATGGATGGCCAACAGTAGGTGGTCCTTTTTCATTGAGAGGCCGGAAAGAGGGCATTGGACCGCCGCATTGTGTGATTGTCTCATCTCCATCGTGCGAATGGGGAAAAGCGGCGGGATGGGGTTATTGCAGGAAGAGGAGATACTGTATGAGGGAGCGGGTTTCAAAATCTACTTCGTGACAATTTCAAAAATGGAGTTAGAATCTTCGTTTTTTCGGGGTTTCCACCGCGTCGCACAGTGGTCGGAAATTCAAAAAAATGCCGGACAAAAAGGCTTTTTTTAGGTAAAAATTTGAAACTTGAAACACATATACCCAAAACGATTGCTGATCATAATATGGTGATATATATATTTTGTCGTTTTATATACTCGTTTGGATTCACATTGCAGGTGTTGTGAGGGAAAACAAGAAATTTTTTCACGCACGTTGCAGGTTTTGAAACTCACTCAAATATTCAAAGCCCTATATTGTGGTGATTGGTTGACTGGTGCATGATCCTCCTTCAGCACATTGTTGGGTTTGATATTGAAAAAACGGATGGCATGATCATCTGAATATCGTTGAAAATGTAATTGAGGCTGCCTGGAGGTTGATTCCGCGGTTTTTCGGAGAACAAAGCTCAGTGGTCCGTATTCGAAAAATGCCGGACAAAGGTCCAAAACGCCTGTTCTTGACGTAAAGAGATGACATTTGGCACATATACTCAAAATGATGATTGCTAATTATACTATGGTGAATCATTTGCCCTATACTATGGTAATTGATTGGTGATCATGCATCAGTCAAGCAATTACCATAGTATAGGGCTTTGAATAATTGAGCGAGTTTCAAAACCTGCAATGTGAGTGAAAAAATTTCGTGTTTTCCCTCTCAACACCTGAAATGTGAATCCAAAAGTGTAATGTAAAACGACAAAATGAGTCAAAATATATATACGGATGAGATTGGAGAAAGGCATGAATACATGCCTGCAAAAGGGAATCAGGAAATCGCTTGTGTGTATGACGAGTACCTTTTGAATAAAGCTGACCACATCAGGCAACACTTTCTAGAAATACTTAACGTTAGTATTCCTATTGGAAAAAAAACTTCTGCCTAAAAAATGTAGAAAAATATAATATATTCTTTTCAATTTGAACGCCAATAACTATTTAAGGCAAATTCTTCTGAATTCTTTCCTTAACAATCTCAGATAACTGATAATCTGAAAACACTATATGTTCGCTCGTAGCAGTTTTTAACGAAGCGTGCAGCTTTTTTTTGTATTTTGTTAAAATTTTATGGCTAAATCTTTCTGTCCAGGATCCCAAATGCTCGCGGCATATTCAAGGTGTGGCCTAATCAGAGTGAAGTAAGATCTCTCTTTTACTTTTCCATACTCGGAACCGATGTTAATTGTGGCATGACAAAGAGGAGAGTAAGTCAAGGAGGAACGAGCACACTTTTGTTTCCTGCATTTTTTTCTTTCTTAGGCACACATGCATTCCTTGATATATTCCATTCATCGTCTAAGATTTTACCTCCTGTGTCAACCCGCCTTTTAATCTCTTCACCTGTCGATCCAAAATCATCAATATTAGCACGAATTATTGAGAGTGTTCAAAGTTCACTACCCTCCCTGATTTCGGTAGTCTCCGCCTCTACATATGTGAGCATAAAATACATATATATGTACACCCATAAGTACATATTGTTCAAGCATCCAGTTTTCACCCTCTATTTTGGGAAGGGAAATTCACTTGAACACGCGATCCGAAATCCAAATTGCTTTCCCAAGGACGGCGCGCTCATTAATTGCTGTTCACAACAGATTTTGTCTCTCACGCACTCTCGCATCTATCGAGGAAGTGAAAGACAGAGAGAGGGCGTGAGATATGGAGAGAATGAAGGGAGGAAGAGAGTAAGTTTCCCCATGGCAATACGTTCGTGGAATCAGGCGTGGCTCCTTTAAGGAAGTTAGAGCGAGATAGTTTTAATTTTGTGATTAAGTCATAATGGAAACCATATTCGAATAATACGTTTTAATTAAGCAGCAGTACAAATAATGAATAAAATAGTGCATAATTTGCCAAAACATTTAAAATGAGATACCATGATTACTTACTTTCCCGGGAATAACATTATTTACTTTCTTTTTTTGTAAAATTTGTTTTCGTGTTACTATGGTTTCTTTGTGATTGTACAATTTTGTTATTTTTAAAGTATTGAACACATAAGTTTTTGTTCTGTGGTAGATATCATCAATTTTTTTGTAATAATTATTTCGCCTGTAAACTGTATCACTTTTTTGTTCTTATGGATTTTTTTCCTGAACAATAAATGTTCTAATTTCTTTTTTCTTCTTTCTTTCTAATTTACAGTGCAATAATATAATGTTATACGCCTGAAAATCTAGTTAACCAAGTAAAAATATCCACAAAAGTCTTTGATTTCACTGATTTTTTTTCACACGACTCGTTCAAAACTCCTTCACAACGGAAGTTCTTTGCGATTTTCCAAAATGACTGTGGTGACAAAATAATTTATTTTCAAAAACAGTCAAGGAAACTTACCAACTACGCTCTGTTAATTTTTTGACGATATCTAGGAGTTAGAAATGCCTCATTTTTTTTATAAATATGGTCTCTCTAAAGTGCGTACACATACCATTTCCCATCTAGAAGGGCGAGTATTACTAATCAAAAATCCCGGAAAGCAGTCCGGTAATCCTGATATTTTGTTATCTTTGGAGGAGTATGATATTTTTTTTAATGAGACCAAAATCATTGATTTCTGGAGGAAATGACATTTCGCTCAAACGACCATAAATGAAACGCCTGTTCCTTTTAGTAGTGCAAAGAGTGAGAAAATTAAAATTATAAACCTCTTTAAGGTTGTGATTACCATCAAATATTTGCCAAAAATTTATCAGTTTGATAAATGTGTTAAGTTTTAAATGTTGGTAGTGGTGAATTTTGCGAGGTTGGCTGAAAGTTCCTTTGGACCTTCAGTAGGAAAACAACTAATGAGGCTTTATTTAATACACAATCAACATTATTATTCCAGGATAGTGTGGGAGAAAGATTAACCCCCAAGTTATTAACATTAATGTAGAAAAGTAGTGTACTGTTCCCAACCAAAATTTTCGGAACATTGCTGATAACAGTTTTGTTTATAACTACTTTACCATAAAAAATCATTGATTTCGTCTTTCAAGTATTAAGAATAAAAGAGTTTTCAATTCAATGGAGCAGCCGGATTCAGGCATAAATTGTTCGGCAACGTCTTTTCAATGTTTCTGACAAGGTGCAAAGCTGGATATGCTGGAAAATTCTGACACTATGGCCTATTTCTACTCCTGACCTTTTTCTGTTTTGTTTTTTTTTCCTGAAATTTAGTATTTCTAGGGGGTATATTGATTTTATTTATTTATATAACTAGTGTAGCATCAAATGAATTATTTATAAAAAAATAAAATTTTATTAGTCATATAAATAGGGGGAGTAACTGTGGTATTAATAATAATATTTATATTCATTGACCCCATATTACTAAATAATAACTCTCATGAAACAATAGAATTTTTCCTCAAAAACAATGAATCAACAATAACAATAAGACTATTTAACTACCCAAATAATATCATAGCTATCGCAGTAGTAATATACTTATTTTTAACCTTAGTGGTAGTTGTTAAAATTACTGAATCACATCCAGGACCTTTACGAACCAGAAACTAATGAATAAACCAATACGAATTTCACATCCTTTATTTAAAATTGGTAATAATGCCCTTGTTGACTTACCATCTCCCTCAAATATTTCCATCTGATGAAATTTTGGATCTCTTTTAGGTCTTTGTTTAGTATTACAAATTTTAACAGGCCTATTTTTAGCTATACATCACACAGCTAATATTGACAACATTCTTTACTGCGCTGCACACACTCCCTGCAACTTTCCCTCCAGCATCCACACGATATATCGTATCTTTATCTACCATCCCATCGTACAAAAATATTTGGCCAAGGTACTAAAAACTATCCCCTTCCTCAGAATTTTACGATTAAGACTCAGTAAAGTTTTGAAGATGTGAAAATAAAAATCGATTTTCTCTCCGCCGAAACAGGGTTCTCAGACCCACTGCGGGCCCTTTCGTCACCTGGGCACCCACGGGGTGAACGAACCCTTACTCCGAACCCACCAACCAGCCACCATAACATCCCCAAAATGCCGTCTGAAATGTATCGCATATCCTTCTGCGTCCGCTCTCTGGATAGAGGCATTCGTTCTCCTCACCGCAACGAGATAAGGTCGGTTCAGCAGTGGGTTGATGGGGGGGGGGATGGTTGTTGCGGCAAGGCGCTTTGAATAAAGTGGCCGACCATACAATAAAAAAAGGCGCATGAAAAGAGAAGGAATGGGGACAAATAAAAGAAATCGACGTGGGGAGGATGAAGGAATGGAAGTAGCAGTGGCGGGAAACGTACAAAAAAAGTCCGCCGGAAAAATATATTCTCCAGACCAAGCCCTGGACCTTGTGCCGCAATATTTATGTAACATATTGGATAATATATATTGAAATATGTCCCATTTTGTATGCGATGCTTGCAATATGAACTCAACAGTGGAGATGATTTCGGTGCGGAGAACAGAATGTGTGAAAATATTCACGGCCTTTTATAGGCGTGTTTTCAAGATGCATGTACCCTGCGCAAGTACTTGACTGGAAAGATGCGTTAACGCATGCTCCAAATTAGAACAGGCGTTATTCTATGGCCGCGCGTTCACGCATTTGTGCAATTTTGGGAGTTCCTACGATGCAATTTTAATGTTGAATGCGTTCGTGCATCTTCTCGTGGGGTTCCATTCATCGAGTAAATGCGCCTTTATGCTCGATATGCTGATCGCGAACCTGGTCATCGTGCACATCTGAATTGCATTGTACAGACAGATGAACATACCTAAGTGAAGTAAATAAAAATTTGTGTCTTCCAAAGTTATATTGTGGAGAGTACAACCGGTTTTGGCAGTACTCTGCGTAATAAAACTGCGTAAACAAACCGGTTTTCCTCTCAATAATAAATCATTGGAAGACACAAAGTTTGATTTACTACAATTTTGACCTTCCACCAGGTGAAGCCTTCAACGTACCCAAATAAAATCGAGAACGGGCATTTTAAAAGTATTATCGAGCCGCAATATTTCAGTATTGGAAAATTCTGGTGCAAATAAGTGGACTTGACTTAATTCCCACATTATCCCCACTTGGATTCACCAAGATCAGTATCATTGTAGACTCATAGTGAAACGGATATCCAGTCACAATTTTGCTCCAGTTCACATCCTTGGATTTAACGACCTAACAGGAGAAGGATTTGGAAAATCAATTTTCAGAAGAATAGTTTTCAATGTTCTTTTTGTGATGCATTGTTAAGGTTCCATTAATTTCATTCGTTGTTTTCCTATTCATTTGTATTATTATCACACGTGGACATACTCTGAGACACAAACGGTTTGTGAAGAACGTAGTTGAAGGCAAAATAGCGGGAAAAGTGCCCAGAGGAAGACCTAAGATTAAGTTCATGGACCAAATAAAGAGAAGAGTACATAGGAAGAGCTCCCAGGAGTTAAGGCAGCTAGCATTAAATAGTGAAGGGTGAAGGGTTGTAGTCAACCAACCTTAGCATTGAACAGACAATGAAATGAATGAAAAACACACCATCTTGCGGAGAATTTTGTCTCAGTTATTGCAGTTTTCGGCGTTTGCGGTAGACGCAATCTAAATCGCTGCTTAAGCTTCCTGCTTTCCATCTACCCTTAAAGTACTATGTTTCGGTTTCCTAGACGTACATGAGAAAAATATTGGGAAAAATAATGAAAGGAAATCGATGGGTGAAGACGAAATAAAGTAGCATTATGAAACATTAACTCTCGTCAGTCACAAAAATATCCCGGAAAATTCAGCGGGCCAATGAAGAAGCATTGCGGACCCACCTTCGCGGGGAGTCTGATCACGCTAACTCCCTTCCGAATGAAATGAGAGCGGGTTTCCCGTCCCCTTACTCTGTCTTACTTCCCCTAAAACGCCGCTAAATCACTCGTCCCTCGCTTATTTATTTCGCTTATCTTTCCTTCAGTGGTCTTTTCCATCCCTTCTCTTTAGTCCGGAGCACCTCCGAGGGGAGGCACACCCTCCTCTCGTTTGTTGGCACTTTAATCTCTCGGTGTGCCGGCAAAGACTCTTCTTGTATACGACCGAAAGCATGCTACGCTGCATTATTCTCCGACCTAAAGTTAACCGAAGAGTTGGTGGGGGAGTGTGGTTATTGAGTTACGATCTTCGTTGAAGCTCGTGGCAGATGTGCTGGGGGAAGGGTAAAGTCAATAGTATACTTTAGAGGTAGTTGTTGAATGGTTAGGGGGAGTGATTTAACAGTTTAACCCTCATGAAGGCCAGTGGTAACTGCGAATGGGGGAAGTTTTGGTTCTGCCTCTCAACAGTAAGTCCCAAATTGAGTACCTGTCTGGTTCAAGCATGTAAATGTTACGGAATACTCTATTTTTGAAACGCATGAACTCATGTGAGGAACATGTCCCTATGCGGCCGTCATCAATATGGACAAATCTTCATTTATTCCCGATCCAACCTCAAACCTCCATTTCTCCGAGAGTCGATCCTTTTTGCTTTAGTTCTGCAAAAATATATGTTAATGCATGCTGAGAAGACGTTCATGGTAAAATGACAACTTCTCTGCTCAATGAGAATAGGGCTGCAAACTTGGAAACGATATGTGAAAACGTTCGTGTGGAGCGTGGCTGGATCGAAAACACGGACTATTGGAAAAGCTGACCAGAACAGACTAGCAGCCCTCGAAACCTGGTGCTGGAGGAGAATGCTGAAAATAAAATGGACGGACAAAATAAGAAATGAAGTGCACAGAAGAATAGAAGAGGAGAGGACCATATGGAACACCATAGAAAAAGGATCACATGAATTGGACACACCCTGAGACAAAATGGGTTTGTGAAGAACATAATTGAAGGTAAAATAGAGAGAAAAGTCCCCAGAGGAGAGCCCAGGAGTACGTTCATGGACCAAATAAATAAGAAAGTACACAAGGAAGGGCTACCAGAAAGTAAGAAACCTAGCATTAAATGGGGAATTATGGACGTCTGCAGTCAACCAATATTAGGTTTGCACGACCAATGAATAAATGTTAAACGGAGTATTGCAGTATGACGGGGTAACTGTGTTAATAAATAATGCTGAATTGGATGTATTATTATTGGTTCAAATGTTATTTTATCTGGGTGTTCACGGCCTTTTATAATGCAATCTCCAACATTGTACATGCTTCATAATTCCTCCTTTAGTAAACAGAGGAGTAGGGGAATGTTTGGTAGGGGTTTGTAGATATAATCCCTACTGTTTGTCCCCCAGGTAATAAAAAAACTCGTTTCCCCTCGAATCCTGAGATAAATGCGGCGGGAACACCTGAAGTGCGTGGGGACGTCTTTGGGTGCGATTATGTCAGTGTAGGGGGTGTGTGTACTCGATGCGTTTATGGTAATTTGGTGCTTATGCTACAATTACTGTTTTTTTATGGTGGGCGGGTATTTATCTCACTTTTCGTTTCAGCATCCGGTTGTCATTTTACCGCACTCCCTAAGTTGAAGAGGGTATTCCACGAAATTTATCGTTATTTATGTGCCCCCCCCCCCCATCTTCCGCTCTCTAGTACTCGGCAAAAGTGAGCGGAGACAAATTTCCCTCTTCGTTTCTGTAGGCAAACTTCAGGGTGTAGCTCTCAATCATCAGCGTATCTACACATATGTACATCTACATAGTACCTTGCGAGTTGCCGTTTGGGCGTGTGGCTGGGAATGTAAGGACAGCAGTCGAGTAAAGATTTAAGGGATAAGGTATTGGGAGGTGAAATAGTGACGTGTATTATGGGAGTGTATTTAGAAGAGCTCAGTTTTAAGGAGGTTCCTCTGCCGCTCGGTGCGTCAAAAGCCGGTGAAAAATCCATCTTCTTAAGTGTTTTAAGAAGTCGATTAAAAAAACATTACCTTACGCAGTCGCCTATAGTATTTAAACAAGTACTTAAAAACTTTGTGAGTAAGTTGTATAGAAGCACTTAAAAGTGGGAAACAATTTTTAAAACTCATCAGTAGCTTATTTTGATCTAGGTTTCTGGCTGGCAACTCGTTGCCACGTTTAATTGCTCTGACAATAAATTTGAGCTCATCACCGCTATTTCGTGATCTGAAATGTGTTCCATAATTTAAAAATAAGTTTCAAAATATTTACATGGAAATTTTACTCCTTATTTAAATATAATGGGTAAAAATCATGTGTTAGAACGACTTGGCAACGGTGGTAAGTGCAACATTGCTCAATTACTGCGTTCACTTGTTTTCCTGCTCTCGTGTTGGCGTGTGTTTGAGTTTGTTAGTGACTGCTTTCCAGGAAATCGTTAATATTATACATATATATTTGTATAACACATTACTGTATTTATGTATTCATTTATATTAATATCCGTGAGTATTATAACATATCTTCAGATAACTTTCGTTTCCTTGGAAGCTATCAATTTCCTGCCATGCCGAGGGAACCCGGACGACATTACCGGAACGACAATTTCTAATACTTTTTTGTCAATGTATTAAATTAAGTTCATTGTAAATTCCCGTCTGCTCGAAAACCACTCGTTTCGTCACGGCGCAGCCGCACAGCGTTGCCGATGTGGAATCAACCTGCAGCGCCACATGTTATTAACTACGTGATTTCTGCTATTTTTGTTGCAAAAATATGTTAATATCATTTAAACCAACGTGGTAAGGGTATATTTTTTTAATATTATCATTATTCTTATACTGTGGCGCACCTTATATCAGTTTTTTGTCAAAACGACATTTATATTCGAATAGTAATCTGCATTTCTTCTACTCATAGGCAAGCATTGCCATAAGATCCTATAGAAATTCTCTCATTTCAAAATGCGCTTTTCGACGAATATAGCGTGGAAAGCCTAATTTTTTTCAACGGCAATCGATAGAGTACAATAAGAAGGGCTTATTTTGAAACTTTCATGAAAATGAAATTTACTTCGTTTCTCGGTGGAACCTCCTTAATTGTGGTCGCTTCTTGTGCGTTTTTGTACTTATCAGTTAATGGCAGTGTACCTCTCTTATTCTGTCGCTTCTGTCAAACCTAGAGATGTATTGAGGCTTCATGATAATATTCTTTATGTCACTCTAAAACATACCAGTTCTGAATTTCTCAAGCGCGCTAAGCCTAGAGTGTAGCCAGCGAGTCTGTAGGGGCTCCCACCTTGATCCCTCTTAAAGTTGTGAAACACCATATTTTCGCTCGTAGCAGCTTTTCAAGAAGCGTGCAGATTTTCTTTGTATTTTATTACCTATTTTTTTATGACCAGGGTCCCATTGCTCGCGACATATTCGAGGCGTGGCATAACCGGATCTTTTATGTCTACAGATCATTCACTTTAATGTAAATCGATTTTGACCACTCAATACGTGTACTTTTATGTCCTCGAGGATTGTTCTTGGTTGTATAATTAAATGCAAATATCTCTTTCCGCCAACATTTCGTAGACGTATTTCCGCATCCTCAGGGCTTGAGGTGATATCAGGCTGAGAACATAGTAATAAATATATATCAATCAATATTTATCGTTATCAGTACAATGAAATACGTCAATATTATTATATTTTACTCAAACTGATATCCATCTCAAGCCCTGAGAATGCGGAAATACGTCTGCGAAACGTCGGTGCAAAGTGATGTTCAAATACATTAATACAACCCAGACCAATCCTCCTCCTCAATATCCCAATCCTCAATAAGTGCGTTCCACGTTTAGTTGACAGTTTGGTCCATTTGGCGAACGCTGTTGTCGAACTTACTGGCCGCTTACCCACACAACTCCATGGATATAAAGAAACCATTTCCAAATACTCACTAAATTTTTGTGGGTGTTACTATAGGGAAATAAATATGATTGTTAGATGTATTGTTGGATTTGATATTTGGGGAGGCGACCGGCAACCAAGGTCATTTACTCCATAGGGGACAGGTAAGGGAGGAAGGGTGGATAGAAACCCGGCATCGGCATCAGCCTGCTCTTAACGAAAGGTGCCAAGGGGACCACAGCTTAACGTCTCATCCGACAGACGGAGTACTGCAGCGCCCTCCACAAGACACTCAAATAGGGATCGGGTTTCCTCTGAAAAACATTCTCCTCTGCAGGGATTTGAACCCTGGGCCATCCATATGTCCCCTATGGCGCAAATGACCTTAGCTGTTGATCGCCTCCCCTAGTATCCATTCCAACGATACATCTAACAAGCATATTAGGTGCCCTACTGTGACACACACAAAAATTAAGCGAGTAGTTGGAAATAGTTTCTTTATATCCATGGAGTTGATTGGGTATGCGGCAAGTGCGTTCGGGTTCTGGCCGTCCGTATGGTCAGCCAGTACTCTAGCCACCACACCACCCGGTCCCCAGATGTATTTTTGGCAGAAGGGTGGTACTATTACAAAGTAGGACGTTATGCACACAAAAATGAATCCTCTTTGTACATTTGCTGACGTCTTCCGGATGACACAAGCGGTAAACGAATCGAGAATAGGCACGGGAATAATTGAAAAAAGTTCGGATACTTTAAAATAATTTGAATGAAATTCCAACAGCCGTAAACAAAAACCTTTCTGGGATAATATTTAGGGGGGCAGAGGGATTAGTTATTGAGAGATTTACGGTGTAAAAAAACCCGCGTATGGGATTCACAACACAAGTACCACCCTCATTCGCGGGTTCTAACAGCATCGTGAGCAGCTAAATGTGGTGTAGTATGCCTGTGATAAGTAGGACCCTGGCGTGAGAGTAATCTCGGTAAACAACGTACTTGTGAGTGTCCGACTAATGTTTCTCCTGTACAAAGTGTTAACCCCGGGTCAGAGAAATACTAGCCGGTAGGTTGTGTGAATATTGACTAGTTTAAATGTAAATGTGGTTTATGCCTGTTGAGTGATTCTTTGACGTGGGTAACAACCCCGTATATACGCCAAAACCACCTACATAGCACTTGTGGCATAAGCCAGCAATTCCATTTACTTTGAGTGATTTTATGTGAGTGCGTTTGTCCTTCATGGAGCTATCGAGCGGGACTAACAGTCCCGTGAGCAACTAAGTGAGGTGTGTGCCTGTGATAAGTCGGTCCTTGGCGTTAGAGTAATCTCTTCCGTGAACCACTTACTTGTATATGCCCGACCAGTGTATCTCATGAAGTAGGTTAGCTGCACGTCAGAAAGACACTTGTCGGTATAGTGTGAGAGCACCGTTTAGGTATTGTGTGAGTGTCATACTTGTGTTGTGAATCCCTGGCGCGGGTTTTTTACACCGTAAATCTTTCTATCACTTATCCCTTTCCCCCGAATGATTATCTCTTAAAGGTTTTTTTGTTTACGGCTATTGAAGTTTCACCCTAATTATTTTATACAAGCCGTGAGACCTCGTTCCTTTATCAGATAGTTAAGCTTGTAGCAACGACAGAATCGAGTCATCTGTGTATTATTGTACCAAGAGATGAAATTCACCATGAAAAAATCATTCCGTTGTCTCGGGCGTGACTTCGTGGAATTCGCTCAACATTGTAAATGAAAAGTATAACTTAGTTATTCCAGATAGATTTAAACCACATAAAATCTATGTGGAATAACTAAGCTATGCTTTTCATTTACAATGAAAAAATCAGTTCACTAGAGCGGGTTTCGAACACGGTTCTCCCAATTGCCGGTCAGGTGTGTTAGCCTGTTACATCATTACTTCTATTACAACTTCATCTTTCTTCAATGCAACTTACTTCCAGGGTTTAAGCAAAATAAATGTTGGCGTCACAATTCCACATATGACGGTGAGACATTGTGGACTTGAGAAGTGAAGATCAATTTCGCATAAACCCCCGACGAAATTCGCCTTGGTGGTATAACTGGTAAATATATCTGACTGACAATTGGGCGATCCGGGTTTGAATCCCGGTGAAATGGAATAATTGTTTTCACCACTAATTTCAACTATTGGTGTATATGCACCCACGAGAGTGACTTCGTACGATATGATTTGTACATGCATTGATGAGTGTGCCATTTGTGTCTCTATGGTAGTTTGAGGGAGATAGTTCCCTAGTCATAATGGAGACCATATTCGAATTATAAGTATTAATTTCAGCAGCTGTGGGAAGCATAAATTAAATATTGCGTTATTAATGGCGCAATAATATTCTTTTACATGCGTGAAATTCAAAGTAATTAAATAAAAACGTGTGCATAAGTCTTAAATTTGATTCATTTCTTCATACGGTACGTTTAAAACTCCTTTACAAGGGAATGTGTTTTGCGATTCGGAAAAAAATAACCGCGGTGAAAATGTGATCTTGTCTCAAAAATAGTCAAGAAAGCATGCAAAATACTCGCTTTTAATTTTTTTACGATATCTAGGAGTTTGAAATTCCTCATTTGTCTTTAATTAGGTCTCTCAGGAGTACATGTGCGAACCAATTCCCATGAATAAGTTTTCGTCAAAAATCTCGGAAAGTAGTTCGCTTGGACGCAAATATTTTGTATCTTTGGATGTGTGAGATTTTTCTTTAAGATGAGACTTCAAGTCTTTGATTTCTGGGTGAAATGGTATTCCACTCAAACTACATAAAATGCCGATAATCAACATATTTTTTCGGTCATCGGAGTACAATCTTGTTCACTGCGGAAATAATCCTAGTTGTATTACGCAGAAATAAAAAAATGTAATAATTCAAAGTGTTGAATTTTACTGCGACCAAGGTTTCGATGTATTTACATCACCAACAGGTGATGATGTAAATACATATAATCAAGTGTAGATGAAGAAACATCGAAATATAGGTCGCAGTAAAATGTATTGCTGAGGAAAATTACATTTTTTTTATATTTTCACCATGCCTAAGTGCCACTCAATATCTCAAGAATCTTCGTATTTTAAAAATTCTAGCAGCTATATATTTAGGAATAAAATTTTTATCTCGAGTAATTTTCAACATTAAAATCATCTTGTATGTATCTTTTTTTTATAACTTCCGTAGAACCGGTAAGGTTTGTTTTAAGTTCATTCCACGATGAGGAGTCGCGCGGAAGGTTTTTGTTTTGCGAATGGGGTCTCTCTTTCGTAGTGCCTCCTCTCACTCACCTTTCCCCGCAGCCATCCAACCTGCCGAGGGGGGAGGAGAGAAATAGAGCTCTTTGGCTCGAGGGAGGAGCCTCGCCATTAGTGGATCCATTTAGGCAGACTGAAAGCGAGGGGGCGGGTATGGGAAAGGGGGGTGTTTTAATTGAAAAATTCCAACGTTCGGATGCGGAGGAGGGGGGAAATGGAGGGAGGACGCGTGTTCAACCCTTCCCCCCTTCCCCCTCGGCACTTTTTTTGTCCCCATCAAGCTGCTGCTCCACCCCGTGGACACATCATTCCCTTGCTCTGCGAAGAATGCACTCGAGAGAGCTCACTAAGAATTCTCCCGCACCCACTCACCCTTGAATGAATAACACACCCACCCGCACCCCTTTTTCGTTAAGTTTTCTCAACTTCGGGAAGTTTTCTTTTTTTTTTAGTAGCAGTTGAAGTGGGGTTTGGCCGGCAGAATTCAAAGAGCACGTGGTATTGGAACGAGGGTAGCACTTTCGGAATAGACTTTCAATAGGACAGCCGGCATTAGGCTCTAAATGGAACAGGTGAATATCGTGTGCCTGTAATAGGCCCTACACAGTAACTTGAGTGCTTGGGTCAAACATGGGCCTGACGATGAGGATAAGTTTTTTACCAAACAAGGCAAAGAGAAGACTTCAAAACCAATCATGAACCACGAGAACGCCAGTGAAATATTTTTATTTACAGAAATATGGTGTGCCATTTATCCGTATTTTGAAAATGAGATGTGAAAATCTTTTTCCTATGTTTACTTTTTTGCTATCGCGATGAAAAGTTAACTTGTGATCTGAAAAAGGGTCATTTTATCGCTAAACGATCAAAAACGATATTTTATTTCAAATAACTTAAGCGCAAAGATGCAACTCTTACGGAAAATGACATAAATATTTTCCTTGAGTGAATAACACGCCCTTTTTCGTTAAATTTGATCAACTTCGGAGAGTTTTATTTTTTTTTAGTAGTAGATGAAATGGGGTTTGGCCGGCAGAATTCAAAGAGCACGTGGTATTGGAACGAGGGTATCACCTTCGGAATAGACTTTCAATGGGAGAGCGGGCATTAGGCTCTAAATGGAACAGGTGAATATCGTGTGCCTGTAATAGGCCCTGTATAGTAACTTGAGTGCTTGGGTCAAACATGGGCCTGACGATGAGGATAAATTTTTTTACCAAACAAGGCAAAGAGAAGACTTCAAAACCAATCATGAACCATGAGAACGCCAATGAAATATTTTTATTTACTGAAATATGGTGCGTTATTTATCCGTATTTCAAAATTGAGAAGTAAAACTCTTTTTCCTGTGTTTATTTTTTTGCTATCGCGATGAAAAGTTTCCTTGTGATCTGAGCGAGGCCATTTCATTGCTATTCGACCAAAAACGACATTTGATTTCAAATAAATTGAGCCTAATTAAACGACTCTAAAGATAAATGACAGAAATAATTTTTTTAAATTAAGAATTTTCAAAATATACCTCTGTTAAACGTATTGAATGTTGCAAATTTCACTTAAAAGCAGCGTAGTAGAAATACTAAATTTTTTTATTAAATCCATGAGATATATGCCTTTCACAAAGGAGTTTTTTCAAAGGTCATTAGATGTGATGTGATTTATTGTGGCAATTTTTGACTGATGTCATATCTTATCGGGGAATAAATGACTTTTCATGGAAAATTTCAGTAGTAATAATATGGGTATTTTTGGAAATATCTGAAAAAAATGAGTGTTATGCATCTCGAAACCTATTCACGATTCACGATTCACGACAATATATTGTATTAAAATACAATTTTTATTCTATTTTTGGAAGATTTAGCATTGAGATTTAACTGCTTCATTGTACAGGTCGTTTACTAAATAAGAAACGCTTTGTGAGACCTTGCGGCACCCAATGAGACAAGCTAACAGAACGTAATTTAATCAGGCATGAATAATGAAGAATCTAGAATGAAGCTACCTTCATACGTGACCAGCCCCAAGTTATTTCAGTTGAATGTATTCTGCGGCTGTAGGCGCACCCATTTGGATGAATTTCGAACCAACTAATATAATGGAATGCATACCGCACCGCGAATTACTGAAACAGATGGAGGTTCAAAGGAGCGCACTGGCACAAACTTCTTGGAACCTTTGGATCTCCATTTTTGAAAATAAACACTGGTACAATGTCCACACTTAACAGCGTTTAATTTCAAACTTGGAAAAGGAAGTTTATTTCTTTGAAGCCGACGGAAATATCTGAGGAAGTCCTCGGCCCTTGGCTTTCTTTATTCCCCGTAAAAATGAGTATTCTTAACTCTTCTTCGAAGTTAAATCATCGTATAAAATCCTTTTTAGCATGAAAAATGAGAGTGCCATAAAAATCAAAAAACATATTTTGCTTATGGCTGAATTTGTACTTGGGATCATCGAAAGAAGTTAGGGGAACGAGCTGTTAATCAAGCTAGTAATTACGCGCTGGTCAAATTTGTTTCAGCAGCCCGGAAGACCATTACCGTTAAGTAAACATTTACACAATGGAAAACGGAACATGATTATGTGTATGTTTGCTTCACGGCTCCCGAGATGACTTTCCTGAAGAGGGCGGTGAAAAACATTAGCGAAAGGAGGGATCATCTCTTTTAAACCTCCGGGAGATTCTCACTGTGCAAGCAAGAATCGCGGGAACAGATGGGCAGTTTATAGCAGAGGACGTAGGGTTTCATTATGAAGATAGAAGAAAAATATTATTTCTTCTAGAAATCAGAGACTTTGGTCTCATTTTGGAGAAAAATATCTCACCCATCCAAAAATGAGCCCTTCACCGAACAACTTTCCGAGATTTTCGACAAAAAAATAACAGCCCTCTTTACATGGGAATTGGTTCCTGTATGCATTTTTGAGGGATTGTATTTTAATAACGAGAAATTTATAACTCCTATATCTCGTCAATGAATGAATAACGCACGTTTTGTATGTTCTCTCAACTATTTTTCCAAATAAATCATATTGTCAGGGCAGTATTTTTTTCAGAATCGCAAAAAACCTTCCGTTCAGAAGGAGTTTTAAACATACCGGGTGAAAAAAATGAGATAAAGGCTTATATCCATTGATATTTTTATTCAACCACTTAGAATTTCAGCTGTATAAAAATATACTGTTTCTCCAGTTTCTCCAGCCCTCTGGTGTTCTTTAATTCTACATTGAATTGCTCTTCCCGTTTGGCCGATGTAGGATTTACCACATCTAAATTTTATTTCATAGACTCCTTCATACATTACAGCGGGAATTGTGTCCTTGGGTTTTGGGATGATATCTCCAATTTTCTTCGAGTTTGAGAATCTCGTCACTATACCATACTTTCGAAGGAGCCTACTAATCTTTTGTGCCGTCCCTGCGATGTATGGAATTGTGGCATATGCAGCTGGCTTTTCTTTAAGTCTTTCTTTGGTTCTGTTTATTATTAGATCATTTGCTTCCGCCAATTCCTTTTCTTCCCTTGCGGCCCTTAAAAGGACTATATGCCTAGGGTATCCGTTCTTCTCTAGCGCTGAGATTAAATGTTGCTTCTCTGAGGGAAGAGATTCGGTGTCTGAAAGAGGAGATTCAGCCTCTCCGCAGTTGCAGAGCATGCGTGGTTCGAGCCAGGACATCAGATTGCCTTTGACCAAGTGAGAGTACTCTCAAGGGAAAATTGCTCTTTTCCCAGGCTGATCAGAGAAGCAGTAGAACTGGTTAAATATCCATCAAATTTCAATCGGGAGGATGGATACCCACTTGCCTCAACCTGGGAGAGAGTGGTCGGACCACAGCGAGGAGCGGGGAATGGAGACACCCTATGGTCCTAGATGAACTAGCAACGAAATACATAACAACGGGAAATAAATTACAACAATAATTACAAAATATCCAACGGACCTGAAGACGCCCCCAGGAAGAGGGGAGAAACTGTTGTCAGAAAAACTAAACACGCGACGAGAATACCTGAAAACAGCAATATTAACAGGGAGGATATTGTTGGGGGATAGGATTGTTGAGGGAAATCACGGGGAGTAAGAGGAGAGTTTTGTTGGGAGAGGGCTAGAACCTGTGAAGAGGGAGTGGAAAGTGTATGTGCAAGTGGTGTGTGGAGAAGGAGTGTGGATAAAATCAAGAAAATAAGTACGAGTGTCGGGAAGTAGAGAAAGTGGACAATTCAAGGAGGAACAGGACTACACCCATAAGGATACAGAAGTGGGACATGATTTGAACGAAGGTGAGAAATGAGGAAAGTTGATGTGTAAATGTTGTATTACATGTGACACGGATAATTGAAAACATTTTTCAATATAAACAATAACTAGGTTGATGTGTACACATTTGTATGAAATGTGACTCAGGTAAAGAAAACATTGCTCAATACATAATAAACGAGTTACAAGATGGATATCTGTATGGAAATCATAACTGTTGATTGCATAACTAAATATTCTTGCAACCGGCCATAAGTGATTGAAGCCAGTAAGTGATTGACCGGCCATAAGTGAGGAAAAATCTCATCTCGTCAGCACGCAAGCGGATGGGATTAAAACACTGAGGTAGGATCAAGATCCCGGGCGTAGAGTAAGCGAAGGATGGTTCAATATCGTAATTTGGAGCGTTGCTCTGCATGGTTGAGAAAATTGAGTTTCGAGGTAGGAGTCGGTGCCTAGATTGGAGGTTATTGAGATGCGGGCGCGTGGGAGGGAGGGAGAACTTGAGTTGGATGAAGATAGCGAGTCAGACGATGATCCGTTTATGCTTCGGTGATGAGGGAAAGTTGAAGCGGGA
Organism: Ceriagrion tenellum; assembly: GCA_963169105.1. NCBI lineage: Eukaryota > Metazoa > Arthropoda > Insecta > Odonata > Coenagrionidae > Ceriagrion > Ceriagrion tenellum. The sequence continues at coordinate 55,715,089 of OY720633.1, read as the reverse complement.
AATTCTGTGAGCAGAAGGTGGGAGTTGTATGAGTGGAATATTGAGAGGTTGATGGGAAGATGGTTTTTTTTCTGTATGGGAAAAAAATTTACTAGAGGAATGGAGGATTGAACTCTAAGAGAGTTCATTTTGTCGAAAAAAGTGGAAGTGCGATATAAAAAAGAGACGAAAAGGTAACTGTGCGTATCAGACAATGATTTTTTTTAAAGGCGCAGTAAAGGCCATGAAGACGTTCTCCTTAAATGAAGCAATTTTTATCAGGTCCTCGGAAACTTTTTTTAACATGGTTAATGTAAAATTAAATTTTTCTTTTGACTGTTTAGTTCAATGCACTTTCCTTAAACTCTTTGAGTGCTATGGACGTAATGGCACGACCACCTGTATTTTCTGAGACTGGCGAAGGACGTACTACATCGTCCCTTGTCCATGAACAAACGTACATGTATTATTATTGAACGGCAGCTGGACGTAATTGTATGGATGCAGTCTTTTTGGTAGCCATAAGTATGTATGACCACAAAGTGCCAAAATAAATTTTAATAGTAAATAAAGATTAAGTAACCTAGATTTATGAGAGTCTTCTTGCAAAATCCATCTAAGTGTGTAAAATCCTCAGTTTTTGTGAGAGGACCTTTAACTTAAAGCCCAGCATGCAATGTGTTAAATAAATTGGATTTCGTCGGGTCCTCGGAGACATATTTTAACAAGAGTAATGTAGAGTAAAAAATTTCTTTAACTTTTAAGTTCGACGCACTTTAATTTAAATGCGTAGTTTCGTATTGAAAGAGTCAGTGGTGACACTGACCTGAGTATCTAATTCTTTCAGGAAATTTGGATAAATTTCTATTTTTTTTTTAAAGTTTCGAGTTTAAATTTGTATTTCTTTTAGAGTTTCGAGTTTAAATTTGTATTTTTAAAGAGTTTTTTAGAGTTTATAGTTTCTTATTATAAGAGCCAGTGGTGACATTGACCTGAGCATCTAATTCTTTCAGGAAATTTTGTTAAATTTGTTTTTTTTTAGAGTTTCGAGTTAAAATTTGTATGTTTTTAGATTTTTTTATAGAGTTAATAGTTTCTTATTATAAGAGCCAGTGGTGACATTGACCTGAGCATCTAATTCTTTCAGGAAATTTGGTAAAATTTGTATTTTTTTAGAACGAAAATTTTTCCGTATTCTAGTTTAAATATGCTCTGGATTGTAGCGAGTAAAACTTTGTCGATTCATAAATTTATTTTAGACTGTGGTAATAGTTTCGGTTGCTACGTCATTTTCAGGCACACTGAGTTATATATTAATGTGAATCTTACGGTAAATAGTGTGGGAGGATGAGTTGAGGGGCGGGGGAGGGGGGGACTTATGTAAATATGTACATCCTGATTACCTATGTAACTCAGTGCACCTGTAGATTGCATAACTGCCGAAGGTATTTGTGTATTCTAAAATAAATAGCGGAAGTCACAGAGTTTGACTTACTAAAATTTCGACCTTCCACCAAGTGTAACCTTAAAATTTTCAAATACAAGCTCTGAATTTATTAAGTTAAATTATTTATATTTATTAGGTTGTGAATTGTTATAGTTATTATCACTCAATGACACAGTGTAGTTAAAATATATTTCTTAGCTCATAACCTAATAAGATAATACGTTCATTAAAACTTTTCCAGGCGCAGAAATGATGTCACGTAGACGACAGAATATTCTGGCAGCATGGCAACATAAAGGACATTGAGATGTGCGTACGGTCAAATCGTCATACCGCCGTGGATCGGGGTGAGTCAAAGGTCTCTCATCGCATTGCGGTCTTCATCGGAATGCGACTGATTTACTGTGTGTAGTAAAACCCCCACGTCTAAATGACTAAAATCAATGGTTGGCGAGTTAACTTTTTGGAAATTATTCATCTTAAAAATGAATACGCTTAGTTTTTTCCACCGGTTAAATTTGTATTTTTTTTAAGAAAGTTGCATTGAAATTCTGTCATATTACAATGTGCATGGTGATAAACTACTCAATGACATAATCCCTTCAACCGCCTCACCCTTGTTCTCTGTGCCAGTACCCCCACCTCCATCCGCGTAGCCCTTGAGCCTGAAGTCACCACCTGTTTGTTCCTTCCCCTGCAGTTTTGCCCAATCACCAACTCAAAACTTACTCACCCCTCAACTCCCCCCACCTTCTATCAGCCACCTTCCTCTCTCCTTGAGGTCTCTTATATAAACTGCCCTGTCTCTTGGTATGTTACTCTGTAATCTTGATAATGGCCTGAAAAGGCCGAAACCGGTCGATTTGTGTTTTTAATACATCGGTGGAAAAAACTAAGTTTTTGTCATTAAAAAAAGCCTTAAATGACTCTGACTCTTAATTCTCTGAATCCAAGTTTCTGAATAAAAAGTCGTCGAGGATTCTCAGAAAATGCAATGGATCTCTTTTGAGCATTCGCGTTCTTATTTATCGTCATTTTATTCCTAGCCGGTTGTAGCAAGTACAAGGAATAATATATTAAATAATGACAATCGGGAGGATACCAACTTAGCGAAGGAATATTGGTGGAGAAGAAATTGTGACGAAAAGAGGACGTATCTTACCTTTCGATAGGAGTTGGTGTGCAGAAAATTTTCCAGGTAGCGACACTCGCACCCGATCGAGGCCTTTTGACGTCAGGAGTGTCTTACTCCAGGATAATAAAGACTGAAGAATTTGGACATACTGTGGTAGAAACCCACTCAAGTTCCCTGTCAAAATAAACCAATAACAGATTTCATCGTCCAACAATGACGGCTGTTACTTGGCATTCTGATAGATGAAAAATTGATACATCTCCCTTCGTTTAAGATTTTTCAGTATAGATAATGATTTTTATAATAATATACTCTATTTTATAACAATAATATTTATTTTACACATCCAATTATACATAAAATATGAGGCATTTAATAATAAGCTACAGATATTTGACTAAAAGCTTTTTTTTGGTTTGGGCATTTTTTAACCTCATCTTAGAGGGAATACCAGATGTTGGATCCTACTACCTGGAATGATTTATGAAAACAGTTTGTTCGATGAAATTTACATCAGTTCTCGTGGTTATATTGGTGGTAGAGGTAGTTATATTCGTGGTGGTAGTTATCTTATTTTATTGAAGAAAACACAGATATTCGGGTTTTTATAAGAAATAATTAATTAATTAATGAAGCTAGGAAATATTTCCGCCTGTTTTTGGTGGTCACCAATCTGATTTCCCTAATGCATGGGGATATATTGGACACCTCAATTTACCTCTTAATGTCCCAATTTACCTCTTAGTGTACCAATCAATTGGTAGAATACCAATCGGTAGCCAATAAAAAATTGATTTAAATTATTTTTTAGGATTTTCATTGCATTATAATGCTTTTTGCAGCGAAAGTAACAGATTGATAATAAGATACTCGTGCAACAGATCCAAAAATTAGCGTAAAAATGCAAAGAACGTCGTTTCCTTGCACCGGCCTCCCGAAATTACATTCGGAGAATTTTAATATCGTGCGTCGAAACTCCCAGGGAGAGTCGCGAACCCTTTTCTTTTTACTCTCCATGACGGCGGGAGCGAATTGCACCCTTTTCCTCTCGCACCTTGATATTTCGCGAGCTTCGGGGAATGAGAGAATGGAAGGTAGAAAGGGGGAGGGAAAGAGTGTGTGCGTAGACGAGACTGATTTGACTTGACTCAACTGCTAAAAGCGAAGGGGAGGTAGAATACGAGAGAGAGAGGGGAAAAGGGCGTAAGGAGGGAGGCATCGAAAAATGGCAGTGACAGCGGATACCGCGGACGCACATCTCTCGCATTCTCTCCTTCCTTGGGCGAGCGAAGGGGTCGACGAGAAGAGGGGGAGATATATGTTGAGAGGAGAGAGATGGGGATGAAAAAGTACGCCATATTTTTTTTCGACATTTCAGCTCGAAAAAAATAAAACCTCCCGAGTCACGCCCGTCAAATCAGCGAGAGACGCACCACGCGTGTCTAGAGGAGAAGGACGAGTGAGTCCCATGTGGGTCCTTCTACTACCCTACCCTCACCAGAACACCCTTTCCCTAACCCCTCGTCAAAACACACCGGGCTTGCAACTTGGCTTCGCCAACTGATGCAGAATTTTCAAGAGCATGGGCGTCGCCTGCGCTATGTGGAGGAATGCGTAAAATTCAGGACTATTGAGATTAGAACCCAAATGAAACCATTTTTTGCGCGGGATGCTTCGACTGCAATAAATCTATCCGAGGGGGTTTATTCTCGACCGCCGTATTAATAATCGCTACCGAAAATAACCCTTCGGCTACCAAGGGGGGTAACTAAGGTTACCCCAACGCCACATTTTTACTGTTTTTATTTACAATTATTTTATGATATTTTTATGCTTCCATGAGTTTGTTTTTAAAAATCTTACAATACGATTCCATGTGAAATCTTCATTGATTGATTGTTTTTTTTCTTCTAATTTCTGAAAAACTCGTTGGGGTTACTGTGTTACCCCTTTTGGGATTGTTCGTCTCAGATTCACCAGCCCGCTTTCTGAGGATCTGTGCACCATTCACAGCACAGTTTACCGAGATTTAAAATGACAATGGGATTCTGTGTGTGCCTTCAGATGTATCAAACCGCGCCGTGGACGGCAATCGTGGTCATCACGGCGCCTTCAATCCGACGGGGCGCGGCGCTGCGCCGTCTGCATCGTCTGCGCCGTGAAATGTACACGACACCTGATTTACTTGTTCGAGTTCCTTGACTTCTGTGCATGTGTGGAAAGAGCAGCAAATGAAAAGCCAAATGTTGTGAAATATACAGGACATCCGATTAGACCTAGACAGGACATCCGATTAGATAATTGTATGCTCCAATCGGAGCCTACAATTATATTGATGTGTTATTTGATTAAATATAAATCATATTTGTTATAATTTTGTATAATTGTTTTTATTTAAGATTTATGTCACACCGAATCCATTTTTTGTATAAATTAAGCGAATAAACAAAAAATACTGTGGGGTAACCGAGTTACCCCCCTTGGGAGAGGTAAGGTGAAAAAATACCTTGGTAGCCGAAGGGATAACAATGCTGTCGCATAATTTTGTCCATTGAGGAAGATGGAGGTGGCATTACGTCGTCAATCTGTTGCCTGACAATCGAAATCCTTCCCTATCTCATGCCAGTTCCCTAACTCCCAAGTATTTCTTATTTTCCTCTTTATTAGGTCTATGTATTCACCCCTTGGCCTTCCTCTTGGGAATAACTTCACTGTTGCGAACTTCACTTCTTGGAAGTTCCGGACGTTTATATTTAATATTAATTAAAATACTTAGTATTTGCTTTTCTACAGTCAATTAATAGCACAAAGCGCTCTACGATAAATGGCACCGACAGCTGCAGACTGTTTTTCCTCCGACCACCAAGGTAGATGGAGAGGGCATTACGTCATAAAACTGTATCCAGACGACCATAATGGCAACCGTATAGGTTGTCTAAGCTCTTTCCTTACTTTCCTTTGGATAGTACGACTTGATAGACGAATTTTTTAGCAAGAATATTCACCATTCGTTTCAAATATGAGGGGAGTAACTCTTGAAATGTATAATGGCAATTTAGTGCAATAGATATTATTCGGCTTTACAATATTTTTCTGTGGAAATGCGGATTTTTATCAATTTTAGTAAATAAATAATGTATGTAAAAACAATCCATCTTAAAGAAGTAAGCAAATGCTGATTCTTATTATGTTCTTAATGGAAAACGTCGTTAAATTGCAAAATCAGTGCGTCCACTAAAGGAAAATCGGGGGTTACAAATATGGCGGACATGCCACGCCCACTTAACAGCTTTTTGGATAGACCACCATAGTAAGCGCCCTCTCTATCTATCTAAATGGTTTATTCGATTACTTAATTTGCATCTTTAGGAACCTGATAGTTATTATTATTGAAAAATAATATGTGGGAGTTTAGCTAGCGATATTCAAAAAGACTGCGATAATCTGTAATCTTCGATAATATTCGATATTTTTTCTAAAATATTCATCTCATGGACCGTAGTTCCATGTGCGCAAGAACGGGTACTTATTGACAATATTTGCGCGACATGTATTTTGTCACTCTAAATCTCGTACTTTTATGATGGTTACTCCGTAAAGGGACTTGATTGGTGAAATACATAAATACATTTTATGCCTCCGTACAGGAAATAAAATTGTCCCCCACTTGGAAAGAACCACGAAATCATGCATATTCACGCTCTTTTATTCTCAAATGGAACTTGTAATTGCTCGGTGTCAAGTGTAACAATGGGAATAACGAGAGCAGAATAGTATTTATATAATTCGTCTTTTCAAACTTTTGATTATTCATATTTTCTCTTCTCCTATTCGTAGATGGTTCTCTCCAAATGTTAAATATCAATCAACATTCTTCGACAACCGCATCTCTGTCGCTTCCGCCATTCTCTGTTCTGAGACTGCTTTAGTTTTAATTTCGAAGTCATTATGGTAGATCTTCATTTTATATTTTTGTTAGATCAGGTGATACATAAATGAGCATAAGTAGATGTGACCACACGTTTAAATGGATTCATGATTCATAAGGAACATTATTCCTTTTTTAGCTCACAAAAGTTATCGTAACTTATTCCCTGTAGTTTTTACGAGGGTTTTTTTCAACTAATCTATCCCTGGATGCAATTAATCTACTTATAACATAAATCTGCAACTAAATTACTTCTAATAATTTTTCCTCTGCAGCAATTACTGTTTAGACTTCTCTGGCATACTATAGCTTGCTCAAAATGTATATTTTGACGTGGTGCTTTCTCACCTGCAGGATTTTGTTACTAGTTATTAGCAGAGTTCTCTTATGGTAGAATATCTTATTAGCTTACGTCATTCAACCTGCAATTACTTTCTTGTTTCGATATTCGCTGGTGATCCTCCCTCGGCGATTTTTAATTTCTTACACATAGAGCTACATATATGATCCTTGGTTACCTAAAAAATAGAATCCTAAAACTTAATTTTTTTTCTTTAAAGCTGATTTTTCTACTCATCCAAAGGTGGAAAATTTTCAAACTTCGTTTTTTATTAAATGTTGCACCTCCACGGGCGATATGGTACTTTTTTTGCAATTTTTATATCTCCGTGTCAAATAATTTGAAAAAATGTTTATGTTTATGTATGTTTAGTTCGTTTTAACAGCGGGCAGGCACTTTTTTAATAGAGAAATGGAATTAATAAAAAAATGGTCGTATGGAATCGAGAGAAAAGCCATGAGAAAGGTTGTAATTTCTATTTTTCAACGTAAAATTGGTCTTAAATTATTAATTACGAGAATTTTAGTAAAACTTACCAAAATTTCCTGAAATTCACCTTTTTTTAGGGCGTTATCTCTGTAAGAAGTGGCGTTGTTGAAGAAAAAGTGGGTAAAAAACGCTCAAAAGGACACAATAAACAGGAATGCTATGGAATTGGGAGTCCCGGAATATCGAGATATTCTTGGAAATTTAAAAAAATGGTTTTGAATACATAAAAAAAAGTCATGGCGGATGAGAAATTAAACTAAAATATGCTCTAATTGGTCAAAATATTTTACCAGTATCGGAATTATCTCCTGTGGTTCAAACACAACCCTCCTCCCCCCTGGGGATGCGTGATAAAGGAATAAGTGAAGCGTGGTAACTCATTGCGGTTGGGTCACCGCCGAAATCCAGGGACACAGCCCACTAGTCATTCATACATTTTTATGCAAGCTTCTAAAAGAATGCTTCAAAAAGTTTCAAAATTCAAAAGATTCAAAAAAGGAACTGACGCGACGCCTCAATCCGGGGATGGGGAGGGACATTAAAAGTTATTTTCCGATGATTCCGGGAGTCTTCCGGAAAAATCCGGGGAAGTTGGCAACCCTACCGATGAGGCACGTCACGTCCCCTCAGTATTTTCCCTCCCCCGAGCCCATAACCCACCCCCTCATTCCCGTGAACTCGAGCACGCTGTGGGAACACCACCCCCCCCCCGCCACACTCCTCTCTCCTCCCCCATTTTCTACTCCCCACGCACCAATCACTCCAGTCATGCACCCCCATTCTTTCTCACTCTTTATCACTCTCTTTCTCTCTCTCTCTCTCTTCCTCCCTCTTTCTCTCTTTCCGTTTCCGCTGCGACCATCTCATCAATAATCCACGCTGGAAAAGGGTGTGGAAGGGAGGAGGGAATGGTTGAATGAACAGGGGAACATCTTTGCGGTGGATAGGTAGTAGTTTCTACATACCCACCTACTTCCTGCCTACTCCACGTTTTAATAGAAATCGTCGGAGGAATACATATATATTTTATTCATTGAGTTTTTTGTCATTTTTTTAAAACTTTTTGAAATTTTCATGCTTCCTGTGCGGGAGGCACATTTCCGCCATCGAGCTTTGCTCTCTCTGCATCGTCCGATGATGATGTATTCTAAAACGTGCGGGGGAGGTAAATAATTCATCGATCGTCATGACTTCTTCCTCAATAACGCCCTCTTTCTTATTTATTAATGTCGGAGAAGAAGTTGAAAAGCTTGTATATTTTAGTTTTCGTCATCGGCAAAAGTTTTTGGTGAGTTCTCGGATTGGATTGGATATTCGGGGAGGCGACCAACAACCAAGGTCCTTTGATCCACAGGGGACGTATACATACACAGGGGATAGGAAGGAAGGGTGGAGAGAAACCCGGCGTCGGCATTACCCTGCTCTTAACGAAATACGGCAAGGGGACCACGGTTTATCGTCTCATCTGACGGGTGGAATACTGAACTTGAAGTTCCATCCATATGAATCTTAAATAAGGGATCGGGTTTTCCCTGAAAAATAACCTACTCTGCCGGGATTTGAACCTAAACTGTCCGTATGGTTACCCAGTTCTCTGGCCACCACACAAACCCAATTCCCCGTGAGTTCTCGGCCTGAAAAAAGTTGATAGAATAATACACCCTCTATTTCCTACTTGCCTGAGAATGACTTTGCTGCCTGTCGCTATCCCTCAAATGGTTGAATTTCTTCCTTCATCCCATCCGCTTGTGTGGTTTGCGCATTGCTTCTAGCGGACAAGGGCATAGAAATTAATCCGTTTCAGCTTAAGACATTGACTATGATCCGAAAGTTGTTATTCAGCTGTTACTCTAGAACGTTTCACTGTAATCTATTAAAATACAAATCGTTTTTTGCTACAACCTTATGCAAAACTTGGGTATTTTTTTCATAGCCTCTTCATTAACCTCTTGTTCCTCTCGTCGCGTATCCGTTTTTTTCAGCGTTGACCTTTAGAGTTTATCTGGCTATAGTCGTGTTCATCACCATTGGTCGCTCAATCATAAGACTGGTCGACTACATCCCTCCTTCCTTCTCTATCTAAAGCTAGTTCCCTTACCTCCTGTCTCTCTGTACTTTCCACTTTATTTTGTCCATGAACCTATTCCCGGGTCTGCCTCTGGGGACTTTTCCCTCTCTTTTGCCCTGAAAAAATATACGATTGGCGTCAAATCATGTAAAGTTATATTTTACTAATGTTTCACACGGGGCATTATTTGAAAAAAATTAATCGCATCGAATGATGAGGAATGGTATGCACGACTCACGGACCCTCGAAAGGGAATATGTATTTAAAAAATTGTTACGCTAACGAAATTGCTTTTGCACCGTTGGTTCTCTCAGGCCTCCAGTACTCTACTAAACTATTTAATTTAAAATTTTCATTGGAGACAATGAATCTCATTATTTTAAACTTATTATAGTTAACGTTGGTAGTGAGCGTAACGAGTAAACTTTAGGACCCATTGAAAATGGCGATCGCTTCTGGAAAGCAAATGTGTAAGTCGGTGATGTCGTTAAAGCATGCCCATTCATTTGAATCAGCTCTCAAATCGTGTAACTCTTACACAAGAATCAGCATAACGAGGGAGCTGATGACGGGGACATTTTAAAAATGCAAGGAAAAGGTTGGAAGAGAATGGCAGGTAGCGTTGTATTTTGCAGAAACGTGGGCACCGAAAAAAACGACGGTAATATGCTGCTGGCCTTTAAGATGTGCTTACGGAGGAGGATGGAGCTGAAGTAGATGGGAAGAAGTCGAATAACTTAGTATGGTGACTAAGGTGTTGAAATTAATAGATATTATTAAATAATATTATCGATTCTACTCAAAAGTACATACAAACATATAAAAACAAATCGATACAAGATCAGCAAATTATTCCATCATAAGGGTTCAAAAAAAGGTGTGGAAATTTTATCAGTGTTTATTTTTATATTTGTTACAAAAATTCCATGTAATATTATCATTTACAATGTTAAATAAATTCCACCAATGCCTGAGACATTTGAGTTCAAAAAGTTAAATAAATCAGGCGATATCAATTGGAAATCAGTAGTAGATGACGCGATTGCAAGAAAAGAAATTCGGTAATATTTCCACACGATTTATTTTCATGCACTACCACCTAGGTTTCTACGAGTTTAAAAAGATTCATCGTCATTTCAAAAGTGTTAATCGCCTTCTCCCGTAAGTCTCTACTCGTTTTCTTATGCATTTGTAGGCAGGTGCCAAGTAAACATTCCTTTACGGTATCGATACGCATCCCAACTCAAGTAACGAAACAAAAATGGTGAGCTCATCCGCAATCGATGGGGGACGCATTTAAATAGCGGTCGGAAATCGATCATCGTCTCGAAAAGCTCGACGAACTCGTCGATGTGAATAATTTATCGAAAGCATTGCTCCGCTCGCCGGTGCGTAATGCTTTTAACCCTTTTAATGCAGCGCGCTGAATAATTCATCGATTACTCTCCCGTGCTTCGCGGAATTATATTGCCCACACAGCAATAAATCCAGGCCTCGCCCGAAAAATTGCATCCACAATGAGCAATATGTATAAAACGTCCCTCTCTCCCCCTTTCTGCATTCCATCTCCGTCTCTTTTGTCTCTCTCTCACTCTACCATGCTTACGCACACTGTATTTCTCCTTTCGGTGGCATTTCATCGCTCGGGAGAGCCCTCCTTTCTCCCAACCTTTATGGAAGGAATCCTCCCACGCACAGCGTCCCATCCCGAAAAGCAGCCTTTTTTTCTTCCCCTTTCCATTCATAAACGCTGATCTTTGAAGACCTCTGCAAACCTTTTTGTTTGAACCGGGGAGAGATAGGGAGAAATAGGCCCTCAGCATGGGGCCTTCTCTTGGGGTGGGGCCAGTGGGTTGTAAGTGGGAGGGTCTCACGGTTAGGGAGCCTGAAAAAGGGGAAGGAGAAAAGGGTTTGTAGGAAAGGGTGGGGATAGGGGGTGAAAGGTTGAGAGAGAAAAGAGCGATCGTCGCATTCAATCATTCCTTCAGGAAAGGGGCGATTCTTATTTCTCTATTCTGCGGCGTTGAATTACATACGTAAGTAAACGCGACCGCACTCATGAAGAGTGTTTAACAATTTAAGGATTGGTGCTGGTATTTACATTGCGGAAAAATTCCCAATCTTTATCTTCGGAAGAGAAAGGGGACTTGCACACTTTATCTATACCTAACATCTACGTACTGTGGCATGGACGAGAATCCTTAAGGGAGGAAAGAAATTGTAGCCTTCATCACAGCTAACAGTGACACACATATATTCATAACTACAACAATATCCGCGTGTAGGAGGCTACGCGCTAGGCATAACTTGCTTGAGAAATTCAGTGCGTTTCAGAGCGACGCAGTGAATATGATTTCGACACCGCACCACATTTATAAGTCCCACAGGAGCCATAAAATAAGAGAGATACATTGACGAACAGATAGGAGCACAAAATTGTTCTTTCCACTCAAAAAGAGACCATTATAAGCCCATAGTACAATTCGCCATTTCGCCTCCAATAATGTTATGCTTTTCACCTTCACAAGGCCGGTGTCCTTAACACACCCTGCCACATGTCGTTTCAGTGGATCGCAGGGTCGTATGTAAATGTAGATGTGACTGCCTTTAGTGGATTGATCATGGTCTTCTCTATATTCGCCTTGTATAAAGATATGTATGATTTCGCATTTTTCGTATTTACATATTCGCGCTCACATATGAGGATCCCAGAAGTCAAGGGGTCTAAGTAACAAAACCATTGTTTAGAGAAAACTTAGTCAAAGTTGAAAATGTTTAATACAACCCACTAAGTAGTTAAGAGGCATTACCCTAGATAGCATCACCTGTCAAGAAAATCACTTGAATCCCTATACCACTTAAAAGATTAATATTTTCACATCCCATTTATTTACATAACTTATTTTCTTCAAAAATGTCACTTAGACCCTGACCTTAGGACTTAGACCTCTGGGGTCCTCATATGTGAGCGCGAATATGTAAATACGAAAAATGCGAAATCATACATATCTTTATACAAGGCGAGTATAGAGAAGACCATGATAATTTCACTAAAGCCTGTCACATCTACATTTGCATACTACCCTGCGATCCACTGAATCGACATGTGGCTGGGTGTGTTAAGGACACCGGCCATGTAAAGGTGAAAAGCATAACATTATTGGAGGCGAAATGGCGAATTGTACTATGGGCTTATTTTGGTCTCTTATTGAGTGGAAAGAACCCTTTTTCGTGCTCCTATCTGTTCGTCAATGTATCTCTCTTATTTTATTGCTTCTGTGGGACCTATAAATATGGTGCGGTGTCAAAATAATATTCACTGCGTCGCTCTGAAACGCACTGAATTTCTCAAGCCATTTATGCCTAGCGCGTAGCCTCCTAATGTCTAGCGGCTCAGATCCTAATCCTTCTAAAGGCTGAGAAACGCTTTATGTTCGCTCTTAGAATTTTTTAACGAAACGCGCAGCGTGCCTTTGTATTTTTTTTTATTTTTTTGGCTAAATTTTAAGTCCTCGGATTCATTACAGCTAGTTACTAATATTTTGATTTTTGGCATGCCTTAAAAATAAAGAAATGGTGTCAAAAAAGAATGGATTTCATTTGATGGAAATATTTACGAACTGGAAATTCAAATGTTTCAAAAAAATGTTTGCTATCTGGGGTGTTTCATCTTTTTTCCTACTAGCGCATTATTCGTCGAGGGTTGAAAGTTAGGAGAGTTGAAACTTTTGCGCATTGTGAAATATGTCAGCATGGAAATAATAGGGATCTCTCTTTACCTAAAATTAAAATTCCGTCATGCTTGACCGGTGGTAATTCTAGTTTATAATATTTCAGATTGAACACAAATGAAAGGTTAAGTACAATTATCAGATTTAAATATCTTACCCAGACTATTTCCTTGAATGGCAGCTTATCCTTCAGATACTGCTTCGCGTTAACCTGCCATAGTTTTGGCAGATCGGTGGATTCACTTCCCTTAGGATTTTTTTACTATGGATACTCATGTTTATCCTTAAATAATAACGCACCAATAAATTAATTGCAAAATGATTTACCACATGTCAATCTTGTTTAATTTTGCGTAGGGCCTAATATGACAATTTTTTACAATTTTATATCATTATATAAATTAAAAATGATTATAAATTAAATATTATTATATTTAATAACTATATTAGTTATTATTCAATTTATTTAGGACAAAATAAGTGTTTTACTCAGACGCTATATATGTTAATTAGATGAGATGAGGTTTCTGTATGGATTTTGTAAAAAGCCCCGGCTTTTCGCTTATTCTTCAGGAACTGTTCATTCAAAGAAATTGTAACTGGACAAGCATATGTTTGATTTGAATGAAGTGTTACATATTTTAGAAATATATTTGTGGTGCAAAACTTAAGCAGTGAACTTTTTCAAGCACCCCAATTAAATTTCGAGGCATTTCTCTGAAAAAAAAGTTTTCTCAGCCCAGAAGTGCTGAGAGCGAAGAAATACCGTTCTCACTAGCTCTTTGTACGTCATTTGCTTGTCTGTTAAAATATTTCATCTTTATGATTTCGTTGCAAACAAAATTTGTATTGTTTTCTATCTGTTTGCTGCCATTACCGCAAAGCCTTTACTGTCAAATTATACGTTATTCAGTATATTTTAGGAATTCCCTTCCTGTTTTCCATGTTCGAGTCATGAAAATCTCCTTCTCATGAAATACCTTCTCTGATATAGTCATTCTGCTTTCTATTATCCTTCTATACTTTTTCCGTCACCAGTGAGTCTATTTCCTGGCTGTGGATTTCTTCCTTTTTGTTCTAGATTTTGTCATATCATTGTGAGACAGCCGCTTGATTCCTTTCGCGAATTATCATTTTGGATAAATCAACATACATTGTATGCATTTAGCTAGAAGTTGATTATTTCCTTCCGTACAAAAATTTGATTCGGTCACAATAGGAATTTCTTACAGAGCTGACAATGGAAGATGCAGAGTTTGGCGTAGTAAAATATTTTATGAATAGGTGCAAATGTGTTGGGTTTAACATATAATTATTATTGTAGGTGGAACCCTACTAGTGATTATGATTGAGTTGGAGGGAAATAGAAAGACGATGGGTTATGTCAAGCGGGATTATTTTTTATCAATTATATTCTGTCAATTGAAGTAGCAGATAGGTGGTCCCCTGTGATACATGTCGAAACATTTAAAAATGCCCTGTACTGAATTATAGAGATTATAGAGTAAAAAAAATAACTAGCAAACAATGCATAATAGGATAATTATGGCGGCTGCAAAATTTACTTACGTAGATTCAACATAATTTGGTATCCGTGAAATTTTCGATAAGGAAGCATAGACCTATCACAGAGGAAATATATCAACGCTAACCATTGGAGTTGAAAGATTAAAATCAATTCTAACCCTCAAAAATTGAAAAATTGGCACCCCTGCGCCACGGATTGTCGGGGTTTGACTGACTCCAAATTTTTTTATACGTTATATTTCCACCACAAGTGATAATACTTTTAGCTTGAAGACCCGTTAAATTCGAAATAAAAAGAAAAATATGGGAATTTTATCCCAAATTAATGAATTAGATGGAAATGATTTCTAAATAAAAAGGACCGCCTCATTTGTAAGAATGAATTGGCAGATTTCTAGCGATAGCCATGTTGGGTGGATCATTTTTCGCACATAAAACATTCAGATTTTTTTTTACCTTTGTCATCAATTTTATTCCTTGGTATAAGAGGAGTTCTAATGGCTGAATGGGATCATACGAAATGCTATGAACCCTGCGTTTCTATAATGCGAGGGAAGATTTAAGGTTCGGGTTACAAACAGACATACGGTCAGAAAGACAGGCAGGCACAAAAGTTTGTTCTTTCCATGCACAGTTAGTGACATGATGAATACTGAACTCCCCTCATAACACTCTCATTATACACTTCCCCATTTCATCTCTCATAACCTTATCTTAAACACCTTTACGCGGCTGGCGCCTTAAGATGTCTCCAGCCTCAGGGTCACATATTCCAGATATTCTGAAAACTTAATTATATCACCTTTGAAGTGCGTTCCGTGAACTTAGTATAAAATAGAATGAATATAAGATAGTGTATCCTGGCTGGGTTTACTGTGATTCAGCCTTGTACGTGGAGAATTTCACATTGGCTCAGAGATTACTTGGGCATGGGCAAACCTCGAACCCTTCTTGTTTGCACCACGTGATTCCTTAGATACATGCTCCGATTCATTCCGAGTGGTTTCAAATACCCTCCGGGGTGGGACCGGGGAGTCACACGAAAAGTAGCGTATTATATGCGCAGGAAAGACACTTAATAATCCATAAAATTTGAAGGTTTTCCTTAATTAGGTACTTGAGTAGTAGGCAATAAGTGCTATAATTACAATAAAGAAAAGGAAATAAATTTAAAAAGTTATGCTTGCAACAAGGTTAGAGGTTGGGGAAGGATATATTGATATATCAGTGGACACTCATAGATAGATGATCGATGGCGACACCGGTGTCCAGAACCCTTCATCAGCTGGAGAGGATCACCACTCCGAAAGCTTCCTAAGCGGTGGACACCGGTGTCACCATGGATCACCTATCTGTGGGTGTCCACTGATATATCCTTTTTATTGGCATATACGTCCATATATCAACATACACCTTTATGTATAAATCAGATTATACTTTTTACTAGCATAAATGCCTATAAATACTAGTAACAAGTGTAATATACGTTATATATGAAGGTGTATTCAAATCGACGAAACTTGGGCCAAAATACGCGTATCCGACGCTCACCCTCGTCCGTGTGTGTGTGTGTGTGTATTTTGACCACGCACCTTTTTTTGAGCAAGATTCTCCCAGAAGTCGGGCCCATTTGTGTGTTTGTGAGTGAGTGATTTTGAGTATTTGTGAGAGACAATGTGTGAATAACCTGGAATTTCATAGTGTGGTCTCATTAGCCCTTCGAAGGATCCCAGGCTATAACCCCAAGCATCCTTAGCGGGGTCCCATTAGCCCTTGCGAAGGATCCCTTTTTTTGGGGTGTGTGTGTGTCTGTGTTGGTCACTGGCGAGGAAGTCACTTTCCCGTAAACCATCACAGGAGGGTATTCTGGTTGAGAGGCTGGGGTTGGTCACTGACGTTTTCGTTAAACCAACACAGTAAGCTTTCCTTTCTTTCTTTTGACGAGTGGTGCCAATCATTACGGCAAATTGGAGGTTTATTATTTATTTGTTTATGAAGATGTATGTTTTTGCATTTTTCGCGCATACCAATTCGCCATCATCTATGTATACGCGGATATAGTTGTCGGTATAAATGTGTGTGAATGTGTGTGTGTGTGCCTGTGTTAGGTCGAGGGTATCCTTTTTTTTCCCACCCCTTTTAAAGGGTTCTCGACTCCACTGGAGAGGGAACGATGAGACATGGAGCGTGAAATTCGATCACGTGACGTGACTAACCCAAGAAGAAAGGATGCCATGGATAAGGAAGGGCAAAAAGGGGGAATTCGGAAAGAAAGGAAGCGTTAAAAAGGATCCTTTAACGCGGAAGGCAAACAGTAAGAGAGAGCTAGAGGGAGAGAGAAAGAGAGCGCGTGAGAAGTTGGGGTTACGAGTGGACTATCGATTTCGAAGAAGGCTTTATACGTTGTATATATATATGTATTTTTTTCCTCTCTAAATCCTCTTTTATTTATCATTTTTTTAAATGTTTTTTTTTCCTCACAGTCCACACAGTCTCCTCTGCTGCCCATCCTCCCCTCACGTCGAAACCGTAAGTGCTCTTGAAAAAAAGTCTTTCGAGGAAAGGCAAAGACAGGGTAAGAAGCGAAAGCAAAAATAAAATAATACGAGAGGAGAAAGGTTTCTTCCTCCCTCTCACACCGTATTATTTCATTTTTTTGGTGCTCTTCCGCGTCGTCGGGTGGCGTTTGAGTGCTGAAAAAAAAAATAATTCCCTTCTCTTGTCTCCTCCACTTATACCAGTTCCTTCCGTCTCACGCCAACCACCAGCCAACCCGATTAGTGTTTACATACATACATATATTACACCTATGCATCGCATAACATACAGAAAGGTAGAAAGAAAGTGGATAGGAACACATAAAATTGACGAACACAATGGTGGTGTGAAGATGTAATGATGGCCGATTCCGAGCAGAAAAAATTCGACTGGACCGGGAATCGAACCACGGACCTTTGGATTTCGCGTCCAATGCTCAGACCACCAAGCTACCCAGTCTACTAAGAAACCACTGGAATCGGCGGGGGGTTCATAGGAACAAACACTCCCCAAGGCATGACCCACGAGACTGGCCAATAGATGGCGCCAGGGCAGCTTTTCACCCACCGGCATAGAGAGAATGACATACACAGAAGGCGAAATGAAAGAATTACTCAAGCACACAGACAGTGGTGAAAGATATAGAACAGGCGTTTCGGGGTACGCTAACCCAAGTGTGAAATGAGCCATTCAGGCCATACAATCGTTCATTCATTCACTCAGACCGCTCAGCGGCAAATACACACATAAATGTTTATACAGAAAGGTAGAAAGAACTTCTAGAGCCCTGGCGCCATCTATTGGCCGGTCTCGTGGGTCATGCCTTGGGGAGTGTTTGTTCCTATGAACCCCCCGCCGATTCCACTGGTTTCTTAGTAGACTGGGTAGCTTGGTGGTCTGAGCATTGGACGCGAAATCCAAAGGTCCGTGGTTCGATTCCCGGTCCAGTCGAATTTTTTCTGCTCGGAATCGGCCATCATTACATCTTCACACCACCATTGTGTTCGTCAATTTTATGTGTTCCTATCCACTTTCTTTATACCTTTCTGTATAAACATTTATGTGTGTACTTGCCGCTGAGCGGTCTGAGTGAATGAATGAACGATTGTATGGCCTGAATGGCTCATTTCCTACTTGGGTTAGCGTACCACGAAACGCCTGCGGCAATTACACACATAAATGTGTACATATATACATCTACATATATATCTACATATATATATATATGTATATATATATATACACGATGTGGATAGGATGGAGGAGATAGACACACAAAAAAAGAGACGATCACACTTACATAGCTAGCTTTCGGAACTAGTCCGTCTTCAAGGCGTATCACGGAACAAATGTCGTGTGCGCTGGTGAGGATAGGGGTAGGAGGGCCGGTAGGTTAGGGGAGTGGGGATGGGGGAAGGGGAAGGGGTTTTTCCCAGCGGTTGACGAACGGTTCTTGAAAAGGGGAAATTTTTACCAGCTCGTGTCTTGGCCGGAGAGAGCGGAAGGGGTCGCAGTGAGGGTGGGGGGGGGGGTGGAGAGGGAAGGGAAGGGGGTAAATGGAAAACAACGGGGAGCGTGCGATTAATGTATTTTATTTAATCCGGGCGCGGCGTACGATTTTAGCAACCAGATTATGGCCTGCTCCTTCTGGCGCACTTCAATTAACGGGGCGTCCGGGGGAAGGGAGATCAATATTGCCACCTCAAAGCACTTGTCAAAGGACAAGCCATGCTTCCGCACATGAGTAGGGACGGGGAAAGTGGAAGATGGGTCTTTACAGGTGCACCGATGGTTATTCATTCTAATATTAAGGGGTGTAATACATTCGCCCACATAAAAACCGGGACATAGTTTACATTGTAACACATAAACTAAGTTGTGGGAGTCGCAAGAGCCGGAGGCTTTGATGTCGAACGGCATATATATATATATATATATATATATATATATATATATATATATATATATATATATATATATATATAATATAAAGCTTCGTCACAGGGTGACACTAAACATAAAACATATAAAATGGAAACTCACGAGTTTAAAATTTTCGGTGGGTCGCCCGCACCTTCATCAGTGATAGAATCAGGTGCGGGCGACCCACCGAAAATTTTAAACTCGTGAGTTTCCATTTTATATGTTTTATGTTTAGTGTCACCCTGTGACGAAGCTTTATATTGTTTGCCACGTTCGTGGAATCTTCGCAAGAACTATATATATATATATATATATATATATATATATATATATATATATATATATATATATATATATATATATATATATATATAATATATATTGTGACATACCGTTGTATGTCGTGTTTTAGTTTATGTTCCCCGTTACGTTCTTGGGCGCGAGCTCGTGGAGAGACGGCTCACGACATGTGTTTGAATTGACCGCTGTTTAATTTTGGATGTGCAAGTGTTTGTGTTGTGCGTGTAGCAAAGGTGGCATTGGTGTGGGCATTAGACCCGATAAATACCGCGCACGAGAGGTGTGCGGGGTCATTTGCCTCGGTCATTTTCCTTCGGTCATTTTCTTCGGACATCTTGTTCAGTCATTTTCTTCAAGCATTTCTTTGGGGGCATTTCTTGAGCAATATTTCGCGGGCATGTTCCGTGGTGATTCCCGCGTGGGGACCTGTGAGTATGGAGAATTGCCATGAAGGCATATTGATGGTGAGAAGGTGAGACTGATCCTGGAGTCGGAGCGCTACGAGACGTGGAGAAGGAGGGCGCGATCCAGAAGGAGCCGTTCCGAAAAATACGTCGTGGAAGCCTTGCGGAGGCGTACGTCGGCACCATTCGGAGGAGACGAGTACCCCTGCCGGGTGTCGACCTACAGTACGACCCACCCGTTGGAAGCGACGTCGGGCCGTTCCAGATTCGCTGCTGATCCAAGTTTAAGTATTCACGGGTTCGTGCCCACTCCCATCAGCATCTCAATAGACATTGAGTGTTGTTATCAGTCACCTCTCCCACCCACTAGTGTCGTCCAATTTGTCTCCATCAAAATGGTGTAGGGATTATTCGTTTCATAGTGATTACGAAAATCGTCACCTGGTGTCGAGCAGGACGACGTGCATCAACATCTCCGTACCAAAAGTCACTGGTCAAATCCCTCCACGATCGAATCCACTGCCCTTAGAAAGTTTGCTCATTTATCATTTGTTGCCACTACCCTTAGCAGGGAAAGTTTGCTCATTTATCATTTGTAAGACGTGGAGCGTGTATATATTGTATATAAAAGGTATTTGATCATTGTTCCTTTTTTTTGGAAGGTTGTCCTTCCCTGCTGTATGTGCTATCTCATTGATGTTCACGATTCATAAATCCATTCATCCGTCACTTGTCTAAGAGGGTAATTTTTCATAGATATTTGTGTGTGTGTGTAAACGAAGATTTTCTACTATTCGTGAATAAATGACCATGTCGTTCAATTGGATTCTTGAGTCGTCTCTTTCCTAAGCGTGACCCTCTTGATTTTGATTTCAGATTCTCTTGTGAAACCATCGCCGCGAGCGCGAACTTCGGAAAGGCCCCCACCTAGAGATACTTCTCTTTTGTCTAACGACTGGTAGCTCGGCCGCGGTCTTGCGTGGCATCCCGGTCACTCCGTCCATTGTGGTGCGTCACTTCTCACTCGCATCTCTTTTGTTGTGGCATTTCGCCAGGATAGACGCGGGGAGGGAAGTGGGGGGTAAGAGCCCGGCCGTAAGATGTTGACGGCGCATTTTGAAGCCACGCGACCACTCACTCGGCTTCGCCGCGTACCGTCACAATATATATATATATATATATATATATATATATATATATATATATATATATATATATATATATATATATATATATAATATTATATGCATCTACAGGGTGCGGTAGTATAATTTGATGATTTGAAGGGTCAATGAAACGAAAAATGTTAAAGGTATCGTTGTTATCATTTTATCTCCATTTTGTACAATATGCATTTCAAGCATTTTAGTCTTTTGATTGTCAAGGTGAATGTTTTGGACAAATTTCTTTCATCACACGATCGTATTTTGAGGGAAATCCATTCCTTACGTAGTATGCCTCTCCCACTCTGTCTTTCACTCCCCTCTTTGTGTATGTATGCACAAACTATAACTGAAACACCTTCCCACATTTTTCAGCCGTATTTAGATAATTTGGTTAAAAAAAACAAGAAATACCATAAATAAAAACAAATTAATTGTACCCTGTCACAGAACCACTATGTACCATAACTCTTTTTATGTAAAAATCATGTATTGTGTGGAATTCGATTCCGAAAGAGTTGAAAAAAATGTCAAGTCAACAGAAAGATTTAAAATTATGTTTGCTGTCTTTTTATCTCAACGAAACTAAATATTTCGGTAAGCATCTTGAATTTAATTTGTGAATATATTCTCTCTTTGATTGATACAGTTTATGTGCATGAAATTTTAAATATTTGTTGTAAATAAGTACAGCGATTTGAAAACATTTTGTGAATGAGGTGACATGTTTTGGATGTGATTTTTATTATTTTTGTCTGAGTTGTTATTACTTATTCCTGATCCAAAGGATATCATTCGTAGAGCCAATGAATATTATAGTTATTTGAACCTCGCTTCCCGGTTCCAAATTCAAATAATCAAATTATGCTGCCGCACTCTGTATAATATATACCCGACACTAACTTCACTGGCTGATTATGGTGTTTCGCGAACCACTGAGCGTATTACAATGGCAATCAAGCAGCGCTAGCTTCAAAAAAAATACATTTTCGCAGTTTGTTGTCGGCTACTTTTTTTCTTCGCTCTAGCTACTCAAAAAAATGATCGACAGCGTTTTGTTTCTTCGTTTTTGACGGCACAAACATATAACTGTGCAGATAAATACCGTTTGCTCTAAATATATAGCTCTCTAGATAAATACAACACACTCCACAGCGCGTTCTCCTCTACTGCCAGAAATTCTGCTGATTCAGCAAAACTAAGACAGCAATACGCTTTAGCTGCATAGCTCTCACACTTCTTTTCCAGTGTATAAAATATAATCACACTCCTCCCATAAGGTCTCTTATCCTCTCTCCTCTTTGTTTCACTTCGCCCTCCATGCTACTCCCCCTCTGCCATGCACCTCATCTTTCTCGTTTTCAGTCGCACCCCTTGTGGCCATTCTTCATTCCGCTGTGTTTCTCCCCTCCCTCCATTTCCAAATCCTCCAGCATCCAGCAACCCCACTCATGTGGTCCAGATGCTCTTTTCCTGGCCTCGCGCGTGAAAAAGCCTCTTTGTGATGATATCTTACACTCCACGTATCTCCTCAAAATCCACCCTCCGCCATCCCCCACTCGGTGCGCGTGTGCGTATATATATATCAGGGTGGCGACAGAATCAGGATCTCAGGGAGAGGTTGGGAAAAAAAATTCTTTCAGTTCTTGACATATCGCAAGAATCACGGTCGTTCCACTGAATTTGGTGAAATCTCTCGGGTAATTATCTTCCGTTTAAATTTGTATGGGAGATATTGAGTTGAGCTCTTACCGTTGATCTGCGCTGCTTCCAAGAAATATTATTAGAATCGATCCTATTCGAGACTATTTGCAATTTTCACATTTTTTATCCGGAACCTTAGAATCTTAACGTCTTGATGATGATACATCGCGTCGAAACTATTGTCATCATTGGTTGTTTAATCCTAGGATTGGTTGACTGCAGCCATGCACCCTTCCCTGTCTAATGCTAGTTCCCTTACTTCCAGGTAGCTTTTTCAATGTTCTTTCCGCTTTACTTGGTATTTGATTTTCAATTTTGAAACGCAGATTATGACAAGTCGATTCCCTAGACATTCTTTACAGGAAGAAAAAAATATGTATCTGATGTTTTATAGAAAATTTAGATCGCCAAAAAGTGACGCCTAAAAGCATTTAATCCGCAAACATACAATATTTATGAGAAATAAACTTTTCTGCAGCAATTCGCACCATGCATTATCGAAGGACGTTACCATTGAGGTAGCTCGAGAGGGCACTACGTCATCAAACTGAAGCCTGACAATCAAAATAGCAACTATACTGCTCTACCTTGCTCTTTCCTTATTTTCCAATGGGTAACACGACGGCATGGGCGAATTGGCGGATGTAAAGCAAGAATATTAAGCATCTGTGTGAAATTTAAGGCAAGTGACTATTGAAACATATAATGGCTGCTTTGTTCTATGGATTTTACAATTGTTTTCATCGGAAATGCGGATTATTTTTAATTAAAATAACTGATAGGAGAATTCATATTAAAGAAGTAAGTGCATGCTGATTTTTAGTAAATTACCGATGGAAAACATAGTCAAATTACAAACTTATTGCGTCAGCTCGTAAACGCTATAGGAAAATTAGGTTCAAAAATTATGTCGGACAGGCCAAGCCCACTTTCAAGCTTCTAGTATTGGCCAGCATGGCAAATTGAACATAACCATACCCCTCAACACCTCCATACACCTCAATGGACATAACGAAGTGTTCCATACAATGCCGAAATTTCACTAAGCTTGCCAGCCATTCATCGTACGACGCAGACTTCAATGTACAAGTCCCGATTAACGTAGGTTCCTTCCTCTACAAAGTATCGCCACTTTGGTTATAACTGTACCAAGTTAGTTCAGCTCACGCAAGCGAGCGCCAGAATCTATAATAAGTTCCATTTCCATAGAAAGGGCGATTCCCGTAAATTTTTTACTCCAAAGTACTCCTCGGATTCGGACTCGCATTCGGATCACTATCGCTACCACTTGATGCCCTAAGCGTGGTCATGTGTAGACAGATGTTTCGTGTCTCCCCGCCGGGCTAAAAACCTCCCTCTCGGCCTCAAGCCTTCGCTTATTACCGAGGATGGGAAGTAGTGGGAAAGGGTTAAGGGAAGGGAAGGGTTAGTGAAGCACAAACACTGGGAGGCCGACACCATGAGGCGGTTTGACGTCAAAAGGACGACAATGGGCCCCCCGCCTCCCCTCTGTACTCGTAGCTGTTGGGTTCCCCCAACAACTTTGGACGAGTTGCCGCCAGTCTCGCTTACGCGAAAACTTACCACACATTTCTTGAGAACCGGCGAAGCTCATTGCCCAATTTTTTGGGATAGAGTATCCGCCGACTCCCTTTATGGGTAGACATTGTGTGGTCTGCCGGAGTACATCAGCAAATCGGGGACCCGCCGGACCAATAGATGGTCAATTCTGACCAATTGTGGTCAAAGTGTGGGTCCCATCGTCTCAATACTCCCCACCTACTCTTTGTCATGTGTGGACACTGTCATTTTTTTAGACAATGTAATTTTCGATTTTTTTAAAACTTTTTTGACGTTCCACGACGCTATCCGATGTCCAACCGCCATTCCTCGCTATTCATCCACAGGCCTCCTGGAAACTGCTTTCCTCTCGTTGCTTTTTCTGTGCATTCTCTACAAATAATTCTGGGCCTTCCTATTTTTTTCCATCTAGTGCAGTGATTCCCAAAGTGAGCGCTACCGCCCCCTGGGGGGCGTTGCTTTAATCTAGGGGGGCAAAAATAAACAAGAAGGCGACAGGGGGGCGCTGGAGATAGGGTCTTCACTGGATGGTAACCATAAACGATTGTCTTTGGCAACTATCTTTTACTACGTTGAAACGACATTTTTCTCCACCTTCTCCAGAGAAGTTTTTCTGCGAACCCCACACTTTACGTCCTCACTCTACAATGTAATGCAAGACATTCCATTTTGCATGCGCCAAATTTACGTTTTCCCAATACTGATGAGAAATCGATAAAAGAAATAAGAACTAACTGAGCACAGGAAAACGCATTATATTTTCACTCTTCCTCTCCCTTCCATGTCTTATCCACAATTATCAGTTGGCTGGCATGTAAGGGGATGGCAAAGTACTGGATATTACCATAGAGTAAATATACCTCTATGATATTACCCTTACCAGGCCTATACGAAAGGTGGGACACGTATGACCGTAGCTACTATTACTAGTAGTATGCATTGTATGAACAACAGAAGAAAAAAACAATGAAGTCGTTGGCGAACTCAGACAGTTGGTCAGGATGAGTTGGTCTTTGGGACGGACTCCTAATTATTTCAGCCTATAATATAAGAATGTTATTAATTTATTACATTTACACATTAAAATGCGGAATGATTGTGAAAAAAATCTCCAGGCTTTATTGACAATAATAATTTCAGGCTACCCGAAATTAAAAAAAAACACTCTGCCAGAAAAAAATATTTAAAAATCCTTGTGTCCAGGTCCATATCGTCCCTGGTAAGCAAAATATATAAATGCAAACTTTCACATTTTTAAGTCTTTGTTTGAAGTTATGGGATAAGCATATGAACAAACGAAGTAGGTGTGAAGATTTCGTGGCGTTTGAAATGATGAAGCTGCATCTCGAATTCATACCTCAAGACGCCAGCTGTGACGCTGGCGAAACTGTCTTCAACAATGAACAACATTCATGGCGGAAACACGAGAATGCAGCCTCGTTGTATGAAAATACATTGTTTTAATATTTTTCATTGATGATATTAGCCATTTTCTTAAAACATTCCACTACTTAAAGATCAAATCCGCTTCTCATACAAACATTCAATTTTTTAACGTGAATAAATATTATTTTTTTACAAAATTTAATAACCAAACCCTTGTTTCAGAAAAATCAAGGCAGGTACTAAAGCATCAAAGAAGAAATGAGGACTATAAAGCATGGATTATCTCAAGTATGGGTTTATAGAATCGCCTACAAACAAGCGCATGCCGATGTGTTCAATACGCGAAAAGGTATTTTCTAATGAATCAATGAAACCTTCCAGACTAGGTGAACACTTGAGGAAGGCACATCCTGACAAGGCGCAAAACAATTTAACATTTTCCAATATCTTCGTGGTAAATTGCTAAATCGTCCAACGTTGTCAAGCATGTTGCTCAATAATTCAAAGCAAACCAACGACGGTTTGCGTACATCATATAATATTTCAATGTTCATTGCAAAGTCTGGAAAACCGCATACAATTGGTGAAGACCTCATATTGCCAGCAATTAGGGAAACCCTGAGTACTGTTCTATATAGGTCACCACATGATATATTAATGAGTATTCCTCTGAGCAACACTTCAGTGCAAAGGCTTATAGATGAAATGGCTGAAAATTTGAAAGATATGTTGTGCGGAATATTTAGGACAACTAAATTTGCTTTGCAGCTTCACGAGTCAACTTTGCCAGGCAATGAGCCCTTTCTTCTAGCTTCCACGCGCTTTATCAAAGATAAAAATTTAACTCGGGACTTGTTGTTTGCAAGAAATTTGGAAACAGATACAAAAGGGGAGTCAATATTTCGTCATGTTGATCTGATCTCCAGGGGCAAGAAAATGTCACTTAGCAACATACTTGCTGTTGCGACGGATGAAGCTCCATCAATAACTGGTCGTTACTATGGGTGAATTGTACCAAAATATGTACCAAATGCCTTCACTATTCATTTTGTCGTTCATCGACAGCACCTGGTTTCCAAGAAACTCAGTTATCGCCTCCAAAAGTCATTACACACTGTAATTACTGCAGTTAACAAAATCAAAGCCCATTCTCTTAACGATCGACTATTTCGGGATTTGTATTTGGAAAATTATGAACATTTTCAACATTTGTTACTACACACTGAAGTTCGACGGATATCCAAAGGAAACTGTTTAAGGCGCTTTTATAAATTTTTCGATACTGTCGACGAGTTATTTTTAAAAGAAAGATGCTATGATCAGTGACAAACTTAAAAATATCAGGCATGATATTGCATATTTATCAGAACTGTTCTCAAAGTTCAATGAACTGAATTTACAACTGCAGGGAAATGAGATTAACCTATTTTATGCAAAGTCTCTGGTATCTACTTTCATTTCAAAACTAATAATATTCAAACGCAATGTAGGCTGCCGTGTGCTACACCAATTTCCATCCCTACATGAGCTAGAAGAGAAAGCTGGTATAGGTGACGATGATCTGAAATAATTTTGTCATCATTTAGACACAATGCATCAAGATATGTCTGAACGATTAAAGGATCTTATTTTGATGGAAGTTTCAGATTGGGTAACTAATCCAGTCTTAGATACTGAGGAACCTGGGGTCCATGAGGAAGAATTGACTTAATTTACAACATGATATTGAACTGAAACCGAAGTTTAGGAAAAGATATCAACAGTATTGGTTACAGAAGGAAGTTTCCGATCGCTATCCTGGACTGTGGACGGTGGTTAAAAAAACTCCTAATTACTTTCCCAACTTCCTATTTGGTGGAACGCGGTTTTAGTGCAATCATTCAACTTATTTCGAAGTAAAGAAATCGAATTCAGGTTTGTGAGCAAGGCGATTTAAGACTCTTGCTGAGAAACTTTAAACCGGATGTTGAGAAATTGGTATCATCAAGCAAAACCATTGCATTAAAACTATGTTTGACTAGGATTTGTCGTTGAATATAATTCAAAAACTTTTCATAAATGGCTTTAAGAACTTGATAACTATGATGAATAGTCGCTTAAGTTGTTCAAATAATTTAAATAAAACATTTATCTGTGACTCTGTTTCCACAAATTGCAAATATTCATAGGACCATGATAAGATGAAGTTTAATTATAGAGATATAGTGCAATGTCAACTTTTTGAATTTTTGTCTTAAATTTATTTTTTAGATTTTTACTCAATGCATATGATCGCAGTTCCTTTTTTCTATATGAATCCCACCTTGTCTATCTGTTTTCAAATAAGTCCTGAATAATAAATATTAGATTAATCATTATTTTATATCAAGAACGTTTTATATTATTGACTCCCTAATTTGTTCATGTCGTCTTTCATTTTTATTAGAGTCTGTAATCATATGTTTACACGGGAGTCTATAGGAGTACGGCCCGTAGTCGAGGGTATATTTTTGTGTAACCAAGGGGGCGGTGGCCCGAAAAAGTTTGGGAAACACTAATCTAGTGGATTTACATAACGTTTTCGCTTAAATATCAAATTCCGCGTCATAAACCTCAGTCATAATATTGCTTAAATTGATACGAACATTTTAAAATATAATCATGTATCATTTAAATTACAACAATAATAATCATTTACAACCTATAAAGTGATGTACGTAAGTGAAACGTGGCTCAAGATGTTTTTTTTAAAGACTTACTTGTAAAGTCATTAATATGTGTAATCAACGACTCAAGAATCGCGCTCCAATACACCTTAGATCGAATTTATTTTCATTCTGCAACGAAACCATACCCATCCTCACCTTCGTACTTCCACCTTCCGTATCGTTCGGGTTCAAATATGAAATGTTGCAATTCTCACCGGTCGCGCGAACCAATGCAACGAAGCGATGCGCCGTGGCCGCCCCCCTGAGAAACCGCGGACTCTCCATGGGAAATGAATAATGAAAGAGACGGCAAAGGGAGGGAACTGTGATCGCTGCGTAGCTTCTTCCTTCGCAGAAATGCAACCCCTCTCCTATATATAACGCCCGTCGTTCAACTCACTAACTCGCGATATCGCCGTCCTCTGTTCCCTTTCAGGATACGATTCACTCCCTCCTGCCGAGAGTATGAGCCACTACCACTCTGCCGCGCGGGTTCGCGTCGGTTATATTACAAACTCTCAACCGCATTATTCCTACGAGCGTCTTCTTTCTTTTTCAATTCACGGCGACACAACGGAACCAGCCTCAACGAACAAAAAGTACGGCCCGTATACGAGAGGAGGCAGTGTAAAAAGGAAAGAGACGGTGAGGAGAGAAAAAAAAATTAGAAATTTTTTCTCGAGGGAAAGAGAAACGAAAAATAAATGTGAAGACAAAACAAGAGAATGAAGAAATTCACGGGATGATGGGAGAAGTGAGGGATTAGGAATTTGTTGTTTTTTTTCGAATCTCAAAAGTATCGGGCATGCGTGGGATGAGCCGAGCACAATCTTCTCTATGTTTGCTTGTTTTTTTCTTTATTTTTAATATTTTTTTTCAAACTTTTTCCTCCATCGCGGAAAATTATGAGGAAGAAATGGACATGAGGGAAAGAGAAAGAGATGAGGAGGACGGTGGGAGAGGAGAATAAAAGGCGGATTGGGAGATGGAGCGAAGAGGGCGAAGTCTGTTGGGAGGGGTTGGAAGTAAAAAAATCACGCGAGTTGGAAAAAAAATGACTGTAGGAATGCGTGGAAAGGAGGAAAAAAAAACACCGTGAGTGCGAGAGGAGGGGTGGGGTGGAGATGATCGAGAGTGGGCGGACTGCGTTGGGAAGGATGAACATTTTTTCGGAACGCTTTTCATTTTCTCTTCCCAGGGACAGAGGAGGGAAGAAAAAAAAAAGAAAAACGAAAAAAATAAAAGCAAAAAAGGGCACAATTGCACATGCACGTATATATGTTGGAGGAGAGGAAAGAAAGGCTGGGCGATGATGAGCACGGTGGCTGAGATATGGCGGCGGAACGCCCATTTATGGTAAAAGGAAAAAAGAGAGAAACGACGGGAAGGAATGTTTAGTCTCATGTGCACAAAATTAAAACTAACGCCCCCGCGCGTACAACGTATAAGGCAGGGAACGTTTATTTTTTTTTGCCCACGTTTCCACGAGTTTTAATATCCTCGCTGCAACAGCTATTTCCTCATACATTCCTGCATCATTACACAACTTTATGTCCACCGACGATGACGCTCCCAGGGGATATACGCCTTCAAGGATACATTTACTATTTAAAGAGAAGTGAATTCTGTATAGAGTCTGCAACCAAATTCTACAAAAATGCCCACCAATATTTTTCGACTGATAAGTCCATTTTCAATGTTTCACCGTGACTTTGTAAGTCTTAGCCTTGGTCGGAGAGATCAACAAAATTCTCCTGAAAACTTAACAAAGTTTACCTCGTTTTAATATCCATTTTTGGTGATTATTTTCTCGACCAATTTTTTAAGACGGATCATTTCTCCCTCGAGAGATGATAGATTTTGGGTGCACATTAGTGAACGTGAAAGAAAACAAATTGGCACTCTCAATTTACTAAAGTATTTACAAAAATACTCCAAGCCCTGAGGAAGCTAACTTATTATTTTTTTTTCAATGAATGAATGCCTTTATTTGCATTAAAAAACTTGGTCCTTCTAAGCCATAAGGCTTGTCAGAAGGTTCCATTATTATATTACATAGTGGCATATTACAAGCATAACATTAAATAGTCTAAATAAAAATTACCTACTGGTATATTGCTTACATTACATTTATATTACATTATAATTTTAATTCCATAAAAATAATACAATGACAATAACATAACATTTAAATTTAAGGAATATTGAAACCAAAATAGGAAAAATATTTATTACTTATAAATATCAGGTTGTTATGAGCTATTACATATTCACAATTTCGCTAATTAACCATTGTTTCACTTTTGTTTTAATTTTGGCCTAGGATTTTAGATTATGCAGAGTCTTAGGCATACAATTAAAGGTATGAGGTACAACGTACTTTAGCAACCTTTTACCATACGTATTATTGTTATAATACGTTTCTAACGAAGGACTGTCACGTTTATCCATACAATGTGTATTGTTACATGGTATTTTATGCTCTTTTTTGAAATAGTTCTCTATAATAATAAGCCATTTAAACATTTTATCCACTGTTAATATATTATATTTAGTACACAAGGATCTTAGGTCAGTATTGCAACAATGCTTGGAACCATCCGTATCAATTAATTTCAATTTTCTCTTTTGGTTCTTGACAATTGTGTTTAACCGAGTATTTGATGCCATTCTCCAGACTGTGATTCCATATCTTAATATACTCTCAACCATTGCAGAATAAATCGTTAATTTTATACTAATAGGTACAATATCTCTTAACATAAATGTTATTTATTTTTTAAAATATTATTTTTGATTTGATTGATATATTTGAATTATATATTTTGATTCAAATTTATTTTGAAAATAGTTAAATTAGTTAAAATTACTTTACATATTCCATGTCTTATCTGATCAAATCACCATAAGATTAATTAAATGAAGGGTAATAACATCAATAATGAAATACTCTCAAAAATACCCAGGAGGGGATCCAACCCGCGATTGCAGGACTGACGGGCGAAGGCTATATTCACACGCTCGCTTTACCTTTTTTTAAACTTTTCCAATTTTTTTCTACATATGTCTGATGAAACTATTCATTTCAGAGCTCCGCCAGGCACGCCATCGTCAGTGAATAGCGTCACACATTCATCTATTCAAATTTTTTGACAAACCGCCCAAAGAGACGGAACTTTCTCACACATGTAATTCGAAGTCATTCCGCCCACTTAATTCGAAATTCATTTCTGTCTTGTGCAGCAAATAAACGG
Organism: Ceriagrion tenellum; assembly: GCA_963169105.1. Taxonomy (NCBI): domain Eukaryota; kingdom Metazoa; phylum Arthropoda; class Insecta; order Odonata; family Coenagrionidae; genus Ceriagrion; species Ceriagrion tenellum. The sequence continues at coordinate 55,683,505 of OY720633.1, read as the reverse complement.
AAAAGCCTCATAGAAAGGAGATCTTTCAATTATTTTGAAACGTAACTAATTTGACTCGTTCGTCCATAGAGGGTTAACCCGAACGATGCGGAGGGTGTCTGTACGGGAAACAACCATAACGGAAATAATTATCTAGATGATTCTTTGCGTGACCTCTTTTTTTTATTAATATAAGTTATTTTCCTGGAGCTTTTAGGTCATTAATTCATGTTTAGTCTGTTCCTCTTTTTTCAACGTTTCGCATATTTATTATGCTTCATCAGGGCTACATTGACAATTAATATTTGTATTGTACGTAAAATGAATATAGTTTACAATGTAGGTATTTAGATTAAAAAAATATGTTTACAATTGATTTTTACTACTACAATGAAAATTAATATTTGTATTGTTCATAAAATTAATATAGTTTACAATTTAGGTATTTAGATTTTTAAAAAGTTTACAATTGATTTTTGTTATTACCTGTTAGGTTATGACAAAAATCAATTGTAAACATATTTTTTATTACCTCTATTTTACCTATATTTATTTATTACCTCTTAGGTAATAACAAAAATCAATTGTAAACATATTTTTACCTCTATTTTTTATTACTTATATTTATTTATTACCTCTTAGGCAATAACAAAAATCAATTGTAAACATATTTTTTTAAATCTAAATAACTAAATTGTAAACTGTATTCATTTTATGTACAATATAAATACTAATTTTTACTGTAGCCCTGATGAAGAATAATACATTTGCGAAACTTTGGCAAAAGAGGAACAGACTAAATATGAATTAATGACCTACAAGCTCTAAGAAAATAACTTTATATTAACGGAAATAATGCATTTTAATCTTTTCCGTCCTTCAGATTGTGAATCGCTTGGGGTAAGTTCTTACTCGGATTCGCCCTTTATTTGGAGATCGGACTTATTAGTGATTCTGTTTGATCGTTTGCGTGGACTTAACTGGTTTGGTACAGTGGCAATGAAAGTGGCGATACTCAGTGTAAGAAGGAACCTAGGTAAATCGGGACTTTATTGATGAGGAATGCGTTGCACGATGAATGGCCGGTAAGCTCAATTTGTGACATTTCGGCATAGTATAAAACACTTCGTAATGTCCATTGAGGTACAGGGCGCTTGCCATACTGGCCAATGATAGAAATTGTAAAGGGGCATGACCTGTCCGACATCTTTGTTAACCCTGATTTTCCTACAGAGTTGCCGATCCCCTCAAAAGATATTGCGCTTAATTCAAAGTGATACCAAGAGGCAAGGGAACTAGCATTAAATAGGAAAGGGTGGACGGCTATAGCCAACCGAACTGAGGACTGAACGACCAATGAATGAGTGAATGAAAGAAGCATCAAGTAAGCATATAGCTACATCAGTGAAGCATAAAATTAGTTTTATATGGCTCTTAGAACGTGGAGGGAGCTAGTGAGTTAATTATGCGGTATAGATATATAGTATAGCATTCACCAAAACCCTCACGCGTAGAGAACTTGGTGAAAAATGGAAATTTCCGAATTTATCCGGGAAAATGACCACGGGAGGAAAATTGAAATGATTTCTCATCTGGGAATTGAGGTATTGCGCATGGAATGTTCTACCGATGGAATACTTGCGTACTTCCCCAATGTATTTGTGCATATATTTTTAGAATATATGTATGAAGAATATGTATTCCTTGCCATAATCTATAAAAAAATTTCCTCTCTGTCTGTTTTTATGGAAAAACTATTTAATTATTGCTCTAGCGATCATATATGTCTATAATTAAAATTTTGTATCCTATTATAGCATTGTATGTTTCCATAATGACACGAGAAATTATCATTTATTTCTAATCTCTCTCTGATTGATATAATATTTTCCATTTTGTATTTAGAGTTAATTATCTATGGCTGTGAAATTTTAGTTTTTCATCACTGTAAGATATAGGCCAGGTATATTTTTTGTTCATTTTTTCATTAAAAGCAGAATTATAATATGTTTTTTTCTTTTTTTCTCTCATGGGGAAACCCAGAGCATAGTCAAACCTATTCTATTCTATTAAATTTATTTAAGGATATTAATTACTTACTTTACACCTGTTTTTCATATTCATCACCAACGCAATTTAAGAAAAATCTATCGCTCTCATTGTTGATTTCGCTGCCTGGACAATGGCCTACTAGCAAGGCATTCAAAATTAATTATTTGATCAGCAGAGGACGGCCGAGTACCATTAAATCTTTTCCACCAAGTTCAGTTTCGCCCCCCACGCGAATAGTCTGTTGAAGGACGACTTCCCACGCAAGAACCATTCATTTCCAACCAATTTCTGCACTCCATCAATTCTGAAGTGGTCTTCGAAACATCATCCCAAAAAGGCTAGAAAAAAATGAAGAAATTTTAAAAAATCACCGACATCCATGGTACCGAGAGATTGTTTTTGTTTTGAGCGAAAATTACTCTCCGTGGAGGCATTTTCTTTCCCACACGCCCCGCTTCACTCCTCCCCCCCGCCGTCTACTATCCGTGACTCATGATGCATTCCTGTGACATTGAAACGTAAAAAAAATATACAAAGAGGAAAAAAATTAAAAGTAAAACGGGAAAAAAAATATGGGGACTGAGACGCTCATTTTTTTATCCCCTTTGTATACGTAGGAGGGGGGGAAAATACGTTTGAAAAGGGGGCGTGGCAAAGTTCATGCGGCGATAATACTGAAGACGTAGGGGACCTGCAGACTCGTTGAAATATCATACTCGGCTTAAGGAGGAAAGCAGCCTTCCTCGTTTCTTAAGGTGTACAAAATTTGCTGTAATGTGTAAAATTTAGGTTTAGGTAAATTTATGCATCGACCATCTCGATGGAATACAATCGATATCACCCAAGTCCACTTAATTAGTGGTTCCCAAGTCCACTTAAGTGAACCCGCAACTGGGACCGCAACTGGAACCGTCACTTAAGTGATGTGAGGGCTTCTTAACGGTACATTTAAGTGAAAGGTGCAGTTAAATGCTCACGTGAGTGGTCGGCGTGGACGCGGCATATCTCCCCATATTTCATCCGTTTTCTCATTACTCTTTCTTCCTCTCCGTCGATTACCCAAAATCTTACCATTATCATAGTCTTCAAAACCCATTTGACTCTCATTGCCTATTCCAAACACTTATTCTACCTTCTTCTATTTTCCCCGAGAATTTTACTCTCCTCACTAACCATAACGAGCGCTCCGTTCGTTCGTCTGCCTTTCTGTACACTAAAGACTCTTTCTTTCCGCACCCAAATCTCAAAACGCGAACGCGGAGTATCGTACGTGTCGAAGTACGAGTCGCTCGCATCGGTGGCGTTGGCCACGGGGTCACTTATTCCAGATTTTCTGGAAACTTCAATATTGCATCTTTGATGCAAGTTTTGTATACTGAGATGTAAATGAAACGGTTTTCCGGGTAGTTTTAATATAATTGTTTCCTGAAAGAAGAGATTCTTAACATGGGCTCTTATGGAGATAGCTCAGATCACAGCAGAAAAATGTCAATTTGAACGAGGAAGCCTACTTGAGCTTTTGATTAAAAGCGTTCCTAAAATGCAAAAAGTCCTGAGATATAGAAAATTATATAATATTGGCGTCTTACCACCTAGTTTTAAAGGTTATTAGCGAATTACTGACGTAATTGAAATCTAAATGTGCTAGTTCCATGCAAATAGCGAAGCTTTCGGCTCCTATGGCTGAACCAATGTGGTCAATGAAAATATATTCGTGAAATAATCTGAATGTGTTGTACCCTAAGTTTGGTACTCATTAGGTAACACATTTCATCAGGGGAAGCAGGATTTTTTTAAAAACTGAACGAATAAATCTGTGTAACTTACAAGGAGACATCGCGTAAAAGTAATTGAGGACGCAGACAAGACAAATGTTATCTTAAAGTGGAGTAAAAATGCCGGAAATTGGTAATGTCTTTCTGCCCCAAGTTCCCGGGTTCGTGAGAAAATTGTCAATAAACAATTTCGTCCCAAGGAAATACAGCCGAGGTGATTAAGGCGCTAGGTCCTATTATGCCGGGTTGTAGCGGGACGACGCGGGTTCGAGGCGCTTACCCGCGAATTTTTTTCGCTCTAATATACTTCGGAAACCACGAAAAATGCCAGATTCCGAACGTATGCGACGTTAACTACCGTTTTTTTTTCGTTTTAAAACTATTTTCTGGAATTACTACTGACCAGAGTGTTGTAGACAATTGCGGAGTTTCTATCATTTGCTCGGAAGGAGAGTTGCAGGAGAAAGGAGCGTCATTGGCCGAGTATTTCCGATTTTGAAATACTTTTTGAGGCAGGCATGACTCCGATTAGTCGTGGGACTTTCTGGAGGCCATTAACGGAATACAAAAATGTTAATGTTTATCATGAAGCGATCTGATTGCTTTTAATTTCCTAGAAATTGTGCTCCAAGGCGGATATTTTTTACTCAACTTTTCCTTCAATCGCGAAGATTTTCCTGCCAGAAAAGAGATTAAAACAGGTGCCAAGAGTATGGACAAGAGGCTGGAGAGGAGCTAATATGGGACAACGTATTTAATGAAGCGACTGGGGGAGGGGGGTTGAGAGGGGGGGGGAGAAAGAAATTTGCGGGTATGAGCCTCGAACCCGCGTCGTCCCGCTACAACCCGGCATAATAGGACCTAGCGCCTTAATCACCTCGGCTGTTTCGCCTGCTGTCGAAAGGCGCGAAATCTTAAGTATTTTCTTGGGACGAAATTGTTTATTGACAATTTTCTCACGAACCCGGGAACTTGGGGCAGAAAGACATTACCAATTTCCGGCATTTTTACTCCACTTCAAGATAACATTTGTCTTGTCTGCGTCCTCAATTACTTTTACGCGATGTCTCCTTGTTAGTTTCCGCTATGACTCACGTAGTGAAGCCAGATCCACCTAAATTGATCGATTTATCAAGAACCACAGGTCAAAGTAATAGCATGTTGTTTTTATATTTTAAGCGACACATGTCTCTTACTGTTAAGGATTTTGTGGAAGTGAGCCAATACTGAAATAATTGAACTTTAACGAAAGTTTCTCTTTAATCTAAAGCACGCTTTTTGACGGCAATAATCAGAACAGAAGTTTTATCTATATAAACAGTATCATGGATACGTAAGTGGTAAACAAAGGAATTACCAAATGTAATAACATGTACCAACGTCCAGCGACATAGATTATGTATCATGAACATACATAAATAATACAAGTTCTTTTGTAACTTTGTGGTATTCCATTTTTTCTTTCAGATGATTTAATGGTGACATTTACAAAACCACAGCTTTAGTTGTAAATGTAACCATTAAAGGTAAAAATAAAAAGGTTACAAGTAAAGAAAAGTAAAAAATAAATTAAAAGTAAAAAAAATTAAAAGTAAAAAATGTAACCATTAAATCATCTGAAAGATGAACATACATTATGGATTGTTGTCTGGTCGCCAAAAAACTGTTGTCTATAGTTTCCGTGAACAAACAACTTATTGGATTGTGGCGCCACCTAGTGATGAAAGACGGCAGTTCAAATGTAAATACAGTCAACATACTGTAAATAAACACGTCTTACCGGTTTTACTTACCAGTAATCATAAAGCAGTGGATAAAAATGTAGTACCATACGTTAGATACAATTACACACTTTCTCACGTTAACAACAATTAACAACGGCCATTTACGATTCAACTGAAAGAACTTAAGTGGCGCCAAGGACTGGGTGAACTAAATGTGGAAATTTAGGCAACAATTTCGAACATTCAAATCCATTATGTATATTCATCATATATCTTATTACAGAAAGGTCTTTTTCTGTCATTCCGTATATGCTCCGTTAATACTGCACCTACAGTGATAAATGAGGTATCATTTTAAACGTTGAATCACCGGCTTCTGACGAAAAATACAATCTCAATCTCAAATTTCACTATTTACCCATTAATTTGACTTAAAGGTTTCGATTTTTCCATGTCGATTACTCACTCGAGGTATATCGACTCCACACATTTTTTTAATTCTAAACTTCAAAAAAAGTTTTAAAATGAAAATAGTACGAAATGCACATAGTGATTGTACATGGGTGAATGGTCATCTGGTAATTCAATGCAATTAAAACTTTTTGATTTCATATTTATATCATCCGTATATATTATTTCTCAAAGGTGTTCTTTTGTCGCAACGCCATAACTCCCATAATTATTAATCAAAATCAATGATTCAAACATCGTTTTAAAGCTTATGTTCCCCGATATTGATGAAAAATAGAAAAATTGTTTAAAATTAAAGTTTTTGTTAAAAAAATGATACAACGCCATCTGCTGACAATATAATCAACTTATATGTTGGCTATGGTTACGTGCTTAAAAGGCTGTAGGAGGCGCCATCTATTAACCACATCGTTTAGTTAGATTGTTTACATTCTACGTGAAATCAGTGTGACCATTTACTGTTTACGTTTACGTTATGTATCTCTAACACAAACATAAATAACATATAATTGTCCATGGGAAGAAACAGGTAAATGAACAGGAAGAAACAGAAAGAAAATGTACTGTGCGAAATATTCGCTCGGGTCATCTAGTGTTATATATATATCCAACACTTACTCATCCATGTTTTTGAAAAGAACTATAACGAAGGAAAGGCAATTTTCCTATTCTGGTCATTTTTTTACATAAAGAGGCCTTTTTAAAAGTGTTATTACATTCGATAAAACTTTTGAAAATTCCTTTTTTTCCTCGGATTACAGCATGGAATAGTTCACTACTTAATCCGAGCAGCATCGTGCTCCATTCAATTGATGAGATGAGGAAACTCGATTCTCATCATATCCCTCTCTCCCTCTTCTCTCTCTCTCTCTACCTCTCCCTTGCGTTTCCTTGAGTGATGCAAAAGTGCGTGAGAGGCGAGGACTGCCGTGAACAGCGATTAATGAGCGCCAGCCGTCCTTGGGGGGGGGAAGCAATCTGGAATTTGGACTGCGTGCTTCAGCGAATTTCGCGTCCCAAAATAGAAGGTGAAAACTGGATGATTGAACAATATGTACCTTCGGATACATAATATACTTATGTTCACATAGGTAGAGAGACGGAGATTCATAAAGTGAGAGAGGGCAGTGAACTCTGAACGCTTTCATCGAATCGAGTTAGTGAAAGATGGAACGACAGTTGAAGAGACGAAAAGGCGCGTTAATGCGGGAAGAAAGGTCGGAGGTGGTATCTGCATCTACATCTACATATTACCCTGCGATACGCCGCATGGAGGTGTGGCAGGGGGTGTTAGGATACCAGCCGTGTAAAGATGTAAGAGATAAGGTTTTGGGAGGGTGGAATGGTGACGTGTATTATGGGAGTGTGTTTAGTTGAGCTAAGTTTTTATTGTGGTCGCTTATTGTGCGCGGAAAGATCGAGTTTTTGTACCGATCTGTTCGGAATGGTATCCCTCTTATTTTATCGCTTCTATCAGACCTAGAGATGTAGTGAAGAAGAGTCAGGATTATATTCTCTGTGTCGCTCTGAAACACACCAGTTTTGAATTTCTCAAGCAAGCTAAGCCTAGTATGTAGCCTCCATGTCTCTAGGGGCTTCCATATTAATCTCTCTAATAGTTGTAAAACACAATCGCCCGTATTCATAGATTTCACCAATAGGCGCTAATAAGGCGACTAACTTAGTCGGGCACAAAGAGCACTTAGTCACATACTAAAAATTGGTATTCATAGATCCTTTCCAGTGAGCTACCAACTTAGTATGCTACTATTCCCAGCATCGTAGAGGAGTACATAATTGTAGGTAGCCTTAAAAACTATGCCCTAAAAACAATGAAGCAACGCTTGCCTTAAAAGCAATGAAGCAAAGCTTGGCAGTACTGCCACTGGCTTCATTGTACGTGAATTCGTATGTCATGCATCAATATTGCTACGATGGCGCTTTCGTTAAATACTTTAATTTCTTCATTTTTTAACATTACCATCTTAATTCTGACGAATCTTTTATAAACATTGATTGTTATTGTATACAAAAATCGGGAATACATGCTTTTCATAAGTTTTATTTTTTGCCACACGTGGTAATACGCCACAAACTTGCACAGATCCTTCATAAAATCATTTGGACACACTACAGCTTCACCAGTTCAATGTTTTACTTACTCCTCCCCCCTCACCAAATTAAGGTATCAGTTCTATTCAAACATACACAGAACTTGAGGTATTCACCGTTCCGTCAATATAAAAACACTCGAAAGGGAAAATGTTTGCCTTTAGTTAATGGCTAATAACTGACATTTACACAGAAAATGTAACAATGTTCACATTCACACACTAACCATCATTTTGTAAACGAAAAATGAACATGCCCACGGTACAGCGAACATAGTCACTATTTAATCAGAATACCTATTTGTCCCTCTACGAATCCTTTCTGAGCACTAAATAAAACGAAAATTATTTCACTTATCCACTTAGAAAATAATAACATAAAATAAGATGCGATAAACTGCTGATGCACTAGAGGATAATTTTTTTCACAATGTGAACCATAACAACGTTCTGCTACCCAAACAAAATGGAAACGATATATAAATTTACGGCAGAATGTAAACAGACCAGCGCCATGATGTAAACAGACTCGCAATTATAATTATTACATGTGCGAAATCATCACATTTCAATAAAAAACAATTGCACGTCTCTTTATATTAATGTAAGACATTTATACGACAGTAATATTCTCTAGTTAACATAGCATAACAGTAATATTCTCTAGTTAATTACTCTGGATCGCCTCACGTGATGCAGTAGTCACGACAACAAATATGCACTCGTAAACTGTTTACGAGGCTTCCTCCTCGACGCATTCTTTAAAATGGGCTGTATGCTCGTGGAGTATTCATCCAATTTCACAACAGCACTAAGGCCCGAAGAATTTAAAAATGAAATTGTTACCCTCAAAAACAGTCAATACACACACACTGATTTATGCACTTCATAATGTCGTGAGGCATAGCTCTGATGAAACGAGATTAAGAAGAGGTGGTAAACACCTTACGACGCTCGAAACCACAGTAATCATCTCACTAACTCTTTCTTCTTCGTTGAATGAAGCACTATGGAGTACCACAACACGGTGTCGTAGACTAAGAGCAAATAATTAAAATGCTCAGTTTGATCCAGCAACAGTACTGCACGTCGCATCCGCCAGACTTGAGAAAAGCAATTCCACCGGTATCTTTGTATTTTTGCCCAAAGTCTCCGTTATGGCTTCAGGTCATCACTCGAGGTGAACCGCTTGTTACAGACCGCCATATTTATTAGCGCCTCTAAACGAGGCGAGAGAGTGTTTAAGAATCAACCACTGAAATAGAGGCACACTTGGCACTGCTGAGCTTAGTAGCTGTCTATGAATACGATTTTGTTAGTTGGCGATTTGTTAGTGCGCTACCAAGCTGAAAGTAGCTCACTAAGGAATCTATGAATACAGCCGTATATGTTCACTCCTGGCAGCTTTTGACGAAGCGTCATCCTTTTCTTTGTATTTTGTTAATTTTTTTGGTTAAATCTTTATGACAAGCGTCCCAAATGCTCGCGGCATATTCGAGGTGTGGCCTAACCAGAGCGAAGTAGCATCTCTCCTTTACTTTTTCATGCAAGGACCTTCCTATTGTACGCATAACCAATCCTAGTTTCTTTAATGCAATGCCACATATGTTTTGCATGTGTATTCCCCACGAGGTATCAGAAGTTAAGTTAATTCCAAGATATTTTACTGTATCTGAAGATTTTATGCTTCATCTACGTGATATCTACATCTACGTGATACCCTGCGAGCCACCACGAGGGTGTGTGGCATGGGACGAAGATCACCAAACATGCACTATTGACATGCGACTAGGATATTTAACGGAGACATGCTGGAGAACAGGGTCACATACAGCTAGATGGTTAGTATCTACATAATAAGGAAGGGATTAGTGGTTGTTATTACATGCATCATGCGCTACAGACTACTCTAACTATATTTCACCTACCTATCCCTTTGCTACGCTGCCTATTGTTCTCTCTAATAGTACGAGGGAAAAACATTTTAAATCTATCGGTACGACAATTTATCTCTCTAATCTTGTTAATATGATCAAACCTAGCATAATACGCAGGGGTTCTCAATATGTATCTAACGTCATCTGTGAACAACTCTGTTTCGAATTTACTTATAAGGTTTAACCTACATTTTAACCTGCGTTCTGATAGTAATTCCCATCCTAGTTCTTCTATTAAGCTCGTAACACTTATACAATTATCATAACGGCCTTTAACAAACCTAGCAGATCTCCTTTGCACGCGCTCTAATTCTTTTATCGTACCTTCCTCGTACGGATCCCATATACTAGCGGCATATTCTAAATGAGGCCTGACAAGTGTAAAATAGCTTCTCTCTCGTACTCTCTCATCGCATTTGCCTAGAACCCTTTTTACGAATCCTAATCTACGGTTTGCTACACTAGTTATTTCCCTGATGTGTTTCCCCCATGGCATGTCTTCAGTGGTTGTGACGCTTAAGTTATTAATTGAATCTACGTTACATATTTTGTTTTCTTTGATGCAATAATTATTCCGGGGAAAGCCATTCTTTTTCCAAAAATTCATAATCGCGCATTTCTTCAAATTTAATTCTAGTTGCCATCTATCACACCAATCATCAATCGCATCTAAATCCTTAGCTAAAACCTTAGCTTCCTTCGCCCACATTCAATTGAATGTGCTGTAAAAAATTGTCATTTATGTACCTTTGCCCTTTCCTATCAGTGCATACTGAAGTGTTAGTTACACCTGCTGGCAGATAGAGGCGCTACCTACGTGAGCTGTAAGTCAGCCTAGAGAAATTAACAATGATTGTAGCGACATCATTATGTTCGGCCGTCGTTAACTTTTCTCTCATTTCCACATTGTCCGCCTTTTCGTGCGCTGTCTACTTTTACCGTGTCCTTGGCTCAAGGAAACCGAAATTATGGCTCCCGCGTGTGCATTCGTTAGCGTTTCGTGATTTTTTTCCTTTTTTCTTTTGTTTATTTTCGATGAACGTATATCCATTTCCTCACTCCCTTTTTTACACTCCGCGCGTTCATTACCGCGAATTGATTCCCCGAAAAATAATTTCCCCCGCCTCTCGCGAATGACGTTTGGAGGAGGAGGAGGAGGGGGGTGTGTGAAAAAAGAAGGAAAAAAACGCAATTGATGCTCATCTTTTTTTCTCCTGCAATTCCTACAAATTTTCTATTTCTCCCCGATTATAGTGAGAAGGGACTTTACAACCATGGTCCATTTGAGTGTGTCATGTGTTTTGGTCGGTGGTATTCACATCTACATATACGAAATACCGTGTGAGCCACCACTAGGGTCTGTGGCACGGGGTGATTCCTCACCAGGCATGTAGCCCTCATCCCAGTTCAAATCATAATCGCGCATCTTTCCCCCCGGCCGCTAAGGGCAGGCCAAAAGCAGCCAGGACAGCAATGCGCGGTCAGAACAGGAACCAGGAGAGAGCTACGTAGCCTAACATGCTACCATACGGTACACTAGTTATGATATAACTAATGATTAGTATTATTAGTGTGATTGATGAATATTCCCACGAGGTACTAAATTATGAAAAAGCAGTACCATGCCGGAGATTTCATGTGGGGTTAGTTGCTAGTAATGATGAGAAGGTACTTAGCACGAGTGCAAAACCTACTTGACCTAGTCTGCCCCGCTGAGCTAAAAGTCCATAACTGCACCTTTGTTGAATCTGAGATATTGCACGGTTTCTGTTATTATTCATATTCATTTAAACCCATTATGTTTTTGGGAAGGAATTGAAGGTAGTTTGAGCGAAATATCATTTTACCTAGAAATCAATTAATTTGGTCTCATTTTGAAGACAAATATATCATCAATGACATAAAAATTCCTTCCATTGACATAAAAAATTAAATTCCTTACTACATCAATTTCGGAGATATGTATTTGCCAAAAAATACCAGCCCTTTTATATGGGAAATGGTACGTGCATGCCCTCCAGAGAGACCTTATATTAAAAATGAGGCATTCCCTACACTTAGATCTCGTTAAAAAAATCAACAAAGTGTAGTTTGTGTGTTTTCTCAACAATTTTTGAAAATTAATCGCATTGTCACCGCAATAAATTCTTCGGAATCACAATAAACCCTCCGTTTTGTTGGAGTTTCAAACGTACCGCGTGAGTAAAATGAGTCAAGTTGAAGACTTATTTAGATATTTTCAGTTAATTACTTACAATTTCGGTCATGTAAAACTATTTTATAGCACAATTACTAATGTAATATTTAATTCGTGGGTCTCACAGGTGGTGAAATTAAATCGTATATATCGAATATGGTCTCTATTATGATAAGGGAACTATGTCGATCGCACTACCTTAACAAGGGCATGATTTTTCTTTCGCATTTATTATTTTATTTAAATGTTCGTAGCTACTGTAATTTTGCTTAATACTCGTAGTTACTGTCATCAGGCCTAGAAAACAGACAATTATGAAGTATATACGGTAAAACCAAAACATTATATCTTGAAAACCTCCAGAAGTGCGGCTTTTCTGTTTGTTTGTTATTTTTAATTCTCTAGGTTGAAAATATTCCAAACCTGAGGGGCTATTTTGTTTATGCACAGGCTATCATAAAGGGGCATTGCAATAGCAATCTTTGCATAACTGAAGTGCCTATACTGTCTTTTAGCATAGGAGGACAGTAATGGGGGTCATAGTGCATATCATGGAACTGATTTGTCATACCTTTTGTGTCCATTTATTGCACTGGCATTTGTAAATGTCTGTGGGCAAGCTCGGTCGCGCCATTTGTGGCCATGTAGAGAACTAATTATTTATGGTGGTACCACATGGCTGCTAAGCGATGTGGGCGGGTTCCATATATTGGGTAAGGTTTATGGAGTCCAGAAAAATGTGGGGATGTCCGATTGCCGGGGTTGAATGGAGGTTACTTGTCGCCCCAATTGAAGAGTCTATAGAAGCGCTCAAGGGCAGATTTGAGTTTCCTTTCCTTGCTTTTGCTGCCAATATTTTCCTTCCAGCCAATATCCACGGAAATGTTCCGCTGCTTACATGACTCATGCGAATAAAGCGCATTGTTCCTACTCGTTCTGCGCCGAGTTTCCGAGAAATATGTCAGTTATATATATAGACCTGAGGAAATGGAAGAATTTAGCTTAGATACGTTGTACTGAATATTCAATCCGCAAACTTCAAGTGGCTTCAATTTCATTTGTTATGCGTGTAGAGGGCAACCCTTCTCGTCGATGGAAGCTTAGAATATAGCAATGAATATCCCAAAGTAATAAGAAAATGGCGCGATTATACGCACTAATTTCTTAGCTGCATATGTTTTCTTCTTTAAAATACTTTACTTGATATATTTCATTTATTTATTGACCATACACAGTTACGACAGTTCCTTTGGAATCAATTACTTAATAATTCCAAATATTTTAAACCAAACTGAGGTGGTGTTGACCAAATTATTGAGTGAGTAAAATCCCTACTCCCGACAAAGTTTATTTGAAAAAAAACTTATTTCCGTAAAAAGGTCGTATCATTCAAAAAAAAAGAAAGCAATAACCGTTAAGAACTTCGAACCAGAGTCATTACGGTTGGCTCGTCAGGACTGAGCTAACCGGTCTAATTCCACATGTTATCTTCAGGTAGATAATAATACATTGATGTGAAGTAAAATTTGAAGAAGAGAGATGAATAACTCAATTCTATTCTGTTTAAAATGTTCGAATATTTGTTTGAATGCAGGTCGAATGTGAATCTTCCCTTCGATTGGGGCGACAAGTAACCTCCATTCAACCCCGGCACTCGGTCATCCCCACATTTTTCTCTACTCCATAAACCTCACCCAATATATGGAACCTGCCTACTACGCATAGTAGCCACGTAGCACCAACATAAATAATTAGTTCTCCACATGGCCACGAATGACGCGACCGAGCTTGCCCGCAGACATTTACAAATGCCTGTACGTGGAGGAAATGATATTCTAACTCTATCAGTTCCGCAGTCTATTTCCTCAATGGTTGTATATTTTGGCAAGGGTTTTCTTCCGCCTTCACTTAAGGCGATGCATCACACCTGCTCGACAGGTCGGATTTGTGATGATTTCCGACCCCAGATTTTTTGTTTAAGTCTTACGTCATGAACTTGAAATTTTTATAGTATAAAGAATAGACCTTTGCCAAGGGAGACTCGTATCTGAAATATGAAAATTTCATCCCGGAGCATAATTAAACCATCGGGAAAACGGCAAGATGTAGGGTATATTTTTATATAAACTATTATTATTATTGACATATCTAAAACTAATGGAGATGTATCAATCCCTCCTCTATCGGAATGCTAAGTAACAGCCGTCACGGTTGTAAGATAGAATCTGTAATTGGTATATTTCGACAAGCTACCTGAATGGTTTCGGCCATAATATGCTCGGACGGTGATGCAATTAGTTCAGTCTTCTTTCACAGATCTGATATAAGCGCTGCCTGTACTTACGCGCCGGACTTGGCTACAACTTACCGACGACTGTTGCCTTGTGCGATAGTTATCCTGGAGTAAGAGACTCCTGACGCCAAAACGCCTCGATCGGGTGCGAGTGACGCCATCTTGTGGATTTTCGTCAGAACTTTTCCTTACCGAAGGGTATGATGCGTCCTCTTAAAGGGGAACAGTAAATGAGTGCTTGCTGTTAGCAAGGGGGGTTTGTACATTATTTTACACTTTAAGTATCGAAAAATGAATGCATCATCCTTACAAAACCAATGAAAGCTCTCAAGTATATGTGCTACATGCAGGCAATGAAAAATATTATGGAATTCTCGAAATGAATTTCACGGTCCATGAGGTATGGATACCTGACAATTCTAGTACAAATCATATTATATCTCAACCGGTAATTAACGACATTTCAAAATACTATATTCAGTGAAAGGAAAGGAACGTGGAACCACTGCAAGTTCAACATAACTTCATTTGATGACCTTTCTACGTTAGATATACCTTTCAGTACAGCATACTTAATAAGGTCTAACATGAAAACTTTATAATAGAACTTCTATCCGAATCGACAATTTTAATATGCTAATTTTCATGTTCAATTTTTCTTTTTCAATCTTCTTCATGAATTGCACATGCTTTTGAATGAAAACTAAAATATCATGAAGATTGGTTGGTTAAAGTTGGTCATCAAAGCTACTATAGAGGCCAGGAAGAAGTGGAAGAAATTATACCCAGTACTTAGCAGCGATGTATTAATAGCACCTGTCCATTTAATGATGCCTATATGGGTGCTTGCAATTTGCAGTCAGGGGGGGGGGAGTGTTAGATGTAACGGGAGGGGGGGGGTGTGGGTTGGCCTGTGCAAAGAGAGGTTTACGAATGTGGCGGTGTTGCTGTCGGAGAGGGGGAAAATGAAAAAGCGAAAACTGCTGCCGCTCTTTGGAGGCAGCTTGCATCGAGGGGGCGGGGGGGTGTTGCGAGGGGAAATAGGGAGGAAGGTGTATTACTAAATTCAACGCAACGTGGGCAGGGTGGGTGGCTCCCAAAACGACTCCGAAAGCGATACAGGAATGCGTGCGACCCCCACACTGCAGGCGACCTCGTTCGAAATATTTGTCCACGAACCGGAGCTGACTCGGAAATTATAGAAGAGAGGAAAATGGGTGTTTTTCCGGCTTATATAAGGAAAGGGAGCATGAGCTTATAAAACGCACTCCATTTTTGTAAATATTAAAAGAGTGAAACTTGTAGCAAGCGGCCACGACAAGGCAAATGAGATAACGGCCACTTAGGGAGGTCACCGCTAAAGGGAGGGATATAATACATTGCTCTCGTGCATTACCAATTGCATGCATGAATTCCGTTGTTCTACAAATCGGCTGCTTGGAGAAGTGACCGCTTATGGGAGAAGGCCGCGGAGGCAGCAGGTTCCCCTTAAACCCCCTTTTTTACCATTTCATTCAAGTATTCTACTGGTTAAAGTTAGTTTTTATTGAAAGTCTCCGAAAATCACACCAGACTTTTACCATTTTCATCTAATCACACCTTTTTTTTCCTTTTTGGGGTCCGGTTTGGACCAGTGGTAGCGTGTCCGACTCCCATTTTGAGGGTCGCTGGTTCAAGACCAATTGACGGAAAAAAGTTTTCGCCGTGGGCGGTAACCAATTTCTACACTTACCCGTACTGACCCCACCACTTAGAGGCAGCAGTCTCAGCAGAAGGCATTGATGGCACAGATCGAGAAGCCCGGCATCAGCAGCCGCAGCTTTGGATGAGAGTGAAGTTCACGGAATCAACCGGGGTACTGCAATGTGTAAGGCAACGGGCAAACCAATATTAGTCTCACTAGAAGATGCAGCCCTGCATCCTATCTCTGTATGACATTATGGCATTCCTCTCCTGATAAAAAATTCCGTAGAAGCTTTTATGTAGAACGTAAGCAATTATATAGAAATTGACTCTTTATCTTTAGAACTAGTTCATTTTCTAAGGATCTGTACGGAACATGAGAGCCTGACTTTACAGAACGTATGTTCTGTAGAGTTATTTTCTGCAGAGCAAAATAATTCCCTACGAGCTGTTCTGTAGAACTTCATGAACTCTACGGAAATATGTGAGGTTTCCTTGAGCTTGTAAGAAGTTCTTCTGAGCGTCAAAGGGCTTCTGTGGAACGTCCTAAGGTATCCTGCAGAACATCCTTAGGTATTCTGCAGAACGTCGTTGGGAATTCCGTAAAATGGCGTTTCAATACTTCAAGAAATATCTACAGAAATTTTTAGGAACTTCTGTAGATGGTTCAGAAATATCTACAGAAATATCTACAGAAATGTTTAGGAACTTCTATAGAATCCATTATATATCCATTAGGAAACTATACAGAATTTTTTAGCAGGGTCTCGGTAATGTATTCCAAGGGTAAAATAGTCCCCAAATCGGTTATCCAGGTGGAGACTACTGGGAAGACTACTAGTCAGGAAGGACCAGTGCAGGATAGGAATAGGGAACGTGCATTGAATAGGGAAGGGTGAAGGGCTGCAGTCAACCAATCTTTCGATTGAACGACCAATTATATGGGCTCTTTCCATCCATATTTTTCATTTTTGCCCCAGAACACGATCTACCCTTCTTCATCCCATCAATAAAACTTATTCGCCTTACTCCCCTTCCCAGCTTGCCTAACATTCTCCCCTCTGTCGTAGCTTTGTGCAACCTATCGTCCCTTATAAACCCCTTCTTGCCACCTACCCTGCCTACCCGTTATTTCATCCATAAGTTTCTGCTATTCCAATGGTCCATGCTTCCGATCCATAGAGTGCCAGGCTACACGCGAATGTTTTCACATACTGTCTCCTGGTTTGTAGTCCTATCTTCTTTGAGCTCAGCAGTTGTCTTTTTCCCATGAACGCCTTCTTAGCTTGGGCTATCCTCCGCTTGATGTCCGTTGTACTTCCTGCGTCCAGCGTCACGGTACTTCCGAGATAGGTTAAGGAATCCACTTGCTCATCTTTCTCTCCTGTACTCTTGTTAACTGGCGCAGAAAACATTATATAGCGGAACTTTTACAGCGATGCAAGAGACTTCTCAATTCATAAACGCTAAGAGACTAATTAACTACGCTAATTAGTGCAACAATATCATCCGGAAAATTTAAATCAGGGTGAGATGTTAATAACATAATAATGTTTTTAGGTATAAATTCACTGTGTTATCCCCAGAGCGTGGCTGAAAAGAATGGTTTAACGATCCATCGCAACTATTTTGTCCGCGAAAATGTGGAAATTTAAATATTATTTCAGTACTGCACTCTTGTATTTATTTAACCTTATGGCTTTGATAATTTCTAACGCAACACGTTGGCGATGCCAAAATAAAATTCGCTGTTGGAGTTATATGAGCATTATCCTATATCATTCTCTCACCCCATATAATCATATTTTGTATTCCTCATTCGCTTAAATTTTTAGTAATGCATACATTTGCCAGTAAGGGTTTCCGAAATGTAGGTTTTATCGCTGTGGCTAATATGAAATTTTCTCATTTTCGATGTCGTAAAATATGTGATGTGCTGAAGGTACATTTTTATAAAAGAAGGAAAGAAGAAAGAGGAATTTCGGGTATTATGGAATACCGTTTACTTTTGTAGTTGTATATCCAAATTTAACTTATTCTCAGCTCTCTTTCACATTTTTTCATAAGTTTCAAATATTTAATATTAAGTATTTGTGTTTATCTCAGTAAAATTGAAAACATTTGCCACTGAGAAAAAGTTTAATTAAAAAGTTGCACTTGGAGGGTAATATGGGATAAATCGGGAAATATGGAATAGGGTGGTAAAAATGTAGATAATCATGTAAGTTTGAAAAAAAATGTATTGCAAACAAAAAGCATTTATAGGATTGCTTTCAACTTGAAATCTCAAAAGAATCACATTTTGGTAATAGAATAATACGTTTATCTATTTGCAGAAGTCACAAACATAATTCTCCTTCTCAGCACCTGCACAGTCAAGGTGGGCCCACATTTTACAAACAACGCATCTAACCCAAACTTCTCCTCTTCTATCCTCTGAAAAATTTTCCTTCACATGACAAACATCCTGCATCATCATCTGTTGGCACAGAAGATGGTCGTACAAAGTCCAATTGTGATGAAATCTCTGAGTGAAAAGATTCGTCATCGCCTCTGGAAGCGTTCTTAGAAACAAACTCTAATTTCTGGCAAATATTTTTTTTCCGTGGCTTTAAGCTCTATTGTTTTTGCCTTTTATCTGAGTTACCAGGACCACTGTAGTTGCTTCTCTTCTTTCTTTTTTTATTAATGTGCTGTCGCTTACCGTTTTTGTGTCGGGCAATGTGGAATACCTAGTATTCCAAAATGCCCGAATCTTGGATTTCAAAACATCACAACAGAACCAATTGTAGCCATAGCAAAAAACCGAGCAATACGTAACAATCTACAACTCTTAAACTTAACAAATCGCTTAGTTTTAATCACTAGTGTACATTGTCAATAATTAGTACATATTTTAGAAAACTTAACAGCAAAAATGTTGTGAAGCTACGTAAGCAATTTTTCTGCGCCGTAACTCACACGGTGCTTCGAGACGAACTGGACTCGCTACAGAGCATTATGGGAACATGTTGAAGTAGTTCATGCGTCTCCCGCTTGTTTGCGCCAATTGACGAATGAGAAATCACGGTGTTCCACATTGTCCGACTATTCCATAGTACCCGAAGTTCCTCTACATTAACCAATTAGTCATTTCACTGATGATGAAAGGCTACAAAAAATTTTTGTGTTCATTGGTTCAGAATGCAATGATTGAGAAAAGTAGCCAACATGCGCTCATAGCTGACGTATTGTGGAGTTAATTTTAAAAGCAGTGATTGGAGATTTCTTCATCGCAAACAACGCTTTCATCTTTAGGACATGATTACATATAACATAAACAAGGGTTTTTTTAAATGCAGAAGTCGTGTACTCCGAATTACCAGGAGCGTTCGCAAGAAGTACTCTAGTTTTGTCCGATTTATTCGGGGGAGATAAAGAACTTTCATGTTTATTACCTTCCGACATTTCAAGCTGAAACGAGAAAATAAATCATTTTAAATCCATAAATAAATAAGCATGGCGACATATCGTGTCCAGGAACATCGTCGTTCACATGAAATCACTGACATCTCATAAAATAATATTTATTTATTTTTATTTATATATTTTATTATAATGATATTTTAATATTCATGTATTTACGCCACGTGATTACATTCGTATCTCGCGGAAAGAGTATATCAAGGCAAAAATCTCACCTTGACCTTGAGCTTATAAAAAGCAGGGCAGTTATATGAGTGTTTCAACGGAAATGAGCTCTTAGTACAGTCCGGACGTAATAATACTCAGTAGAAACCTACTTTTTAAGGAAAAACGTTTAGTGGTTTAATAAACTGCTTTTATAAGTATAAACAAGGTTTTCAGATCGCACCTTGTTCTGCGCGAAAATGAAAATAAATTCTCTGGGTGATCCGTGTAAATTTGATGTAATTTGAGTAATATTCAGTATAAAGGTTAAGGTCTAAGCTATATGTCGCGGCACGGACATAATAGCAGTGGCCTTAAATTTTGATAAAATCACGGAGCCAGTTTTAGAATGCACCTTGGCGTAGAGGTAGACATTTCCCATATGCATGACTTATAGTTTATTGATGAATTTATCATGCGATTTAATGTATTATAAGAAACGCATCAAATTTAAAATGATGCAAAGTCAGATTTGAATAGCAACACATGGAAATACACATTTATGAAGACAAAATTATGAAATAATTATAAAAATATTTATTTGTCTAAGGATTGAAGTATAGCTACAATATAGGATACGGCATGAGAAAGTATGCATAAATTAGTAAAAATCATATACAAATACAAAAATTTACGCATTTTTTTTTTCATTTTTACATCTACTAAAGTCATCTTTTTCATATATTATGTTTCACTCACAGAGGTCTTATTTTGCATGCCCAAGTCATATTTGATCATTGATAAATTCTGGCACGTTGTAATAATTTGTCACGACGTGATTATAAGTTCGATGTGCAAAATAATTATTTTACAGTTATTTTATCACAAAATTACATCAAAACTATATTATACTAGCGGATCCGACAGACGTTGTTCGGCCCAAACGTTGGCTTGCCAGCTATTAGCGGTTTCAGCAAACGTTTTTTCGATATTCGAATTTTCGATAAACTACATACTAAGTGACATTTGACGTTGAGTCTGACATTTTCAATCTTTTCGTTTCGTCAATACAACGCCATGCTATGACGCAAGTGTGACGACTTGCGCATGTATTGATGTGTACGTCAAATAACACAGAATCCGACATCAGCGCCACCTATGGTACACAAACATAACCATAAATTATTCTCAGATGGTCAATTATTCATGAACTTCTCAGAAGGTTTTAACGGCCAATTATTCATAAACTTTCGATTTTTTCCTTTTAAAATATTGGGGGAGAGGGCGGGGGGTGAAATTTTGAGGGTTATGGTACCAACACCATCTACTACCTCGAGAGGGCGACGGGGTTCTCGATTTTGACCACCGACGATCGCGCGACCGGAAACGATGACCTTGTGAAACCGACAGCTCTGCGACTTGTCTTGACAAACCTTCGATATCTGGGTACAGCTTATCATCCGTCGATTTGCTGTTGGGAGAAACGGCATGGACGGCCATATGAGGAGTTGACACCTCGATGATCTTGTCAGCGAGCTCCGACAGCTTGTCTCGGGGTAACTCCGCCTGGGCAGTCAGGATTCCTTGGACGTGCGGGGGCAATCGCCTCATTCACAGTTACCGGAAGAGGTTATCCTGAAGAGCGGTCGTTCCGGCGAGGGAGCGAAGATGCCCCAAGAATTGGGAAGGCTTGCGATCGCCGAGGTCCTCTTCCTACGGTAACTGGCGACTCAGAGGCTGACAGACGTTCTATAAGCTTCGATCGTAGAGTCGAATAAGGATTCTGAGACTGAGGATTCGTGATTATCTCCTCAACCTCACAGGCCACGCGAGAATCTAAATGTGAAGCAACGTAATGGAACTTCGTTACCTCGCTTGTGATCTCCGACAGCACGAACTGAGATTCCGCCTGTGAAAACCAAAGACTCGGTTTCTCGGGCCAAAATGGTGGTAGTTTCACGGCGACGCGACGAACCGCAGGCGGGTTCTGCTCGGTGTCTGTGCGGCTGCGTCTTGAATCAGAATCATTTAGTTGTTGATGGAGCTGGGCGTTTTCTTCACGTAAGAGTTGAAGATCGTCGTCGCGCGGCAAGACCATTTTCACCAAATGCTGACTATTTATTCTCCTTGTCGGGGTCACCAATGTGGAAATGGGTAAGTGAGGAGATCTCCACGTTTATCAAATCAATTTATTAGAGCCTTTATCAATGTCCACTACAATCTCAGTCCTCTGACTTAGTTACATAAACATCAACAAATCAGCAAGGCCTCCCTGGCAACAATATAGAAGATGATGGCACCATTTACGGTCGCCACAAAAATGTCGTCAAAATTTTCCCACAACCCGATCGCAGCGCCACCTACCGAGTCCATTTGTGAATCTAAACCATCCAGGGACCCACTCAAATACACACACAAAATTTCATCAAAGTCGGTCCAGTCGTTTGGGAGCTCAGTGGCATAGACTCGAACAGAGGAATTATATATACAAAGAAGATAAATACAGTTACTTAATTATTGATCAATTTTCCGGAATTTTTCGCTTCTTAAAAAGTTTCCATGAAATTTGTATGCATAATTCTTGTAGGTAGAAGACTACTATTTATACTGGTGTTTTCCCCATACTTCCATTGAACACCACATTGTTATAAGTTCAAAGTACGAGATAAATATCACGGAAATGTAACATTTTGTAGATCATCTAGAGGCCTTATTTTATGATCAGTACCTATATTATGGATCAAATAATATTTTAGTCATTACTCGATGGAACAACATAAATAATGAGCAATAGCTTAGTACTAATCTAATCTTTAAGCTCAGTGCTAATCATAGTTTTCAATAACTTGCATGCATCGTCCCAGTCTTAATTTACATTTCCAAGGACATAACCTAACGCCCACGTTTAGAAATAAAAGAAACAAAGGATCGAACGAATTTGTGTGGATATAATATAGGAGGAGGGCGCAAAAAATGTGTTCTTGTACCTCACAAAACTGTTTTATCCATTGCTTCGTATATATATATGGTTCATTTCGTTTCGTCACGAGAAAAAAAATCAGGTTTCGCAGGCGTGCGTGTTTTTGTGCATGGGACACAGCACCATTCGAGTGAAAGTCGGAGGAGTATAAAGAGAGGATATAGAGAGAATTTTTATGTGTATACACACGTCCCAACAACGCACCTTTACCCCTCTTCATATCCCTCTCATCCTATCAAATGAACCACGAGGGGAACGCTCGTAGAATTCCATAGAAAGGGAGAGCGAGCTGAGGGCTGGTTTCGCGAAATATTGAAAAAAAAGAAATAGCCAAACAGCAACAAAAGAAGAACGAAATCGCTCCGTCCTCGCTCGAGCAACAGAAACGAATCGACGGAGCGCAGCGCGCGAACCGAGTTTAAACAATAAGTTTGTTGACCCATTGGTCGGTTCGGGCGGCGACAACAATGCCCCGGCTACATTGTTGTATGAATCTGGCCGCCCAGCCGCTTGCTTGCCGCCGTACCTCGCCACTTCTGTCCCTCTCTCTCTGTCTCTCTCATTCCCCTGCAACCCCCTCGAGGATCGATTTTCTGGGGGGTTGTGCGCCCCCTCCTCTTCCATTTCATCCCCCCCTTCCCCCGCCTCCCTCCAGGGTCCGCTTCCATGCCTCTCCCGCCAATCTTCCTCCCTTTCCGCCCCCTCTTCACTCCCCCCCCCCCCACAAACAGCCGCCGCCGACGCCGAACTCCTGCTTCCGCGTCTTCTTCCTCCATTTTCTCTCCTCTCATCCACTCTCCAAGCTTTTGAACCAAATTGAACGCAAGAGGGTAACGTAACTTTAGGTAACGCGAAGTTGTTTGAGCGAGATAGTTCCCGTAACCCGTAAACATAAATTTACTAATCGGGACCTTTTCCAGTGTCTTTGGACACCTTTGTAGATGATTCAAAATAAGAAAAAACGTCCTTCTGGAAACTGGAGACTATGGAGATCCTGGAAAACCTGAATAAAACTGGAATCCCCTCTAATCCTTATAAATTGAGCTTGATTCATATTTTTCTTCTCATCCACTCTCCAAGCTTTTGAACCCAATTGAACGCAAGAGCGTAACGTAACTTTAGGTAACGCGAAGTAGTTTGAGCGAGATGGTTCCCGTAATCCGTTAACTTCCAATTACTAATCGGGACCTTTTCCAGTGACTTTGGACACCTATGTAGATGATTAAAAATAAAAGGAAAAACGTCCTACCGGAAACTGGAAACCATGAAGATCCTGGAAAACCTGAATAAAACTGGAATCCTCTAAAATCCTTATAAATTGAGCTTCATTTATATTTTTCTTCTCATCCACTCTCCGAGCTTTTGAACCCAATTAAACGCAAGAGCGTAACGTAACTTTAGGTAACGCGAAGTAGTTTGAGCGAGATGGTTCCCGTAATCCGTTAACTTCCAATTACTAATCGGGACCTTTTCCAGTGACTTTGGACACCTATGTAGATGATTAAAAATAAAAGGAAAAACGTCCTACCGGAAACTGGAAACCATGAAGATCCTGGAAAACCTGAATAAAACTGGAATCCTCTAAAATCCTTATAAATTGAGCTTCATTTATATTTTTCTTCTCATCCACTCTCCGAGCTTTTGAACCCAATTAAACGGAACACCGGGACGCAACTTAAGGTAGTTTGTGCGAAACAGTTCCGGTAACCCGTGAAACTTATTATTACTAATCGGGACCTTTTCCAGTGACTTTGGACACTTTTGTAGATGGTTCAAAATAAGGGAAAACGCCCTACCCTCACCCTCTAAGCTGCGATAGCTGGAAACACTGGCGATCTTGGAAATCCTGGTGAAAACTGGAATCCTCTAAAATTCTTATAAATTTATCTTGATCGATGATTTTTATGTCGCCGATTCCGGGCGTAGGACACTGAGAACTACTTCAGTTTAAGGCGTTTCGTAACATATGAGCGTGCAAGATAAACCTGGAAAGTCGTGTAATTTCCTTGAGTGCGTGGGAATGTACTCCACGGTGATGCTGAATGTAAAGTGAACACTGTCCACTATCGTTTCACGTGACATAATCTGGTAAATGCCGCATACCATTCACACGTAGAACGGCGATACGAAGCCTCTTCTTCATTTCTTAATTTATCGGGCATATGATATGACGAAGAAGAGTGATTTCCAACATTGGTCTAATATAATTTATCTTGTTAGACAGGCATGCACCAAATGCAACGGCATAGTGAACTGCTTAAGGTAGTCTGAGCGAGATGGTGTCCTAATCATAATTCGAGACCAAATTCGAACTACACGTTTCAATTTCACCAGTTGTAGGACTCATGAATTAAATATTGCATTATTAATGGTTTTACAATATAGTTTTACATGACAGAAATGGTAAGTAATTAAATGAAAATATCTAAATGAGTCTTTAACTGGACTCATTTTTATTTTCGCGCGGTGCGTTCGAAACTCCTTCAAAACGGAAGGTTTTTTGTGATACCCAAGAACCTATTGCGGTGACAATATGATAAAATTTCAAAAATAGTTGAGAAAACATACAAACTACACGCTGTTAGTTTTTTTACGATCTCTAAGTGTGAGAAATTCCTAATTTTGTGAATTACGTCTCTCTGGAGTGCATACGCGTACCATTTCCCATTTAAAAGGGCTGGTATTATTTGGCAAATATCTCGGAAAGTATTGAAGTAATGTATTGTATTTTTGGTATCATTGGAAAGGTGAAATAGTTTTCTTTAAAATGAGACCAAATTAATTGATTTATAGGTAAAAAGATTTCGCTCAAACTGTCTCAAACTACAAAGTATTCAAATTTCGATGGATAACTTTGGCTTTCAGTGAGCTTGCTATGGCTTTCAGCTATGTTCGCCATGCTAACGGGCGGTTTCATATATACATTGTCTTCATCAATGCTTTTGTAACTTACTCGGCCTGATGAAATGGAGATAAGCACTCATGTGTTCCACAAGTTACCAACATGGCGGAAGGGTAGCGTTACATTTGATAACTTTTTTTGGAAATTACGTGACAAAACAGTTACTATACCGCGAATGACGAGTTTATTCACTTGGGCTTACTGTTGATGAAGTGCATAAGTAATTTGTAGAAATAAAATAATCGTACATAAACTTTATTCAATAGTAGTGTAGTGGACCAAGCATTCGAATCAATGCATATCGGAAGATGGTTTCCGCATCAAGAGTTTAGAAATACATGGTTCCATTTCTTGAAGGATTTTATAGCTATCGATCCCATGGCAAAAAGTTTGTGGCAACGGCCTTTTGTGAGTTGCAAATTTAATTTGAAAGTAGATTCACGCATCGAATCGCATATCGCACTAGAAGTTTGACTCTTTAAAGGTCAAATCCCATTAACCACGGAGATGAAGACACTGCGGCCAGTGGTAAGATATACACACTACGGTATTAATTACGGGAAGAAGATATCCCTTTTGCTCCAGCCCTTGGTTACACATTTGATCAATGTCCAAAAAATAAATACCTTGGTACTGATACTTTCTGATTCTTCTGAACTCCACAATTCTAAAGCATTTGCATGATGACCTATTTTTATCCAAATTAGAAAAAGTATACCCAGCATGGCCAAAAATTCTGTTCTTGTTGTTTTTTTACAATCCCTGTCCCTTGAATAGTGGACATCAGCAAATTTAGTTTGAATGTACAAGTTTGTTTGCATCACAATTTTATCAATCGTGCCTATATCTATAAATTTGAGAAATCCGCAGCCTTGTCCGGTGTATTCCTTCCGCAAAATTTTGTTTCTGGGAGTAATTTAGAAATGTTTTTGCGCTTGATCTTTGTAGCACCGGAAAAATTGTTTTTCCACTTTCAAGAATTATCAACTTTTTCAAAAGAAATATTTGTTCCCGACATCAAAATCACAATATTCAGCAATAGCAGGTTCTTCTTTGTCACTATTAGACGTAGTTTCTTCAGATCTCTGCCGTGATCACCAAGGGTAATATTTTCCTCCTCATCTGTATGGTCGCTTTCCTCAATACCGACTTCCTGTTCCTCGTCTGACAGCTCTTGCAGTACCCTCAGATAGTCTTCTTCGGTAATGAATAATCGTACCCCACGCAGTATCATAAATACTTTCAGAATGTTTCCTGATCATTGAAAAAACATAAATTAAAAGACAGCAATATATGCAATTGAAGTTATTCCTTAAAATATACTCATATCATAGGGCTTGCAGTGTAGGCAATGCCACTAGTCAATTTCCAAAGGGTTTTCTCTCCGTATACAGCTGCACCTAAACACCATACGTTTAGCTGTTAGCTCAACCTCATACAGAAGAGGAATGGGACGAATTCTTATGTTCCCACCTACTACCACTACCTATACTACATCGTAAAGAAAGAAACAATGTTGATCAATCAAAGTGCCACTGTGGGATGGAATTTCATCACCAGGAGCGCGTGCAACAAAGAGTGCAACAAAGGCGACTAGTTCAGCTACTATTTCGTTTTATTGCAAAATACGAGAAGCCTTGCGCTGGAATTGCTGGCAGATATCTTTATAGTGATACAAAGAAGGAATAATTGGTGCGTTTGGGTCACTGACATTCCACTATTGATAACGTGACAACGAAACGACAAAATGTTGCACATTGCACCACAGCGCGCCCACTGGAGGGCTACATTAGGATATAAATTCCATTTGACACACAAGTTAAAAAATTATCCAAGTCATTTTGTAAAATAACACACTCGTTAAGAGATGTGACCCTGGTTGATATCTTACAGTCATCAGCATATAAAAGACATTCCGATTCCAAGCAGCCAGGCAAGTCGTTCATTAATATATATTAAAAAGCACGGGCCCTAAAATTGACCCCTGAGGAACACCAGGTGTAACTTTTACTGGTGAAGACAGGCAACTTTCAATAGCCACAGTTTGGGACCTGTTACTTAGGTAAGACTGGAAAAGTTTGAGCAAGTTACCGCCAATTCCAAAACACTTAAGTTTACATGAAACATACCCATTGTCAACCTTATCTAAAGCTTTTGCAAAATCAATATATAACATATAGTTAAATAGTTGTTACCACCCTAAAATGTGAATAAAGGCTAAGTCAAAGGTGGAATGATTGGCAATTTTTGCGCCTTGATTTTGGGTTTCAACAGCTAACGCATTTAATCAGTGGAATCAGGAATTTTTTTAATTTTGAAAGTTGTATTTGTTTTGAGACAATCAGTTGCGGCAAAGCCTCTCTGAGGAGGAAACTGTGCCTCTAGTTACTCTGTCATTAAGATAAATAAAACTTGCTATAATGAGTAAATGTAGAATTAGTCTTACCGTGTATATTTTTTTAAACTTCATGCAAATAATCCTTTGAGTAAAAATTTTTTGAAGACAAAGCGTTTAACCATAGCTTTTACCTCGTTACTAAAGTCAGTAATTATATTCACTCCAGCTTCCATTACTCCTCTATATGTTTAATATAATGATTTTTTTAATAAACTGAGGAAAGAGTATAATAATATTTAGGGTTAAAACTTTTAAGATTATATATAAAACGCCTGATTTTGAAGTAGTTTACTTAAAAATTTGGCAAACAAGGTAAACAGAAGTTTCCCTTGACAACGTTACAGTATTGTTCACATTATGTCGGCGGTGTGCTCCGACGTAAACCGGAAGTCTGTAATTTAAACCCGAATATACGTGTTGCATTATCGGTGGCCTAAGCTACAAAACTATAGTAGATGCCAAAATATCCAGTGCATCTTGCACAAGTTCTTGAACAGTTTTATTCTGGCGGAAATTGAGGTAGAAAAATATAAGTGAAGAGATTCTATCGTACTGCCATTAAGACAATATATTTCAGCGTTAAAATTCGTCGTTTTAAAACTAATATATCTTCGTTAAATGGTCATCATCTTGTAATGTACTTAGACCATCCGATAGCAAAAATCTTTCTTCATAAAATGTACTATAATCAAGGTTGGTTATCATGTCTGCGTAAAATAAAAGCTCCTCCTTATGTTTACCTATCGTAGGTGATTTTTGCCTGTGATTTGGGGGTCATCGGATTCAGTTTACTTCACCTTGATGGCAAAATTGAGATCGAACCTCGTATAGTAAACAAGAGAAAGAGGCAGGCTGCATCATACACGAGTGTTCCTCTATTTATAATCCTCAATTCATAAGAATGCCTAAGTATGAAATGGAGCTGTGAATCCTTCTTTGGTTAACCTAACCAACAAAATCGGCTGGTTACATTCTGTCGTTTTGAACTTAGTTGACGTACAGAAGTGCAAGCGTTATTTATTTTTGAATGTTAATAAAGCTAATCAGTAAAAATAACTTTCATAGTCCGCTGGTCAGTTCACAGATCAATTTACTGCACTTACTCACTGTCAGTGAGCACTTGATGATGATGTCAGGCATCGAAATCCGGATTGTGCTATAATTGGATCTGAGAACTGACCAGTGGAGCGAAAAAGTTATTTTTACTAATTAACATGGAACTCCAGAAAGTTGAGCCAAGCTTTATGTCATTTATCAATAAAGCTTCTCGTGTTTTGATCAACTTGTTCTCTGGTTTATCACCGACGTTTCGCAAAATTTTTGGCATCTTCAGGGATTTGAATTGAAGATGCCGAGATATAATGGAGAAACGTCCACAATGAATCGTAATAAAAGTTGATCAAAAGTGAAAAAAATATACATGTACTGGTCGAGTAAAGTCGCATTAGTTGTTTGCGAACTGTTTGTCGCCTTTACGCCATTCTCTTACATTCAGTGAGAACTGGCCTTAGTTTTCGTCAAAGTGTTAGCGTACGTCCGATGTTTACCTATGTGCGATGCGAAACAGCCCCTTCTCCTGCTTGAGAGCTCGCCTACGTGTTTAACCACTACTCCCTCCACAGAAAAAAGGTTTTTTTTTATATGAAGGTGCTTCACTTTATGACGCAAGGATGTTTTGCCGTGTGGTTTGGCTTCTGTGTTTCAAAGCGAACAAACACAATCAAAAGCTCATTTTTACCGCTACGCTCGGCGCGTGTGTATATGTATGTGTTTGTACGTACCCCTGGACCCCTCATCTCTCCGTTCCCCTTTCCCCACTGTTGACGCCGCCGCGGTGAACGCATAAGGGTCCCAGGAGTGCGGCGGGGAATTTTGTTTGTGAAATTTCTGGCGCTGTTAATGAGCAAGAGAAGGGGACGAAATGAATAGGAGGAGTGCTCCCGAGAGGGCGCCCCGTCTTCGCCCGCTGTTCTTTGGCGCGGCTGACTACTGTGGAGTGCCACGCAATCTTAGCAAAAGGTCTCCAGGGTTCGAGTGCCTTTACCCTGAGGACTCTTGTGTTCGTGTGCCTTGTGCTTTTCCGGACGAAGACCGTAGTGGGGAAGGCATTGAAGGGAAGTCCACCGTAATGTAACTTAACTATCATTTCATATATACATTCCGAGTACTAATACAAAAACGTGTACCTACCTTTTTCTATGATGATAACGCGGTCTTTCTCATCAAACTGTTGTTAACCCTTATGTACACACCCAACTTTTACCACGTTGTTGCACACCCAGGGTACCCGGGTGCCCACTTCTAGTTTTTCTTTATTTCTGAGTCAGCAAGTGAACGGAATAATTTAAAATCAATGTAATTAAAACTAAATAAGCATCAAGAAAAATAATTTGCCTTCTACAGCTTCCATTAAGAGAGACGGAAATAAGGCCACGCAAGTCGCGAATGGAGCGTTTTCACCATTATGGACCGTAGTGTAGCCCTAACTAATTTGCCATGAAGTTGATGACATTATTTATTTGAAAGTGCTCAAGTCACGCAACCTCAGTCTGAACTTGAAAGCAAAGATTTACCAAACGGTGATTAGACCTGTGGTCATATATGGTTCAGAAACATGGTCATATATGGTTCAGAAACGTGGGCCATGACCACGGCAGAAGGAGAGCTACTTAAAATATGGGTGAAGGGAAGAACTAAGAAAGATTTATGGTGCTACAAAGGAAGGTGGACAGTGGAAAATGCGGAGAAACAGAGAAATCGAGGAACTCCACCAACATCCTAACATAGTGACAGAAATTAAGAGCAATATATTAAGGTGGCTAGGACATGTCGAGGGAATGCCTGAGGATAGGATGGTGAAAAAGATATTTCGTGGTCATCCTGGTGGTAGAAGATTGAGAGGGAGACCCCGGAAAAGATGGTTGGATGATGTAGAGGTTGATCTGAGAAAGATGGGAATTAGAAGATGGAGAACGCATGCCGGGAATCGTGATGTCTGGGCTAACATCGTCGGAGAGGCCAAGGCCCTACAAGGGCTGTAGCGCCGAGGAGTAAGTATTTATTTAATAAGTCCTGTGTTCTCGAAAACACACAAAGATTCCTTTTCTCTTAATTTTTCAAGTGGTGGGCACCCAGGTACCTGGGTGTGTCCCCTGAGCACGCCTTGTACGTACTTTGACGCTATTTTGTGCCTGTAAAAAAATTGCCTGCGTTTATTTTGCTTTTAAAGGAGTTAAATAATGGGAGTCCTGAGGCTCAGATGAAAATTTTCATTATTACTGAACTTAAAAGCAAAAATATGACAGGATGACAGGTATCCGGGTTCCCGGGTGTGCTCATAAGTCACTATTTACACGTTCCAGTTTCCATTCCATTCCTGTCCTATGACGCGTCCTGCGCATGCGCTCTAATCTATTCCGGGTGGCGAGACTACTCTATCAAACTTGAAAGCTGACAGGAAAGGATTAGCCGGGCATTCTATTCTGCTGCGGACTGGAAAGCGCTGATTGGCTGAAAGCTGCGAATTTCGTGCCATCTATTGAATGATTTCCAAATGCGCGTACCCACCGTGTAAACGCGGACACTGCGTTTCCTTGAATGTGACGTCATCGACTGGCGTCAGGAATGGAAAGGAAACTGGAACGTGTAAATAGTGACTAAGGGAATATGACTTAAACATAATTTCATATTTACGTTCCGATTACTCATAAAAATACATTTACCCACTCTTTTTATGTGGATAGCGCTATCTTTCCCCCCCACACAACGATTTTTTCAGCGATTTTAACTCGAAAAAATCGAGGTATTAATTACGAAGATGAGCCAATCTTAGTGACAAATAATACATTTCTCTACCTGATATGAATTAAATTCTCACGAAAAATTGCAGTAAAAATGCATGAAAATGCCTTGATAATTTTTCTCGCAGTTTTATTTGAAATTTAAAGAAAAATCACCAATATCAACGTATATTTCGACAAAATAAATCCCGAAATCATAGAAATTTTGTAAAAAAATTATTTACACCAAGAGATAGACTTATGATAAACCCTTTGGATTAATCCATCTTAGTGTTTGAGTTAATAGCAAACCAATGTTGAGTCGACACTTACTTCGCACAAAACAAATGAAAAGATGGAATAATGTGTTCATTTTGACTGAAAGTGTCGTTAAAAAATCTCTCAAGAGGGATTAGATGAATTGAATTATGCCAGCTTGTGGGAAGAAGCGGTGATTTAACTCGTTGCTCATCGAAATTAGGCAATAATTGTATTAATGTTAGTACTTCTGTACAGCGGTAATAAAATTTGTCGGCGCCGGTGGTGACGGGGTAAAATCCTCGTCAGCCAATCCAAGGGTCGTGGGTTCGAGTACCGCCTGAGTGGATTGTATGTGAACTGTGCGGATTTTGGTGCAGTGGAAATTAATAAATAAAGTAAATGAGCTAAATGCTTAGGCGCTGAAGCGAGGCACTACTGCTGACAAATGTTTACTTGAAATTATGTGCCTCGACTAATGTATATTTCTGTCCATAAAATTGTCATTTAATACTCTAGGCACGTCATAAAACCAGGTGATCCGAGTCGGCTGGCTTAGAATGTTCAGATCGGTCCGAGTTCATATCGATCTGAGTACAATTGGTAAACATAGTGTAAGAGTGCTTTCTCCTGATACGGTCCGACTAATAATATTCCTCCTCTTGCAGTCCTTATTAGGTTATCACGACGCTACTGTAAGATACATCTGAGCTCAATGACCAATTTTGAGGAGAGACTGCAAGATTAGGCTCACAAATACATGTCGGGCACATGATAAAGACGAGATAGAATGTAAATTTCTCCGTGTTTTCTCTTCTTTTCTTATCTTTTTTTGTAAAATGACATTTAAACTTCGGACGACAAAGCGGTGATTAGCACAGTGAAAACCTGACTATTAAAGCAAGGACTGGTACCGACAGAGCACACACCCCCTTGTGAATTGCTGGAAGGAGGCAACAGAACATGAAGGATATAATGTGGAAAAATACAGTGATATATATGAGTAAAAAGTTGGGAAAAAATCATTATTTCATACATATTCAACGGTATCAGGCGAGATATGGTGGAGCATCATCGTGAATTTAAAAGAACAAAACTTTGTCCACTCGGTTAATTATTCGAACAACGTTTCGCCGCTTAAAACGTCATCATCAGATATAGGATTTTACCTGATGATGACGCTTTAAGCGTCGACACGCGTTGAACAAATAAATAATCGAGTGGACATTCCAAAGTTTGTTTTTATTGTTTCATGCGACTAAGTTTTATTTTTGTAGAATAAATGGTTTCGAGAAAAAATGTGGGCTTATTTTCGACTTTTGGACAACCCTCGTACTTTGAATGGGAGAAATTTAATATTGAGGATTGAATAGACATAGGTATTTTCCGTGTACTTTTTGTAACAAACCGCATGTATCTACTAAGTATCTATTTAAAGGCCCACTCACCGTCTCTCTATCGAAAGGTTGGAGTACTCGGCGCGAAATCGAGGTATATGGGTTCGATTCCCACTCCAGGCGAATGATTTTTCCGCTGTGAATTTCACACAATTGTGTGATTATTCGCGGGTGACTCCGTGGAAGTTACTGCGCGGTTAGTTCCTTAGTTCTTGGAAAACGTATCTATTTTGTCCGTCAAGGTAGTTTGAGCGAGATAGTTCCCTAGTAATAATAGAGACCACATCCTCTTTATACGTTTTAAATTTAGCAGCCGTAGGAAGCATGAATTAAATACTAAATTATTAATAGTGCAATAATATACTTGACTGTGACTGAAATTCTGGGAATTCAAAGAAAAATGTCCACATATATCTTTGATTTTTTCATTTTTTTCGCGCAGTACGTTCAAAACTACGTCACAAAGAAAGGTTTTTGCGATTCTGAAGAAACAATTACTGCGGTGACAATACGTATTATTTTCATAAATAGTCGAGAAATCATGAAAACCACACCCTGTTAATTTTTTGACGAGATATAGGTGTAAGAAATGCCTCGTTTTTTAAAAAATAAGGTCTCTTTGTAGTGCATACTTGTATCATTTCCCAAGTAAAAGAATTAGTATTACTTGTCAAAAATCTCGGAAAGTAGTGCGGTAAGGGACTGATATTTTGGTACCATTGGAAGGGTGAGATATTTATGACCTACGTGGGTAGGGTATATTGATTTTGTCACAGCAGAAATGTAACGCATTGAAGGAGGCGTGGCAGATATGGAAAAGTTTATACATATAGAAATGATCAGCATCACCTTACGAGTCAATATAGCTATGTCCGTCTATCTGTCCGTCTGTCCATCCTTCTGTCTTTCTCCTCGCACGATAACTGCCGTAAAAATTGGGATATCGAGGTGAAATTTGGGTCATACGCCTCTAGTAGTGCACAGACGGCACAGTTCTTAAATGGGTTGGATCGTATATACAAAATACCACGCCCACTTCCCATACAAGGTGACTTTTTGGAGGTGAAAGTAATTTCCTTCATAACCGCAAAAGTTTTCAAATAATCGATCTGAAATTTGAAATTGAACATTTTTTTTAAGGTAGACATACATTTCAAACAACAAAAAAAAACATTTTTTCAAGTAAGTCTGGCCACATAGCCAGACTTTCTCAAAATTGAAAGTGCCGTAGGGTACTCAGGTAGTGCGAGCGAGATAGTTCCCTAATCATAATAGAGATAATATTCGAATTATACGTTTTAATGTCACCATCTGTGAGACACGAATTGAATATTGCATTATTAATGGTGCAATAATATAGTTTCATATTACAGAAATTGTAAGTAATCAAATGAAAATATTTACAAGTCTTTAACTTGACTCATTTTTTTAACGCGGTACGTTTGAAACTCCATCAAAACGGAAGGTTTATTGTGATTCCAAAGAATTTACAATACAAACGGTGACAATACGATTAATTTTCAAAAATAGTTGAGAAAACACACAAATTGCACTATGTTGATTTTTGAAGAGATCTAAGTTTAGGGAATGCCTCATTTTTAATATAAGATCTCTCTGGAATGCATGCACGTACCATTTCCCATATAAAAGGGCTGGCATTTTTTGGCAAATATCTCCGAAAGTAATGTGGTAAGGGATTTAATTTTTGATGTCAATGTGAGGGTGATACATTTTTCTTTAAAATGAGACCAAATTCATTGATTTCTAGGTAAAATGATATTTCGCTCAAACTACTCTTAAGCTTCAGCAAGGCCGAAGATCTTCACAAGTTTTCTTTAAAATGAGAACTAATTCATTGATTTCTAGGTGAAATGATGTTTCGCTCAAACTACCTGAACTTTGACTCTCCTTTTGAGTTCCAGACTTTTTCCATTCTCCTCCTCCCCTTGTTCTCCACTCCTCCATCACCACGTCTCCTCCCTTTCCTTTCCTTCCCTCTTGACTTGTCCTCCTCTCTCTCGCTCTCTACCTTTCTTCCTTTCACCCCTGTACGCCTCGCCTCTCCAAAACCCATTCGCCGCCCTCAGACTCACTCGCCTCGTATCTCAACCGTTTTACAAGGCCCACTCATGTCTCTCTACCCCTCTTCCTTACCTTTCACTTCCTCTTCCTCTATCCCTCTCCCTCTCTCTCCGCCTCTTCACTCCCCCTGTTTATCTTGCCCTCTTCTCGTTGCTCATTTCGTTCCTCTCCCGTCTGTTCGTCGGCCCTCGAAAACTCAACAAGAGGGGGGCGTGGTGGTGGGGAGGATCGAATGGGGCACACGATGGTGTGGAATGGGGGAGAAGAGAGGAGGGTCTCGCGATGATGACTGCTCCTGCTACTTCCCTCTCCCGACCGTGAAAATTCCCCCTTTCACGTGTAAATATGCTGTGTGTGTATTATGTGCCTTCCGGCTCGAGTGAATTGCCCCATTTGACTATTACGAAGTATAATGGCGGGAGTTCCGGGTCGCCATTCCCTGTTGTGTTTAAGGGAAATGCGCAATGATAATGGGGTCAAATCCTTTCCTTCGCCAGGTGAATGTGCGCCATGGAGTATTGTGGCTGAAGATCATTGTAGCACGGGAACAAGTACGCTTGTAGTGGCAGCGATATAGGTAACATGATGGCAGTTTTACAACATGTTCATTACAGTGTTACAGTGCATTCCCAGCGAGCTGGCGTTAATGTAGATCTGGCCTTACTATGCGAGTCAAGACGAATACTAAATTACACATTTCTGAGCTCCAATATATACTGAATTCCTAATTTTATTCCATCGGCTTAATTCTAGATCTACCACCGGTTCCCGGGTTCAAGACGTCATATGCCTCATCCTATATGTTGAAATGGCAAAATACAGTATATTGATATTGACCTTTATTCCTGCAACGTGGAGCACAATAAATATATGAAAGATATTTTCGAGACAATTCTCATATTATGACCAATAAAAACGTCAAATTTTCTTTAAGAAACAATTTATTTCTAAGGGATCAAAATTACTCCCGTCGGTACTGACGGGTAAGTCGCTAAGTCCGGTCTTCCAGCGTATTCCTATCCTGCTTTCGGCTTGCGTTTTTTTTTAAAACAAAATTTAGGCTCAGAATATGCAGATTATTCCACGAATTAATTTTTCAATGACTGATTTTTATGGATATCGAGGACGAGTTTTGAGCCATTTCTATTAAAATTCTACTTTTTTACTTCAATTTTTATGGTAATTAGATTATAACTTAAAAGATATGGTGGTATGATGCATCTGGGTCATCTCACGTCAATTCGAACATCGAGTTGCCATTGATCCAACAAATTGTGACCAAATTTTCTGGATACATTCCGCATTACCACATTGCTGGACACGTGCATTTGTGTTGTAAAATTCATTAAATTAATTGATTAAATAAATTGATTAAATAAAAGAACGAAACTGTTTCAGGCGATACTTTGTGGAAGTTTTGGATATTCATGATGAAAAGATACAACTTGGTTTATTCCACACTAATTTATTTAATTAAAACCGACCTGGGTTTCAGTAACTGAGTGCCATTTTCAAGTTACAACTGACTTGAGCGGGTGAGTATACATACTCTAAAGGTGGAGGGAGAGTGGGAGGAAAAGAGGGGAGAGGAGAAAAAGGGGTAGGGGGCGTGGATGTATACTGGTGGAGGTGACGTAAAGGCGGCGGAAAGGATGAGTACAATTGGGTGCAAACTGAGTAATTAACCACTTTGTTAATGGTGGTGGAAACTAAATGTTTAATTGTAATAATAATGTCGTCTTTATTTCTGAGCGATAGTAGGGCTATCAAGCTCTCTCAATCATGTAACTCATTACACAAACACCCATGTCCTGGGCAGATAATTTTCTACCCAGGCGGGACTCGAACCCGCGACCCTCGGGGTAGCAGGCGGGGACTATATCCCGCCG
Organism: Ceriagrion tenellum; assembly: GCA_963169105.1. Taxonomy (NCBI): domain Eukaryota; kingdom Metazoa; phylum Arthropoda; class Insecta; order Odonata; family Coenagrionidae; genus Ceriagrion; species Ceriagrion tenellum. Next base: position 55,645,989 of record OY720633.1, on the reverse strand, counting down.
CCACCGGGGCCGACATGTTTAGTGAACATTTAAGCACAGATAACCATTTTAGTGAACTTGACCCTGAGATTTTACATGTCTCTGATAAGGGTTCTAAGTTGGATTTTTTTTAGAGCAATTTTAAATCGTAAATAGCCTGCATATTTTATGTGATGACCACATGTTCCCCACCCCTTCCTCCCTCTTTGACACAAAACTTCCCTCTCCACAAGAGACAACCGTCCTAGTCATCCAATCTGTTCTTGTTTACCTACAAATTACTCAGTGTGCACCCAATTGTACTCATCCTTTCCGCCGCCTTTACGTCACCTCTAGCAGCATACCTCCACGCCCCCTCCCCCTTCTCCTCTCCCCTCGTTTCCTCCCCCTCGATCCTCCTTTACTGCATGTATACTCACCCACTCAAGTCAGTTGTACCTTGAAAATGGCCCTCAGTTACTGAAACCCAGGTCGGTATTAATTTCATAAACTTGTGTGGAATTAACCAAGTTGTATCTTTTCATCATGCATAAATGAAGACAAACAGTCAGTTTGTACTTCAACTTTTTTTCCTAATAGCTAAGGTCTTTGTAACCGGTACAAGCGAGAAGATGGAATTTAGTCATAGCGTCGACTCATGCAGTCACGCCTCCTTATAAACTTGTCCCCCTGGAAAAAAATGTTTAATTTTCAAATTCCACTGGATTAAACTCGAGTTTCTCTGATTAAAGACTCCTTGCTAGAATTACAACGTGCATCCAGGCTCTTGAAGTTCGGCGCAATTGCCGAGATTCGACACTTTCAATTCTTTTAGATTGCATCGAGGGGGGGAAGAGTGAAGCCGATTGCTATTGTCCGGGTGCCGTGGAAATCTCGAAATGAATCGTAGCTGACCGAGATTGCGCGGCGACGAAATGAAGGTCGCCACTCTCGACAATGCCAGCTGGCGCAAGGGAGAATTGTGCCATGACTGTTCGATTCGCCCGCAAAACTCTCTTTTTTTTTTGGGCCACCTCGCTATTGGTGCTGAGCTAGCAGCGCTGCGTGTGCACCAAGGAATCCAAATGTCACCTCGACAATCTTCTCGCCTTCGAAATGCATCATCAACATAACGCTTTCGTGCGAATTTTCGAGGTCGGTTTCAGAACGGCCATGAATATCTATTTGCCACGCAGAAATTTGCGACGCAATCGATTATTATCTTCGATTATGTGAGGCTGTCTCTTTAAGCACTTTCTAATTTTCAGCTTGCCAAGTTTTGCAGGACTGAAGGAAAATATTTTTGCTGGTAGACAAAGATTTCTAGCCAAAGAACTCGTAAAAAAAACAAAGGAACCAAGTTAGCATTTGTTTAGAATTGGATCATTTATCCAATAAAATAGTTTCTGGTGAACGTTTGTAAACTGTTGACTGTGTAAAGAATGATTGCATGAAATTTAATTTAAAAAGAAAATCACAACCACATCATTCATTTGAAACTAAACTATTTATTTATTGAAGTTTTTAAATTATAAATTGTGTTACTTTTAATCCCGTAATAAAATTATTGTTATACTACCATTAGAGAATAATGTGGACAATAATTTGATAAACCTGAACTCAGTAGCGTTTATTGTTATAATTAACATTTAATCGTTTTAAAAACGTAATCATAAATCTTTAAAATGAACAATCTAATAAAAAGCTAATGAAATAATCACTTTTTAATCCAATAAAATTGTTATATGCCCAACATTTGTAAATTGTTGGCCGTGGTTCATAAAAAGTTTGTTCAACAAGAAAATCTCAATCACATTACACATTTGAAACTAAATTATTGATTGATAAAAGTTTTTTAAATAATTAATTGTACAACTTTTAATGACATGATAGCTACATTGCTAAACTAACATTGAGGAATAATACGGTCAAATATGTGAAAAATCTGAACACTGTAGCATGTTTTAGAATAATGTAGTTTTTATCCATTTTAAAACTCAATATTCATTCTTTAATTTATGAACGAAAAGTTATAATTAATACGAAGAAACTTTAAAGAAAAATCTGAACGCTCTGTTTCTAAGTTTTATGCGTTCAAGGCTGACTGTTACATTATTATTTATTAGTACCAGACTTGGTGTCCATGAATATGGATGGAAAATTTGCAAATTTATGGAAGACACACGTAAAACAGCTCATTTTTGAATTTTTTAATGATATTTTAGTGTTCGCCTCAGGGAATATTTTACTGAAGTGCCCGATTTTTTTCCTAGCTGCAACTATCGTGTCATGAAGTAAGATTTTTAAACACGGATGAAACGCAGTCCATGCTGCGATACAATTTATTTTGTAGCTTGCTCTGAGCTGTCTGTTTACTTTATATTTATGAATGCTTTGCCAAGGAATTTTAGGGATGTACACAATTTTGGCTCATTCGAAACTAAACTCTACCAATTTCTTAGTGATCATCAATGCTATAACATTGACGAATTTACGTCTCATTCATTTGAAAAATGTAATTTTCTATTTGAATATGGTATTGGCACTGGTATTTATGTTATCACTTTATGATTTTTGTAACTATTGTATTTATGTTGTAACTGTATAATTATATATTTTCAAGTGATTTTATTCGATAAATTACAATTTTATCTGATATCTACATTGACTGCAATATTTACTATTGTGCTGCCTGTGTGTAGGCATATTGACTTGTTCCATACTTGTTAATGAACCTGTCTTTAAGGAACTAATGTAGATATTATATTTTTATTTTCATTATTAGCATGTCAACATTTCAAGTTTTTAAACAAACGAACAGAGTGTCAATATTAAGCCGAGAGAACAGACTTTTTTTCATCATGTTTTGAAATTTCCAAACATTCACATCCATTTTATTTTTGTAGTAGAGTCCTTACACTCAAGACCAAATAGACCAAAAGGGTTTACTTTAACAATGGTGGCGTTACTGTCGACTCTTAAGCTTGAGAAAATACTTAATTAAAACTTTACACGTCGATTGGTCTGCATATGCTCTGTATCAATCTTGTTTTCTGATTGTTAAGGTTTGTCATAAACGAAAGCAGTGTTTTTTTCCAACGTGGAAAAACGAGAAGCGGAACTCGGTATTTATTTTGACCCACTCGGCCGCAGTGCAGAACCGTCTTAACAAGAGTTTCGGCGGAGTTTCTCTTTTGCTTGTCGCCGGAAATATTTTTTCCCCGCAGGATTGCTCTGGTGTGTTTCATTTCCCGGAGGCAAGGTCTTATCTGCAGCGTTTCGACTGAGAGCTGAAATACAAGGTCATTACTCTTTTGACTTTCGTCACGAGGTCGTGCCTTGTGTTTTTATCATTATTTTTTTAATTATTCGACAACGTTAAGCCGGAAGGGGGCGGGAGGAAAAAAATGGGAGGCTTCGGGGTGGACTCTTAATGCTGCGGCCGGGCAACTCGGCAAGACTACTTTCCTTCATATCTCTCGGTCTCCCTCTTTTCCTCTTTCTCTCTCTCTCTCCTTCACTTCCACCTTTCCTTATTTGTCCTCCGCCACCTCATTTCGTCCCTCTTACCGTTTCCTGATTCTCTTCCGCTCTCTTATGCTCCCGTCGTAACTACCGACCGTCCCAACGTAATCTCCCCCGCTTCCCCATCTTTCCCCTCATTTACAGTCTGCCCATTTCTCTCCCTCGTCCTTCCTCCCGACCCGCCCCCACCACCCATTGCCTTAAGGAGAGAAACGCTCTATGAAAGACTGCCCTCTCTGCATTTAAGGTAGTGCGAGCGAGTTAGATCCCTAATCGTAATAGAGACCACGTTCGAATTATACCTTTTACTTTCACCAGTTGTGAGACACACGAATTAAATATTGTATTATTTATGGTGAAATAATATATTATAGTTATACTAAAGTACTAATATACTATTAGCACTTTAGAAGACACTGGTTAAAGAATGGGACTCAGAATCAATGAAGAGAAGACCAAATATATGAAAATGTCATCTTCTAAGGCCACCCGAGACCTGCAAAACCTAACAATTGGAAGTTATGAGTTTAAGGGGGTCAAGAAATTTACTTTCCTGGGAGTCATATGAAATAATGAAGATAAAGTGTCGGATGAAATCAACCACAAAGTGATGGAAGGCAACAAAGCCTAAAATAAAACAGAGAAAGGCTCCAAAAGCCGTTAACAATTGGCACCCTTCGTTAACAAACACCAAACTTACTGTGTTGGTACGCTGGGAAACCACAGCCTCTCAACCAAGAATACCCCCCTGTGTTGGTTTACGGGAATGTTACTTCCTCGCCAGGGACCAAACACAGACGCACACACACAACCCAAATAGGATCCTTTGCAAGGGCTAATGGGACCCCGCTAAGGACGTTTGGGGTATAACCTGGGATCCTACACAGGACTAATGAGACCCCGCTAAGGATGCCCGGTTATTGACGCAAGCACACTCACAAGCACACAAAATCACTCACTCACACACACACAAATGGGCCCAACTTCTGGGAGAATCAGCCCAAAAAGAGCGTGGTCAAATCAACACAACAGGACGAGGGTGGGGGTCGGATACGCGTATTTCGGCTACAAAGTAGCCCTCTTCAGCGAACCGAAGGTAACGCGAAACGTCAACGCAAGGTTGAAGTGACGCGTTACCTTCGGTTCACGCGTTGTTCGCGGTTCGGTGCGTAAATAACCGGGCATCCTTAGCGGGGTCTCATTAGCCCTGTGTAGGACCCCAGGTTATAACCCAAACGTCCTTAGCGAGTTCCCATTAGCCCTTGCAAAGGATCCCATTTGAGTTGTGTGTGTGCGTCTGTGTTTGGTCCCTGGCGAGGAAGTAACATTCCCGTAAACCAACACAGTAAGTTTCATATTCTTGGTTGAGAGGCTGTGGTTGGTCGCTGCTGTGGTTTCCCAGCATACAGAAACACAGTAAGTTTCTCTGTTTTATTTTAATTGTCTAGCCGTAAGAAGCTCACCCCATCTTTGTGATGGCTTTCCACGCAACAAAGCTTATTTTGCGAATATACCTCTCCTCAAACCAACTTTGCTCTCTAGGAACACAAAACTGAAGATTTATAAAACCCTGATAAGACCAGTTGTAACTTATGGGGCTGAGACGTGGACTCTATCAAAACACATTGAAGAAATCCTTAGGAAATTCGAAAGAAAGATAATAAGGAGGATATATGGCCCAATTAAAGAAGGAGAGAGGTGGAGGATTAGAATGAATATGGAGATAAATGATATTCTACAAGAAAAAGACATGGTTAGCTTCTCCAAAGCACTACGGCTGGCATGGTTGGGTCATGTAGAAAGAATGGGAATCGAAATTATGCCAAAATTAATTCTAAATAGCAAGATGGAAGGGGTCAGGAAGAGAAGTAGACCACGGAAGAGATGGCTACAGGATGCTGAAGAAGATTTGAAGGCAATGGGAATTACGAGATGGAGGGAGAAAGCAAAAAGAAGAAATAAATGGGGGCACATTGTAGAGGAAGCCAAGGCCCACACCGGGCTGTAGAGCTGTGGATGATGACGAATATACTATTATTCGACTGAAATTGTGAGTAATCAAATGAAAATATCTAATTAAGTCTTTAACTTGACTGATTTTTTTCACTCGGTACGTTTGAAACTCCACCAAAACGGAAGGTTTTTTGTGATCCCGAAGAACCTACTGCGGTGACAATCTGATTAATTTTCAAATATAGTTGAGAAAACAGACAAACTACACACTGTTGATTTTTTGTCGTGATCTTGGAGTAGGAAATGCCTCATTTTTAATATAAGGTCTCTCTGGAGTGCATAAACGTACCATTTTTCTCGTAAAAGGGCTGGTATTTTCTGGAAAATATCTCGGAAAGTAATATGGTAAGGGGTTGAATGTTTGTTACCAATGGAAGGGAGATATAATTTTCTTTCTTGATGTCTCAATCGATTGATTTCAACATCATACAAAAAAGAAGAACGAGATGGATTGGGCACACCCTGAGACACAATGGGCTTGTGAAGAACATTAATGAAGGTAAAAAAGAGTGAAAATTCCCCAGAGGAAGACCCAGGAATAAGTTCATGGACCAAATAGAGAGGAAAGTACATAGTAAGAGATACCAGGAGGCAAGGAAAATGGCATTAGATAGGGAAGGGTGGAGGACTGCAGTCCACCTATCTTATGATTGAACGACCAATAAAAGAATTAAGTTGGTTGGATCAATTTTATTTTAATATTTGCGACAACTTTTCATTCGCGTACCCATCTGTAGATAAATGCGAAAAAATTGATTTGCTCAGATTGGTTTCTTGGGAATGAAATGCTATTTTAACACGTATCCTTGGCATATATGTCGAATTAATTCGATGAAAAATGTAGAGATTTCCTCTTTAACACGAAAACACATCTCTCATATATTTCTAATGATTTATATTGAATATCAAGTTAAATGTTTCACTGAAGAGTCTGCCAATTTTTGTGAGGCAGTGCTCTAAAGAAGCGAGTTTTCTCGAGAAACCGACTCAGAATAAAATGTAGTCTTCTTAACTTCATATTGTCTAAGTTACAATAAATTATAAATTCCACAATCGAAATTTAAAAGCAATGGCGAGGCATTCAGCCGCAGATATTTTTTACTGACTTTACTATTCATATAAACATGTATGTAGTCTTGTTGAAAGGTACATTTAAGTTGGTGTTCTTAGACCTCATTTACATATAAAAATTAATATACTCAGCATTATCTTTCGCCATTCACTATTCTTCCTCCGACCTTCTGCTGATCCGATCTAGGTACTCACTCTCGTAGTGATTTCCTTAATTTTCCCTTACATTGGTCGTTCAATCCTAGGATTGGTTGACTGCAACCCTCCACCCTTATCTATCGAATGCTAGTTCCCTTACCTCCTGGCATCTCTTCCTGTGTACTTTCCTCTTTATTTGGTCCATAAACTTATTCCTTGGTCTTCCTCTGGGGACTTTTACCCCCAATTTTGCCTTCAATTAGGATCTTTACAAATCCATAGAGTCTCAGAGTGTGTCCTATCCATCTTGTTCGTCTTTTATTTATAATATTCCATATGGTACTATCCTAATTTTCTCGTCGGTACACTTAATCATTACTTATTTTGCCCATCCATTCTATCTTCAGTATCCTCCACCAGCACCAGGTTTCGGAGGCTTCTAATCTTTCTCTGGTCAGGTCTTCCAATGGTCAAATTCTTCCGATCTATAGAGTGCTACGCTCCACACAAATGTGTTCGCATGCTGTTTCCTGGTTTGTATTCCTATCTTCTTTGAGCAGAGAAGTTGTCTTTTTACCATGAGAGCTTTCTTAGATCGGGCTATTCTCCGCTTGATGTCCGTTGTATGTACTTCTTTCGTCCCACGTGATGGTACTTCCGAGACAGGTGAAGGAATCCACTTGCTCCAATTTCTCTCTTCTCAGGGTGACTTCTATATTCAGCTTCTCTCTTCCGCATACTAGGATTTTTGTCTTCGTTTTACTTATTTTCCTGTTGTATTCCCGGAGAACTTGGTCCATTACGTTTAGTGACCTTTGTAGAGCATACATTCCCAACCCCCTTAGTTTTTCCGCTTCACTTAAAGCCTTCCTATCAACCCCTCTCCACTCTCATTTTCTCCGTCCCCCTCCCCTCTTATGATTCCCCCATCTTCAGCCCTACTCCTCCGTACGCCTTCCTTCTCTCTCTCCCTACTCCTTTGCCTCTAAGTCCAATAGCGATTCCGTAAACATCATCATCTTTGTGTCCTTTTAAAAGTTCATTTCTATTCCGGCGCTCTCCCTCCTCCCCCCCCCACCCCAAGGAGTTAATTTTCTACGAAAAAAAAGACTTCTTTCTTTTCGTTTTTTCCTCCCTCAATCCCGAAAAGCTCTCCTTAGGACAAGGGAGGGAACGTTTTTAAAAACCGCCAATCCTCGTCGGAAGTTTTCTCCTTCCGTCCGTACCTCTATCTCTCCTCCTCCTGGGGGTGCCGAGTTTAAATAAAAGGAGGGAAAAAGAGACGAAGCGAAACTTTTTTCTGGGTGGTAGGTGTAGAGAGAGAGAGGGGGGGGGGGAGAGTGAGTGAGCTCAGCTCACGGTGGGCAAGCGGGAGAATCCCCTTTTTATAAAGTTCCACAGGCTTCCCGCCGACCAGATTTGCGGACGGACCCGAAATGAGTCGCGGTTAAAAAGGCTTAGGCAAAAGTCTGGTCGATTCCGTTTTGTTGAGACGGTGCGGGCGAATGCAATTCCCCGTCTCAAACCTCCCTCCATGAGTTTTTTTTTTTTTTTAATCTTCCTGCCTCTCTATTTCCCTTGACGGACATCTTTGTTCAGTTATCGTCTGTGTGTGGTAAGTGTGTACCAAAAGAGGTTGAAATCATTGAGGTGTAACTAGAGGGCGCTTGCTATGGTGGTCATTGCTCTAAGCATGAATATACATAATGGATTCAAATGTTTGGAACTGTTGCCTAGGCTACGTGTTGCCTAAACTTCCACTTTTAGTTCACCCAGTCCCTGGCGCTACTTAGAAAAAAGTCTTCTCAGTCGACTCGTTATTGGCCGTTGTTGATTGTTGTTAACGTGAGACTGTGGTGAATATTCAATAACGATCGAAGAGATATGAACTGCTTGATGCTGTGAATAATAGCTGGCTATTTTTAAGACCTGACAGTTACTTTGTAAATTCTAGAGAGGATATATCTACTACAGAAAGTGTGTAAGAGGCATATGAAACTTCCGTCGTGAACCTTTTCTCTGTTGTGTGGATCTTTAACTGTTAATTTACAGCAACATTTTTTTGGTTTATTACCTGTTGAGAGCATTAGGAATCAGTAGGTTTGATCTAGATAAATTGATGTGGATGTTAATGTGTAACCTACTATTCATGTGTGGCCTCGGAGTAGGTTCAACGATCTCTCCTTTATTTGCTATTGCTTTTTGATTCTTCCACTTTTAAGAGTAGAAAGTGACTTACAACAAAGGCTAAAACGATAGCTATTGGCGCAATTTCCCATCCATAGATGATACTGTCGAATCTTGGTTTTGAAATCCTTATAGTACTTGTATCCGGCTTCAAATTCATTCCACTTTTTTCACCTCTTATTATTATTAAATTGCCGTAGAACGATGTTCACGAAGAGCTAAGAAGTTGATTTCGCATTTGTGTAATCAAATTTGGAGAGGAATTAAATATGTGTGTAGACCGGACAGTATTAAAAAAGGGTGTAAATACGTCCCGCGTGTAGTACTACATTTTTCATCCACTGCATTATGATTACTGGTAAGTAAAACCGGTTAGACGTGATTATTTACGATCTGCAGACTGTATTTACATTTTAACTGCCGTATTTCATCACTAGACGGCGCCACAATCAACAAAGTTGCTTGTTTACAGGATTCTAGGCAACAGTTTTTGGTGATGAGTCAACAATCCATACGTATAGTCGTGGCTCTAAGCTATTACGTGGGCGTGGCTTGTCCGCCATCTTTGTTCACCCCGATGTTCCTTTTGCGCTCATGGGCAGACGGACTAACTTTAAAACCTTTACGATGCTCTCCATCGTTAATTTTCTAAAAATCAGCAAGCATTTGCTTATTAATATGTATTCTCCTTGAATATTCATATAAATTAGTAATATTTCGAATTCTTGGAGCAAACTTTATTACAGTCGAGAAGGATCCATAGCTCTAAATAACCAATTTACGTACCAAGTGTTACTTGCCTTAAATTTTAAGCAGATTTCCACCATCATTGTTTGACCCAATTTTTCATTAGCGATAAAGGGCTGACGCACTCACTTTGTAATTTTACCACGTTCCTTCTGTCGAAAACTTACTAGAAATTGGCATGCATTTACCTCTTTTATTTGGATTAAGAATCCTTAAATGAATTATTTTTTACTAAAATGTATAATCATCCGAAATATTAATGAAAACTATGGTACATTGGAGTTAAATTTATAGCAGTTAGCCACCAATGTATGTTACAAGCGTTGCTTGTTCAAATTTAAATAAAATGGTGGATATTCTTGGGTTACATTCACCAATTCGTCCATTCCGTCGTGCTATCCATGGAAAATGATTGAAAGATAATGATAAAAGATAGAAAGAACTGACATGGACGTTAATTCGGTTGTCAAGCTACATTTTGATGAAGAATTGCCCTCTCCATATACATCAATGGTTGAAATATATACCTTCTAGATGGGGGCGTTTTCGTGCGGTCTCAAATCCGCCGTCATGGTTTGTCAGATTTTATCATATTTATTTGGACTTTCCTATTTCCAACAGAATTTTAAGCTCTAAATTATGTACAATAGAGCACCGTTCTTTTCACTTCTTCAGACTCGTTATGGAGAATCGTTTTCTGCAAGCAGGGAAATTATCATCGTGCTATGCCGTAAGCTAACTACGTGTCTAGGACTATTTAAATTGTGGACTGCATTGCTCATTGGTGAGCACAAGGAGCAAAATTTTGGTAATTCTTAACCTAAATCACTAATGGTAATAACTGTAAGCATCAAAAGCCTAAAAGTCAATAAAATTATCAATTTTAATACATTTGTCCGTTTTAGAGTGTGAAATGATATGGTAAATAACTGAATATATCGATGCGATTCAACTCCAAAAAATAATAATCTCGATTAGAGCCCTGCGAATCGGCCTCCATGCTTGGCTATAATCAGTCGATTGGTTCCTCAGCTCCCTTTTCGACGGGTGTACAGGCGGAGAGCCCGCACCCTGTCGGAGTAATCGGAAATCAGAGCTCTATCTAGCATCTATACTCGAATCAGTGAGTCAGTACATTAATCAGCTATACACGAATCTCAACGACGGCCAGTGGAGTACATTCGCACTCGGCCGGGCGTCGCCAACAGTCGCCACTCGCCTTCGCGGCTGACAATGCTTTGCGGCATGGACACTTCAGCGTGTGTGCAAAGTTCGTAATAATAATAAAAAGTTTTTTTGTCGTGACCTTTACATCAGCCTTTCAAGCTTTTTTGGTACACATTTTTATGTTTGCATAAGATGGAATTTAAAAATAATAAAAATAATGACAAGAAATAGATAATGATTATATTAAAAAAAAATTAATTATTACAAGATACGCGATACACACAAAACAGATTGAATACCCTACTAATTTACCACGATTACCTACTACTTATCACACTATCAGCTGAAATTTATCGGAAATGTGGAAATAAATAATTATCTTTTAAAATTTTGATCCAGATTGGCATTTTTTCACATCTACTCATACTTTAGAGCACATGTAAATAATCTTTACTTAAAAGAAATAAAAATATGATAACTGCAAGACAAAAATATGTTTACATAATATAGTTTCGAGACACATTAAATGCACGGTGGCAGATTGAATGCCAAATTGCTTTCAGATGCACAACAATTATCTATTGCTGCTTTCTCAGTTGGAAGTTTCTCGAAAATATGGAATTAAATAATTTTCTTTTGAAAAAAGGTAGGGATTGGCATGTTTTTACATCAGTTGGGAGCGAATTCCAATGTCTTGATATTGTAGCTATGAATGATTTATGATACATTTAATTTTTTTGCTGACGTACCTGTAAGTCTAAATAATGGGGTCTTGTTTAACGGTTGTGGGTGTCTTTTTTGAAGAATGAAGGATTTGAAGATGTACGGAGGACAGCTTGTCTTGAATATTTTTAAGTTATCTTTGATATAATTGCGGACGGAAGATGGGAACATGGTTTTCATCGTGACAAACAATCCTAAAAGTTTATGCCTGATGAATGAATTCCCAGCAAATAATTTCTCTTCAGAAATGCTCCATCAATTAGCGAGGAATGCTTTGGAATCTCGTAAATTTCATCCTTAGCTATTCTGGGCAACGCACAAACTCGATTTCTTTCCGAGTTGCTTCAATATATATCGCCAACTTATTCGTGTATTACTGTTATTCCATATAATACGATAAAATTTCGCCTCATCTCCTGCAGGTAATTCTTTGCCACTCTGTAGCTCTCGAAATACGTACAGCAAAGTAAAGATGCTAGTAGGTGCTTCATTTTTAAGCTGTTTAACTTGCCAACCTCTTCATCCGAGGCGAATACCAGTTTTTTTGCAGGAAAAAACGTTGATTTCAAATTCCATTTCAACATTGAGGAACTTTCAAGATATTAAATAAAAACTAAAGGAAATCATTTCCATTCAATGGTCGTTCAATCCTGAGATTGGTTGACTGCAGCCCTCCTCCCTTCCCCATACAATTGAGCGCGTGCAAAGGAGATCCGCTAGGTTTGTTAAAGGCCGTTATGATAAATGTGTAAGTGTTAAGAGCTTAATAGAAGAACTCGGATGGGAATTACTATCAGAACGTAGGTTAAAATTTAGGTTAAACCTTTTAAGTAAATTCGAAACCGTTTTGTTCACAGATGACGTTAGATATATATTGAGAACCCCTGCGTATTATGCTAGGTTTGATCAGATTAAGAAGATTAGAGAGATATATTGTCGTACCGATAGATTTAAAATGTCATTTTTCCCTCGTACTATAAGAGAGAACAATAGGCAGCGTAGCAAAGGGATAGGTAGGTGAAATATAGTAAGAGTAGTCTGTAGTGCATGATGCATGTAATAACAACCAATGATCCCTTCCTTATTATGTAGATACTAACCATCTAGCTCCATGTGACCCTATTATCTAGCATATCTCCCTTAAATATCCTACTTGCATGTCAATAGTGCATGTTTGGTGATCTTCACCCCCTGCCACACACCCTCGTGGTGGCTTGCAAGGTATTACGTAGATGTAGATGTATATACAGTATTAGCTCCCTTACCTCCTGGCATCTCTTCCTGTGTACTTTCCCCTTTATTTGGTCCATGAACTTATTCCTGGGTCTTCCTCTGGGGGCTTTTCCCTCTATTTTACCTTCAATTATGTTCTTCGCAAAACCATTGTTTCTTAGAGTGTGTCTAATCCATCTGGTTCCTCTTTTCTATAGGGTGTTCCATATGGACCTTTCCACTTTTTACTCCTCAATGCGTTTCTTCAATTCTTATGTATTGTGTTATCCATTATATATGAATTTACTCGCTTTCAATATCTCTCCTCTGCCATTGTTTGTTCTCAAGATATTACGAATAGAATAAACGTCTATATTATCAAAGATGTGCATGCGCCATCTTGGAAAAATGACTAACACGAGAAAACAAGGGGGGATAAAATTTTTAACATGTTTGAGTTTTAATTGCCAATATATGCGGATAAACATGTGAAAAACGTATTTTTCAAAAAATGGTCATGCAACCATTAGGTATTGGATTATTTTTAATGCAGTGATCCGGCACTGATTTTTATTCGACGTCAACACTCGAAACGCCCGAGAGCGGAGGGAGGGATGCCATCCGGAGCAGGGAAGGGGGCACTCGGGAACGACACTGGTATAAATACGCCACATTTGGCAGTGGCATTAAAAATTGAAAAGAAAAAAAGAAAAACTACGAGGTACACCGTCATTATTCAGTGACATCTCGCGGGAGGAGGGGCGGACTAATGACGAAGCCGCCGAGCCGGGGGCTTTTTTAAGGTTTCGACCGCATCAGCAGTGACCACAATGGCGGTCCACGCAGTGCATAATATCATCAACATTCAAAACCAACCCTTTTAAATCACGATATTTCGAATGAGTTTTTTCGGGTGCGACCATTGGTGTGGGAAGGAAAGTTTATTCTCGGAATCCTCGTTGAAATTCGATAACAAGGCAGTTTCATACAGAGCTTTCCACATAAAGGTACATCGACATCTGAAAACTACCCTCTGCCACCGCATGGGCGTGTGGCAGGGGATTGTAGGACACCAACCGTGTAAAAATGTAATAGATAAAGTTTTGGAAGGTAAAATGGTAGTGTGTATTATGGGAGTGTATTTAGTGGAGCTCAGTTACTATTGTGGCCGCTTTCAGTTTCATCATAACATAGTGCAACTAATCGGAGTTTTCGAGTAATCTAAGTCCAGCGTTTAACCTATAAGTCTTTAAAGCGCGTTTTGCAGAGATCACAAGTTTACAACATCGAGTTTTTCTCATTCGGGCTTGCATTTAGAACAGGGGCTATTTTGCCATCTCGCGTTCGCGCATTCGCGATTGCGTTCTTGAAATTCACCGCTTTACACCCAGCAGTTTGAAATGCACGTTCGTAAATACATCAGCCCGTGCAAGTACGTGCTCCTAGCGAAACGAGCTAGGTGGCCCCAACCTAATTCTTCCATCAACTGTGTGATCCCAAACGGCGTATTCGAGATGTGGTCTATCCCGAGCAAAGTAACATCCTTTTTATTTTTTTTTCTTCAGAGAACCTTCTGTATTCTGGCAATGAGTGCAATTTACCTCACTGTGGCATTAGGGTGGTCTTTATTTTTCAAAAATTTGAATTATTTTAAGGAACACACTCTAAATTTGTGCCATTGTGTTAGAAAATGAAGCATGGAAAATATTATTGCAATTGCAGAAGGCGATCTGTCCGGCGAAAGAAGATCTGTCGCGTCGCCCCTTAAGGGGGCTCACTACCTCAGCTAAAATCGCCTCTGCAGACCACTTTTATTTTAATTGTCACCCTATTATTTTTTTGTGTAGGAAGTTTAAGTTTTCACATTTTTGTTAGGATAGAATGTATCTGAGCTTTCATTGAGATACATTGTTCACTTCACTAGACATATTAATGATAATTAGTGTTTTCAGTGACCCTTTTCAGTCATTTTTCAGACCTCTTCATTGCCCTTTTTATTCACTAAAAGAAACATATCACATAGTAAGATCGCATAATGGTCTTTGGTATTTAATTTGGTGTCATTTACTTTATTATGCCTGTCACTATAAGGCCTCAGACTTTAAAATGCTAACGCATGTTTCGTGTTTTTTCGCGATCTAGTCACGGCATATGGCCGACTGCCCCCATCTCCTCTGCCGTCACCCCCTCCTCTAACTACTCCCCCCCTCGACAAGAAGATTAGGACTTTCCCATTCCACTTAGGTCTCGGAGGGGAGAAGCCAGTCGAGGAGAATCTGAGAAGTAGTGAGCCCCCTTAAGTTTGAAATTTCGTAATTTTTCCGTTTTCTGGTCATTCCGTGCGTTTTTAATTGCTTTCCTGCTGCTAAAAACGACTCACCGTAGATTTAAGATGTACCCTGTCCAATATTTTCATTTTCTGCTCTATAGTTTCCGATACATTGTCCTGAGAATGAGCGCTCACCTCCCAAGTCGACGGGCGCACCCTCTCGTGTCCGTGCTGGAATCTACTAAGTCCGTGGCCACTGTATCACGTTGTCTTATCAGATTTAATCTTTTATGGAAATTTTAATAACACGGTAAAAAGTACTGGTATCGTTTGATGTTATTCGCTAGTAACACTTTAATCGATATCCCCTAAACTCCACAGGATTTACATCGAAGTAGTATATAAATTTACATAGGTAGTCAGGTATTTCCTTACTGCATGCTTTGTATATATAATAGTAATATTCAGTGTGACAGAGGTAAGTGAATTTGAAAGGTTAGTTGAATGGGAACGAATCAACTGGGTTTCAGAAGAGGAAAGACTGTGGATGATTTGGGAAGGTTGACAGTGCTGATCTTTTTGGTTGCAATGTACTTCCTTCCCGCAAATTCCATGACACGCAGAAGTGGGGGGAAATATTGGAACGTAGTTTATCAAGAAAGTTGCCATAGGTACCTGAATCTATGTAAATTAGTTTCGCAAACACCCATGCTCTTGTGAGTTCCGAAGATCTCTAGCAGGGAAACTGCCAACTTCGGAGATGTCAAACTTTCGAGATGCGCTTAAAGGGAAATCGCCAAAGACCCTCGAACTCCAAGCCATAAGTTTAGCCAAATTAGCAGATTAACATCAGCAAAGACATAAATGTACTTAATGAGGCATTCAAAAGAAATGGATGGGGAAAGATAAATGATGTTTTATTCCTAATTAGAACCAGTGATTAATATTTTAAACCGCAATGCAAAGCCTGGTGGTAAGTAGTTAAATTGACCTCGTTAACTTGTTTGCCGCGAGGCAAAGAGACCAAAATGGCAATATTTGAGCCCTCAGAGTATTAACCATAGATAAGCCAAGAAATTCTCCAAGAAGTTTGATATTTTATGCAATATATATTGCTCTGACCCATTATGTTCTTAGGCAGCTCCTATGGCGCAATTACTGATTGACTCGCAATGATGTTTGACGAATTGCATGTTTTTGAGTGATATTGAAGAAAAATTTGGTAAAAAGCTCATTCAAACTTAACTAAAAACAATTATATTTGTGTGAGTTAATTCCAATATAAATGGAATACTTAGTGGATATTGTGAAAGCCCAACTTTCTTCTTACGAATGAGGCTAACAATTTTCTTTTTTTTTGTCACGTTGACGTTGGGACTGCCTGGAGAAAACATCGCTAAACTTCAAATCGAACTGTCATTGATTCGTGAGACAGAATTTATTCTAACCCAAAAGCGTATTTTATATCTTCATGTTCTTTAAAGAAAATTTCGGAAAATTGTTCATTTGCATTTTCCATTGTAGTCCAATTTTTTATAATGAGACTTAATAAATTAAAATGAGGCGCATTTCTCTCGTGACTTAAATTTCGAGTATTCCTTTTGCTTTTAATTAAAAAAAAAAATTTTATCTTACTCTTCGCCGCCTTTTGGCTAGAGACTGGCCGGCATAATACTTTCTAGGAACATGGCGGGTTGCGCAAAGCATTATTACCATTTTTGCCCTTGTCAGCTCTATTTCCCCTCCGTGTATTGGATCATCCCAATGAGGAATATGGAGAGGGCACTTGGTACGCTGGCCAATGCTAGAAGCTGAAGCCAATCCGCCATCTTCGATGACCCTCGTTTTCCTATCGCGCTTGCGGGCTCACTAATTTCGCAATTTTACAGTTTTTCATCGAAAACTTAATACAAATTAATATGCATTTACTTCTTTAATATGCATTTTCCTGGCATTTATTGTATATTTATTCAAATAAAAAATCCACATTCCCGCTGAGAACTAGGGTTAAATTGACGAGGTTACTAGTACTAATTAACCAATGTATGAATTAATAGTCTTAAATTTCAAACAAATGTTGGATACTCTTGCTTTACACCCGTTAAGTCATCCATTCCGTCGTGTTATCCAAGCAAGAATCACAGTAACTCGGGAAAAATAGTATATTTCCATAGATAATAAAGGCCATTTTCGCGAAAAGCTGCTCAGGACAATTAAAAACTCCAGTTTTTTTTTTTTAATTAAAACAAAATGTATTCATCCTACAGCCTTATTTTCTGAATAAGTAGCTTATTTATGTGATAATTTAAGTCAGAACGCGGCCACTTGGAGAGATACTGGCCGTCAATATACCTCCTAAGAATATGGGGGTTGCGCAAGGTATTGGTACAGCCATTGTTGCTCTTGGCAGCTCTGTTTCTACTCCGTGTCTTGGTTCCACTGTAAGAAGACAAAAATGTCATTTAATTTAAATAATGGGTATTTAGATAAAATTGCCCTCTATCCGGTGAGAGCAACAATACGATAATTTCACCAGCTATTTTGCTCTCAAAAGATAATTCATATCACGAGATGTTAAATGCACGAATTAGGGAAACTCGGGGAAAATTGTATTTTTCGATTGATTGTAAATGCCATTTTCGTGAAAATTTATTTAAAATAAAGAAAAACTCCCGAGTTATTGAATTAAAACAAAATATAATCATTATATAGCCTTATTACCTGAGAAAGTAGCTTCTTCATGCTATAAATGAAGTCAGAATGCGGCTAATTGACAAGATACCGGACGGCATCATACTTTCTAAGAACATGGCGGGTTGTGCAAAGCAATATTGCAGCCATTGTTTCCCTTAGCAGCGAATATAACTGCGCCATTTCGCAGAAATGGCTCTTTTTCGTAGAAATATCGCTTGTATGGCCTCCTATTGTTGGGCAAGTGTGCTCTATAAAAATGTATTCCCGAAACGGTCTGCAATTTTTCTGTCCATTATGTGCAGTCATTTCATATCTTACCTCACTCGTGGGAAAATCAGAAACTAAAAGTTACGAATGAGACATATTTTCGTTGCCAAGCTTTAAAATTGATGTAACCAAGGCATGTATACTTAAAGAAACCTAATCAGAGACAAAAAAGAACAGTTCTATTTGTTACCTCTAAGCCACTCAGCGTAATAGAGGGTTAATATTGGTTCTCATCAGATTACGCATTAATTTACCGAAAGCGAGTTTTTTTAACCGAATAGTCATTAGGCATTTGTTTCCAGTCCTAGAGCCGGGACGGAACTTCATTGAGATTCAAGCGAGCGAGTTCACATGCAAGGTTCAGTAGCAAAATCAAAGGACACGTAATATCTCTCCCTCTCTCGGTGACGGGAAAAATAGGGGAAAACGTGATTCAGTTTTCACTTTTTTCACGTTTTTTTTAAAGAAACTCGTCCCTCGACATCTGGTGCACTGAATAAAACCAGCGGCCCCCCGTCCCAACATGTCATCTAAGAATCCCCTCAACTTTTCCAGTGACATGAAGAGCGAGACGCGAACAGAAATACTCGACTCGAGCCTTTCCGAAAAGGTTACCGAAGTTCCTTTTTGAATGCTGTTTCGCATCACGTCTAAGGTGCGCGATACATCCCCCTGTCCCGTGGCATTAATCAAATTTTCATTACACGGAAGCTCGAAAAATATTCTGCGCGCAAAAATAATAACCTCCCCGCGTCGGCCGAATAGGCTCTCGCTTGCATATCTCGTTTGCCACTACTCCGATGTTCTTTTGTTTCTTTAAAGTCTTCCGATGTCTTTCTCTATCTCTCTCTTATGCATTTTATTGGTAGTCTTCGCCAACCGTTACGTCTGCAAGGTGGGTTTGGGTGGTTGGGTGCACGCGCGGAATATATATATAAAAATGTCGGCGAAATTGAAAAGAGAACCGGAAGTAAAAAATGTAGGACTCGAAACATTCTAGGTTGCTCTCCGTCGGTTGGAAAAAACACGCTTTCCTCGGTGAAAGCTTTCGCGGCTGTCAACCTGGCGGGAGATCTCTTGAGGTTGGTTAGCTTGCTTACTTTAAAGGGGAAGTGCCGTACTCACTCTCCAACCTCGCGAGATGGAGTGTTTAAAACTCCCTATAGACCGGAAGTATATATTGTAATATCTATTTTAATGACAACTGCTCTCAGTGCATCTTTCCCTATCATTTGTCCCACGCTGAGTGCTAAAATGTAATATTTAAAATAATCGTTTACTTATTGGAACACTTGACCCTAAAGAAATAAATATCTGTTTATTCTGCACAGCTTGCAAATGAGACAATCTAATTTATAAAAATGAATGTTTGTTTGTTCGTCTTCTTCGCGTTCCAATACCATTCATCAGATTACGATGAAACTTTGGTGATTTGTCGTCCGCGCGTTCGCGAAGGTTTCCAAATTATTGAATCCATTGTGTACGTATTGTATATGCATTGCTACGATAAGTTGGCTAGTGTGTCTGGACTGTTAGAAGAATTAGGATGGGAATCGCTATCACAGCGTAGATTAAATTATAGGCTTAACCTCCTAAATAAATTTCAGGATAATCATTTCACTGACGACGTAAAAAACATACTATTAACCCCCTCGTACTACGGCAGATTAGATCGCGTCAATAAAATTAGAGAGCTAGATTTTAGAACCGAAAGATATAAAATGTCATTTTTTCCGCGTACCATTCGGGACCATAACAGCTATGAACGTCGTCATGAATAGTTCGAGTAGTGACAATAGGCAACATTTAATCTTTCTCATTATATTCTCTACTCTCTTATTTATGCATGATGTAAATATTGATGTTCTTAATTTTACATGATATTTTGAATCTGTAGTAGTAGTCTTTGTATCCCTTGCATGTTGGAACGATTGAAGATAGAATGTTTCTCGGGTATTAGATTTTTAATTGGCGCTTTGCATGTGTGGTACGCGGGTTTCAATGTAATTTCGGTGTTCTACCGTATCATTCATGCATGCCTGGTGTGGAAGCACCCCCTGCCACACACCCTTTGGGTGGCTTGCAGGGTATGACGTAGATGTAGATGTTCAATAGGTGGGGGTCGAGTCGTTCCAACAAATGAGTGCTTGCGCGCGAGCCTCTCAAACAAGCGAGTGTTTTCTTCAAGTGTGCGGATGAAATCTGGAAAATTCATGCTTTTAACGTGGTCAATTTCAATGTTGCATGCTCACAAGTGGGACAGCTGAAAAAATCATGTTTTTGCAGAGGGCGGTAAGACCAAAAATATTGTATATCTCAAAGTACTTGAATAATTTTTTTTCGAATTCAATTTATTTCTCAAAAAAAATCATTGTCTTCAATTTATTTTTTTACATGTAAATGTGACTGCTTTGCATATGTGTGCCTACTTAAAGAAGAAAAAGAGGCATTGCAACGCATGCCGGGCACAGCTAGTATAGAAAAAACGCAGTCAAACAGCACAAATTAACCATTCCTGCCCTAAATACCACTTCTTGTATGTTATCCCCGCTTATTTTATCACTTTTGAACAATTGCACTGATTTATCACCCACACACGAGATAATCATTCACTCTAAGAACATGTACATGAATGGATGCCCTTGAAATATCAAACACACTTGGATTTTAACCACTCGGTACAATTGGTGACTGGGGACACAGAAAAATTGGGAACTGTAAAATGTTACCCTTCAACAAGTTACGTTAGCAGACTGGCTCCAGTTTCTAGCATTGGCCGCAATAGCGAGAAGCCCCTCCATAAACACCATTGGTCAGATCCATCTCGTTCTTCTTTCCTGTATTGTGTTCCATGTGATCCTATCCTCTTCTACTCTTGTGTACACTTCAACATTTCTTTTTCTGTCCAACTATTTATCATCTTCCTCCAGTGCCAGGTTTCGAAGGTTTTCAATCCCAACTGGTCTACTTTTTATCTACGTCTACATCTATATCTACATCATACCCTGCAAGCCACCCAAAGGAAATGTGGCAGGGGGTGCTTCTACACCAGACCTCCATGAATTATACGGCAGAACATCGAAACTACATTGAAACCAGCGTACCACACATGCAACGCGCCAATTAAAAATCTACTAACCAAGAAACATCCCATCGTCAATCGTACCAATATGCAAGGGATATAAAGACTACCACTACAGATTCAAAATATCATGCATAAATAAAAACATCAATATTTACATCATGCAAAAATAAGAACGTAGATAATATAAAGAAAATGATTTACAGTCTAGCTAATGTCACTATTCGCTCTATTCATGACGACGATCACAGCTGTTATGGTACCGAATGGTATGCTGAAAAAATGACATTTTCTAGCCCCCGGTTCTATAATCTATCTCTCTAATTTTATTGGCGCGATCTAATCTCCCATAGTACGAGGGGGTTAACAGTATGTTTTTTGTGTCGTCAGAGAAATGTTTTTTTTCTGAAATTTAGTGAAGAGGTTAAGCTAATATAATTAAATCTACGCTGTGGTAGCGATTCCCATCCCAATTCTTCTAACAATCCAGACACACTACTAAACTTTTCCAATGGTCCATGCTTCCGATCCATAGAGTGCCACGCTGCACACGAAGGTTTTCATGTACAGTTTCCTGTTTTGTAGTCCTACCTTCTTTGAGCACAGCAGTTGTCCTTTTCCCATGCACGCCTTCTTAGCTTGGGCTATTCTCCTCTTGATGTCCGTTGTACTTTTTCCGTCCCACGTGATGGTACTTCTGAGGTAGGTAAAGGAATCCACTTGCTCTACTTTTCTCCTCTCAGTGTGACTATTTCATTCAGCTTTTCTCTTCCGCATACTAGGATTTTTAGGATAGGATTTTTTGTCTAATGCTAATATATCAATAAATAAGTTGTTAAGAAGTATATACATGAGTGGGGTATGCACCTGTCAAAATCTAGTGGATTCCAGAAAGCATTAACTCTCTTCGATTTTACATATGTAAACTTGTATATTAGCCTAATAAAAATATTTCTGTCGGCATAGTATCCCTTATATTGACACGGCCGCTCTCTGCTTTTAATCCAGCTGACGTGTATTTATAAGCGCAGTCCAAAATCCCTTTTTCAACCTTCACTGCTTCTTAGATTTCTTTCCTTTCCCTCAAAATTCCTCGCACCTTGCCCCGAAGCACTTTTTCCCTCTCTTCTTCCCCTTCTTTCTCTCTTTCCCCTTGTCCACCCTCTCATCCCTCGGTAAACTCCTTCATCCTATTTTCTCCCTCTCTCTCTCTCGGCAATCCTCTTTCCTTCCTTCTCTCTAACTCCCTTATTCTCCGCGTATTCTCTTAACGCCAGGCTTTTTCTTCGCTTTTTCTTCCAAACCTCCTCATTCGCTTCCAACACCCATAGCCAGGGAAAAAAAACCTCTTCCTCTCTCTCTTTCTTCCTAATTTTCATTCCCTGCGTTATTTACATTCGTCGGTCTTGTGTATGTCCCCCCGCCCCTGCCATACAGGCCAACCACCCTCGGCTGAAACCTGCCGCCCCAAAAGCGCTAAAGAACGTGGCTTGAATTCATTCGTTCGGGTCCTCCCAAATTTGGATCCGGGCCCAGGACCGACGTAGGCCCTCGTCCCTCCTGGCATCCCGGAGACCAAAACGCCTCTCGTATTCGGACCAGGGACCCGAATTTCGCCCTCCCTCCCTACTACTCCCCCACCTCCCCTCGCCCACCCTAGCAACTAATAAAACAATTCATCTTCAGCGACCCTCTCTCATCATTATTCTCTCTACTTCTCTTTCCCCTCTCCCCTCTTCGTCTTTCGTCCCTTTCCTCTCCTTTTCTTTTAGAACGGTCCATGGCGAATGTGAGGGTGTAGCGAAAGGACTTCACTTAAGAAACTGTGCGTAGCGGATGCATGGGATGGTGATGGATAAACTCCACCAAGTAACGCCTAAAAAATCGTTTCCTTGGTGAACTTTACACTTCCGAAACTCCTTTTTTGTGTACTTTAAAAGGAAATATGCTACTTTTCTCTGGTTGATCCGCACTTTAAATACGCCGAGAGCAGTTGGGACCCTGATCATAAAGATTTAGCAAAAATAATTTATAAAATACAAAGAAAAGCTATGCGCTTATTTAAAAATTGCTACGAGAAAACATATAGTGTTTCACAGATTTTAGAGGGATTTAGGAGGGAGCCCCTAGAGACTCGGGAGCTACACGCTAGCCTCACCTTTCCGGAGAAATTGAGAACCGGTGTGTTTCTGAGCGACACAGAGAATATTATCATGACGCCTCAATACATCTCAAGGTCTGACAGAAGTGATAAAATAAGAGAGATACGCTGCCGAACTGATAGGTACAAAAACTAGTTCTTACCGCGCACAATAAGCGACCACAATAAAAACTGAGCTCCTCTGAATACACTCCCATAATACACGTCACCAATTCACCTTCCAAAACCTTTTCTCTTACATTTTTACACGGCTGGTATCCTTAATTCCCCTGCCACACACCCATGCGGCGGCTCGCAGGATACTGTGTAGATGTAGATTTGTAGTAAGTAGATTTGTGAACTTACACTGAGGCAGGATTATTTTTCCTCACTGAGGAAGTGGACGGACATCAAGCGGAGAATAGGCCAACTTAAGAAGGCGTTTATGTAAATCATGAAGTCTTGCCTCGTTTATCTTACTGCAGATGTGCGGCGATTCTCAGCGTATAGACAGAACTTCTTTAGCGAAATTCGTCACAATATTTTCATTTCAACTTACTTGAAAAGTTATTAAAGTGTCCTCACAATGGCTTCTTATTTTTTTATCGGAATTGAGCGATAGATGTAAGATATTTCAGGTGCATTCTGAGCGCACATAATAATCAAGCGGGATATTATTATTAAAGCTATCTTCCACGTTACTATAGCCTTATATATTTTCAGTTTTATTTTTCTTGACAACTGGGCTGATTCTCGGAGAGTTACATTAGAAAAATATGCATTATTGCCGTCATCACTTACAGGTCGGTCGATATAATTAGATTAGATTACGGTCGATATAATTAGATATCATATTTTTATTATTTATCTTGACTCCTGGATTGGCGAACATTTCGACACCCTCAAACTCATAGTCCCCAATTTTCATGTATTGCATCACACGTCTATTCTGTAGAAATGGGTCTTTCACATATATTTAGTCTTTTCTTCGTTGATATCGAGACCCCTAATTTCAGCAATTTCTTCCGTTGTGTTAAAATAAGGTCATTCGCAGCTGTAATACTAATACCACGCTTTCATTTTTTCTCATGTAAATTCTGTCGATAAATGGGGATGTTTCTGCTCTCAGAGACCTTACTTTTAACATACAGCCACGTCGTAACTCGTGCGAATATTTTTTTAAAAGGCCTCGCTCGATTGGATATTGATTTCGAAGCTTTGTGAAGCGCATTCGTCGGATGTGTGATATCGGAGAGAAAGAAAGTCTGTATCACTTTTTAATGGACAAACTTCTCTCTCTCTCTGGGACTGAAGATCTCTCTTGAAACTCTCTCCTGGATTTTTCCACTCCTGCCTTCATTCCCAAGGTATCAAATCTGTACACAGATCTGTTTATTCACAACGGCAGCACTCAGTGGTGTCCGGAGGAACTGTAAATCATGCATCGCATCTAAGTGTATCATTAATGAAAGAAAAGTAGAAATGCTTGATATTCTCACGCGTCCTTTGGGAAAGTTTGAGTAATCATACTGTAAGTCAACGGAAAGCCGAGATTTTTTAGAAAATATTCATGCAAACACGACGACGTTTATTCGTGCCAGGTTTCATTATCACCAAATGACGCCTGAATGCCGCTTTACACGCTTCGTTATATTGCACAAAAGAATTCATGAACTCTTTCATGAGAATAATTGCACCGAATAAAGAGGCAAAATGTGTGAAAGTTTTTGAGATTGTCTGAAAGACTGGACGGGAAACAGAACCTGATCTTATTTCATTCATTTTCTCGTACATTCTATTATTGTACTGTAAAATGTACCATCTACATCTGCATCTACCTATTACCCTGCAAGCCATCACAAGGGTGTTTTACAGGGGGTGACTTATCAACAACATGAACTACAGTGAAGATATTCACTTTTACCAACAAGCAACTTACTACCGGAACGCTACAAATGCTACAGAAACTGCTAAAATAATTATGAGGTAACTATGAAAACGTGACTCAAAAGTCATGCAGGTAACATGAAAAAGATGGTGTTAGCACTACTCGGCAGAATTTTAAACATGCATTGGGGTGCCTATGAATTAATCAGCTACAATACCTGCCGAACTAACCTAATTCAAAGTCTTGACGGAGCCATTATGGTCACTTACCGACCGCGGGAAAAACGACAATTTAAGCATTTCTATTTCCCATATTTTATTCTCATCATCTGATCTACCATAGTATGCTGGAGCTCGTAAGATATTGGAAAAAAACGTCTGAAAATTAATCGTCAAGTACATTTTTTTTAAATTTCTTGTAAATACGCCTTTATGTGAAATCTTTTAGGACAATGCGTTAAACCGAAGCCTTTACTACGCCACGAAAACCAGTAATTTAACTGACTCCAGCCTCCATTGTTAACAGCAGAATTTGATATTGTGATTTTTTAACAAACTGACGGAAGGGTAAAATTATCTCCGTGCTAAAAAATTTAACAATGTGTATTAAATACCTGATTACAATATGCATTGAATAATAGTGTTCATTAACAAGGTAAACAGCAGGAGTTTCCCATTGGCAACGTTGCCACATTCATCACAATGGCCGTTACCTTACTCATCATCGGCTATGTGGTCCGACGAAAACCGGAATCCTGGTATTCATACCGATATTCTCGTGTTATATCATCAAAGACCTGAGCTAAAATTTAAAAAATGAAAAAAAAATTTAAGCATGCTTTTCTAATATAACTATTATTAAAATAATCTAAAAAAAGAAATACATATGAACATCGCACTAAAAAAGAAAAAATACTATATTTTCTCAAGTGAATGAAAATTTAGCCTAGAACTGGAAATAATTATATTCAATTCAAGGTAATTAGCCACACAATTAGAAGACCACAACGAAAAGCATGGGGCGCCCTTTCATATTCGACATTAACATAAATTAATTAAATACGAAGATTTTGGTAATCAATTGAATAGAGAGCTTCAATATACAATTTCTGGAAAATCTTTAAATGAACTTAAATTAAGGTGCAAAATGTAAATGAGGTGGCGCCCCATGCTTTTCGTTGTGGTCTTCTCATTGCGTGGCTAATTTTCTTGAATTGAATTAAATTATTTCCAGAACTATTCCAGCATATCAAGGAATGAGTGCTTGTCTAAGAAAGCGAAAATTACCGTGTTCTAAAGTGTACTTCTTCCCACTTTGCTATATGGTAGTGAAACATGGGTACGTCAGGATAGACGCAAGAGTAGACTAAACCAGAAATGAGTGGGTCATGAATGAATGTGGGTTAAATTCTCCAGTAATGGACACGTGTATGAAAGGAGTGTGGTTCGTTGGTTTGGCCATGTTGAGAGAATGGTTGAGAGTCGAATAACGAAACAGATATATGAGAGTAGAATGAATGGTGTGAGAGGTAGAGGTAAGCCGAGAAGGTTGTGGTTGAATGTGATTGAGGAAATTCTTAGGAGGAGGAATATTAGGAGTTTAAAAAACAGGAGGGCGCGTATGAAACAGTGTATGGGGGTAAATGAGGCAAAAGAGGTTTGCAAGGATAGGTCAGAATGGAGGAAATTATTGAAGCAGAGTTAGGTGTACAATTATGTATTAATGAGTGAAACATTTTGACTGTGCCTACCCAGGAAGGGAACGGCGTGATGGGTATGTATGTATGTACTAGTCCAGTATTCCAGTTCCATTATTGTAATTAAATTCTATTGAAGGAAATTAGCCACACAATGAGAAGACCACGACGAAAAGCATGGGGCGCCACCTCATTTATATTTTGCACCTTAATTAAAGTTCATTTATAGATTTTCTAGAAATTGCATATTGAAGCTCTTTATTCCACTGATTACCAAAATCTTCGTATTTTATGAATTCATTACCCTTTTCGTTGTGGTCTTCTCATTGTGAGGTACTTTCCTTGAATTGAATATAATTATTTCCAGTACTAGGCTAAATTTTCATTCTTTTGAGAAAATATCATTTCTTTCTTTTTAAGTACGATGTTAAAATTTTTCTTTTTGAAAAAAAAATTTTTTAATTTTTTAGTCCTAGTTAATAGAATAATAAGATGTTTAAAAAACAAGTTGTTTTATAAACATGTTATTAACTAGGACTAAAAAAACTTGGACCGTTTACTAAAAGGAAATCTCGATGCGACGACTCTGATATCCCACGGGAAGAGAGTCGGATGCTTTACCACTAATCTAACTCGATTAATAAATTTGAGCGAATTAAGTCATAAGCAAAGTCTAAATAAACAGTCATCTCTGCTTTCCAAAAAATGGAAATCAGTAGGCTGAAAGGACGCAAGTCAAGATAAATATTTTCCTTGAAGTGTAGGACAGTCAAAGAGAAATAGAGGTTAATGAGTCGAATAGCGATAATAAGAGAATTACTATGAAATTATATTTATTTCACTTTTTAAAGAATGCGCGATACGATTTTATTGTAATACGCACGAATAAATAACAACACACCCTCTTGTTTGACGAATATGTTAGCCATTTTGAAATTCAAAGAGGGAGGCATCGTAGGTACTGGAATGGTTTATGCTGAAGTACATAACTTCCAAGTAACTATAGCATACTAACAACCAAATATAACATATCAGCAACTGCAACACCGCTCCTGTTCAGAGTTTAATGAGATGAAAGCATTAGATTCGCTTGAAAAGATGCCGAAAAAAAAGGCGGCGGTAATTTTTTCTGTGCAGTGTGATGCAAAAACTCGAATTGGATAAACGGTGTACGATTTCATCGCATTCCATCCGATTCACAACGAGGGAGGCTGTGGCTGGGACGCGCCGGCAGAATAGACCTCTGCATCACGATCCGGCGAAGTAGAATTAATGTTACAGACTTTGTAACGTTTTTTACAAGAGCATTAAAAATGTTACTTCTTGCGATTGCTTATTCTAAATTTCACAATTATTCATGAGAAAGGTATTCTTAAGTCTAATGGATATGCTTATGATAACTTACGTAATGCGAAATTTTGAATGATAACGCATTCTGTTTATAAAATATTTTAATTAATGGTTTAGATAAACATCATTCCAATACAAATGCACAAAGATAAACAATGTCCTTTACTTAAAATAAAAAAATTATCAACTCTAATCTCACAAAAATATTTATTAAATGAAGTCCCCATTAACTTCATGCTTATGAAGCCTATCCTGAATTTTTATGAAGAGGAATCTGAAATATATCATAATAACACACTCTTTGATTGGAAAAGCAGCATTCACTTCTCTACCTCGTATAATAAAGGCTGGATAATTTTTAATATTCCACGCATGCGTAGTCGCCACGCTTCTTCCGTGCTAAGGTAAATTTGGCAACGTGGAAGCGCTGCCGGAGGGGGGCGTGGCTGCGCTAAGCGATTTCCCATAGGGCTTATGGGAGTGAGATGACTGTTTATTTCGACTGTGTCATAAGTATGTAGGGTAAAATGAAGTGGTAACCATGGTCCCATTGGTCCATGGATCCATGGAAAAGCGAGTTAAAGAAAAGCATGTAAAAATGTTAGGCTTCGCAATACTTTTTGCATATTTTTCAAAGATTTTGAGCAATATTATTTAGGGGTTGGTTTAGTTTAAATATTTTTTTGAAGTGATTTCATTGCACTGCCATCAAGGAAGTGTGTTTAAGCGTTGAAATTCATCAACTTTAAAACCAAATATCGTCCTTGAAAGACCTACGTATAAACTTTTACAGCATTCAAAAGTAAGAGTTTTGCTTTACAACATAAGTTAAAGTTAAGGTAGATCACCGGGCATGCCTAAAATAAATATCCTCCTCAAGGAAAGGTGAATCGTGGATTACCATAAGTAAATCGTTGGAAAATAACGATTAACCCCCCCATATTAGGTGCGAGAAAGGGAAAAAGATTCCCTAGTTTCCACGGCTCCATTAGCTCTGGCTTCTCGTGAATTTTCCTGGACTGGACAAATTGTGGCGTCACACGCTTCTGCAAACACTCCATTAAGAGCGCGCGAGGCCAACGTTCTTATCTGCATTGTTTCAGGACCGCAAACCCAAAGGGAATTTTTTGCACGTTTCGCTTGCGGGGTTTGAATCACGCTGTAAGGAAAAAGTATGTTTCATGGTACATATTTGCATGTGAGTTTAACTGCATCTTCTATATCTACATAATACCGTGCGAGCCGCTGGTTGGGCTTGTGGCAGGGGATGTTTGGTCATCAGCCATGTAAAGATGTAAAGTATAAGGTTTTGGGGGGGGTGAAATGGTGATGTGTATTATGGGAGTGTGTTTAGTTAAGCTCAGTTTTTATTGTGGTCGCTTATTGTACGCAGAAAGAACGAGTTTTGTACATATCTGTTCGGCAATGTCTCTCACATTTTATCGGTTTTGATAGACCTAGAGATGTAGTGAGGCGTCATGATAATATTCTCTATGTCGCTCTGAAACACACCTGTTCTGAATTTCTCAAGCAAAAATAAGCCAAGCGTGTAGCCTCCGAGTCTCTAGGGGCTCCCACATCAATCCCTCTAAAAGTTGTGAAGCACCATTTGGTCGCTCGTGGCAGCTTTTGGCGAAACGTACTGCTTTTTTTTGGTATTTTAATAATTTTTTTGGTTAAATATTTATAACCAGGGTCCCAATTGCTCGCTTCATATTCGAGATGTGGCCTAACCAGAGCAAAGTAGCATCTCTTTTCTCTGTTCTTTGATTATTGAATGAGTGTGTAGAATCTAACTAGTTACGATTGAAAATTATACGTAATTTCTTCATTGGTGCGAACAGATAAATTAATAAATATTAGATGGTTTCTCGTCTCAGACTTCAAAATTATGCAGATAGATAGATGCAAGTTTATTGATCGTAGGCATGCCCAGCAAGACCAAGTACTTTTTGTGAAAAAACTATGCTCGGTGTTTTCAAAAGTTGTTACATTAACAAAGTACAAAATTACAAGTCAGTATATATCAATGCCATTTAGCATACATATTTTTGATTTATTGATTAAATACATAATATTGATTGACTTGAGTGCACATTTTTTTCATAATTATTTTACATTAATAACTGATATTTAGGTGTGATAACCAATTACCCAAATACAAGTGCTCTCTTGTTGCATAAGATATTCGTAAAATTTGATTTTGAAGTATTTTACTGATAAACTTTGTTTCAATGATATAGGGAGGGAGGGAGTTCCAAAATTTTGTTGACGTTATTTGAAATGAGTTCTGAAAGGTTGTGGATGAAAGGTGACTGGGGTAATAAAAATAAGTCTGGATTCGATCGGGAGAAGTGGATCAGGTTCAGGAATATGTATGGATTTGAATTCAAACATCAAATGGAATGCTTGATTTTTCCAGTGATGGACGGTTACACCATTATTCTATCTTTAAAATGTGAATATTAATTATATATTCGACGGGATATCTCTCTTACTTTAATTTTTCTTTCCCTTCTTGAAATAAACTCTCGTGAACTCCGTTGCTCAAGCCTGAACAATTCCTCTGACCCGGCAATAGCGATCCATGATCTCATTTCAATATTAGACGTCGTTTTCTATTTTATGTGGATGCATACTTTCGTAGTTAGTTTATATTGTGTTAATGGTCATTTCTACTTCAGTAATTTTAATTATATTTTCACATTAATGGGTAAAATCTGTTCAAAATCATATTGCCGCGTGTATTTTTTATGCATGAATTATAACTATAAAGGAAGTGTTCACCTGGAAATAATATTACAGAGCGTGGTTAAAAATAATGTTCTCTCAGTCAGCCCGAAACTCGACGAATTAAATTCTCAAATTTTCAAGTTATTAAATGGTTATACTATTTTTTTAAATGTAAATATTATTTATGTATTCCCTGGGGTATCTATCTGATTTTATTTCTTCTATAAGCTCTCGTAATAAAATATCCCACTGTCACGCAGGGCTAATTCTTCCGACTCGTAAAATGCAATTCTTGATTTCATTTCAGAATATGACGTCGTTGTCTATTTCGTTTAAATTATGGCGTTCATATGCTTTCGCGGGAGTGCGCCCGCTGTTATTCTTTTTTTATTATGCCATAGACAGCTGCGGAGATCGCTGCTGTTGCGGTGAGGAAGGTGGGATAAATGTTTTCTTCGAGAGCAGGCAACTGGCTTAGGCTCCCATGTGGGAGAAGTATGCTCTCTATCTCTACCTAAGATTATTTTCTGTTTATTGGGTCTCGTCCAGTTAGGTTAGGTTACCTTGTTATTTTTCTCGTTAATGTATTCCGTCCTTCTTCGCTCCTCCATATTCATTCCTTCCCCCTTACTGTTCTCTGTGATGATCGTATGTTCGAACCATCGAGTGTATGGTCGACACTGCTTCTGAGAGGACTACAAAACCCATTTAAAGATTCATACTTTGGTCTCCTCTCGTTGTACTTTTCCCTTAACTTCTTCCGAGTGCGAGTGGAAAATTTCTCGCCATTAAACCCTCTACACACCGATTTTTTTTGTCCACTATTTGCAGTCATTTCATTTGTTACCCCAACTCGCGGGAGAATCAGGAACTAGAAGTTAAGAATGGGAGATATTTTTGTTGCCAAGATGTAAAATTGATGTCACAAAGGCATATAGACGTAAAGAAACTTAATCAGAGGCAAAAAAGAACTCTTTTTTTTATGTTACCTCTAGGTTAGTCAGCGCGAGAGAGGGATAAATTACACTGGTGCCCAGCCTCCCTTCCCGCCTTCTTGAACTTAACGACTCGAGCTACACCCGGTCGGAAAATGCTACAGAAGGTATATATTCATAGTGTGAGTACATTTTATTAATGGTCACTTCCATCAGTAATTTTAAATGTATTTTGAAATTAATGAACAAAATCTATACAAAATCATTGCATAGTGGATTTTTTATGCATTCATTGTAACTGTAAAGGAGGTATTGACCTAGATATAATACTATAATACGAAGTTCAAAAACATCCTCTTCGTCAGCCAGAAAATTGATGATTTTGATTCTCAATTTTACAAGTAATTGATAGCCTCCGAGGCTCTCTGCTGCGTATATCCCTACGTAGCTCTTTTTCCGTTTTTTTATCATCACAGTAATGTATAGCAATATGCTATATGGGACTAGGAAAATGGATTTGCTGAGAAGTTCGATGATTATATGACCAGTTGAGAACAAATGAGTTTTTAGCCAATCTCTGAGTGCCGTATATATGTTAGGTGCCAACTATCTGTATTATGCTTTGATAATGGGCGATATTTTCAATGTTTTTCTCTAGAAAATGACACTTAATGGATCAGTTTTCATTTACTTTATTTTCATTTTTCATTTCCCTGAATATTTTTTTTTCAATCCTTAGATCATTCCTCCTTTCTACTGTACTTACATTTTGTAGTCGTCTCTTCGACATCTCAATTCCCGTAATGCTTAAGAGTTTAGAGGGCTCAGTTTGCGACGACGTAAACAAATACTGCAAATACATGAATCAGTGCGATTACATACCGTGAAGTGGGACGGAAGAAGTGCAACAGGCATCAAATGAAGGATAGCCCAAGCTAAGAATGCGTTCGTGGTTAAAGGTCAACTTCTGTGCTCAAAGAAGATAGGACTGCAAATTAGGAAAAGATATTTGAAAACATTTGAGTGGAGCGTGGCACTCTATGGATCGAAAGCGTTGACCATTGGAAAAGCGGATCAGAACAGGCTGGAAATCTTCGAAACCTGGAGCTTGGGATCAAATGGACGGACAAAATAAGAAATGACGAAGTTTACAGAAGAGAAAAAGAGGAAAAGACCATATGGGAAGGACCACTATACAGCAAAGAAGAACCAGATGGATTGGACACACCCTGACACACAACGGGTTTTGTGAAGAACATAAATGAAGATAAAATAGAGAGAAGAGTCCCCGTAGGAAGATACAGGAATAAGTTCATGGACCAAATAAAGAGGACTGTACATAGGAAAAGCTTCTGAGAAGTGAGAGAACTAGCGTTAGATATGGAAGGGTGGAGGGCTGGAGTCATACAAACTTAGGATTGAACGACCAATGATGTTGATGAGCGAATTTAGTGGATTTTACGGTATGGAAAATGCTGCCACTCATTTCAACTCCCGTCGCAAAACATCTATACGTACGTATCGACAATATTTCGACGTCAAACTGGATTGACGAGCCGCGGTGTTCAAATAGTGACATCGCGCGGGACTTGTGACTGACAAGCACTCCGAAGTCAATTGACACATTTGCGTCTCTCGCTGAATCCCCAAGCGTCGAGGGCACTCTAGCACATAACGCGCGGGTCAACCTTCGAATCATCCCGCCTGTCTCCGAATGGCGTGCTCTCGGTCTACCTAAGCCCCTTGACATTTGCGGAACAGTGGACCAGTGGAAGCCGTCATCCGAGCTGTATTCTCACAAGCCCGCGATGGACTTTTATAATGAATGAAAGTTTATTTTTTCCTCATTTACATCCAATGGTTAATTAATTCGAAATATCCAATTGATGGCTACATCGACAGTAATCGATTATAATGTCGATTAATGGCGTCTATGCGTATAATCTGAAGGTGGGTTTACACACGACAGTTGACTTCTGTGGAGGTTACGAGTCGAGTATAGTATATCGTATCGCCTTTTCCCAAACAAATGGATGACGGAAGTATACAATGAATATGGTGATTACGGAAATCACCTAAATTTGAAAAACTCAGATCGATTTGGCTGGTTGGCTGGTCCAGCTCAGAAAGGTAAGAAAGGTAAACGCAATGGGTTAGTGGGATGGATATGAGAAGCGAGCTAGCCTCGGCTCGTTTTCACTGCCGATCTGAGATTTCAAATCAATTTGAACTCAATATTTCAATAGATTTCGCATTGGCAAACCAGGCGATCCGAGTTGAATGGCTTAGAATGTTCATATCTATCTGAGTTCGATTGGTAAACGTAGTGAATAATGGCGTTCTTATATCGCAGTTTGAGTCCCATAGGCATTCGTGGATTTAATAAATTTGCATAAATTACATTAATTGTGTATTATTGCATCGTATGGGTATGAGAATCATGTCAATGATTATTTTTATCATCAAATTAGAGATAATCCATAAAGCTTACCCTAGGGATCCATTCACATTTAAAATATTCTCAAGTACAAATAAATATTTTCATGTGCAACAATCACTACGTTTACCAATCAAACTCAGATCGATATGAACTCGGATCGATCTGAACATTATAAGCAAGTCAACTCGGATCGCTTGGTTTACCAATGCGAATTTCATTGAAATATCGATTTGAATCGGTTCATATCGATTTGAAATCTCAAACTGGCAGAGAAAGCGACCAAAGTTAGCCCTCTTCTCATATAGATCCCACTAGTCCGTTCTAGTCCGTTGCGTTCACCACACCGAACTGAACTGGCCAAATCGATTTGAGTTCGATTGGTAAACGTAGTGAATCAGTCCTCCTCCTATTGATTTATTCGTTGTTTACGTTTGCTGTCACGTGACCAAGATTCCACCGGACTCGATGCAATTTTATCGCAGAGTCGATATGCTACTTGCAGGCAAAATAGAAACCAGTCTATCTTCCTTGCAAGTAGCAACCGCGGTCGATTACCGCCATTATCGACCCCCACTATCATGGAAGTCCGTGTTTACACATCGAAGTGTCACTTGCAAGCGACTTTCAAGGTTAATGTCATAGAAGTGCCTTCCATGGCTAAACCCGCCTTAACACTTTTCCTTGTTGCTGGTTTTCTAAACAATTCGCATCGCAGGTCGATATTAATGAGATCCATAGGGATGTGAACCTTATTACTAAATTAGGGTTGCTGGAAGTAATACTATCGTAACTAATCCCTCTTATAGTCATGTCTTCAAGCGGTCGTTCTACTCTTCTACCTTCAGATAAAATTCGAAAATTTTGTATGAATTACATGTGCATATTATTTATACTCCGCACAAGTAAATTAGCTTGTCATTCGTCGCTTTATAAATCATTTATTAAGTTATTGAGGTTCAAGCGATTGATTAAACATTTGTACTTTTTCTTAGTTTAAATAGATGTCATAGCATCCATTTATTCAGTATAAAATACGCTAAGTGACAATTTAAGAAAGTAATTTATTTATCGAACGTATTTTGCATACTTAAACTAGTTTGAGCGAAATATTATTTTACCTATAAATCGATGAATTTAGTCTCATTTTAAGGAAAAATATGTCACCCTTCCTTTCAAACCAAAAATGTAACCCCTTACCACATTACTTCCTAAGACATTTGCCAGAAAATACCAGCCATTTTACATGGGAAATAATATGTGAATGCACTCCAGAGAGTGTGTAATGTGTTGAAATCAGTCGATTGAGAAATCAAGAAAGAAAAATATATCGTCCTTCCATTGGCACCAAAAATGCAACCCCTTACCACATTACTTTCCGAGATATTTGCCAAAAGAATACCACCCCTTTTACATGGGCAATGGTACATATATGCACTCCAGAGAGACCTTATACTAAAAATGACGCATTTCCATCACTTAAATCTCGTAAAAAAAATCAACAGTGTGTAGTTTGTGTTTTCTCAAATATTTTTTAAAAATTAATCATATTGTCACAGCAGTAGGTTCTTGGGTATCACAATAAAAATAAACCTTCAGTTTCGATGGAGTTTCAAAGGTACCATGTGAAAAAAATGAGTCAAGTTAAAGACTTATGTAGATATTATCATTTGATTACTTACGTTTTCTGTGATATAAAACTATATTATTGCACCATTAATAATGCAATATTTAATTCGTGCGTCTCACAGTTGGTGAAATCAAAACGTATATTTCGAATATTATCTCTATTATGATTAGGGAACTGTATCGCTCGCACTACCTTAGCATCTCGTTTCTGCAGCCTAGTATATGTCAAGCATGTGGTAAAATTGTACTTATGCGTTTTGAGCTAATGTGTTGATATGTATTTTGGTATCTCAGAGTCGAAGGACTTCAAACTGATAACGTCTACCGCAATAGAGGAAAAAATGTTGGAATCAAAAGGCAAATGTATGCAGCTGAACCTGAAAATGTGGGATCCAATTTTTAAGAGGATTTTATCGCCACATTTATCTGAATTTCATCAATACGAAGATTGGTTTTATGCACCTCTGCCCTCCGTCCCTATCATTCGCCTTCCTCTGTATGTTTTTTCCATTTAGTTTTTGAAGCTATTATCTTATAAATTATGTAATATTTCAAAATGTATCATGCAAAAATTCTCTTCGTTTTCGCCCATTCATAAAAATGAGGTTATTTTGTCTCTTGATTTTTGGTCGCTTAATTGAAGAAACTCAATCAGTCTTTGCTGACGTTTTGAAAATTATTTTTGACCTCACCAGGGTCGAATGCGTAACAATGAGCAAGATTATGAAATGATTATAACTATTCAATTGTTTACATATTTTTAAACAAGCTATAGATACCGTCCAAGATATATTGGTATTTTTTGGGTTCTCCCAGTCGACTTCATCAGGTCCTAATTATTGGGATGGCTCCTGGAATGCCGGCGGAACGGTCGTCCATAAAAATGGTGCAACTTAGGGAGAATCAGAAAAATACCATTACTTAAACAAGAAATTCTACAGATTTCTGAAATCTGTGGACGATTACCAAGTGTTTTTATTCAACATAAATACAAATATTTTAAAGTATCATTG
This sequence comes from Ceriagrion tenellum, assembly GCA_963169105.1. Classification (NCBI taxonomy): domain Eukaryota; kingdom Metazoa; phylum Arthropoda; class Insecta; order Odonata; family Coenagrionidae; genus Ceriagrion; species Ceriagrion tenellum. The sequence goes on along the minus strand of OY720633.1, from coordinate 55,609,115 downwards.
TATTTTAGTAAAATTACATGTTATTCATTCGCTATAGTTCCGCATTTATATTTTATATAAATGTAAAGAAGTATAGGTATAGGTGAATTCATTCATTCTGCCCTGAATACGACGGACTTCCTGAAAGAACAGCTAATCATCTCAAGCCGTGAAAGCTTCAAATCTGAACTGTTTCAGTCATTTCAGAATTTTGGTTTTGTGATATATTCAACCCTGATGATATAAAGTATATTTGGCAGAACGTCGGGCATGATTGGTTGATTTCATTTGAACGAAGTGACCAAAACTCCAGAAACAAAAAATTGTGTCATGCTAAAATAAGTTTTTCATTCACCACTGCGCAGTTTTTAAATAAAATATGTCTTTTTACCCCAGATCTTCATTTGGTGACGTCCTTCATCCGTATACGTCTTTCCTAAATGCCACCAATCATGAGTACTCCACCTCATGAGGGTGAAATACCATTTTTTTTATGATTCCTCTTCTCGAATGATTTCTCGTGTCGTCTGACAGAGGGACAGTTTCCATCCGTCCGATGGAAGTGTCCCTTCGGGCGATCCCTGTCGTCAAACTTCCTGCCCAGAAGCCTCTCTCCCTTTCCGATCCTTTTAAACTTTTAAGGGACCACTTTGATGATCTCAATACCAGACCACCGTTCGGCGAGTGGTCATTCCTTCCTCCTCCGCCTTCCCTTCTCACGAAGTCTCGGGGTCGTTCTTGTCTTTCTTTCCGGGCGGAGAGAGAGGCGCGCTGCGTCGGCCCAGCCCGAGCTCAAGTGCTTTCAACCTCCATCCGCCCCTTCCAGCCGGAGAAAGAAAATCGAGATGCCAAGTGTCGGCTACTCTTTCCACTGTTTTCCTTTCTCTTTCCGCTATTAATCAAGGAGCTGCTGCTGTGGCAGGGTACCCTTATTTTATTTATCACGAGGGTGTCTGGTCTTCGTCCACTGCCGTTTTATCGCATTTTGCTCCTGTTAAATTATTTGTTTTTTTTAATTCATTTATTTATATGAGTGAACAGAGTAATGAAAGAGTTTTACTATGTCTGGGACTTGGAGGTGGGTTTGCGTGAATTTGTCTGCGCTTGCGTGTAATGTTAATGCGTCCGTCGAGGTCCCCGACCTCCCAGGGAAGTACTTATGTGCAGGTACTTTTATTTTAGGGTACTTCACCAGATCCAAAACCTCGATTAACCTTAATATATTATTTAACTTTTAACGGCTAATGATAAATACTTATACTTTGGGGAGGCCCCATCGAAGGTGATCGTTCAAAACGCATTTGCTATCACACGTCGCCTAACAGCATCTGGTGAAAAAAAGAAAGTTCGATTCTCGGTTGGTGACCACGTTCGTATATCTAAGGAGAGGTATCCGTTTGCAAAGGACTACTCTCAGAATTTCTCCAAGATAATTTTCAGATGGTGAATATATAAATAAACATTCTCTGGTACCCTTATAACAGTTGAAAGATTTGAATGGTAGAATCATTAAGGGCTCGCTCTATTGTTAGGAACTGACAAAGACAGCGGTGTCTAATTTTACGGAATTTGAGAAAGAGAAGATCTTATAGCGTATGGGGAAGTGGAAGAAGCGGAATATTTTGTAGAATGGGTAAAGTATGGTGATGATTTCTATAGTTGGATCTCAGCCTCTCAATTAAACGAGTTAAAATGATGGAAATTTTACGGGAATCTCTCGAGCGATAGCTCTGGAAATCATTTTCGTGAAAACATGATCGCAATTTTTCGACTGCCTCTCGACCTCCCAGGAGACGTCTAACATGTTCCATCTCCATAAGCTTAAGGGTTAGATGAGCGGTCCGATTATAGGAGTTGGTATTCCATTTTATGACTTCGGCACAGGTAACACGGCACGGGAAAGCGGATTATTATTAATTGAAAAAGAAAGAAATATATACGAAAGGAGAATCCATATTAAATAAGTAAATGAACGCTGTTCTCTGGGAAATTATCGATGTAAAAAATAGTATAACTGCATAGCTATTGTGCCACCTCGTGAGCGTTGAAGGAAAATTGGGGTAAACAAACATGGCGAATGGACCACGCCCACGTTACAACTTTTATCATTATACACCGTAGCACCCTCTCCGTCTACTCCAATGATTTTTACCATTTCATTTTTTTTATTGGGGATATTCCACTTTACAGCAGTTTCCCTTCCCAAACCCAACACATTTATCTCTCCATAAGTAAGGTCCACTCATCAGGTCCATCACCCAATCCCCACTCTCCACCAGTCTCTATCAAATGCATCTTCCATATCCAACCCCCTCCTATCCATTTCCTCCCTCACTCCATCCCACCATGACTTCTTGGGTCTTCCTCTTCTCCTTCTGCCTTCCAAAACCCATTTTAGAGCAGTTTTCGGTATTCTTTAATCCCCCATTCTTTGGGCCTGTCATCGTAATCTTCTTTATTCCATAGTCTCCACTACATACTTCTCTACCTCCATGATTTCTCTTATCTGCTCATTTTTAACTCTTTCTATTCTTGATTTCCTAGCCGACCTCCGCCAGAAGTCCATTTCAGTGGCTCGTAGTTTACTGTTTTCTCTTTCATTTGTAGTCCATGTTTCGGCTCCATAAAGCATTATTACTTTCTACTATTGCTTTATATATATTTATTTTTATAACAACAAAAAACAACCATTTCATCCCATTAATATTACAATTTCCTTGATCGTTTTACTGACGAGACGGTACATGATTGCTTCGCTCGCGCCTACGGTTCTGTATCCCCACCCCCTCTCCCGCAGTCGAACCCTCTTCCGCCCTCCTATCTCAGTGTCCCTGGAGAGCTCGTACGTGGGGGGTGTGTTAAGGGTACACCGGGAAGATGGTTGGGTGGAGAAGGGGGGAGTAGGCTGTCGGAGACGCGCGTAAGAAACCCTGGGAGCCGTCCACACCTCTCCTTCTTTTCCTCGCCCACCTCCCCCCCCCCTCACTTCTTCTTTCGTGTTTTATGTAAGGAGAGTGATAGATCCCCCTCCCTCTTTTCCTGCCTCCTCCCCCGTCCCTCCCCCTCGTCCCAATTGTCTCAATTTAAGTCCGATAAAGTGGTCCGTCCCGTCCGGTGCGTCCGTAAATCTCTTTACGCGCGGCCGACTGGCTGGAGTGGACGAGCGCTTGTCTGCGTCTTATGTGTACCCAGCTCCTTCACCGATCCATCTACCGAGGCCCCACCTCCCATCATGCATCACTCTCGCCCCCTTTCGCAAGCGCGCGACTCCGATATGTGTACCCACTTCACGTGCGATCGTTCCGTCTTGGGGCGTGTCCCTCGTGTGCAATGTACTCTTGGCCCTCTTGCCTGCTTCTCCGTCTGAACCTCACTCTCTCCGAGTGGCCGCCTAGTCTACATCAAGTCTCTCCTCTCTCTCATCTTTACAGCTCGCTCGCTTTTACTTGTCCCGTCTGTCAATGGCTCCTTCAGCCGATTTCCAATCCACCTTAATGCGCGACCAAATGTTCCCCAATTCAGGAAGTGACGTCACGGTTCCATCATTTGGACCGACTTCACGACCACGAAGGGGCTAGTGTTCTGACTAGCATGAGATGAAGACTTACTATTTGAGGCTTGTTTCTCAAGAGCGACAAGTCTACAAGTTGGAAATAAAATGGCGTACGTGATCCAGTCCTAATTTAGTTTTTATTTGAAGCTTAAAATATATTTCGAGAGTTTCTCTTGCCATCTTCCTTCATCAAGTCTCTCTCTCTGTCTAGTCTTTACTGCTCGCTCGCTTTTACCTCTATCTTGTCTGTAAATGGCTTCTTCGGCCGTGTTCCATTCCATCTTAAGATGAAACTAAATATTCCCCAATTCAGTGACGTCGCGATTCCAACTTGTGGACCAATTTCACGACCGCGAATGGGCTAGTATACTGACTAGTAAGAGAAGAAGACTTACTATTTGGGGCTTGTTTCTCAAGAGCGGCAAGCCTACAAGTTACATGTAAAGTAGCAGACGTAATACAGCCCTAATTTTGTATTTATTTATTTAAAAAAATTCCATAAAATGCCACAAAGACTTATTAAATTGAATGACCAACAAATCAATAAATTAGAAGCGTTAACAAAGTATAAAAATAATCACAGAAAATAGAAAACATACAAAAGAACTGAAGATCGTGGACGGGGACTTAGCGATAAGTAAACAGGGTGGATGGGGATAATTTGCTCACATGGTTAGTAAGAAAGGATTTAAAAAAGCAGAGGGTGGCAAGAAGGGGACAAAGGGAGGGCGAATGCTAAGCCAGGGAGTTAAAATAATTTTTAGAAAGCTGTAGAATAGGGAAAGCTAGGATATTGTAATACGAAATTTGGGGATGTTAATAAGACAGCTATTGCGTGTTGTAAGTGGGGGTACATAAAGTGGAAAGGAAGGATGAAGGTAATTGGTGCGTAGAGAACCACTCCACGAACTATGAAGGAACTTCATGTCAGAGAGTACATGACGGAGAAAGAGGTGGGGGGATTCCACGGGAAGACAGGACAAATTCTTGAGTACAATTTGTACTTGAGCATAATACAATTCAGTACAACTTTAGTTTTTATTTGAAGTTGACAATACATTTCGAGAGTTTCTATTGCTATCTTTCTTATCCAAGATTCAGTGTCAAGTTGTTTGGCGTAATAGAATGCATGAATACGTGATAAACCATACATTCACTTAAAAATTTACATTTAATAGGTCTGAAGAGTGAAGAATCATGGGCAAAAATTGGAGGAAAGGTAGTTTATTCCGCTGTACGTAGTAAAGCAAGGTCTCGAAATGGACATTATTTATAAGTCTTGCACATCAAGATACAATATTGAGTTATTTTTTAGTATTATAGAATAACACATGCGACAAAACTAATGCAATACTCTCAGAGTATCAACATGCTTAAGTATTGCATAGTGACATGTCGATGTGTGCTAGGAATTTATTATCTCGAAATACGTCTTTTAATGCATAAAATCATGCCAATACATTAAATGATATGTATACCATTAAATACTGATGAATAATACGTCTACCCATGCAAAAAATTCGCATAATAAACTTTTATCAATCCCCATTTTGACTGTAGTCCGCAGCCCAACAAGCATCGTAAGTCACATTTCATTTATTTCGTGGGCTGTGAGCTATTTTCACGATGCTGATATCTCCTCACCTTTTTTGCGATATTTTGAGGTGAATTTTGAAGTAAAAGTACGGTTCATCATAACTTCACTCATTTGTATAAACCAAGCCACTTGGCGCTGACTCTTAGATAAGGAGGATGACTAGCGAAACTCTCGGAATATATCTGGAAGCTTCAAACAAAAACTTTATGCGGAATGGATCACGTCCGCCATTTTCACTTGCAAATAATATTCTCACCACGAAGGACTTGTGTATATTTCCATGGTGTTTCCTAACAAGTCACAAGCACTTGTAACTCACAAGTCGGTGTGAGGGAAAGAAACGACGTAAATTGTGGAAGTATTTGTTAATCAACACTCTTAACTTGTGAATTTGACTTGTTACTAATAGAATTGAAAATAAAAGACTTTTAATTTTGATCAACAAAATTTTACAAGAAATATATAAACAGATTTGTAACTAATAGAAACAGGCCTCTGGTCGTATTAGTACATTTGAAAGTTCATTCTCTCTGTTTTGTTGTCTTGGGTTGCTCCCCTTTAGACATCCATTTATTTATAAAGTTTTACGTCTTTTTTACTTAATAAATGGCAATACTGGGTTATCGTTGTACAATCTTTCTCCCTACACCCAACGTAAAGCACGTACTTCTTTACCTTAGCTGAACCTGACGTTATTCAAACAATGTATCTTGTACGTAGGACCTAAAGTGTATAAGTTTTTACCTGTTTCATGTTTTGATTCAAAGATCTTGAACAGAACTATGAAGCATACACGATCTTGATTTTTTACCAAAGAAAATGTAGAGAATGTTATCTTGTGACTGTAATATCATTTTACACGATAAATTTCAAGCTATCCAAGACTAGCCACGGAGTTCCACTTTTACGGAGTCACCCGCAATGCACATATGTGCAAATTTCCACAGAGAAAAAATCATCCGCCTTGACCGGGATTCGAACCCTTTATTTCGATTAATTCGAATCGAATCGAGGGTTCGAATCCCGGTCAAGGCGGATGATTTTTTTCTCTGTGGAAATTCGCATCGAACCCTTTCGAATCGAATTGAAGGGTTCGAATCCCGGTCAAGGCGGATGATTTTTTCTCTGTGGAAATTCGCATCATTTGATTCATGTACTGTAATTTCTAAATGCTGTATTTCCTTTACATGTGTGTGCATAACCCATTCTGTAAACGATAGTAGCCATAATTTAGCTTTGCCGTCAAGGCTACCTAAAGTTACCCCACGATTTTACCAAAAATATTATGTTGTAAGTGTTCTCTGATATACAAGACAATTATAAGACCCATTGCAACTTATGGAAGTGAAGCATAGAGTGTGACAGAGAAGACGAAAAGCATACTTGATCGATTTGAAAGGAAAGTGCTTCAAAAAAGTTTTAGGACCCATTCAGAAAAACAATATTTGGAGAATCAGTTTCAACCATGAATTATATGGTATTTTTAGAGAACCCCCTCTGTCAAAATACATCCGACTACAGCGATTGCAGTGGGCCGGGCATGTGGCTAGAATGGACGACAAAAGGATACCAAAGAGAACGTTAGACAGCCGAATGCACGGCAAAAGACCAGTAGGATGACCGCGTAAACGCTGGGAAGATGAAGTACAGGCTGACACACGGAATCTCCTAGGAGTACGACTCTGGAGGAGAGCGGCAACTGACAGAAAAGCATGGAGGCAGAAGTTGAAGGAGGCCAGGGCACAAACTTGGGCTGTAGCGCCATAGGAGAGAGAGAGAGAAGTGTTCTCTGTTGGAGCAATAAAACATTATTAAAATTATAATCATCATTATTATTAGATTCATCGTTTCATTTGAAATTCACTAGGGTGGCGACTTCAAGAGGGATTATTTGAAGGTATATTAAATGATCTGATTTTATTAAAGTTAGAGAACTGTTTATGTGCTACTGCGAGTTATAATTAACTTATTTCCTGTAATATATTTCATATATATGGGAATTCACGATACATGTCATTATGAAGACGCTCAGGTAAAACTTTTTTATTTTTTCTTTGACGTATTATTTGACTACATCTACGTACAAGCGCTGGTTATCCGTTCCACTTCCCAAGCATACCAAATGTAGTGCATAGTGTACGTACATATATTAAGGGGTTGTACCAGAAAAGGAGCATGGTCCTTCCATCCTGATGTTTTCATAGGCACTCTACTGGCTTGGACATATACTTGTTTTCATCTTCATTTCATCAGTCGTTCAATCCTAAGATTGGTTGACTGCAGCTCTCCACCCTTCCATATCTAATGCTGGTACCCTTACCTCCTGGTATCTCTTCCTATGTACATTCTACCTGATTTGGCCCATGAACTTATTCGTGGGTCTTGTTTTTTCGGACTGTAAATCATTTTTTAAAGATTGTTTCTCCTATGGGGATTCCCCGTCCCTCAATTAAAAAAAATATGGAAGTTTTCTTTCCTTGGCGGAAGACATCCTCTAGTTGAGGTATACTGCCGGTAAGTATTTGACTCAAGAACGCCTGATCCTTAGTGTTTACCCGATGTATGCAATACCTATGGCTCCATGTTTTGCCATTGCATTGAAATTGCGATTGTGGAAAACTGGATGTTTGCCCGTAGCCTGAAAAACGCCCGGCACAATGATCTCCACATCACGACGGCTTCCATGTCATTGATTTTTCGACAAATTTTTCGGTGATACGATTTCAACGACAGCACTCTCGGTCAAGGGAAGTGACAGGTGAAGTTCCCGCGGTCAAATTTTATTGAAATTGGCTGCAACATTATTTTAAAGCATTCCCCATGGACTACAAACTTGACGCGGTGGGAGGGCTGGTGCGTTCCAATTACCCCCCGTTCCTGAACTGGAAAGAAGCGACAATTACTTCTCCAGGTAAGTTCGACACCAAGTACGGATGGGTCGAAATAGGTTGCAGGATAGGAGCCGAATGGAAGGAAATTCACGTGATCATATGCAGTAGTGATACCCATTATTGATTTCCCAATTCTGTTTTCTTATAGATAAATCCTCGGAGTCCCGCGACAACTCCGCTACCAATATGTATCTATATTACGTCATTTAATTGCTCAACTAATCCATTCAATATGATCTATTGGGCACCTTAATCACATGAATATAATCTTATTCAATCTTACCTAATGGTTCTGTCAATTTTCATTTATTTTAATCTCTGACTGTTTCTCTGTCGTGGACGCGGATTTGACTTTTACGTGAATTGATAGCTTTACATTGTTTTATCGTGCGTCAATTGGTCGTGCAATCCTATGATTAATTGACTGCAGCTATCCACCCTTCCCTATCTAATGCCAGTTCCCTTACCTATGGGTATCTCTATGAGGAAGAGCTTGATGTGGTGAGTGAGGAAAGGAGACTTTCAAAACCGGTAGCTTCATCATTCATTGGTTGTTCAATCCTAAGATTGGTCGAATGCAGCCCTTCACCCTTCCCTATCTAATGCTAGTTCCTTTACTTCCTCTTGTCTCTTCCTATGTACTTTCCTGTTCATTTGGTCCATAAATCTATTCCTGGGTCTTCCTCTGGGGACTTCTCCCTCTTTTTTTTTCTTCAATTACGTTCTTCACGAGCCCATTGTGTCTCAAGGAGTGTCCGATCCATCTGGCTCCATCTCCTTTTCTGAACGGTCTTCTATATAATCCTGCCCTAACTACTCTTCTGAAAGCTTCAATATTTCTCAATTGTTCCATCCATTTTATCTTCAGCATCCTCCTCCAGCACCAGGTTTCGAAGCCTTCATGTATTTTCTGGTCTGCTTTTCCGAATGTCAATGTTTCCGATCCACAGAGTGCCACGCTCCACACGAATGTTTTCACATACTGTTTCCTGATTTGCCTCCCTATCCTCTTTGAGCACATCAGTTGTCTTCCGATGTAGTATATGAAAAAGTGTAATGGATGTTCTATGATATATTATGGTTTTTATCTGTTCTATTCTTCAATATATGCATCGAAATTGTGAGCGTGGATCGATCTCCTCTGTCCCTGCGTCACTTCAACAAAGACTCTTGTACAAATGTTGTGATGAATATCTGGAGGTATTCGTAAAGGTAAAACCGCTCGACGAATGCACCACAGAATTCCGCTCGTGGAGCTCAGGAATGATGCTTCGGATATCATTTCAGAAATAAAATGAATTGCCGGCGTGGTCGCCACCCCACACGGACGCTCGTATTGTCACCGAACACAGCGAATGCGGTTTTTCTGTGAAGGGGATCCAGTCACGTCTCTCTCTCTCCGTCGTTCCCGTTACGTTCTCCGCAGTCGTTTGTTTCATTTGCGAATTTTATTCCGGACTTTAGATGTGGTTGCGAAATAAGGTGACGTGGCCGTAAAAAGGCTCCTTTTTTAACGAAAGAGTCCATTCCCAACAAACTGGCTCCGTACGGGGGTTTAACACACTAGAACGCCAGTGCGGTCATTTTTCCCGCAGTTTGAATTTCATTTTCATGCCACACCTTTAATTTTTGTCTTGTAAGCATTTCCTGTCGTGACTTTTCCTAACTTTATGATGACATTATATTGGTGAAAAACATTTTTGGTAGGTCTTTTACTTATTTTTTTATTACTACTTTTACCTTGAACGCCTGAGTGGTCAATTTGACCGCATATGCAACGCGTGAAGATAGAGTGTAGATTTTTCTGCTCTCATTTCTTTTATAATGAATGTAAGTGTTCTTGCTTAGGAGCCGGTACATCATTTTATATATTTCATGAATTATGACAATATAACCTTCTGGGTTGATGGATGGCGGGGGTTGTGGGGAGGCGGATACGCACAGTCTCGCATCAGATATAGTACCGCTTGCTCTAATGAATTAAATTGTTATGAATTTTTTTCTCGAATGAAAGCAACCTCACATTGGTCCATAATGAAACAGTGTCCTCTTTGTAGCTATGAAGACTTTCTAAAGCTATTATTCTGACAATATTCTTGAAAGAGAATCTAAATAAAAACATTTTCTTATGATATATCAAACTGTGGTTAACCGCTTAGGTGTTCTAGGTAGGAAGAAAAGTTCAGACGTTCTAGTGTTAAGGTAGTCTTTTATTTGTCTCGTTGAAGTAGATGGCTTTCTATAGTTCGTCAGGGCTAAAAGCTGTATCGTGGGCGTAAAATGTCCGCCATCTTCTCATGCCCCCCGAATGCATGTTTCTAAATCTGCCGAGTGGTGCTAACACCCTGTTTTGCATGTTCCCTGCATGACTGTTGAGTCAGGTTTGCGTAGTTACATAATAGATAATTTTAATTGTTTCTGTGGCATTTGTAGTATACCCATGCTGATCCGAACCGATCGATCTGAGATCGATTGATGAACGTCGAGTATATTTGTCTCTCGCTATTTATCATATTGTTTAGCTGGACTTCTTCTTGTTAGGAGTCTTATCAGTGTATATCAATCCAGCCCTTTCTGGATCATTACCATTGTTGTGAATCTCGCTGATGACACTTTTCCGCCTTTTTAAGTTAAGTACAGTGATGTTGGTAGCGTCGTCAAGCATGTGACATCCTCTCCACTCCGCTCCATATCAGTCGCCATCCACAGGAGCCTTTCCCTTCTCAAAAGATCGCTTTTATGGGGCGACTGCCACCACGTTTCACCACCACTTTACAAAGATATTTCTTGAAAATTGTGGAGAATCATTTGAGGAAATCATAATTGGCATTGCTTCCTTTTTCCTCGCTCATGAAAATGCCCATACCGTATATACATTCGCTGCCCCAAAGAATAAACTTGAAGCTTGGTACAGAGGTGTCTCGAATTTCTGTTGTAACGTGAACTGAGGCTATCTCGGACGTTAAAAACACCGATAATACTCATTGTCATGACGAATGGACTTAGGTGACGTCAAAAATGGCATGCATTGTCGTAGATCAGTTCCTGGTCACTTTTTCGGATACGATATTGAAGCGAATCCCTACCAGTATGTGATAATCGACTGCATTGCCGAACTGTGACATTCGTTGGCATGAGTTTAACCGGTTTGGTATAGTCACTGCAAACGATCCTGTTTCTCGCTTAATCCAGAATCTCGAAGCATCGAGACTTTTAAAAAATCGAGATTTTACTGACTTAGCAGATGCTTTCTACATGTTTTTTTGCGTAAATGATCTTCCACTGTCCTTGAGGGTATTTTTTTCCATTGCTATAATTATGAGAAATTTTGTAACGTCTCGTCTACCCATGGAAAATTTGAAATTTCTGTAGTTATCAGTGTCATCAATATGAACGTTTATCGATATCTTGGTACAAAATCAAAAAAGATGTTCCCTAAACAACCTTTCATCTGCAATATCAACAGGACTTCAAGAAATTCATAGATATCGGTTTTTGGACTTGGAGATTAAGTTGGAGAGCAGATGTTAAAAAGTTGAGATTGTTGATTTACGAATTTAATGATATACGAATGAAAGTGAAGCCTGGTGTTATGCAAAAAGTGATCCGCCATTATTTCCGCATGCATTTGTTTCTACATAAATATTTACGGTGATGCGAAAATGTCATCGCTTGTGCTGCTGCTAACTCCTATGTTCTTTCGCGAATTACTTACTTATCTCATTCATTCAAGATGGCCAAATGGCGCATTCGAGTAGTGTATACAGTTCCTCATCCTACCACTCCGTATGCTGCCATTCACTTTCTTTCTAAATATATTCTACAGACTAAACTCATAACTGCCATGTCAATCGAGGTGTAACTACGAGAAAACAAATTACGGATAAATTAAAAGCAAACAATGCGTCACCTTTGGCGTAGTTTCAAATAAATTATGACTTTAAAATTTTGTTTTTCATCGATAAAATTGGCGAAATCAGTGCAATGAACATTGAATGAAACAATGCAAGAAAGTTTTTTTTTCTCAGTCATGAGTAAAGTTTTTTAATCTTTTGCTCTGAGTTTACGAAGGAAACTGTTGTTGACTTAACCTTGAGGATGCTATCAAATACGGAGGAATTAAATAACTTTTCCATTCGAGCATTTTTATATTGAGAATTCATGGTTTCGACCCATGTTTCGACACTTTGCGTCATCTTCAGGATATGATTATTGGGACTAATAAAGCAACATCAGGTCTCATAATGATTTTCTGTAAGAATTTATCAAATAGTCTCATTTGTAAGAATCAAATAAAGGAAAGCCATCGAAATATCAGGAAACTTGTGTCGAAACCCGGGTCGTGACAATAAAATCCCTCATGTGGAGTTGACGAAGTTATTATTATCATCCTCTAGTACTTTTATTTTGGCATGGGGTAAGAGCGGAATTTTTTCTTTAATTAGAGAAAATTGCTATGATTGGCGAACATATGCGCATGTGTGTTCTCATCGGATTGTGCACTTGTCTGGAAGAATAGGGTAGGTTTTCGTCCCCTATCTTCCAAGGATTTGGATGAGATGAAGTCATTTGCTCGTCTGCCTCACCCATAGCGCTCTTCCCAAGCCCCGCTCTATTTAGCTGCCTTGTGACGACCCTAAGCTACCCTTTTACTCCTTTGGGAAACCCTTTCACTTGTCTTTCTCCCCCAACGTCGTACTAACCCCTCCCACCTTTTCACTCATCCATTCCCCTTATATATCTCTCTGTCTCCAAGGGGAATGGACATTCTTTTGGCCAGTCTCCACCATTGCGCAACTATGTAACCTTTATTTGTTGCTTGTAGTTTAACTACTCAGATGATATCTTGTGGCAATTGGTCACAGATCTCATGATTTAAAAAAAATTAACTTTACATACGTATTTTCATACAAATGTTATCATAACACACCGTCGATTTACCATTAAAATTAAAATACGTATAAATCACACAATCGAAAGCACCAGTATTTGAAATACATTAATATTCAGCTAGTTACTAAATAACATATACCACCATTCCCCGCAAAGATGTGACTTCCAATCTTTAGTTCAAACGATTATTTATAGGACGCGCGTCACATTAATGAAATACAAATATTCTGCCCTATCTGAAACCCTCTCTTTCTCTGTATTTAAATTAATTGTAATGTTATGCATCTTCAATTTTAACATCGAGTTTCCTGATCTCTGCAGCTAGATAATTTTCGTATATTATCGAGTGCTGGTTTTGCAAATGGTGTTAAATTTTACAAAACTATGTCATATTCAATGAAATAACTTAGAATGGACCTTGGAAATGATAAAGTTCTATTTTTTGAGACCATGATATTTATTCGTTGCGTTTTGCAAGCTTCCTCTGATACGTTGTGAGTCAAAACAAATTCTGAGTTCTTCTTCTCACTCTTCCTTTGTACTCGCATATCCATCAACCTATTCCATTTCTGAGCAAGCAGTGTCAATGTGAAGCCAAATTGGTTGCAAAATTGTTACGATAAACATGGCAGTGTTACTAAATTGTTGAGAGAATTAGGTGGGAACCCCTTATCTAATCGAAGGGAAAAATATAAACCAAGTCTTTTAATAAAGTTTTATGCAGACTATTTTTTGCCTGGCGTACATTATATTTTGCGAGAACCAAACTATAATGGTAGACACGATCACAGGCATTTGATTAAGGAAACAACGAAAAAGGGGGATAGATTCGTTCAAATTGTAATTTTTCCACATACAATAAGGTACCATAATAGTTGCGATAGATAATACCTTCATATACCCTTTAGTCTTTTGAAAACATTTCGCCAAGATATACAAATTCGTTTGTACTGTTCAAATCTGCAATGTTTTTATTAAAGACGTGTCTTAACTATTAAAAAAGAAAATTAGGACACAACACATAAGACACAGACAAAACGACAGATTTTTAAAATTGAACTATTGTTCTAAATATGGAATGCAACCACAACGCCATTTCAATTGGTAGAACACATTTCTTCTTTAATTTTTGAGCCATTTTAAAATTACCATATTATTTTGGATCTTCTCTGTCTCCTATAAACATAAATGGATATATTTATTAACCTTGTCTTTTTCCTGCTTGGGCTGTTAGTAACTTTAAGAAGTCATGTCATTCAAAGTGATCTTCATTATGCTTCCAGTTTTTCCGGTGCAGCTCCTTGGGTCAGTATTCATGACGACAGTTTCTCCTCCGTTACAGAAGGCGTCTTCAAGTCGAAGTGGCCTTCGACCTGAAGACGCCTCCTAACGCCTACAGTAACGGAGAAGAACTGTCGTCATGAATACTGACCCACGCAGCTGCATCGGAAAACTGGATGCAAGATCAACAACCGCTGCGGAAGCCTTCGCTCTGACCTTCATTATAATCGTACAAATATTCTATTAATAAAAAAATTAACAGGAAGGTATGTACATTGTTTACCTATGAATTGCATGGTAAAATATTCTTCTTGAAAACAGTGCTTGCGAAAATTAAATTTGTAATAGATTGGAAAAAGTTATTTTCCTCCATGTTTCAGCCAATTTTTGCATTAAACTCCACGCACTTGGTAGCGGATATAACACAAGTCAATTCAGTGTTGAGAAGAATAGCCTAGAAGGATTTGCTGTCGTAATTCAAAGAAATTTTTTTAAATATTTAATGATTTCAAAGAAAAACATTTTTCTAGAAAAAGCCCGAGCATAGAGAAAATTATAGTTGCAATATGTCATTTTAAAAGCGCTTAATTCTTTTGGGTGATCTCCGTCTCTTGTAAGCTTCGAATGATTTACTTCTAAACCTATTGACTTCCTGCTTTGACTGGTGGTAATTTCATGCAGTCATGTCATGAAAACTGATCTACATCATAGAAATTTTGTTTTTTTTTCTGTTTTTTTTTTTTAAATTCAGCTTTTGTGCCGCGTACTAAATACTTCATTTTACTTTGCGTGTGTCGCTTTGATTCCTTTTTTTTCATACATTATAGAATATAGTACATGACGTCTAGATGCACGTGAGTGAAAGGGTGCAACGTGTCGATAAATATTTTTCATTTCTGCATTTTTATAGATATATCAAGGTACCACGACAATTTTGATTTCTAAAAAATATCTACTACCTGTGTTTCCAGCGTAAGAACTGCTCAACCTAACCGTTCAATATGGCTGATTGCACATCTTGTTGGTTTTTATATTCTCCTGTGTCATCGTAATTGTAAATTATTGTGGCACATTATTCTTTTTATCTAGAATTTGTATTTTTTTCTCTCCCTATGTGATACTGGTATTGGTGAAAAGAGAGCCTATTTGGTTCCTATATTTCTGGTCCAAGGGGGAGATAAAACTATTTGTTCATCATCTATTTGTGTCCCTAGGTCTCTTCCAGGCTCCTTTCCTTCCACCCTGTCTATTTAGCCCTCTTATAAGTACCCTAAACAATCCTAACCCCTTTTAGGCCGCCCCCCTTTTTCATCCTTACCCCATCGTCCTCTGCTGACACTACGCCTCGCACCCCCGCGCTGCCCTAATACATCCCTCCTCAAGCTCCCCATCGCACCCCCGTCTCAACCCTCGGGTTTGTTGGGGGGAGGGAAGGGGCAGAGAAACCCTCCCCCCATTTGGCCACACATCAACAACCCCCTCGCCTATTCCTTCTATCTCCGTCTCTCTTTCCCTCTCCCCACCCGTTCCAGGGTTCGCCTTCCCAAACACAACCCCGTCCTTTTTCCCTCCCCCCCTCTTTGCCCGAAGTTCGCAGTCCGTCCCCCCTATGCCCTGATCCTTCCACCCTTGCAAACATCCACAACCCCCCCGCCCCCTCGCGCGCCTCCCCTTCCCATGATTCCCCTCCTCATCGATTCTAATCACGAGAACAGTCTTCTTTCAGCGACATCAAAACCGTTTCCTCACGCGCTCTCCTCTTCCTATTATTATTTCATCGAGTTCAGGGCTCTCTTCTCATCTCCTCCCGCCCTTATATACGTACGCATCCTCCCGCGGTATCATCTCCTCTCATCCCCCGGTACTCTTCATCCTCTGGATCATCCCTTCGTAAAACGTGTTGGAGTGGCTACCGAAGGAAATGGGAGGGGCGGACGGGGTTGGTTTGGCGGTCTGGAGTGCTATATTCCTATCCTTACGGCCCCGGTTCAATTCCCGGTAGTGGTGGTGATTCGTCTGCGGAAATTGGATCTGTATCTTCTACATGGGAGCGTGGGCACTGGTGGCGCAGCATCAGGGCTCCGCGATTGCCTGTTCCGACGTCATGCAACATCGCAATCTTACGGTGGTTTGAGCAAAATATAACTTCACCTATACCTCAATAAATTAACCCTATTTTAATAAAAAATAACTCCCCCTCCCAAAGATGTCAAAATATCAGCTCCTTACCGAACTACTCTCCTAAATTTTTGACGAAAATTTTCAGCCCTTTTACAAGGGAAATGGGAGGTGCATGCACTACAGAGAGACCTCATTTGAGAAAATGAGTGATTCGTAACTCTTAGATCTCGTCATAAAATTCACTGTGTGCAGTTTTTTCGTTTCCTCACATAATTTTGGAAATAAATTATATGCACTTCGCAGTGTTTTTTTCAGAATCGCAAAAAAACATTTCGTTGCGAAGGAGTTTCAAACGTGCCGCGCGAAAAAAAATAATCAAATTAAAGACTTATATTGATATCTTTTAGAATTTCAATCATATAAAGGTATTAAATTGCACCAATAATAATATAAAATTTAATTCATACTTCTGCAAACAGCTGCTGAAAAAAACGTGCGGTTCGAATGTGGTCTCTATTACGACTAGGGGGATTATTTCGCTCTGAATACCTGCGTCAGCGCTTGCGCGCAAGGCTGTGCTGCAAGCCAGATGAGGTCACGTGAAACGATAGTGGACCATGTACACTGGACATTCAGCATCACTATGAAGTACTTATCTACGCGTTCCGAGAAAGTGCATGATATTCCAGGTTTACCTTGAACGTATATCTGTTACGAAACGGCATATACTGAAGCAGCAGTCAGTATTCTACGCCCTAAATTGGTGACAGGGAAAAAATCGTTTATCAAGCTCAATTTATTAGAATTTTGGAGGATTCCAGTTTTCTCCAGGTTTTTTTCAGGATCTCCAGTGTTTCCAAGCTATCCCACTAGGGAGGGAGTCGGACTTTTTTTTTAATTTTTCTTGAGTCATCTGGAAGGTGTCCGAAGTCACTAGAAAGGTCTAGCTTAGTAATTATATGTGTATGGGTTTTAAATTTGTTCCGAAATGAATGCGCTGGTGATACTTGGATGCAATGTGGAGAGCTATCCTCGACCAGTTCTCCGTTCGCCGGATTGGACGTTGAATCGAGGTGTCCTCGGGGCCTTTTGTCAGGAGCAAACCACTGGAGACCAGAGGCGCCGGGTTTCTCTCCACCCGTCCTGCGATATCCTTAAAGCCCTACTCTTACCAAACAGCGCACCAATTCCCTTCTGGCACAATTGACCTTAGTGGTCGGTTTCCTCAACTAATAAGCGAAGCGTTTCCTACCCAGTGTAACGCCTTGCTCCGTGGTAACGCTATTCATTAAGATAGTTTAATAGTATATAATTTATTTTTTCCGGACGGAGGAGAAGATTTTCAGTGCACACGTTCGAACTCGTTATATACGTCCCTCCATATTTTTTTAACAATCAATGTCCACCAAAACAAAAACTTAAACATATCCTTAACAAAGTCAACAAAATAAACAAAAACTATAATCTCGTGAAAGTAATTTAAACAAAAAAAACATTTTAGATTAATGCAACCAACAAATTAATACATAATAAAACACAAAAATTAATTAATATGAACAAAATAAACTGGAGCGCTGCGTTACTCCAGGGTCTTAAATGAATTAAAATAATTTCTGAGAAACGTAGATTGCTGGATTCAATTTTCTCTCTGCGAAATGTCGGCAAAGGAGAGGATGAAGCACCTTACCCGGACGGAAACCCGAGAAGGTGTTACATCATCGTAGATGTCTGTGTACGTTAACTTGTGAAGACTATTATCGTAGTGGGGTTCTGGAAATGAGGCGAGAGCTAGGCAATTGTAAATTGATTCCCCTTAATCCCCGTTGTAAGGTGTCAGCCTCGGTGGCAGAGGGCTAACATCCTCGCCTGCCAACCTAAAGATTGCGGGTTCGAGTTCCACTAGGGTGGAATTCTCTCGTCTCTGTGCGGGAGTGTTAATGAACGGTGCATGAGTTAAGTGTGTGAAAGCACTCATCATCATTGATTGTTCTATTAGATTGATTGACTGCAGTCCTCCACACTTCGCTATCTAATGCTAGTTCCCTTACCTCCTGGTATCTCTTCCTATGTACTTTCCTCTTTATTTGGTCCATGAACTTATTCCTGGGTCTTCCTCTGGGGACTTTTCCATCTATTTTACCTTAAATTATGTTCCTCACAAACTCATCGTGCCTTAGGGTGTGTCCAATCCATCTGGTTCTTCTTTTCTGTATCGTGTTCCATAGGTTCCATTCATCCTCAACTCCTCTTTAGACCTCATCATTTCTTATTCTGTCCATCCATTTTATCTTCAGCATCTTCCTCCAGCATCAGATTTCGAAGACTTCCAGTCTTTTCTGTTCAGCTTTTCCAATGGTCCATGCTTCCGATCCATAGAGTGCCACGCTTCATACAAACGTTTTCTCATTCTGTTTCCTGGTTTGTAATCCTATCTTCTTTGAGCACAGCAATTGTGTTTTTCCCATTAACGCCTCCTTATCATGGGCTATTCTCCGCCCGATGTCCGTTGTACCTCTTCCGTCCCACGTGATGGTACTTTCGAGATAGGTGAAGGAATCCACTTTCTCTAATTTCTATCTTCTCAGCGTGACTTCTGCATTCAGCTTTTCTCGTCTGCATGCTAGGATGTTAGTCCTTGTCTTAATTGTTTTCATGTTGCATTCTTGAAGAACTCGGTCTATTCGTGTAGTGACCGCAATCAGCGAGATTTCTAGCATTGACTGCGACATCATCTGCGGAGCGGAGCATATTTATATCTTCTCAGTTCGTCTTTATTTCGCACAGTACAATGAAATGACTGTACACGTACAGTCATCACTTATCTGGCAATTAAGTTGTGATTTTTATCAAATGGCCCAAAAGCGGTCAAACATTTATAGATTGCTGTAACAGTGAAAAGTTAAGTGGAATATGTGCGCCAAGTTCAATCATTAAAGCATACGACGCATCCTGCTCTCAATAGGACCTAAAATGTCTGTCATGCGCAATTTGCTCATATATTTCCTAAATAATTGAGTCCTTCTTTGGATATTAAAAAAATTGGTTCACTGACAAATTCGATAATAATACCGTATATTTTTCGCCGTATTAAGTGCAAAACTGATGCAATCAATATGGCCGATTACATATTTTATGAAGGATTCAATATTCCCCAGTGCTACCTGTATCGTATGGCTCCCTTTCGTTCCCTTCTTTAATTTATGTGTCCCATGGTTGGCAGATGGAAGCATTCTGGCAGTCCCCGACGCGTTTTGGGGCCCCTGCTTCGACGCGCAAACACAGACGCGTGCGTGCGTCCCGACACGCAACACGCACGGAAGCACGTAAACAAATGAATGCACACAAGCGCGCGCGCGCCCACCACCCGCCTACCGCACAAAAGCGCACAGTCTCGCCTGTTTCGCGTCGTGCCGGGTGTGTGTGTGTGTGTGTGTGTGTGTGTCTGTGGGTGTACACAAAACACAACGTATTTACACTCCTCCGCGGCCGTCCAAGCCGTGGGTCGGGCGCCGCGCCGCGCCGCAGGTAGTTCGAGTCCGTTTGTTCTTCCCAGCTTGAAACCTCCGACGGCCGCGTCTAATTCTCCGTCATCTCTTCTATATTTAAAGGATATTCCACTGCTACGAAGCGAGCGAGTATCAAAGAATAAAATTTCACCTTTTTCTCCCGCATTGTTTTAAAAAATTACAGCTGTTAACTGTATAAGATTTAGTTCTTTCCCGACGTATTATATTGACGAAATCTTCTCGGGTTTTCCACCGGGTCAGGTCGTTCTGGGCCGACGTTTCGATGGCTACCACCGCCATCGTCCTCAGGGCATGTCAGTGTCGAAAATGGCTAAATTACTTTGCCGATCCAACGTATACTGAGAACGACTGACGAAGGAAGCCGTAGAGATCCGGATGGAGAAGAAAAATTTTAACCGCGACACGGGATACGCGCTAAGCGAGGCTTGGGCCGTTTTTGAACTTGGCAAACGCCTAGTTAACTTGATATCAAGATATCTTGATACCTAGGCAAGCAAAGTGAAATGGTTACTTGACACTTTCGTAGCCCTTTTACGATGGAAGAGACGTCATGCGGCCTTCATCTCGTAAAACATACGAAAAGCGCCATCCGTGTCCATAATTTTTGTGGTTGATAAAGTCGATTGCTTCTTTAAAATGCTTCCCATCCGTATGCGACAAACTAAAAGGGAATCCTAATACTAATTTTATACTATACTAATTTTTTAAATCTTATTATATTAATATATATTATTTTAAATTATATATATATACCATTATGTGGTGAATAACTATTATGTTTCCATTGCTAGGGTCTGCTGAAGTGGACGACATATCACTCATTGTATTTCACCACAGACAACGTCTTTATGCACAAAAAGGCATTATAATATTTCTTGTCTACATGAGAAAACAGGTAACAGTATTTTAATATTATACACTCCGAACGAACTACCTATGATATTCGACTGATAACTGATAAATACGCGCGTTGTAACTAACATAGGTAATTAAGTTGAAAATAAATTACATTTACCCTAATGGTTTATTGTCCCCTTTCTTTGATGAATGCAGTGAAAACCTCTCCAATGTCAACGTTATTAACAATTATGATGCTCGTTAGCTAATAATAATGCTGCCAATTATATTATGGCTACCATAGAGTACTTTCCATCGGACCATAATTCTTTCATATAATTTCTTTCATCATTTTTTCATTTCATTTCTTTTCCTTCCTGAGTAAGGAAGATAGATTTTGTAGGTTCAATGAAGTAAACAAGGACAGTACATCTACAATGTATGGAATTATTCACACAACTATTAGATACCAAATCTTTTATCAGTATATTCACATTTGAAAAGCCTTTAAATATAGCGAATTCATCTATTTTTCCGCAAAAAAATAATAAATATCACACAAATATGCGTAGTAATGATAAAATATTATCCATTTGAAAGTTTCTTCACTTCTATTTTCCATACAAGCCCATATTATCACACCCCGAGTTCTAACTTAAAACCTAGTAAGCATAACAATTCTCCTTTGTCGTTGACTTGGTATCTTTCCTTGATAGCTAATGAACAAGCGCATGGTGATGACGCGTCCATGACGTCATAGCTTTCGATGCGTACTAGATGTCAAGGCAAGATTGCTTGATTTGCCAGGTTCGAAAACGGCCTTGGAACCCAGCCCTTCGCAGAAGTAAGGTGGAGAGAAAGAAGATCAGCGCTAGCCAATCAGAGCCAACCTGACCATTTGGCGCGAAAACCGCCAGGCATATGAGGAGGCTCCACATGCCATGCCATCGAAACGTCTGCCCATAATTACCTGTCCCGGTGGAAAACCCGAGAAGATTTCATCAGCTGTTTACTGTAATGGCATGTCTTAGCTATTAAAAAAAATTCGAAAATAAGATACTCAAATGAGCAGATCTTACGACAAATATACTTTTAAGGAAGAAACTGCGATTCGAAGTATGCGCTGTTTTCTTAAGAGGCGCAAAATTTTCCCATTCATTGGTTGTTCTATCCTAAGATTGTTTGACTGCAGCCCTCCAACCTTAGCTATCTAATGCTTGTTCCCTTACCTCTTGGTATCTCTCCCTACGTACTTTCCTCTTCATGTTTTATGAACTTATTCCTGAGTCTTGCTGACGTTTTGAAATTTATTTTTGACCTCATCAGGGCTAAATACATAACAAAAGCCAAGATTATGAAATGACTAGAACGATTCAATCGATACCATGATTTTATAAAAAAGATATAAATACCGTCCAAAATTGTCTGATGTTAAATGCTTTGTAATTTCCAGATCAACTTTAATTTAACATTCTAAGGTATCATCATCATATCATTGGTTTATGTGATCCTAAGATTGGTCGACTGCAGCCCTCGACCCTTACATGTTTAATGCTAATTCCCTTACCTCCTGGTATCTCTTCCTATGTACTTTCCTTTCCCTCTATTTTACCTTCAATTATGTTCTTCACAAACCCATTGTGTCTCAAGGTGTGTCCAATCCATCTTGTCATTCATTAAAAAAATAAAATTTGCTGTAATGAGTGTATTTAGGCTTAGTGCTGCCTTTAAAATGTTTAAAATGTAATGTAGATGCTCTTCCCGGAAGATCTTGCAAAAACCAAAGCGCTGAATTATAGCTTTTGCCACGAAACGAAGACCAGTAATTATACTGACTAGCTGACCCGTGCGAAGATTTCGCCCAGCATGCAGCTTCTTCCTGTTTCTTCCTTCTTCTTCCTGTTCTTCCAACTATCGAATATTTCGCAAAGCATGCAGCTTCTTCCTGTTTCTTCCTTCTTTCTTCCTGTTCTTCTACCTGTTTCTTCCCATGGACAATTTTATATGTTATTTATGTTTGTGTTAAAGATACATAACGTTAACGTAAACGGTCACACTGATTTCATGTAGAATGTAAACAATCTAACTAAACGATGTGTTAATAGATGGCGCCTCCTACAGTCTTTTAAGCACGTAACCATAGCCAACATATTAGTAGATTACATTGTCAACAGATGGCACTGTATCATTTTTTTGACAAAAACTTTAATTCTAAATTTTTTAACAAAAGTTTTAATTTTAAACCATTTTTCTATTTTTTGTCAATAGCGGGGAACATAAGCTTTAATACGATGCTTGAATCATTAATTTTGATGAAGAATTATGGGAGTTATGGCGTTGTGACAAAAAAGCACCTTTGAGAAATAATATATGTGGACCCCAGAAGTCAAGAGGTCTAAGGGACATTTAAAAAAAGCTAAGTTAGTCACAGCAATGGGATGTGAAAATATCAATATTTTAGGTGGTAAAGGGATCCAAGTGATTTTCTTGACTGGTGATACTATCTAGGGTAATGCCTCTTAACTACTTAGTGGGTTGTGCCAAACATTTTCAACTTTGACTTAAGTTTTCTCTAAACAATGATTTTGTTACTTAGACCCCTTGACTTCTTGGGTTCTCATATACGATTCTAGCCTTCATAGCGTTTTCCGCAGGTTTTGATATCGTGACGAAATGAGGGAAGAGTTCTCTTTAGGCTTCAAACATTTAGCAGTGTTTATTTAATCTCTAGCATTGATATGCATCGAAAAATAGATTAAGTAAACATGGTAAACAGCGGAAGTATACCCCTGGCAACGTAGCCACATCCATCACAATATGCCAGCTATGTGCTCCGACAAAAACAGGAAGTCTAGTGTTTAAACCTAAATACTCTTGTTATATTATCGATGACCTAAGCTGAAATAAAATATATTGGGTGTCTCAATTTCTGGTGCACGTTATAAAAGTTTGTCAACAATATTTTTCCAGCGGAAATTGAGTTATGTGATGAGATGCCATCGCTCTGTCATTAAGTCAATTTATTTCAGCGTTAAAATTCATTATTTCATACCAATATATCTTCGTTAAATGTTCATTGATCTGGTAATATTTTTAAACCAGTTGGTAGTAGAAGTCTTGCTTAATAATACATATATGTTAAAACCAAGGTAGGTTATTGGGGATGCCTAAAATGAAGGTTCGTTTTTTCAGCCCTTATCCGGTCATTCTGCTGGTCTTTTTAACTCGCACCATGTGTAAAATACATATGGGTCATTTAACCTCAATTCAACAAACCATTTTCCCAGTTTTTTTTCTTTACAATGGTACAAGGGTTACTAAGTTTGAGATCACATGCTACCCATCTACCAAGTTTGAGTAAAATGTGAGAACCAAAGGGACAATAATTTGTTGAATTGAGGTGGAATGACCTATATACAATTATTATTTGCATAATTATTGTTTGAATAGTCCACCGAATCAAGCAGGTTTTAAAGGATCAAATAAGAGCATCAGATACGCTGTACCCTACCTTATTTCGTGAGTCATTTCTTCATGTATGATTAACTCATCTCCTCCTGAAGTTTACTTTCCTCACTCACCACATCTACCACTTACTCGTTTGTCTTCCTTTCCGCCCACATCAGAAAACAAACCCCTATGAGGAATATTTATCCACAGTAAACCGGGTGTGGAAAATATTTCTTGTGACGTTTTTCTTGTGCGTGGCAGGGGACGCGCGAATACGTACCTCTTTTGTTTTCGTGTCTGTTATGTAGAGAGAGTTTTAGAGGTGACGGACGGGTTATGGACCGGCCTTTTTTTTCATTTATCTTTTCGTTTCTATATTTTTTTTCGGGAGTATCGTTTCTGTTTGAGGGAAAGAGGAAGGGTGAGAATGATTCTCTCTGGTCGGAATGTCTCATTGAATATTAATCGGAAGAGTTAGGGAATGAGAGAGGGAGATTCCCATGTATGCACACGAGCACACAAGTTTTTTTTTTTTAAGCCCTCCGATAGTCCGCCTACTTCATTTCTCAATTGTTCACTTCCACCCCTCGTTCGTGCCTTTGATCTCATTTCAGTGTGTGTGTGTGTATGTGTCTTTTCTCTCTCCCGCTGTTTTTGGGTAAAAATATGAAAGGAACGAGTGAAAAAAACGGGACAGGGAAGGGATCGTGTTGCATCGCACCAGCGGGGCTGGCGAACCGTCTCCTCCAACGACACCACGGCCGCCGCTGTCCCCGAATTCCTACGAGAGGAGGCGGCCGGCCGGCCCCTCGAATAACAATCGCGTATCCTGCCGATTGTGGCGCTTCCGTCTCTCCCTCTTCCGATCGGTCCGAGACTAAAATAAAACCCCTTGTCCACCACCCCAGTATCCTTAAGGGGTACCATCATCCCTATCGCCTCCGACGCCACAATACTACTTCAAAAATGTGTACGTACTGACTATACCTTTCCACAAATTTTGTTTTTTGAAAGATTTCGGTGGTATCCAGTTGTTCCCAAAGGGACTCTTTTTACATTCATCCGGAGACGAACGATGCATCAGACTTATTGGATTTTTTTCTGACCGCTCCTCCATTCTAAACGAAGACTATTGGGATCCTGGCATTTTCCCCACGGGAGTGAATATGTTCTCTTCATTGGGGTTGAACAGACCATGATGTACGTGGAGGTTTTTTTTGTTACATGATCCGAGGGATGTTGACCGGAGATTCAATCATGCATTTTCTGTGATTAAGACAGGGTTTCTTTCCGTTTTACGAATTCAGTGTGTCTGGTGGTTCAGAATTGTTGGCTAGAATTCTAGTTGATAGAAATGCTCAGGAGATGAGGTTGCCATGCGATAAACTCAAAATATTCTACAAGGAACATCAGGAAGGATAGATAATGTTTTAAATTACTCTATTGTATAGTGTTTGCGTTAAAATTAGCAAAGTAAACGAATCCCTTGGAATGGATGAATTGAACACCATGAGGTGGCTAGAGTCAGATTTTTTCCTAGTCATAATGAAGACTATATTCGAATTTTTTTCAGCAGCTTTAAGTGATTATAAAAAATCTTGCACTAAATGAAATTAAGTATCTTGATCTCCTTAAAGTCTTTGGCAAAAAATGAAAGAAATTAGTGCAAAAAAGTTGTCAGGGAAGAGATCGAGTTACGTTTTGCCAGTGTGCTGACTAACCATGTAACATGAGTTCAATTCAAGTTTCAATTATGTACAGTTTAAAACATTAAATTCATTGCAATTTCAGAATACAGTATTCTCAAAAATCATCATATTTCTTAATTATTGTATGTACGTGGGTAATAGTTTAAGACTAAGTTAAATTATGAAGATGAAAAATGAAAAATTTTACGAATCCTTTTCAGCCCCTTATAACCCTCTGCCACAAGCACATGCGGCGGTCCGTAGGGTAGTATGCAGATGTAGATGCGGAAATGTTACCTACATGCTGTCTGTATTTCGGTACAGCCTTTTTATTCTCTTCTTTAACCGCTGTTCTCTCTCTCACACGGTTGTAGATTTGAAAATTACCATCGAAAATATACCTGCCGAGGGAGAGTCAACTTGGTAGAGATGGGCTAAGTCGATCATTTTAGTGATTCAATCATTTTGATTCGAGTCACTTAAAAGATTCAATCATCTGATTCAATCATTTGATTCATTATGACTCGTAAGTCAGATTGATTAGATGACTCACGAGACTCACGTGAATCGAAAGACTCGAATGAATCAAGATTGAAGAGACTCAAAAACTATTGATGCCATCAAACTATTTGAATAATTGATTTCGAATAATTACTATCGTGCTTAGAAATTTAGGAAGGCTGATTGATTTCCATATTCCACAAATTTTGGATCCGCAATTAATTGGAGATTTCCAAGTACTATAGTCACGAGAATATTTAGAGAGGCAAAACTGTCACAGACTCTCAATTCAAGAAGAATAACGTCAAAATATGTACATGAAAATTAAATCACTAGCTCAGACTACACTAATTAATGTGCATGAATGTTTTCTGATCTGCAGTATTGAATTACATTCAATAAGGAGCTTTCAACTGAGCAGGTAATTAAAATTCTTATCAAGTTTACCAACTGTAATTATGCGCTGGTATTGTAACAAGGGTTAATTTCATCGTTTTTAAAATGAGCGCCTTGTCTCTAACTATGCTATACAAAAATAAACTCACTGACCAAATATTAATGGATTTATGCCCATGAAGATATCTCTCTGAAGTTTCATAACTAGACATAACGGATAACGTACTTGTGAATGTTTTTCCACTTAATATCACATTCAATCACACGGCAGACGGAAACACAAAATGATTGAATGATCGAATCATTTTCCCGAAATGAATCATGAGTCATTTGACCCACTTGGTAATTCAATAATTTTGAACGAATCGATCATGAACGACCCATCACTACAACTTGATATATAGAACAGCGTAGTTTTGTTGTACTCATCTAATCAACGAATTGATCTTGTACTGAACGTTCGGTGAAGATTCTCCGATGATTTTTTTCTGTGGTCTTTCCAGAGCGTCAATCGTATTTGGCGACGAGTTTTATTTCCGTCGAAAATGCGGACATGCATCAATGCACCATCGTCTGGGCCACTATTGCATCGGTCGGGATTCATTTCTCCCGTGCCAGAATACCCTGCGTGCCAAGAGTCCTTTCCGATCTTTTTCTCGAAACTAGCCGCATATATGGAAGTGATGGACGCAGTTTCGGTGTAAATGCCAAGGAAACTTGGAAACCGTTCTTAATGCATTCCAGGGTGTCTATTCTGCCCTGACGAGCCAAAAGACAGTGACTGACAAAATTACACACTTTGAGATTAGAGTTGATTTTGTTATTTCCAATATTGAAGATTTAAAAAAAAAACTAAACAGAAAAGGCGTATCCGTGGCGGATTACCAGATATCACGTCCCGCTTTCAAAGTATCTTTTGTATACATTTCAGTTTTCCAGGCCAGACTACAGTAACTACATGTCTTTCTCACGGAGAATCTAATTACTTTTAATCCCTTATAATTTACCTTCATTCCGCACTAACAATATAACCATCAAATAAAGCCTGTTATCGCTCCGAAGATGGACAAGATGAAGATCAATATCTACATTTGATCTGCACACTACCCTGCGAGCCTTCGCATGGGCGTGAAGGCAGGGAGAGTTAGGACACCAGCCATGCTAAGATGTAAGGGATAAGGTTTTGAGAGGTGAAATGGTGACGCGTATTATGGGAGTGCATTAAATGGTGCTCAGTTTTTATTGTGGTCGCTTATTGTGCGCGGAAAGAACGATTTTTTTGTACCTATCTGTTTGGCAAGATCGAAGACGCGAAGGAGAAAACTTGAGCATGCAGCACCTCAGAACCAACAATATTACAGTTATTGTCTTTTAGCTTAACAGGGCAGTATTTTAAGGGACATACATTATATTTTAAAGTTACTTAAGTGTGTAAATCTAACATTCTCGCATGTGACTAGCCAGAAATTTGTCGGAAAACTACATTGCAGAGCGAAACAGATTACTGTCGCTAAAATTTACGGGGACCCTTCGGAGTCAAAACCCTGGGTCATTGTTGTTTGGCCCATTACGTCACGGAATAGTATACCCGCCGTGAATTAGACGCGTTATCGTGTGAAATTCAGCTGATATAACCATATTAGATTAAAATTTATGGTTCTTTTTTATTCTTTGTGATTGATTACGAATAGCTTCAGCTTGATCCATCCTGAACCAAATTTTCCTACGTTGTAAATGCATTAGTGTAATTAATTTTTGTTGATTGATATGAAAAATGCGACGATTCCGTTGAGGCAGATGGAGTGGGCACTTACTATGCTGGCCAATGCTAAAGGCTGTAAGGTGGTCGTGGCCTGTATGCCATCTTGGTTAACTCAGAGTTTCCTTAGCTTATTCGGTCTGACGCGCTAATTTTGCAACTTCACGATTTTTTCCATTGATAACTCACTAGAAATCTGCATGTAGCATTGATCTCCTTATACATTAAAGTCAAAGCAAGGAGGGAATACATGCTTGCCTCTTTTTTATGTAAACTCTTCAAATGTAAACAGTCTGAATATATTATGCAATTTTTCCAGCCTAAGGAGAATAACCGAAATATAGCAACTCGAATGTCACCTGACATTTTAATAGTCCCACTTCGTTGAACTACTACATTCAATAAATATTTTTCTGTTGTAGGGGCAAGGATATGGAACAGTACTCATGAATGAATCAAAAATTCTAACTTGCTGATGGCTTTCAAACACAGACTGTTTAGAAAATACGATTGCAGGAAAAAATTTTATTCGCCTATATTCTTGTTTTTTGCTTTCTTTGTTTCCATTATTATTTCATTTATTGCTTTTACCCATTTTTCCTGTATATATAAATATATATAATATATATATATATATATATATATATATATATATATATATATATATATATATATATATATATATATATATATATATATATATATATATATATATATATATATATATATATATATATGTATATGTATATATATATATGTATATGTATATATATATATATATACATCCCGCTATCATTTTGCCTTCCTTACACTCTGCAACATTTTGGCATCCACCAGAAATATTTATGTATATTGCTATTTTATCGCGTATGTCGAACAACCGAGTGATTTCCGCCCGTGTGTACTATTTTGTTTTACGACAACTATTTTTTTACAGGAGGTATACGTGCACCTTGAATCCGTACAGACAGGTAACATTTTGGCATCCTTTCATAACCAATCATTATGGCGTCCAGAGTATATTTTTTACATTTGATCATCAATTTGGAATCCATTTTGTATATTTACTACCACTGCGATATCATTTTGCCTTCCTGCGCTGTTGCCAAATTTATCTATCATGGACACTTCGCTCTCGCTTGTCATTTTTCCAGTTTATAGCTGCTACTGCATATAATGGGTGAACGTGTTGCACTTAACTATTAACTACTATTGACTAAATGTACTACAACTGCCAAACAACGATTATAATCAGCATAGGGGTAAACATTTTATCACTAGGAGCATACTTAGCCAAGTTTTATTGAAATCAATATCTTTTTTGCTCCTCATTCATGTATTTCAGTTTGGTTTCGGTATGCTATAAACACGCCTAGAGGAAAGCGAGAGATGAATTTGACTGGCGCAGTCAACTAGGTAAGTCCGCGGTGGCCTATCACGCAGCACTGTCACGAAATCGATTTGCAGGGAAAAGATCGAAGATTTTCCCAATACTACACGAAGATTCTTCCAATAAACTAGCCGACACGGTTTAAGCAACATGCATACAAATATTTCTCTCACAATGCACTTGGTATTCTAATAAGGATTTGTAAATCAATAAGTTTCCATCATGTCACATTCCACCAAATTCGCCGTTTTATTTCATTGTGTGTGGACACGCGATATCCGTGAATGACTCTCAAACTGTTTTTATCATTATCCTAGTAGTTTCGCGTTTCAAGCTTAGAATAGTTGTTCAATTTAATTAAAATACAATAATTTACGTGAAAAATTATAAATAAATAAAACACAAGCGGCTGAAAAAGGGGTCAATTAATCTTCGTAAGTTAGAAAGGGATTTTATATTTGCTGGCATTACTTCTATCACTAAAACACATTAAAATGTTACCATGAAATACATGAGTCAATATAATGCTAAATTATATTCTTTTTCCTTATAAAATGCAATAAAAGAGTAAGTTAAACTTCATTTAAGAAGAAGAATGCCAAAACCCTCGCTTTTTATAAAGCCAAGGACACAACGTGTTTATCGTGATGACAACGCGATGACGTGGGCCGCGAATCAGAACTTGTATAATTACGGTGGGGGCTCAAAATTTAACTTCACTTTTCACAACTTCCATGACTGCACACAAAATATAACTATTCTAATGTTTATGGGACAGCAAAGGCAGGAAATATCTCTTCCTTGAAAAGCAGTGGCTTAAAGAAGAATTTATTACCTAGGAAATTACAATTTACTCTACTATCCTTTAGTTGGTCCAAAGGAAATGCTTCTCCCTCCTTTGCTTGTCAAGTAATGACTGATTAAGAATTTTGATAAAACGCTGAGAAAATATGAAAGAGGTTTCCAGTGCTAATTGTAAGTGGAAATATTTTCACAGCATATAGTGAAGAGCTACGTCTAAAGGAATGCATTTTTACTGGACCTGAAAACAGGAAAATAACCCTAGGCCCTGAATTTCAAAATATAATAAATAATGGGATGCTGAAAGCAGAAAAGCTTAAGAGAGGTGAGGAAATACTTTGATTTGTTGCCCTACTGCCACTTAAAATGCAATTAAAAATCCACTTCTTGCATTAGCTTACAAACGCATTTCCTCAAAATCGTGGGGCGGGAGGAGATAATCCGGGGGAAATATTTTATGAAGGCATAAGTGTTAGTCAATATAGATACTAAGGCTCTGGTAAACTTTAACAATACGAAACTACTGACGAGCTTTAATAAAGAAGATTCAATTCCGCACAAAAGGAAAAAAAATGATAAAAGATAATTATTTTCGTGGTAAAGGCGGTTTTTAGTTGGTCTCTTTGAGTACATTTCACAGATTTCCGTTAAAAGTTTAAAAACAACTTACTTTACCCCCATTATTTGGTTCATTACCAACATTCTTTTCCTTAAAATCACAATTGCTGGTGTATCTTTAGCTGGAAAACTGTTCGCGGATTCAGTAGCTATCGATGCCTGAATTTATGGATAGTGAAGAGTAACGCAGTTTTCGAACCTTATTGGCTGAAGTAAGATTATAATAAATTGTACATATAATTGAGCCAAAGATTTTAATACCATCAATTAAAGTCAGCTTTCTATGAGAATAAACATTGGAAAGCAGTATCAATTAATTCGGGTGTCACTTCAGCAGAGATGAAAATTTTTGTCAATATTCAAAATAAATACATTGGCATTGAAGGGTTAATGCAGTTTTTTTTCATCACTACTGCAATATTATATTGGATTATCAACTAAATATGCCACTTTGAGGAAAAAGCAAACAACCTTTGATTTAGAAT
The DNA here is from genome assembly GCA_963169105.1 of Ceriagrion tenellum. Lineage (NCBI taxonomy): Eukaryota > Metazoa > Arthropoda > Insecta > Odonata > Coenagrionidae > Ceriagrion > Ceriagrion tenellum. The sequence goes on along the minus strand of OY720633.1, from coordinate 55,577,348 downwards.
TAAAGACGCAATAAAATTCTCAAGATCAATAAATGTACAAATTAAATAACTGGTCTTTGTGGATCAAAATCAGTGGTACAATTTCTTATCAGGTAGCTATAAAACCGCAAAATTTTATTTTAAAAAATGTACTGAGTTATTAAAAAAATTGAGTAATACAAAAACTCTCTTTGGGTCAAACAAGTATGTATTACGAAACTCTGCTTAGTCTATTTTGCCTTTGAAATTTACTTTTTTAATATCATTTTACATAACTAATCCAGTTTTTTTAAATGTTTTGTATAAAAACTTTAATTTTTCACCACGTTTTGTTGTCAGGGACCTCTTGATACTTTTCCATAAGGTTATCACACTCTCTTTTTCGGGGGTATTTTGTTTTGTATGTGTTTCTTAAAATATGATGCCACAATATGTTTTTGCTCCTCTGTCCATGGGACGAGTATCCTTTTAGTTTTTTTCGAAGTACAAGTGGAAACATAGGGTGATCTGGTTTCATTCCCTTTTTCTAGCTCGAAACTTGAGAAATAATCGCTGATTACATCGCTCATATTCCTATCATCATCATCATCATCTTTTTCACCTCCATCATCTTCAATAGGGATCACATCATTTAAATTAATGTCTATTTCGTCGAGGGCCAAGCCTTTAATTGGACGTGTCTCCATATCAGGACGTGTCTACATCTCGGGTTACCGCTGCTATCGCATTACTCATGGAGTCAGCGAATGAAATGAAATCTCACTCCACTTATAGAGACGCGGATTATTTTACCATGAGAGCGAACGGTCAGTTTACCCTTCAATGCCTCATTTTCTAAAGTAGCCTTAGCTAGGGAAAAGTTCAAATTTCGTATTCCCACGTGTATCGCATTACTTTTTCGTGCCTGTTTTCGATACAAATGACTCGAGATTCACACCAAGAGGACTACCTACGGGAGGCCCCAGTTCGTCCCTTAGAAGCTTGATTTATATTGCCAGGGATGTGTCTCCATATCGGGTTTCATGGCTATCGCATTACTCATGGAGGCAGTTCTCGTATTAAATGACGTGAGATCTCACTCCACTTATAGAGACGCGAATTATTTTACCATGAGAGCGAGCGGTCAGTTTACCCTTCATCGCTTCATGTTTATTTTTTTTAGCGGCGTAGGCCAGGGAAACGTTTAAATTTCGTATCCAACGTCTATTGCATTACTTTTTCGTGCCTGTTTTCGATACAAATGATTCGAGATTCACACCAAGTGGACTACATACGGGAGTCCCCAATTCGTCCCGTGGAAGCTTGATTTATGTTGCCAATTTGGGCATATTTTAATTATTTTTTTTATTTCTGCAGTGGGGCGATGAGTGCTAAGCGATCCATTTATTTTCAAATTTAAAAACAGGGTATTTGGACTCGCAAAGAAGAGCTTTGAAAATTTATGAATTCGATAGATTATATCATCATGAATGTAAATTTTGGTTAACAGCCCTTTTCAATGTGAATTGGGTGACAGCAGATCTAGCGGCCGACTGGAGGATATTTAAATATTCGTCATTCACCCCCTCATTACACGCCGTGAGATACCATGCGGAATTGATGTTGACGAGAACAGGAAAAAATTTTCTGGAAAATGTTTCTAAAAAAAAGTATCCAACAATTTCCCTGGCGAAAATGAAGGAGGCTGATAACGCTGCTGGAGTGCGTTTACAGGTGTTCTTTTAACGTTCCTGTGCGTTCTTTGGCGTTTTCATAGCGTTTGTCGGTGTTCATCCACGTTAATCTGTCTTTCCCTCACTGTTCTCATGCGTTCGTAAACGCTGTTCCCACGACCTAGGTCTGAAACGCTCGGGGAACGCCTTCTGAGAGTGTTTGTCTTTCTGTTCTGGAACACTCAAGAACGCTATCTGACTGGGCTGTTTTGGAACGCAGATGAACGCCCGAGAAAACACCTGCTGAGAGTGTTTGCATTTCTGTTCTGGAACACAGATGAACGCTGCCGAGAATGCTTTGAAACATGTTGGAACGCTCCAAAAGCCATGACGCAGTATTACCATTTTGATTGCAAATCCATTGTGAGAATAACTACAACTCCACTAACAAATCCATTGTGAGAATAAGCTTCTGAGAAATAACAAAGCGCACCCTCAAACATCAATATTTAATAGACATCTAATGGATATCTTTTAGCGGTTCATCTTCATCTGTGCATTTATTGAAAACACAGCCGTTTTCTTTCCGGTAGTCTTCAAGGGAATAAATGCATCCCTTCTATTTCTTTGTGCCAACCCACGCAGCACAAAAATCCAAATCCGTCGCTTGTGAGCCGTGTATACCGGGTGTCTAGTTTCCCAAATGCATATTCAATATCAATAATAAATTAATAATAGCATCCATAGTGTGGCCTAACGCGGCATGAAAATTGGTGCAATCTTATTCTTTCTCAATTCTACTTCGAAATAATGTATATTAGAACGCCAATAATAATGTGTTATAAAGAAAAGCCGTATATGCATCCCTGACGTCAGATATGAGTTTAAAAATCATCAGCCTTACGTAATTAACGTCAGCTATGTTGAAATCGCGTACTAAGAGCAGAGCCATATCTAACGAAGCGACTACACTCTTTATAAAGCATAAAATACACTTTGTCATTCCAGATATGAAATAGTGTAGTGGTGGAGTGTAGTTTTACTGCGTGAAAGGTCGTAAGTTCGAATCCCCTAGCCAATATGGATTTATACGATGTATATGTTCACTGTTACACGAAGTTATAAAATAATAACTTCAAAGGTCATTAAGGGCACAAAGTTTTTCTTTTTAAATTTTTATTATGACAAATTCCTAGATGAGTGCCTAACGTTCTTATTAAATTATGTTGATGAACGCTCTCAACACCCTAGACAGGATTTTCTGAAATGCACGTAGACGCTCTGAAACGCTGAAGATTGTGAGTCGCAGGGCGTTCACGAACACTCGAGAACGCTGCTAAACGCTCTGTAGAGTGTTTGAAAACACTCCAAGGCGTTCACGTTTACGCTCGAGAATACACTGGGATGGTGTTCTTAGCGCGTTCTTCGCCATTTATGAACACCACCGTGGTTCGTTCCTAAACGCTCAGAATACGCTCTCATTTTCGCCAGGGTTTTGTCGACATGCAATTAATTTCAAATTCGGTTTTTCAAAGTGTTTGTCCCTTCCATAAGAGAAAAATAGAATTATATACGGAAAAATCATATTTAAACGAGCAGCAAATGTTGAAATAATAATCCATTCGCTGATAAAAAGTTTCCGCACCCATTCTTTCCATATCGCTTGAAATACTGATGAAAACTAAATATTTGTTTCATCTTAGAAAGACTACCATCGTTCATTACATTAATTGTTCACTCAAAGCGAAGTATTCGCATTAGACTAGTCGAGAAAATCTGCGAGTGGTTACAAGTACAAGTTTGAGAACAAAGGTACTGTTTTATGCTTTTTGTCGAAGGTAGAGGTAGTTTAAAGAAAGAATTAGTCGTATTCTAGCATTATTCTTGAATTTCCGCACAAAGTATTAACATAAAAAAGGTGGCTTTCCAGATACACAATCCATTATTTTTCTACTTAATCACCTGAAAGAGTTGTTCTTGCGCCAACCTGTTGCGGTCCCATGATAACAATAATTTTGTTATTGAAATTACCGTTGCGCAAATCCACTTAATTGGCTTTGGACCAAGTAAAAACTGGAGCGGTAGCGCCGGACGACGGTAACTCCGCTACCGCGCACTCCACCGAGGCATCAAAACTCGAAACAGTCTTGGGTGAGAGAATTGCAGAAAGCCGCGAGGCAGAGCGATGTTGCCAAACCGAGGACGCCACTTGCTGCGCAGAGTGAACGGAGATAACCACGACCAAGTTATACGCCGCAGTCAGCGCCACTCGCCCCGGAAATATGCTGAACTAACAATATACGAAATTTGCACATACTGCCAACAAATTGGCGTCCATACTAATTTTCGGAAATGGGGTCTACATGATGCAAATAGTCGATTCCAGTGATTTTTACACGTTTGTAATCCGGCGTCCGGTATACGGCAGCCAAATTACACTCGGACGCCAGATCAAATGCAACTTGCAATTTATATATATATATATATATAAATCCCGCTATCATTTTGGCACCCGTTAATGAGCAAGTTGCATTTGATCTGGCGTCCGAGTGTAATTTGGCTGCCGTATACCGGACGCCGGATTACAAACGTGTAAAAATCACTGGAATCGACTATTTGCATCATGTAGACCCCATTTCCGAAAATTAGTATGGACGCCAATTTGTTGGCAGTATGTACAAATTTCGTATATTGTTAGTTCAGCATAATTCCGGGCCGAGTGGCGCTGACTGCGGCGTATAACTCGGTCGCGGTTATCTCCGTTCAGTCTGCGCAGCAAGTGGCGTCCTCGGTTTGGCAACATCACTCTGCCTCGCGGCTGTCTGCAATTCTCTCACCCAAGACTGTTTCGAGTTTTGATGCCTCGGTGAGTGCGTGATAGCGGAGTGCTCGTCATCCGGCGCTACCGCTCCAGTTTTTACTTGGTCCAAAGCCAATTAAGTGGACTTGCGCAACGGTAATTTCAATAACAAAATTATTGTTATCATGGGACCGCAACAGGTTGGCGCAAGAATAACTCTTTCAGGTGATTAAGTAGAAAAATAATGGATTGTGTATCTGGAAAGCCACCTTTTTTATATTAATACTTGGTGCGGAAATTCAAGAATAATGCTAGAATACGACTAATTCTTTCTTAAAACTACCTCTACCTTCGACAAAAAGTATAATACAGTACCTTTTCTCTCAAACTTGTACTTGTACTTGTACTTGTAACCACTCGCAGATTTTCTTGACTAGTTAAAGGCGAATACTTCGTTTTGAGTTAACAATTAATGCAATGAACGATGGTAGTCTTTCTAAGATGAAACAAACATTTACTTTTTATCAGTATTTCAAACGATATGGAAAGAATGGGTGCGGAAACTTTTTATCAGCGAATTGATTATTATTTCAACATTTGCTGCTCGTTAATATATGATTTTTCCGTATATACTTCTATTTTCCCATTAGGGAAGAGACAAACACTTTGAAAAACCGAATTTGAAAATAATTGCATGTGCTAACCCTAGCGAAAATGAGAGCGTGTTCTGAGCGTTTAGGAACGAACCACGGAGGTGTTCATAAATTGCGAAGAACGCGCTAAGAACACCATCCCAGTGTGTTCGCGAGCGTAAATGTGAATGCCTTGGAGTGATCTCAAACACACTACAGAGCGTTTAGCTACTTTCTCGAGTGTTCGTGAACGCCCTGTGAGTCACAATCTTCAGCGTTTCAGAGCGTTTACGTTCATTTCAGAAAATCCGGTGATGAGCGCGTCCATCAACATAATGTAATATGAACGTTGGGCACTCATCTTGGAATTTGGGAATTTGTCACAATAAAGTTATTTTTATAAATAAACTTTGTGCCCTTAAAGACCTTTGACGTTATTATTTTATTACTTCGCATAACGGTAATCATATATATCGAATAAATTCTTACTGGCTAGGGGGTTCGATCTGAAAACCTTTCACGCAGGAGACTTACACTCTACCACTACTCTATTTCATATCTGGATTAACTAAGTGTATTTATGCTTTATAAAGAGTGTAGTCGCTTCGTTAGATATGGCTCTGCTCTTAGTACTCGATTTCAACATAGCTGACGTTTATGACCTAAGGCTGATGATTTATAAGCTCATATCTGACGTCAGGGATGCATATACGGCTTTTCTTTATAACACATTATTATTGGCTTTCTAATATACATTATTTCGAAGTAGAATTGAGAAAGAAATAAGATTGACCCAATTTTCATGCCGCGTTAGGCCACACTATGGATGCTATTATTAATTTATTATCAATATTGAATATGCATTTGGGAAACTAGACACCCGGAATTCACGGCTCGCAAGCGACGGATTTGGATTTTTGTGCTGTGTGGGTTGGCATAAAGAAATAGAAAGGATGCATTTATTCCCTTGAAGACTACCGGAAAGAAAATGGCTGTGTTTTCACTAAATGCACAGATGAAGATGGACCGCTAAAAGATATCCATTAGATGACTATTAGATATTGATGTTTGAGGATTGGGTGCGCTTTGTTATTTCTCAGAAGCTTATTCTCACAATAAATTTGTTAGTGGAGTTGAAGTTATTCTCACAATGGATTTGCCATCAAAATAGTAATACTGAATCATGGCTTTTGGAGCGTTCCAACATGTTTCAAAACATTCTCGGCAGCGTTCATCTGCGTTCCATGACAGCTCAGTCGGACAGCGTTCTTGAGTGTTCCAGAACATAAATGCAAACACTCTCAGTAGGCGTTTTCTCGGGCGTTTCAGACCTAGGTCTTCGGAACAGCGTTTACGAACGCATGAGAACAGTGAGGGAAACACAGATTAACATGGATGAACATCAACAAACACTATGAAAACGCCAAAGAACGCACAGGAACGTTAAAAGAACACCTGTAAACGCACTCCAGCAGCGTTATCAGCCTCCTTCATTTTCGCCAGGGAAATTGTTAGATACTTTTTTTAGAAACATTTTCCAGAAAAATTTTTTCTGTTCTCGTCAACGTCAATTTCGCATGGTATCTCATGGGGTGAAATGAGGGGTTGAATGACGAATATTTAAATATCCTCCAGTCGACCGCTAGATCTGCTGTCACCCAATTCACATTGAAAAGGGCTGTTAACCAAAATTTACATTCATGATAATATAATCTATCGAATTCATAAATTTTCAAAGCTCTTCCTTGCGAGTCCAAATATCCTGTTTTATAATTTGAAAATAAATGGATCGCCTTGCACTCATCGCCCCACTGCAGAAATAAAAAAAACAATTAAAATATGCTCAAATTGGCAACATAAATCAAGCTTCTAAGGGACGAATTGGGGCCTCCCGTATGTAGTCCTCTTGGTGTGAATCTCGAGCCATTTGTATCGAAAAAAGCCGCGAAAAAGTAATGCAATAGACGTGGGACACGAAATTTAAACGTTTCCCTGGCTAAGGTTACTTTAAGAAAATGAGGCATTGAAGGGTAAACTGACCGCACGTTCTCATGGTAAAATAATTCGCGTCTCTATAAGTGGAGTGAGATCTCACTTCATTTAATACAAGAACTGCCTCCATGAGTAATGCGATAGCCATGAAACCCGATATGGAGACACTTCCCTGGCAATATAAATCAAGCTTCTACGGGACGAACTGGGGCCTCCCGTATGTACTCCTCTTGGTGTGAATCACGAGTCATTTGTATCGAAAACAGGCACGAAAAAGTAATGCGATACACGTGGGAATACGAAATTTGAACTTTTCCCTGGCTAAGGTTACTTTAAGAAAATGAGGCATTGAAGGGTAAACTGACCGTTCGCTCTCATGGTAAAATAAGCCGCGTCTCTATAAGTGGAGTGAGATTTCATTTCATTTTACACGAGAACTGACTCCGTGAGTAATGCGATAGCAGCGGTAACCCGATATGTAGACACGTCCTGATATGGAGACACGTCCAATTAAAGGCTTGGCCCTCGACGAAATAGACATTAATTTAAATGATGAGATCCCTATTGAAGATGATGGAGTTGAAAAAGATGATGATGATAATAGGAATATGAGCGATGTAATCGATGATTCATTCTCAAGTTTCGAGCTAGAAAAAGGGAATGAAACCAGATCACCCAATGTTTCCCCTTGTACTTCGAAAAAAACTTAAAGGATACTCGTCCCAAGGACAGAGGAGGAAAAACATATTGTGGCATCATGTTTTAAGAAACACATACAAAACAAAATACCCCCGAAGAAGAGAACTTGGTTAAAAATTAAAGTTTTTATACAAAACATTTATAAAAAGATGGATTAGTTATGTACAATGATATTGTAAAAGTAAATTTCAAAGGCAAAATAGCCTAAGCAGAGTTTTGAAATACTAGTTTAACCCAAAGTGAGTTTTTGTATTACTCAATTTTTTTAATATATCAGTACATTTTTTTAAATCAAATTTTGCGGTTTCTTTGCTCATAAAAGTTTGCCTCATAAAAAATTGTACCACTGATTTTGATCCACAAGATCAGTTATTTAATTTGTAAATTTCATTGATCTTGAGAATTTTATTGTAAGGCTTTAATTCTAAATCAAAGGGTGTTTGCTTTTTCCTCAAAGTGGCATATTTAGTTGATAATCCAATATAATATTGCAGTAGTGATAAAATAAACTGCATAACCCCTTCAATGCCAATGTATTTATTTTGAATATTGACAAAAATTTTCCTCTCTGCAGAAGTGAAACCCGAATTAATTAATACTGCTTTCCAATGTTTATCCTCATAGAAAGGTGACTTTAATTGATGGTATTAAAACCTTTGGCTCAATTATATGTACAATTTATCCTAATCTTACTTCAGCCAATAAGTTTTGAAAACTGCGTTACTCTTCACTATCCATAAGTTCAGGCTACTATCCATAAGTTCGGTAGCTACTGAATCCGCGACCAATTTTCCAGCTAAAGATACACCAGCAACTGAGATTTTAAGGAAAAGGATGTCGGTAAAGAACCAAATAATGGGGGTAAAGTAAGTGGTTTTTAAACTTTTTTCTAACGGAAATCTGACCATGTACTCAAAGATACCAACTTAAAACCGCCTTTACCGTGAAAATAATTATCGTTTGTTAATTTTTTCTACTGTGCGGAATTGAATCTTCTTTATTAAAGCCTCGGCAGTAGTTCCCCATTGTTAAAGTTTACCAGAGCCTATCTATATTGCCTAACACTATGCCATTATAAAATCTTTCCCCCGGATTATCTCCTCCCGCCCCACGATTTTGTGGAAATGCGTCTGTAAGGTAATGCAGGAAGTGAGATTTTTAACGAGATTTGGCACCCTATTGCATTTTAAGTGGCAGTATGGCAACAAATAAAAGTTGTTCCTCACCTCTCTTAAGCTTTTCTGCTTTCAGCATCCCATTGTTTATATTATTTTGAAATTCAGGGCCTAGGGTTATCTTCCTGTTTTCAGGTCCAGTAAAAATGCTTTCCTTTAGACGTAGCTCTTCACTATATGCTGTGAAAATATTTCCACTTAGTACTAGCAACCACTTTCATATTTTATCAGCGTTTTATCAAAATTCTTAATCAGGCATTACTTGATAAGCAAAGGAGGGAGAAGCATTTCCTTCGGACCAACTAATGGATAGTAGAGTAAATTGTAATTTTCTAGGTTATAAATTCTTCTTTAAGCCACAGTTTTTCAAGGAAGAGATATTTCCCGTCTTTGCTGTCCCATAAATATTAGAATAGTTATATTTTTTGTGAAGTCATGGAAGTTGTGAAAAGTGAAGTTAAATTTTAAGCCCCCACCGTAATTATACAAGTTCTGATTCGCGGCCCACGTCATCGCGTTGTCATCACGATGAACACGTATTGTCCTTGGCTTTATAAAAAGCAAGGGTTTTGGCATTCTTCTTCTTAAATGAAGTAAAACTTACTCTTTTATTGCATTTTATAAGGAAAAAGAATATAATTTAGCATTATATTGACTCATGTATTTCATGGTAACATTTTAATGTGTTTTAGTGATAGAAGTAATGCCAGCAAATATCAAATCCCTTTCTAACTTAGGAAGATTAATTGACCCCTTTTTCAGCCGCTTGTGTCTCATTTATTTATTATTTTTCACGTAAATTATTGCATTTTAATTAAATTGAACAACTATTCTAAACTTGAAACGCGAAACTACTGGGATAATGATAAAAACAGTTTGAGAGTCATTCACGGATATCGCGTGTCCACACATAATGAAATAAAACGGCGAATTTGGTGGAATGTGACATGATGGAAACTTATTGATTTACAAATCCTTATTAGAATACCAAGTGCATTGTGAGAGAAATATTTGTATGCATGTTGCTTAAACCGTGTCGGATAGTTTTATTGGAAGAATCTTCGTGTAGTATTGGGAAAATCTTCGATCTTTTCCCTGCAAATCGATTTCGTGACACAGTGCTGCGTGATAGGCCACCGCGGACTTACCTAGTTGACTGCGCCAGGCAAAATCCTCTCTCGCTTTCCTCTAGGCGTGTTTATCGCATCCCGATACAAAACTGAAATACATGAATGAGGAGCAAAAAAGATATTGATTTCAATAAAACTTGGCTAAGTATGCTCCTAGTGATACAATGTTTACCCCTATGCTGATTATAATCGTTGTTTGGCAGTTGTAGTACATTTAGTCAATAGTAGTTAATAGTTACGTGCAACACGTTCACCCATTTTATGCAATAGCAGCTATAAACTGCAAAAATGACAAGCGAGAGCGAAGTTTTCATGATAGATAAATTTGGCAACAGTGCAGGAAGGCAAAATGATATCGCAGTGGTAGTAAATATACAAAATGGATTCCAAATTGATGATCAAATGTAAAAAATATACTCTGGACGCCATAATGATTGGTTATGAAAGGATGCCAAAATGTTACCTGTCTGTACGGATTCAAGGTGCACGTATATCTCCTGTAAAAAAATAGTTGTCGCAAAACAAAATAGTACACAAGGGCGGAAATCACTCGGTTGTTCTACATACGCGATAAAATAGAAATATATATAAATATTTCTGGTGGATGCCAAAATGTTGCAGAGTGTAAGGAAGGCAAAATGATAGCGGGATGTATATATATATATATATATATATATATATATATATATATATATATATATATATATATATATATATATATATATATATATATATATATATATATATATATATATATACATATATATATATATATATATATACACGATGTGGATAGGATGGAGGAGATAGACACACAAAAAAAGAGACGATCACACTTACATAGCTAGCTTTCGGAACTATTCCGTCTTCAAGGCGTATCACGGAACAAATGTCGTGTGCGCTGGTGAGGATAGGGGTAGGAGGGGCGGTAGGTTAGGGGAGTGGGGATGGGGGAAGGGGAAGGGGTTTTTCCCAGCGGTTGACGAACGGTTCTTGAAAAGGGGAAATTTTTACCAGCTCGTGTCTTGGCCGGAGAGAGCGGAAGGGGTCGCAGTGAGGGTGGGGGGGGGGAGAGGGAAGGGAAGGGGGTAAATGGAAAACAACGGGGAGCGTGCGATTAATGTATTTTATTTAATCCGGGCGCGGCGTACGATTTTAGCAACCAGATTATGTCCAGCTCCTTCTGGCGCACTTCAATTAACGGGGCGTCCGGGGGAAGGGAGATCAATATTGCCACCTCAAAGCACTTGTCAAAGGACAAGCCATGCTTCCGCACATGAGTAGGGACGGGGAAAGTGGAAGATGGGTCTTTACAGGTGCACCGATGGTTATTCATTCTAATATTAAGGGGTGTAATACATTCGCCCACATAAAAACCGGGACATAGTTTACATTGTAACACATAAACTAAGTTGTGGGAGTCGCAAGAGCCGGAGGCTTTGATGTCGAACGGCGTCTCTGTGTTAGGACTCTGAAATGAGGATAGGGGGCGAAACATGTTGCACGTTTTGCACCGTGGTTTGTTGCATCTCTGTGTGGTGGGACGGGGAGTGTCATTCGATGTACCCTCTCGCGAAGAATTGGAGCGAAGAAGATTGGCTAAGTTAGGTGGACGTCTGAAACATACTGTGGGGCATTTGGGTAGGAGATTGGCTGTCGATCTGTTAGTATCTAAAATTGGGAATAAGTCTTTGAGGATGGTCTTGAGTTTTTGGACGCCAGGAAAATATGTGATGTGAAGATTTAGGGCGTCCAGGGGGGTGTCTTTTTTACTTGGGGTGAAATTAGCAGAGGAGGGTACAATACGTTTTTTTAGAAGTGGCTCGGGATAATTTCTATTGGATAAAGAATTGTGAAGCTTATCAAGGTATTCATGAAGTTTTTCTTTGGAGTTGCAAATCCGGTGGCCACGGATCGACAGCGAATAAGGAATTGAGTGCTTAGTGTGTTTGGGATGGCAGCTGTTGTAATGCAAATACAGTTGTTTGTTGGAGGGCTTGATATGGACCGAAGTCTCAAAGGTGTTATTATTTGTGATGGAAATGTCTACGTCGAGAAAGGTGATTTGAGAAGGAGAAGTGGCCGATGTGAAGCGAATGGATGAGAACTGATTTAGAGATTTGAGGAAGTTCGCTAGGGTATCCTCGCCGTGGGTCCATATGATGAAAATATCATCAATGAATCTAACCCAGAGCTCCGGTTGTAATTCCTGGGTGGCGAGGAAATCACTTTCGAGCTTTCCCATGAAGAGATTGGCATAAGAAGGGGCCATTCTTGTGCCCATAGCCGTTCCCTTGGCTTGAAGAAAGAAACGCCCATTGAAAGTGAAGGCGTTGCGTTTCAGAATGAATTCAACTAGCTTGATAAGGAAGTTGGTGGAGGGAATTCGAGGGTGATTTCTTCTCGAAAGGAAATGGGATATGGACTCTAGACCTTCATGGTGAGGAATCGAGGTGTACAATGAAGTGACATCCACCGTAGCCATGATGACGCTTTTGTTGGAGGGAATATTTACTGCTTTCAGGATGTCTAGGAAGTGATAGGAATCACGAAGGAAGGAAGGGAGTTTAGCAACTTTAGGCTGCAGGTGATAGTCCACGAAGGCCGATATGCGCTCCGTTGGGGAATTGCAGTTGGAGATGATAGGGCGTCCGGGGACGCCTTCTTTGTGTATTTTGGGAAGGAGATAGAAATACGGGGTTTTGAAGTGAGTGGGCGAGAGAATATTGATGTCGGACTTGGAGAGTCCTTCATCAGGGCCTGTTGAAATTAAGAAGTCATGTATTTCCGCTTGATACGCCGCAGTTGGATCCTCTGTGAGTGGGAGATAGGAAGAAACATCACCGAGTTGTCGCATTGCTTCGGCGACATAATCCTCCCTATCTTGAACCACAACGGTTGATCCCTTATCCGCTTTACTGATGGTAATGTTGGGATTGCGGCGGAGGCGACTGAGAGATGATAATTCCTCTCTGTTAAGGTTTGGGGCAGGAGTGAGGGAATTGAGAAATTGAGGATCTGACACACGATTTAAAAGTTGGTTGCAGAATACCTCGATTGGGTGATTATTGGCCAAAGGTTTAGGTTCATAGTTGGATTTAGGACGAAATTTGTTGATGGCGGGGTTTAAATTTAAAGTGTGGCCGTCGTTTTGTTTCCAAAAGTGCCGCCATTTGAGGTTTCTGCAGAAACTGATGACATCCGAGAGTAATTGTATATGATTGACTTTGGGAGTCGGTGAGAAAGTGAGTCCTTTACTTAAAACAGAGACATCATTCTTAGTGAGTGCAGTAGAGGAAAGGTTGAGAACATCTGACTCTTGCCCTCCGTCAGGTATGGAGTGGCCGTGGGGTGGTGGGGGTTTGTATTTAGGAGGGGTTGGCGGCCCCTTGGGCGGCGCCGGGAGGTTGAATAAGGTGGCGAGATCTGGTCCAAGAACAATAAATATTTCTTTATCTTTATATTGTTACGATTTTGGGGTTCCTCAAATAACTCACGACGTGGCGACGAAACTAACCACTCCATCTGCATTTTTCTTTACGTTCGACTCCAAGGTCGTTCAATATCGATTGTATTCTTCCTTCGATACAGGTCTTCGCAACGCAAACAAGTCCGCCATTAATGTGATTAATTCAATGTATTTTCCTTTAGCATAGCATAGAATGTTGAACATTTTTGAAGGCTTGTTAGATCATTTGTGTTCGAAATGACGGCTGGCGCCGCTTATCGCAGGTTTTCTTAGGTGTGCAATGGTAGCAACTGCTCAATAAACACACTAATGGCGGCCGTGTGGTGGAAACGGCTGCGAAGACCCATATCGATGGAGGTACGGATATATCGAATCGAACGACCCTGGTTCGTTACTGCTCAACAACTCTCCCTAACAACCACATTTTTTTACATTTATATTCATATTAGTCTACCTACGTTGCTGATATTCACGTATATTTATTAATCAATTTATGTCAGTTTCTTCATTATTCATATCCCCTCTCCCGGAGCTCTTCGAATCTCCGTGGACGATTCGTCACAATACATTATTTATTTGTTAAAATTAATAAGATTCCGCATTCCCAGTGAAAACTATGGTAACATTAAAAAAATCCAAAGTACTGAGTAACCGAAGCGCGTTGCAAGAGTTACTTGCCTTATAATTTAAAAAGATTGTGGTTATTCTTGCTGTGGTTTTGAATTTTCAAGCATGAACAACTTGGGTATTTGTTGAAATTTTTTCCCGTCGAGGAGAAGATGTCATATTTAACCGCCAGAATGGCTTCCGACTATTTATTCACCCATAATAATAGAACGACCCATTTGCCAAAGATCTTTTTCTCGTTGCTGGGACAAGGTTGTGGAACAGTATTCCTAAAGACAAAAGATTTGACCTCACTGTTAATTTTTGAGAATAAAACTTTCTCCACCTCTTTATGTCCTAGAAAAGGAACTATAAGAAATATTCTCCCCACAAATTATCGTGTGTTAATTTATTGTTTCTGTATTTAATATTTTCCCACTTTTTACGAACAATTAAATACGTAAAATATAAGCTCCATTACTATATTGTATTTTTTGTATGTTCTTAGAGGACGATGAATGCCAAAGAACAATGAATATTTATGTATTTTACTTTACAACCCCTAATTCGTCAACTTTCTCGTGGTACCCTAATGTAGTTAAAGAAAGAGGAGGCATAACTAAAGTGTTTGCTATTTCGGTCGTCAAGCATACAGTTTGATGACGTTATGCCCCTTTCACTGAACAAAATTGAGGATGCAGACGAATTTTTATAGACAGCGCCGTAGTAAAAAAGCGAATCATCATCAACATCCAGAAATATATACAGTAACGCTCTTTCTTAGAGTACGTATCGTGCTTACTCAATCAATATGTTTAAGAGATAACGGTTTCCTTTGAACGCCATTCTAAATCTTGACTTCTGCTGTCGATCGCATCTGACAGATGTACCTTTTGATCACTCTTGATTATTCCGCTGAGTGAAGCTCTGCTGAATTAAGCGCGCATTTGCGTTCAAAACGTCGGGGAGATTCATTTCACGTCCTCGTCTGAATATCTCTCCTTGAATTTCCCAGGAATTGGCAACCCTCTCTCTCTCTCCCTCTCTCTCTCCGCATTGAAATTTCTCAGAACGAAATCCCTTTCACGGTGACTGCCCAATATGCCAACCCTCATTAATTGTTGTAGATGTAATTGGTTACCGTTGAAACAATAAGGAACTTTTGGAGTGGAAGGCACAAGATGAGTCACTCGGAATCCATTAATGGAAAAGCGGGAAAATGGGGAATAATGCTGAAGAAGGGTGCTGCGGTCTGGGATGTTAGATAATATATACTACGGCAAGAGTAGCGTGGCGGCAGACATCGCTTCGGAATCCACCCGAGATTGCGTGATGCAATTTTTGGCACTCATGTGTTCAGTCATGCTATGACCTGAGATAAATATTTGTCTATTTGGAATGAAGAAATCGTGAAAAAATATCAACGAATAGATGACCAGAAATCTAATATAAGCGCTGTAGAAATAATGCGGGTAGGCCTTAAAAAAAACTGGCGGGACTGTGGGGATCAGTAGCTATACACCAATGGGTAAAACTCACTAAAATATCCACCGTTTCGTTGTTGTACCACGTGACTCCTTAGTTACGTGCTTGTAATTATTCCGGGTGGTTTCAGACACAATCCGCCAGCACTGGAAGTATCACAAGGTGTCGTCTTGATCCATTTTCATTTTTGACAAACCATTAATCCTAAGTGAATCTTCCCAGCTCTTTCATATTTCTTGGCTTAAGTTTTTTTAGCAGGAGGATATAATATGAAAATAAGAACCTCGTAACGGCAGTAGTTTTTAATGTACATACATTAACTTATACCTATTGGTTACAGGGGGTCATTTTGACCCCAGAGTCTCTCTCTCCTAATTTATTCAAGCTTTGTCATCATAGAATCGAGTTTTATAGTACCTTATGACATGTATTGTCTGACATGACAGAAGCAATGTAATGAAAGAGATACATCGCCAAACAGATAGGAATGAAAACTCGTTCCATCCGCGCACAGTAAGCGTCCGCAATAAAATCTGAGCTCCAATGCATACACTCCCCTAAAACGTATCGCAATTTCACCTCCCGAAACCTAATCCCTTACATCTTTACACGGCTGGTGTCCAAACACCCCCTGCCACACGCTCACGTGGTGGCTCGCAGGGTAATATGCAGATGTAGGCTATGAACTGTTCGGTAGCCAGACGTTATCACCATGCTATATGTTGAAATGGCGAATTTTAGTTCGTTGATATACATTTTTAGGCTTTGAAAACAATGTACAAAGATGAAAAAAAGCTTTTTTTTAACAACAAGCGTATTATTTTAATTAAGAACGTCAAATATTCTGTATAAAACAAAGTATATATAAAGGACTAATCGACCGCTGTATGTACTAATGGGTGTACACTAATCGCAGTGAGGTACTTGAGTGCAAGAGGAGATTTCATAGCGGGTGATTATGCGTGGTGAATGTCAAGATAAAAGGTTAAGCAGAGAGAGAATAGTGACGGCATTGCTCATTAGCGCCGCTCATCTTCGATATGACGATAAGGATCCTGAGGGAATGGTGACACTGTGAATGCCGGGAGCAAATATAATCGCATCGCAGATTGTCGTTTTCTTCCCTCCCAAGAATTTCAACACAAAAAAAGCCTTCTTTATCACCCTCTTAAAGTCTTTATATCTTACACTCTGTTACCGGAGAAATTTCCTCTTCCCTCTTTTGTTCGCCGTAACATCCTCATCTCCACCGCTGTCTTCAAAAGACTCCAACGTCTTGAATCGTCCACTTTACCCCTTCTGTGCTTCCCCCTAGTTCTCTCCTTCAATGCGCGTTATCTTCCCATACCAATTCAACATGTCTTCGCATGTGTCCAGAAACAATTTAGACCCTTCTTCTGAATGCTCTACTTCAGGGCTGAAAATTGCGCATACTCAGGTATTCTTGATATCGTATCGGGTAAAGGGTATTATTTCGTATGCGATGAATGAATCGCATTATATGGGATCCGTACGAGGAAGGTATGATAAAAGAATTAGATCGCGTGCAAAGGAGATCCGCTAGGTTTGTTAAAGGCCATTATGATAATTGTATAAGTGTTACGAGTTTTATAGAAGAACTAGGATGGGAATTACTATCAGAACGCAGGTTAAAATTTAGGTTAAACCTTTTAAATAAATTCTAAACAGAGTTGTTCACAGATGACGTTAGATATATATTGAGAACCCTTGCGTATTATACTAGGTTTGATCATATTAACAAGATTAGAGAGGTAGATTGTCGTACCGATAGATTTAAAGTGTCATTTTTCCCGCGTACTATAAGAAAGAACAATAGGCAGCGTAGCAAAGGGATAGGTAGGTGAAATATAGTTAGAATAGTCTGTAGTGCATGATGCAAGTAATAACAACCAATAATCCCTTTCTTATTATGTAGAAACTAACCACCTAGCTGCTAGTGACCCCATTATCTAGCATGCCTTCATTAAATATCCTAGTTGCATGTCAATAGTGCATGTTTGGTGATCTTCACCCCCTGCCACACACCCTCGTGGTGGCTCGCAGGGTATTACGTAGATGTAGATGTATGCATACATTACATGCTCGTTATACCCACATGCGTGCCCACTATCACCATTGACGCATTAGCTATTATATATTTCTATTATCTTCAAAATATTGATATTATTTGCCTAAATTTATTTGCTTTCATTAATTTTTTCAGATTCATCAATATTTTTTGCTTAATCTTCTTTTTAAAAAAACAGCACCATTTTAATTTTTTTTCGTGATATTTTACTCACTTTTCAACAGCTGGTTTGTTGATAACTTATGATTTATTCGTTATTGTTAAATATTTATCTTTACTTTATTACTTCTTCACTTATTCATTTATTATTTCTTTTATTTACATTTGTGCGTGGGTTACCCTTTTTTTAATATTATTTTCAAGCATTGCTTTTTCAGAGTTTGAATTATGTCTCTTCAGTTTTTCCCAGTTTACACATTCACGTACGAGCGCTGGTGTTTACTTTCAATGGGTTCGCCAAGGATAACACCTCCGTATTCGTTACGTTTTTCCTACGAATTCATATGCGTATGCAGATATATTGCAGTCATAGCTGGAAATCGCGATGAACATCAAAGGTCGCTAAACTTAATGGACCAAGTTCTCCAGGAATGAAACATGAAAATCAGTGAGACGAAAACCAAAATCCTAGTGTGTGTGGAAGAGAGAAGCTTAATTAGAAGTCATCCTGAGAAGATAGAAATTAGAGCAAGAGGATTCCCTAACCTATTTCGGAAGCACCATCTCGGTGGGATGGAAGAAGTACAATGGACATCAAGCGGAGAATAGCCCAAGCTGAGAAGGCGTTGATGGGAAAATGACCACTGCTGTGCTCAATGAAGTTAGGACTATAAACCTGGAAAAGTATGTGAAAACATTCGTATGGAGCGTAGCACTCTATGGATCGGAAGCATGGACCCATGAATGTACATTATGGATTGTTGACTCGTTGCCATGTTGACTGTATTTACATTCGAAATGCCATCTTTCATCACTAGGCGGCGGCACAATCCAAAAAGTTGCTTGTTTACGGAATTCTAGACAACAGTTTTTGGCAACGAGATCACAATCCATAATATATATTCACGATTAAAACCAATGTGGTTGCTTACGTGCGCTGAACCATAGAAGAGTTTAAGATAGTCGTATCCACGATGTGAAACCATTCATGTGGAGGGTGGCACTCAAAGGATCGGAATCTTGGACCATCGGAAAAGCTGGCCAGAAAAGAAAAGAAGCCTTTGAAACCTGGTGCTGGAGGAGGATGCTGAAAATAAAAGTGGACGGAAAAATAAGAAATGATGAAGTGTACCGAACAGTAGAAGAGGAAAGGACTATGTGAGACACCATAGAGAAGTGAAGAACAAAATGGATTGGACACACTTTGAGACACAATGGATTTCTGAAGGACATAGTTGAAGGCAAAATAGAGGGTAATGTTCCCAGAGGAAGACCAAGGAATAAGTTCATTGACCAATTAAGGGAGCATTAACCATTAGGGAGCAAATCAACTAATAATATTAACAATGACAAACGATACTTGTTTCTCTTTCAAATTTCGGATCCAATGACCAATCACTCGTCATTCCTGACTCTTCTCCTCTATCTCTCTCTTCACCTCTTTCCTGAGCAATACTCGCGGAGGGATTACTTTGTGAGATTGCATTATTGATAGATAGGTTTTCTACAACTCTTGAGACTACTCGTAAAAGAGCAAGATGTGTACTCAAAAGTTTAGATGCTGGAGGAAACAATTTTATTTCTCTGTTCCACTTCAATATTTCCTCACAGGCATCGATCTGATATCTAGACACGTGGATGTGACCAGAAATAATCTGGACTCCTTGCCTTGGTATCATTATTTTAACCTCTTTTATAGGAGTCTTTCCCGGAAGAGATAAAAATGGTTCCCGGATTAATTTTGTCTTTGAGATTGCATTTTCTCAGCTTTCTTCTCTCAGTAGAAAGATCGCTGTGAAAATGAAATGCAGTGCTGCTGTAATGTAGACGATGACGATAGGAAGAAATCGATCTGAAATGGTTGAGGAATACTGGCGTAATTGTTCCTTCAAATTGTCCTCAACCTTGGAAAGGCGAATTATTTTTTATGGTGGAAAGTAACTTGAAATGAATATTTCCTCGTTTAGATCTTGATATTCGCATTTCTCTCCACCATTCCTGCGTCGAGGCAGGTGTCACCTCGCGTATTAAGAGTTTGCACATGTTCCGCAGCCTTTCGATGTGCACCGCGTAATGAAATCCACTCCTCCTTCCCCTGCCGAACAACAAATGCACCCAGAGAGAACGCGCTCACACGTTTTTCCTCCATTCCCCCCGCACCCGCATCCCGGCAGCACAAATCCCACTCCCCCTCTCGTCACCGCACCTGTCTATACAGCCGCTCCTCCACATCCCTCCCCATCCAATGTACACACCCGCCGCAACCCTTTCCCTCATTGCTTCCGCTTCCTTCTCCCCCAACGCCACCACCGCCGCACTTTACCTCCAACCCTTACACTTCCACACTCTCACACACAAACCTCCCCCTCTCTCTTCAATTTTCCACCCCCCTCTCCCACGAACGCACCATCCCCCCTGCCCACATTGCGTACCCCTTCCATCTTTACTCTCAACCCCTTCCTACCTTCAAATCTCCCCTTCAATGACCCCGCCTCCTCCCGGTCTATCGTCTCCGCTTCCCTCTCTATCTCACCGCCGTCTTCCGCTTCCTGGCCCTCCCACATTCCCGTCTCTCTGCGCTTACTCCGCGCGGCACCGAAATACCCGCAGCTTTGGTGTGATATTTCGATGGTGATGGGAGATGTGTCGTAACATAGTTTTGCCATATCGATTGTCAGATGTATATCTTCGTTAGCTGTGTGAAGGATCATCATCATTGGTTTTTCAATCCTAAGATTGGTTGACTGCAGCCCTATACCCTTCTCATATCAAATGTTAGTTCCCTTACCTCATGGTATCTCTTCTTATGTACTTTCCTCTTTAGTTGGTCCATGAACTTATTCCTGGGTCTTCCGCTGGGGACTTTTCCCTCTATTTTTTCCTTCAATTATGTTCTATACAATCCCATTGTGTCTCAGGGTGTGTCCAATCCATCTGGTTCTCCTTTTCTCTATGGTGTTCCATATGATCCTATCCTCTTCTACTCTTCTGTTCACTTCACCATTTCTTATTTTGTCCGTCCATTTTATCTTCAGCATCCTCCTCCAGCATCAGGTTTCGACGACTTTTTCTTAGTTCTGGTCTGCTTTTCCAATGGTCCATGCTTCCGATTCATCGAGTGCTGCGCTCCACACGAATATTTTCACATACTGTTTCCTTGTTTGTAGTCCTATCTTCTTTGAGCACAGCAGTTGTCGTTTTCCCATGAATGCCTTCTAAGCTTGGGCTTTACTCCGCTTGATGTCCGTCGTACTTCTTCCGTCGCACATGACGGTACTTCCGTGATAGGTGAAGGAATCTACTTGCTCTAATTTCACTCCTCTCAAGATGACTTCTACATTCAGTTTCGCTCTTCCGTATACTAGAATTTTAGTTTACGTCAGATTTATTTTCATGTCGTATTGGTGTGAAGGGTGTTCAGGCCTTCATGGGCTGAAATGAGTTATCATCTGTGACATGTTAGAAAAGTAAAGTTTACTGGATGGTACAGAGTTGTCATCTCAGGTATCTAAGAAAAATAAAAGACATCCACCGCGACAGTGGCTTTGTAATCACGACTTTGTCTAATGTGCTACAATGTAGACTTGAGGCCTGAACATCTAGTTCGCATAAAACCCCCCTCGAAATTCGCAATGGAGGAAGATGGCTTGGTGGTGTAATTGGATAACACACCTCACCGGGAATTGGGAGATCCGGGTTCGAATCCTGGTCAAGTCAAATGATTTTTTCATAGCGAATTTCAACCCTGGTGTATATGCACCCGTGCGAGTGACTTCGTACCACATAATTTTTTACATGCAATGTTTGGAAATTTGTCAATTTCGTCGTTTTAATAACGAAAATGTTGGGTTTATCCACCGCGATAGTGGCTTTGTAAGCACGACTTTGTCTCATGTGCTACAATGTAGACTTGAGGCCTGAACATCTAGTTCGCAGAAACCCCCCTCAAAATTCGCCTAGAAGGAAGATGGCTTGGTGGTGTAATTGGCTAACTTAAAATAGTAAATTAACAGTTACCCTCTTCAGAGCATGAAAAGGCATGGCTGCTTAACGTTTTTTAATAGTATTTTATATCAAAAAGAGATAAAAAAACTAAAATATGTAAAATATATTCACGTATGTGTCTAAAAAATACTTTTAACAAAAATCTATTTTAAATGTATGTGTCTTTGGAGCGGATCTTTTTTTGTCCTGTATGCTAATGAATGTACTGTAATATGATATTGTTATAAAATAAAATCATTGGAACAACACACCCGACCGGCAATTGGGAGATCCGGGTTCGAATCCCGGTCAAGTCAAATGATTTTTTCATAGCGAATTCCAACCCTGGTGTAAAAATAAAAGAGTTAGTGGATGGTAATAAATTCTCTATGCCATCCAGTAGATCATAATTTTTTAGCAGCCTGAATTGATAACTCATTTTAGCCCAATTTGGACCTCACACCATTTACGAAACAAACTCAGATATATTTTAATGCGGCATCACGCACGTGAAGTTGCTTTAAGGCGACTTTCGCTGAAAAAACCTTACAAGTCGCTTACCGGCGATACTGAATGTGTAAGCCCGTATATTCCCGGAGCTATGGTGTCGATTGATGTAGTATTTGACCGCTGTCTGTACTTACAAGTAAAATAGAATGGATTCTATTTTTCACTCAAGTAGCATTTCGATTTTGCGATAAAATCGCATCGCATTCCGTGACTTCGTAGTAATATGGTTGCATGCGAAGATTAAGGATGCAAACTATTTAAACGACGAATGAAGTATTATTATGAGAACTCATGGTCTTGGGAATTATGGCGTCTTTCTTGTAAAAATTCACTTCTCATCGAGAATTTAGATCAGGCCTCTTCGCCACTTCATTTCCGCGTTAGTAAGCAATCCCTCCAATGGCCTCCCTCATCTTTCATCAATTTTGTTATAACTCCGACTTAATTCGATGTTCGATATATCGCGTCAATCACGTCGCAAAACTTACTTCCCTTCGTGAATGTCGTTCAGAACTCTACTCCGCCCCATATCGCGTTCGTATGCATTTCCCCTAAAGACCGCTCATCTCTCATCGATTTTGTTAAAAATGTGATGTAATATGATGATCGATATATCGCGTCAATCGCGTCGCAAAATTCACTTCCCTTTCAAGAACGTTTCCAAGACTTTATCGCCACATCATACTACACGTATACATCCTCTCCATCTGCGGATCCCTTAACTCATCGATTTACATAAACTGCGATATAACTCCATATACGATATATCGGGTTCGATATAATCCAATTTTAGAAAAATCGTGGCAAACTCGTTGCAAAATTTACTTCCCTTCGCGAATGTCCATGCATGCTCTCTCTCCGTGGCTCCATTAACTCATCGATTTACTTAAATCTGCTATATAATTCGATTTTCAATGTATCGTGTCAATTGCGTCGCAAAAGTCACTTCCCTTTCGCGAATATCGCCCAGACTTCTTTGCTACTTCATACTGCGCGTATGAATCCTCTTTCTCCGTGGATCCCCTCCGTCACCTCTTCATTTTCCTTCAAAAATTCCTCTTCCTCCTCCGCCTCCCTCCCATCCCCGCCACCCCCGTCCAATCTCCCGCTCTTCCTCTCGCCGCACCCCACAACACCCAGAGCACTTCCCGCCGCCTCTTATACGCACCCACCCTCTTCAGATTTCCCCCGAAGTTCCCCATAGCGTCCCTTCCTCTTTTGCAGCAGCAGCAGCGACCCTCCTCCCCCCCCATCGAAAACACACCACACCCCTTACTCTTACACCCGCCTCTTTCCTGCTTTCTATCCCACCCCACCCCCACATCGCGCAAGTATACTCCGCGAACCCAACCCCTTTTTACCCTAGAGTCTGCTCTTCCACGCCACCCATCGCTGTCGTTTTGTTGTGTTCGTTCGCCGTCATAAGTTATCAATCGTGTACGTGTTCGTCTGTCAGTCACTCTCGCTGACTTCCGAAAATATGTCGAGACGAAGAATGGGTGGGAGATTGAAGGGAGAGGGGTGTGGTAATAGCGTTTTTTTATAAATAAAAAGTGTTGCTTCTGAAATCCGGTGGGTCCGCCGTTCGCGTTGGGGTAATTTTTTTATTTTAGGGGAAAACATACCGATGTCCGCTGCAATGAACGTAGTTCATTCACTCGCGTATTAGTCTCTTTCAGTGGCCGCGAAAATATATTCCCCGGAGTGTATATTTTTTTTCTGCTGGGAAGTGGTGTATTCGGGCGGTAACGGATTTCCCGACCGTTAACCAGGAGTTTTCACGTTTTCCCTCCCTCCTCCCTTCCTCCTCCCCCCACCCCCCCAACTGGAAAAATATTCGCTGAATATCGAAAAAAATTATCTCATTAACATTTATTTAAAATAATTTTATCTGTCTCATTGATCTCGTAGTATTCATTGCATTTTTATGTATGTACTTTTCAAGTTTTTTTCTCTTATTCAATTGCCTTATCGGTGACTACTTTCCGTCGTCGCCGCAGTTGCTGTTGTTTTTTCATCACGATCCCTTACGTGGCTTGAGAAATACCTTGTTTGGTTCACTTTGAACTTCTTATATCCCCTGTCATACGTTTCCCAAGGTTAGTTATGCACACCCTTTACCATCACTGTCTTCTATAACCTTCTCCTCGGCCTCTTCCAGATCTCCTCCAGAAGTTTATTCTTCTTATGGCCGGTTGCAAGAACATTTGGCAATGGAACCAACAGTTATGAGTTCCATAAAGTCATAGAACTTCATAAATATATTCTGGTTGCACATCTACTAGTTACTTATCTTATTTACCAATAGTTAATAGCTTCGAATTTTGATTTAATCTTCCACCGCTGGATGAAATTTATAAAAGCTTATCGTATAGTTAGTTGCTAATGCAGATAATAGTTTGTTAGTAAGAGTAAACAACCTGGTCATCTGTCTCAAAACAATTCTTTTATCGAGTGATCAAGTCTCTTAGTGGTTTATTGCGGATCCGCCATCTTGGCAAGTTATGGAACTCGTAACTTCATGCCATAAGTTATGTAACTAATAAATTTATCGACGTTTATGCAAAATTTCTTGAATGGTTGATATGGTTTATGGGTCCCATAAATTTATAGAATACACACGTGTCGTTTCTGCAACGCTAGTTGCAACTGCAACGTTCCTGCAATGCACTTCTGGTGATATCTATGACAACGTAAACGTTACAGACATTTTCGAAAATGCTTGGAATGTTTGAATACCTGTTCTCGATTCGTCGCCATTCTTTTTAATATGAAGATTAGTTATTATCAATGTTCGTCAATTTTGACCACTTTAGATGTGTAAGCTGCTATTAGGGAGGATCGTCCTTGACTTCACACATAAATGACTTCACACACTTCTTTGAGCCAACGTTTCGTGGATGTCTTTCCACATCCTCAGGGTTTTGTACAAAATGCAAAACAGCATTTTTAGTAAACTTATAATTTTTCTTACAATTTTAACATGTTCAGTTAAAGTTTCCTGCGGCGAGAAGGTATTCTTTCCATTTTTTCTTCCGAGATTTAGCCGTGTCGTTATTTTTTTCTAAAAACCTTTATCGTCCTCCCTTGGACAACCTTCAAGTCGAAGATAAGAAGAATCCGGAAGAAGAAATGGAAATTTTTATATGTACATAG
Source organism: Ceriagrion tenellum (assembly GCA_963169105.1). NCBI lineage: Eukaryota > Metazoa > Arthropoda > Insecta > Odonata > Coenagrionidae > Ceriagrion > Ceriagrion tenellum. The sequence continues at coordinate 55,551,831 of OY720633.1, read as the reverse complement.
AGATAAAAATCATAAAAATATTTTTTTAAATTGAAAGGGCAATGGCTATTAATGATATTATAAAAATGAAGCCATTTAATTAAAATATTTAGCAATGAAAATCCCTCTGCTCAAATTTTCAACGAATAAACATAACGTATTTGCATGTACATTACTGTATGACAATCAGCTGACGACAGCCATGTAGTAAGGTGTGTGCTTAGTGCTTCAAAGCTAAAATAAGGTTTGTTGTGGTAGTTTCAGCGAAAAGTCATTTCACCAAGAAATGAATGAATTTGGCCTCAATTTTGAGAAATATATCTTACTCTTCCGAAGGTACCAAAAAATTAGCCCCCAACCGGACTACTATCCGATACTTTTGACAAAAAATACCAACCCTTTTACATGGAAAAGGGTACTTGTATGCACTCTGGAGAGACCTAATTAAAAAAATAAGGAATTCATTCAAAAAGGAGGAAATTTCCACCTCCTAGATCTCGTCAAAAAATAGTGTGTGGTTTGCATTTATTTTATTTATTTTATTTATTTTATTTATTTATTTTATTTATTTTATTTATTTTATTTATTTTATTTATTTTATTTTATTTATTTATTTTTTTATTTATTTACACTGCCGCACAATATAGTACACTAGGCCATTTTACGTCGGGTGAACTACAGTAACAACGGACGAGAGACAGATACCCATGTCCTGGGCAGATAATATTCCACCCAGGCGAGACTCGAACTCGCGTCCCTCGGGTTAGCAGGCGAGGACTTTACCCCGCCGCCACCGGGGCTCAACTATTTTTGAAAATAAATCATGTTGTCACCGCAGTATTTTGTTTAGAATCGTAAAAAAAACCTTCTGTTGTAAATGAGTTTGAAATGAACCGCGTGAAAAAATGAGTCTAATTAAGACTTGTGTCTATATTTTTATTTAATTATTCAGAATTTAAGTCTATTAAGAGAAAATTATCGTACCCTTAATAATGTAATTCTTAATTCATGCATCCCACAGATACTAAAATTAAAACGTATTATTCGAATATGGTCTTCATTATGACTAAGGAACTATGTCGCTCAAACTAATGCATCCCGCTATTGTTCCCTATTTGTAGCTAAATCTACTTCTTTTGGTTTCGGCCAACATTAGATCACGTGAGTTAGTATCAGTATTTTCCAGCCTTTATTTCTCGCACTCTTCATGCTCGTTCATTCTCTCGCCCTGCGCTCTCCCTCTTTCCTATGTCCATGGTGTTTTACGTCCTAGCTTTCAGCATGTCTCGGAAACCCATTATGATCTCAATCCAGAATTTGGAAGCGTTCATCTGTTTCCTACTCTCATATTTGCTGCATTTATGTCATTGTATCGGCCTGAAATTGGCATGTCCCCTTTTCCTGTTCTCAAAAAATGAAATATTTTATTGCTTAATCTTCCCTTGTGTTGCAGACGTTTCTGAAAAATTTTTTTCTTGTGGGGTCTAATATTCATCCCATCTGATAAGGTAGTCCCTGGTTTCCTTCTCTTCTTTATGAGCCGTCTCCTCAACGGTCCTTATATCTTTCGCTGAGTTTTCTTTTCTATACCGACTGCAGTCGCGAATTCAATCCTTTCTGTGTTTAGGTCAGACATTTGGCTACCCAAAATACTGTGCCGTCTTCATGCTGCATTTATCTTACTGATCAATAACGTCATGAGTACACATATTTAATGATAACTTTTACTTAACCACAAAAATAACACATAAAAACACGACCCGGGTTTCAATATATAAGTATCATCTTCAGGTGCATAACAAAAGGAAAGAAGGTGACGTGAGGGAGGTGGCTTTTTTTGTGGTTAAGTAAAAGTTATCATTAAATATGTCTATTGAAACATACCATCAAGTTAATAAAGGTACTGTTTTATTTTGTTATGAATACTCACTATAAATTCAGGCTTCACTTCATGGAAGTTCGTAGTATCCATACTTAAAGCATACAATTTTGTACTTTTCCTCAGAATTTTATTTCGGATGGTACGACGTGTTTCACCGACTTGCGGGATCATTGGGTACCAGATGGAATGAATATCTGGTACCTGATGATGCCACAACTCGGTTAAACGAGTTGTGTCATCCAAAATAAAATTCAGTGGAAAAGTACAATATTGTGTTTTTTAATTATGGAAATAACGTCATTGCCTTTTTTTTCTTCTCATTATGTGTTCTCCACTCTGCAAGATATTTAAATTACTCTAAATTCACTCACTTCTTGAAAATGGACCTTGGATCGAATGGAAAAGGACCTTAAAAATGACATTGGTTGTCGAAACCATGGTGGGTGAAAATAAAAAAGGGCGGAATGTGTACTAAGTGAGATATTATTTCATTGTCACGTTTCCACTAAGTTAAGCCTGAAACTGAATTGCTCACTGGACTGCATCCCGATATTCCTTCTTTCCCATGTTACCCTTTAACTGGCCCATTTATTTATCTTCTTGTCTTCCTGTTGTAAACTTAGCTCCAATTTTTTCGTCAGCTATTATTATCTTGAGATATGCATTTCGTCCCAAGGTGTGTCATGGTTCTTCTGACTTACAAAATTCCATATACGTTATTTTTCATCGGCCGTTTCGCACACTTCGAAAATTTTCATTTTTTCAGTCTATTATATCCTCAGCATCCGTATCCGGCTACAGCTATCGATGGCTTATTTTATGGTCAGATTATTTGGTGTTCCAAATCTCAGACGTACACTCCATACGATGGATTTCATGCACTGCTTACTTTTTTCTCACTGCATCCTCTTGAATGACAGCTGTAGTCTTTTCATCATGAACACTCTCCCATCTTGAGATATTCTACTTTAAATTTCAATCATGCTTCTTCCATCCCATTCACATCTACATACTACCCTGCGAGCGGTCGTTAGGGCATGTGGCAGGTTGTTTTAGGGCATCAGCGGTATGAAGATGTAATTATGAGGTTTTGGGAGGTGAAATGGTGAAGTGTATTACAGGTAAGTTTTAAGTGGAGTTCTGTTTTTACTATGGTCACTTGTTGTTCGTGGAAAGAAAGAGTTTTTGTATCTATCTGTTCGGCAATAAATCTATGTCATTTCATCGCATATGTCGGACCTAGAGATGCAGTGTGGCGTCAAAATGATATTCTTTGTGATGCTCTGAAACACGCCTGTTCTGAATTGTCAAGCAGACTATGTCTAGCGCGCAGCCTCCGATTCTCTCGTGGATCGAATTCTAATCCCTCCAAAAGCTGAGAAACTCATTATGTCCGCACTAAGCAGTTATTAATGTGATAAATCCTCGGAGATAAGTGACTTATGGACTCATTTCAGTAGTGTAAATGGTGATAATTACAGCCTCTTGGAGCGTAGTGGAAGCGTCTCCTCAATGTTTCAAAAATGTCGAGGATTTTGAGACCTCAACCGTACCGTCTGATTTTCTACTGGGAAAGCATTCCGTTGCATCCCTGTAACTCACTCACTATTTGTCTCACAGCCGCGTCGGGGAAAAAAATTTTCCTGGGATGGGTTTTGGTAGGAAGTCGATATGATGTTACGTCACCATCCGTTTCATGGGGTGGGTTTTTTTTTAGGGGGAGGGTTCCTTCAACTGTTTTCAACTGTTTCCGAGCCGGTCCATAAATCACATCGCCAGTCGCGTGTGCACGGTTCTGGATTTCGTTTTTCCAGTTTACCTCCTCCTACGCCCCGTTTCCGATTTTTCTTTTTCGAAAATCGGATTTCATTCTCGGTTTCGCCCGCGATTATTTAGAGCTACGTTTCTCCCTTGTTCCGGACGGCCAGTTCGCATTACTTCAAATTTTTTGGCCAGGATAGTTGTTGCAGTGGTTTAAAACCAAGGCTGCATCGGAATCGTAGGCCATATTTCACGTCGCACACATCAGCTAGCTTCTGCGGTGGGGAACGTGTAGTATATCCTTTATGCATGACTACACGTTTAATATTAATGAGAGTAATAATATTCTTAATTCCATCCATATGTATGCACATTTGGTTATTTATGCAAAGTATAGGAACACAAGTACCCCAGAGGAATTACTTGATTTGGGGTTACCATCATCTGAATGTTATTATGGCAGAGCTGGTGCTGACCAATTATCAAACACATTATCTCAAAATAATCTCGTGCTTCTATACCTTATTGTGAATTCATATTATAAAAAAGAAAAAACTCAGGTTATTATGCGTTCACGACAACTTGAGTTTTTACAATAACTTGAGCGATGACAATCAATTAGACAACTCAACAAAAACTCTTATATTTAAGAACCAAAAAATGCATACACCACACATAATAGATGAATTAAATTCACAATAAACAATCTCAAATCAAGCACAACCCCATTTTAGACAGTAGCATTCTTAGTACATTTTTTTACAATATTTCGAAGCAAAAACTAAACTTCCTCGTGACTCATAAGCCATTTTTTAACTGCTCAAGCGAATCCCGATTCTATGTCTTTCTTTGCCACAGTCTTTGGCGGAGTACGAAATAGTTTTGGCCAAAACACTTCACCTGTTTAGTCTTTCTTTGGCAGAATAAATGTCTGAGGTGAATTTGGTGTTCCCGAATACTAGTTATTTTTTTTCCAACTTCTTAACGTCCATTTTTTGAGGGATAAGTATAATACTCGTGAGCTGCACAACATCTAAACAAAAAATATCGGCAAAAGCATACGACTGATTAAAAACCATCTCTCCTATTTCCGTTAATTTTCGATTAACAATTTCAATGTAACATAACATCAAATAACGTGTCATGGGTCCATCTTCAACATTTAATCATCAATGGCTGTATAAAATGAATTGAACCCTAAATTCAGAAAACATGATGGGGAAAGTCAAACAGTAATGAGATTTATAACATTTTACTATTTCTCGTATATAAGTAGTGTACGCGACAAAAATTTCCCAATACCTGAAATAAATGACCTATGTATGTGCATTTATCAAGTTTAGGCATCAATAATTATCTTTCAAAAGTGCATCAACGATTTGAAAAATCCATTTGTTCCAAAACGGCATCTAGATGTGACGGTATTCCAGCCAGCCGCAAATATGGCGGTGAAATTGTTGAAATTGCTATGTATTAGGAAAAATCGGCCTGGAATGTGAATTAGCTTTCGAATATCGATGCAGTCTTATAAAGCCAGTGATTATTATCACGTGTAGGCAAGCACTGCGTTGAGTTGGTTTAGGATTCCGCCGCTTGAGTGTGGATTCTTTGAAGCCCTCATCTACCTTGCGTTGGCATCTTTAATAGACCACAAGGACTTAAGATCTATTTCCCTTTGTATCTGACAAAATTGCAGCCAGAGTTAGGAAGCCTGGAAAGCGTATTGTTCTGCGTACAGGCCCAATAAACTCAAGGTCCGTGCTTCAACGCATCCAATTCCTGGTCAAGGTATCAAGGCACTTTGTTTTTTTCATGGTAATTTATAGGCATCTTTGTGGCTTGACGTCACCACACGGTATCCCATCTATTATTCACAGGTTTTTCTTTGAGAAACGACAAGTCAATCTATTAAATCGTCTTCCGCAAAGGAAATCAAAACGACATTTTTGCCAAGCAGCTTAAAAAAAACGAACTTCACGATGACAAATGTCGTGTTTCTTTCAGCGCTACCGTTCCATGACGTCATCCCCCGGGCTCTCAATGACGTGGGTTTTTCTACGTCATTAGTCGTGGGTGGTTATTAGAGGTAATATATTAATGCAACAATATTGTATTCCAATAAAATTGGAGTGATATTTTTTTTAAACGTATTTAAAATGCAAATAGTTTTTCAAAAATAATTCCTGTTCCGCATTAACTTAACTATACCTCAGATTTTAGAATGATGTACCACTTCAATTAATTCATAGCCAGGTGAGATGTAGTGCTGTAGGAAATTGTAATGACAAAACACTGATATTTTATGAAATTGTACCTAATGACGGCTGTGTGGAGGCTGGAACACGTGGTGTAAGCATTTCAACAAATGGATCGCACAATAATAATATCTTGCGGAGAACATCGCACCAATGCCATGTTTACACTATGAGTGGAGTAAACAGAAAGTCCTCATAAAAAGTCAAATACCTAGGAATTACCATAACTTCAGACATATCGCGAGGAACACGCATAAAAAACATATGCGGCACAGCACTAAATAATCTTGGCTTTATGAAGCGTATATTAAGAAGGTCCTTGGATGAATTAGTAAAAGAAAGGGGCTACTCCGCTCTGGTTAGGCCACACGTCTAATACACCACGAGGATTTTACAAAATTTACACCAAAGACATTTATAAAATACAAAGGAAACCTGCGCGCTTCGTTAAAAAAAGCTGCGAGCGAACATAGAGTTTCTTAGCTTTTGGAGGGATTAGTTTGAGAGTCACAAGACACGGAGGCTGCGCGCTAGACTTGGCTTGCTTGAGTAATTCAGAACTGGTGCGTTTCGGAGGGACACAGAGAATACTATCAGGATGCTTCCCTACAACTCTTGGTCCGACAGAAGCGATAAAATGAGAGAGATAGATTGCCGAACAGATAGGTACAAGAATCGTTCTTTTCTCGTACAGTAAGTGACTATAGTAAAACTGGATCCTCTTAAAACACTCCCGTAAAACACTTCGTCTCCGATCGTCTCATTTTTTCCACCTTTTCGCGGCTGGTGTCCCAACACCCCCTGCCGCACGCCCATACCGTGGCTTGCAGGGTAGTATGTAAATGTAGATTTAAATATTGGTCATTAGCTATTTTAATTTTTTAATGAATACATATTTTAATATATTACAACTTTTTTGTAATATAGTTTGCGTGAGATTTTTCCCTAATCATGATATTCGATGTTTACTCTTTTATATCGGCAGCTATAAGAAGCAGGAAGTAAATATTTTTATGTTAATGGCACAAGAATATTGTTTTTTATGACTGAAAAACCTCCATACTCCCTTTCAAAAAGCCGCAACAGCTTTACGTTAATATTTTCATTTTGATTTATCAGTTGCAATAGAGGAATAAATTAACTGTTAACATCATTAACTTCAATTTTCTAAACAGCTTTTCCGATTTCGACTCCTCAGATTTTGATATGTCCCGGTTTTTAAAACATAGTGATTTTGGGAATCTACAATCTTCTTCTCTTATTTTATTGCTCCTGTCGGACCCAGAGATTTAGTGTGACGTCAGAATGATATTCTCTGTGTCGCCCGTGAAACATACCTGTTCTGAACCACTCAAGTAAACTATGCCAAGTGTGTAGCCTTCGAGTCTCTATAGGGTCTTCCACCTTAATCCCTCTAAAAGTTGTGAAACACTGTATGTTCGCTCGTAGCAGTTATCAACGATGCGTGTAGCTTTCATTTGTACTTTACGTATTATTTTGGGTTAAATCTTTCTTTCAAGATACTCTCTGCGTAATCGAGGCGTGGCCTAACCAGAGAGAAGTAGCATCTCTCCTTGACTCTTTCATCCGAGAACCTCCCTATTATAGTACGTTTAACAAAACCTAGTTTCTTCAATGCTGCGCCACATACGTTTTGCATGTGTAATCCACAATCCAGCAATTAAAGATTAGTTTGAGAAGAGATAGACTAGATGGGGTAGGAATGGGTAAGAATTGGAAGAATAATGAAAAAAAAAGAATGTTCAAAGTACTCAGGGGTCATTAATTTCGGTAAAACGATAGAGGAGGCCTAAGAGAGACATTGCTTTAGTCTTGATTGTTTGTATTCGTGGAGAAAAATTTAAATTATTTCCTGTAAGAATTCCAAGGTCCTCAGATGTTGAAAAAAGTTTTAGCGAGTGATTAGTTACAGTATAATGTTTTACCCTATTTTTCTTCTTCAGTATTCTTATTTTTACAAATTTTTACCATGCCTTAGAACTTTTCACGATGGATGACGCTCGATATGTCAGCCTATACTTTCATAATAAAGGGGTAGGAGTAAAGGAGTAGGGGGCACAATCCAACTTTTTGTATTATTCCTTGTCTTCGACGAAATATTGTCACATTGCTCTCTGAAACGCAAAATACCACCTTGAGGCTCTGTCATGACTGACTCGTTCGCTACCAAATGGTCCCCGTCAACATCATCCCCAAGCGGGTGGAAGAGTATGCTTCAACATCGGCCATGAACCCCGGCACTTTCCAATTATGACTTCATGAGGAGGCGATCGCGGGTTTCATCATTCCGATTTATTCTCGAAATCCATGAGAATGCGCTTAGCTCGCTCTCTCCCTCCTTTCCTCCCTCTCTCCACGCTCCATTTGCTTTAGGCTTCCCCCGGAATAGGTAATATCGTCCCCTCTACAGTTTGCTCCTACCCCTGCTCCACGCTCTAATCCGGATTGCTCCTTAAACCCTCTTCCCTCATCCCTCCTCTCTCCGTTCCCCCCTCCATCTCTTAACCACCCTCATTCTTGGCCTCCGTCCCTTATCCAGGGTTTCCACGCCCTATGCTCCTTATCCTCATTCTCCTCTCCTCCCCCCCCGCACTCTATCCTTCTCCAGCAAACTGCAGATCCTCGGCTCAGACCCAAATGCGCGCCTCCCAAGCCTTTCTCCCGGTTACTACATTGGCGTCACCCCAGACTTTATACTGCTCTTTTTCGGTGGAACAAAAGGCATCAATACAAACACTTTTTAATCGGTTGCAAGCTTATTATGCTTATTCACTTAAATAGAGATGCGCATACAGTAAAGGCCAGCGCACACCAATCCTCCCGCCTCCGTCCGGCTTCCGTCCGCTTCCTACCGTTTTTTCCGAGAGATGAGCATACTACGCCGCCCGCCTCTGTCTGCCAAAACCGAACGGCAATGGACTTAGGCCCGCAGTCTCCGGGAGAAGACGGACGGAAGCCTGCGCAACTATTCCTCCCGGTCTCCGTCCGCTTCCGACCGTCCGTCCGCATCCACCAAATATTCTCGACCGAGAATTGCGGGCGGTGCGGACGGAGACGGACGGTGGCGGATGGAATAGTATGCACCAAATCAGGGAATAGCCCGTATTTCAGTTAGCCATATATTTTGGGAGGGAGGAAGCGGACGGAAGCGGGAGGAAAAGTGTGCGCTGGGCTCAACAGCTACCTCCGAGGTAACCTTTCTATTTTTATTTCTATTTCTTATTCACCTTTCTCTATTGTTTGAGGGAAATTTCATTTCACCTAGCGATGAATTTTGACTCATTTTAAAGAAAAATATTCCACTCTTCCACAGGTACCAATTTATCAGCCCCTTACTGCACTACTTTCCGAGATTTGCGACAAAAAATACCACTCCCTTTGCGACGGAAATCGTATGTGTTAGCCCTCCAGAGAGAACTTCCTTAAGAAAATGAGGAATTTCTAACATCTAGACCTTGTCAATTAATGAATAGCGTATTGTTTGTATATTTTCTCAATTATTTCTCAAAATAAATATATCGAATATTCACCGCAGTATTTATTCTTAGGGTCACAAAAGACCTTCCAAAAGACTATTATTCTATGAATTTGTTCTCATTTTTAATCGAAATCTCTAAACCTTCAAATAATATCCAATTATTAGTCCCTCACCGTATCACTTTTCAAGACACTTCCCAAGATATACCAGCCATTTTTCATGGGAAATGGTACGTTGATGCACTCCAGAGAAATACTATTGTTTTAAAGAGAAATTTCTAACAGATAGGTCTCGTTAAAAATTACTATTATATAGAGTGTATGCTTTCTCAACTACTTTTGATAATTACAAAACGCTCTGACTGCCATGAACTACAGGATGCTTTACGTCAGACCTCAAATTGGTGCGATGCTTGGAAGCTTAAATTAAAACCGGACAAATGCAGTGCGATGTCTACCTCCCGAAAGAAGGCCCCTCTTGAATTTAATTATACTGTAACTAATCACTCGGTAAAACTTTTTTCAGCATCTGAGGACCTTGGAATTTTTACAGAAAATAAATTGAATTTTTCTCCACGAATACAAACAATCAAGACTAAAGCAATGTCACTCTTAGGCCTCCTCTATCGTTTTACCGAAATTAATGACTCCAGAGTACTTTGAACATTCTTTTTTTCCATTATTCTTCCTATTATTACCTAATTCCTGCCCCATCTGGTCTATCTCTTCTCAAACTAATCTTTAATCGCTGGGTTGTGTCTGCAATTTCTTTGGTAAAATAGTTAAGAATAGTGTCGTAATGTGTCCACCAAGGCTATTCTATCCTACCTCTCCATCCCTAATCCCCCACCCATGGACTCACAGCAGACTTAAAATTTATTTATAATATTCGAAATTCCACCATCGACTGCCCTGAATTGCTCCCCTTTATTTATTTCAAAGTTCCATCCCCCCCACCCGTTCTCACTCTTTACTCCGTATTCCCCATTCCCATATCCTTTTCCAGATCACTAAACGTTCGTTTTCTTCCGCCTCTCCTCTCAATTGAACCCCCTCCCTTCTCACACAGATCCTTTTGCTCTTTCATCTAAATCCTTTATAATACTTTCTCTTTCGTATCTTCCACCTAAGTAGTTATTCCCCTATTTTTATTTTTTTTTATTTTCAAAATTTCTGCTTGTATCCTGTTGTTAAATTTGCTTGCGTATGTCCCTAAGTTTGTGTATTGTTACATGGACACTATAAAATGGCACCCTTGGTGTATGTGCTTTTCTTTCTTTAAAATAAAAATAATTTGTATTTTCAATACAAGTTATTTTTTCAGGATCACAAAAAACCTTTCGTTGTAGAGGAGTTTTAAACGAACCGCACGAAAAAAAGGGACGAGTTAGAGACTTGTATGGATATTTTGATTTAATTACTTAGAACTTTAGTCATATAAAGGTAAATTATTGCATCATTTAATAACCCATATTTAATTCAAGCTTCCTACAGAAGCCGAATAAAAACGAATAATTCGAAAGGGGCGTCTATTATGACTGGGAATCTACTATCTCACTCTAACTAATAAAATTTAGAATAACTGTTTCACAATTTATTAGAAGCGATAATTTTCCTTTTGCACCGTAGATTCTGGCCCGAGTAGTTTCAACAATATCACTTCAGTCACGCCTCCAAGGAGTGACTTAGCCATTTTATTTTATAATCATATAATGACGTTATAATTATTTCACGAAATAACTTATATTTTGCTCAAGCTAACTTACGCTTCTCAAATTGCTCTATTATCTGTTCCTCAAAAAAATTAATCCAAGACATACGTAATCCTAGTTTGTAGTTAAATCTAAGTATTTGAGTACAGTTTGGCCCTCGCCGCAGTTTTAGTTCTAATCATGGAGGAGGTCGGCGGTTAGTGAATAAACATTTCGTAAGTTGTTAAGACTTATGTTGATGAAAAAAACTTTGCATATTTTCATCTTTTATTTAGTATCAACTCAACCGCTTTCGACATTATTTTCACGTCATTATCAAGTGTCGCAGAGCTAGTACTTAAAGAGGAAGTTTATTTTAATGAACATTTATGAAAAAGAGGGAAAATCGTTAAAAATTTTAGTTTTGACTAATATTTTGCTATAGAGAGACATAGAACGTAAAACATGAACCTAGAAAATGAAAGTATAATCTTCATCACATAATCATCTACATCTACATAATACCCTGCGAGCCACCGCACGGGAGTGTACAGGGTGTGGTCGATCACCAACCGTGTAAAGATGTAAATTTTAGGGAGATGAAATGCTGACATGTATGATAGGAATGTATTTAGTGGAGCTAGGTTTTTATTGTGGTCACTTATTGTGCGCGGAAAGTACAAGTTTTTTTACCCATCTGTTCGGGAGTGTATTTCTCTTATTTTATCGCATCTGTCAGACCTAGAGATGTATTGAGGAATCATGATAATATTTTCTGTGTCGCTCTGAAACACACCGGTTATGGATTTCTCAAGCAGCCTAAGCCTAGCGTGCAGCCTCCGAGTATCTAGGGGCTCTAACCTTAATCTCTCTAGCAGTTGTGAAACACTATATGCTCGTTCGTAGCAGTTTTTAACGAAGTGTGCTTCTTTTCTTTGTAGTTTGTTTTTTTTTTTTGGTTAAACCTTTATGACCAGGGTCCCAAATGCCCGCGGCGTATTCGAGTTGTGGCCTAACCAGAGTGAAGTAGCATCTCTCTTTGACTTTTTCATCCGAGTACCTTCCTGTTATACGTTTATCAAAACCTAGTTTCTTTAATGCTGTGCCACATATGTTTTGTATGTGTAATCCCAACTATATATCAGAAGTTAAGGTAATTACGTAGTATTTTACTGTATTTGAAGATTTTATGTTTACTCCACCCACAGTATAGGTATGACGTTTTTGTGATGAGTTTCGCAGGAAGTGAACTGTGATGGTATAATGGGAGTGTACAATGGAGAGCTCAGTGCTTATTATGGTCATTTATTGTGCGTGGAGAGAATGTCTTATTGCACCTATCTGTTTGGCAACCTATCTCTATTATTGTATCACTTCCGTCAGATCTAGAAATGAAGTGTGGCGTCAAAGTGACATTCTCTGTGTTGCTTTGAAACACACTTGATCTGACATCATCTGACGTTTTTCCGAGTAGTGCCACAAATGAAATGATTTTACTAATCCTCCAGCAAACATTTTTACAGCGGGTGATAAATCAGACATGAAATACTTTGCGAAGCGCAGAGAAATTCCGCTGTAAAGATGGATTTTAAGTTTTGCCATAGAACGTCAGTCGCCATGCCAGTGAAAACGTCCCGGATTGAGGCCCGCGCTCCCCGAACCCTGCTAATGCACTCTTTCTGCCTCTTCCTCGCCAGTCCCATTTCCCTTCTCCCTTTGGTTTCCGTGTGAAGGGGGAATTTCAGCGCACCCCCTTCCCCTGGAACCTCAAACCCTTATCCCAGTCACTACTCTTTGCCACCCCATCTCCCCCTTTTCCTCTCCTTCCATTACCGAATCTAATGGCCGCCCTACCTCCATCCTAGGGTTGCCAACATCACCGTATTCCATGGTGGGAAGAGTATTTCATGTCTTCACTGCTTCCATAGGTAATTTAGTTTTATATATATTTAATTTGACACCAGGGTTGAAATTTGCCATGAAAAAATCATTTGACTTGACGGGTTTCGAACCCGTATCTCCCAGTTGCCGGTCAGGTGTGTTAGCCAGTTACACAGTGTTTCTTCAGGCCTGACCGGCAACCGCCTCCGTCTCGGTTCCCTACATCGATAAACCATTGTTATTACTTCCTGTTTCTTGGATTTTGATGAGTCTTTGTTACATACATACATATATACCAATCACGCCGTTCCTATCCAGGGTTGGCTCAGTCACAAGTTTCACTCATAAATACATATTTTATATTTTTATTTTAGATATACACAATAAACTAAGTTCTTCGTTTTATTTACGTGCGGAATTCTAGGCAGCACTTTTTGGTGAGGAAATAACATTCCATAACTATATTCATGGATTCTTCTTTAAATCTTCTCCATTGGTTTTCGTTGATCAACTAGAATGTGCCATCACGGCGACTGGGAGATCCGGATTCGAAGCCCGGTCAAGTCAAATGATTTTTTTCATGGCGAATTTTAACCCTGGTGTATATGCACTCGTGAGAGTGACTTCGTACCACATCATTTGTTAATGTAATGATTGGAAATATAGAATTTTGTAGTAATTTATGTATGTCAGGATGACTATAATGTTCTCTAATGTTCTTAGCTATTTGCCGCCCCCTGGGGGTATTATGGGAGGTTCCTGTGTAGAATTGGATCAATTATTTATGGAAATGTAATGTTCTATACATCCGTGATCTTGTAACTAATCACTGATTTTATATGCAAAAGAAATTCGGACGACAAACAGCATTATTTTCATTCTTTTGCTAATATCAGTGTCATATTTAAGTAATTTAACGGATGGTGCGAAATCTGTTTTTTTCATGAGTCTATTACGCTTAAAATTTGAACTGCAGAACCACTGCTCGTTTTTGGAGATTGTAATTGACCACTTTATTCTGCATTTGCTGGCTTTAGTCCATCATGGTAGATGCAGGGTCACACCGTGCGCTGAAAACGCTGTAAATGTAAGTTTTGTCAAATGTCGGGCTGTTAAAAATCATTCTTTGACGTTCTGATGAGTATTATACCATTGATTAAAGTGTATCCCTAAACATGCACATCAATTCAATTTTTGATTTATTTTTTAATCGAGATCTATTGGTAACGGCTAATGATTTTCTGACCTGCAAATCAGGAAATCAAAGGGAAAAGCTTGAGAACCGCTGCTATGTCACTCTATGTCACTAAGCCAAAAGACAGTAACTGACAAAATAACACATTTTATGATTTGAGTTGATTTTATCTTTTTCAACCTTGAGGAATTCAAAAAACTAGACCAAAAAACCGTATTTGTGGCGGTTTTCCTAATATAACGTTCTGCTTTCCCCACATCTACAATATAAATTTCAGTTTTCTAGGTCAGATAACAGTAGCTATATGCTTTATCCCAGAGAATCTCATTACTTTTGTTCCCTTATGATTTATCTTCATTCGGCATTTCCCGCACTGACGATAAAAGCATCAATAAAAGCTTTGAATCTTTTCGAAGATGGACTGGTTGAAGAATCGAAGACACAAAGATGAAACCTTTAGCATGCGATAACTCAGAAACAACATTGATGCAGTTTCTACTTTTTAGCTTGACAGGGCATGCATAAAAGTGTGGTTGAATTCCAAAAAGTAGAGCAGACTTTGAACTTGCCCTTAATTAATCTTCATTACTTATAATTACTCTCCGGCATGAAATGGTTCACATAATTTTGTTTTCTATGTGGTGTCGTATCCATGAATAATTATCAGTTCATTATTAAAACAATAGTCCGTGGTTGTATCGTAACCTGTGGACTCTAACCTAGCCTCTTCGCCAAATTATCCCTGTCTTGGATTCTAGTATTGTCGCCCATTGATCTCCTGATAGCTTTTTGGTCTGTTACTAAAAGCCAGGGGAGTGTATAGGGTTTGACCTTGATCTGAAAGGACTGTAGCTTGCCTGGTGTGGTATTACCACGAGCCACACATCCTTGAGTTTGCTTGCACTGTATTTCATAGATTTAGGTTTGGATCCCGGATTGGAGAACGTGCATTTTTATTAAGAATTTGGATGTTTGTTTTTGAATTTCTTATCCTTAAATATACAAAACGAATCGATGTATTGGCCCCATAGATGACTAAGCATCATCGCGGCTCATCTGTGTAATGATAGGAAAACATCAAACTCCATTTCCTGCTAAACATATCTAGCGGCCTAAATGTGTCTGCAAGGGTCTTCCGCCATTAATGTTTTTAAAAGCTTCTGTACTCTATCAGTTTATTATTTACCTGTTCCTACATTTATGGAAACTTGGAGGAAATTTGTTTTGTTTCCTTTGTTACTGAGCTGCACCAGCTCGTGGTCGACATACGGCGAAAATATGCTCCCCAAAAAATTAGTCACGCGTAGTGTAGTCTAAAGAGACGCGCCATCAATGATGACCTAACATACATGTATTGCATCTATTAATTCCGGTAAATTACTTGATGAATATAGCGGGTTCATTCCTTATTAAGCGGAAAAAAATTGTTTTATTTCCTTCATGGAAGAAGTAAAATCATTATATGGTTCTTTACGTTTGAATACATGAAGAACACGGACACATCTCCGTGCAAAATCGTCGAGCCCTTCAGAAGCTGTCGAGCATCATGCGATCGTGTTCAATTTCAGACATTTGAGGGAAGTATTATTTCCGAGATATAAATTCATGCTAAAATAAAACTAAATCGTATCGTTAGAGAGTTTGCTATGGTGTACTCAACTCAAGTATGAAGTAAATTAAATTAAATTTATTGATTTTAGCAATAATAACTTTAAACGTTGAACTTACATTTCATCCACATGAAAGCTAGGTTGCCTCTATGGGATACCTGTGCTGAGGCCACACTCATCGAAAACATACCAATTGCCAACATAAAACATGATAAGGTGCATTATATTTAACATAATCATCTTATACATCATAAAAGGCAATTCAATTAGTAATACAATTATGATAGTGGCATTGACTTTACAAAGCAGCGCAAAATTCAAGAAAAGAATAGTATATAATATTTAAGAAAAATCTTACAATATCTTCCTCAGCCAATACCCAAAGCTTGGCCAACTGTGAAAACACTTTAGAACTTTTCGTATTTTTTATACTATCAGGAAACATATTATAAACTTTAGGACCCTTAAAAGCAAAGGGTTGCTTGAAAATAATTAAGTTTGGCTTGAATAATTGAACATGTCCCCGTTAGAATGATGGAGAATTGTTTAGCGCATTTCTCATCGTGTAGTAACTTGTAATATCTCCCGCCTCTCGGACTGATGCGCTTTCTTATTGATTAGTTCTACAAGGTGATAATTTTTCTTTATATATATTAAATCATCACTTAAGTACAAAGTCATTCTTGCAAATAACGTATTAAAAATACTCGGCGGTTTTTAACGGTGTTATGAACGTTGTATGTGAAACGTATGACAACTGTGTTCCAAGATCTTGTCGTAGGTATCGTTTTGAACACATTTTAATGCGTTTCTTTAGATGGAATTAATTCATATGTGATTACCTGCACATTTTCTATCATCAGAAGTCATCAATCTGAAGATTGATTTGCTGCTAATATCTACTCTCCTATAATTTCATATAACTGCTTCAACCGTAAGTAGGTCTTAATTTTTGGGGTCACTCAAAGTTTGCCCAGTGTATTCCATCCGATTAGTACATCAGGACTAGCCACGGATATTATAATATATATTATATTTGAGAAAAATTCGGCCTGGACCCGGAATCGAACCACGAACCTTTGGTTTGCCGGACAAATGCGCAGACCACTACGCAATCCAGGCTTCCTAATTCCCATGGAACTTTCTTCAAAAATTTCACCCGCCATGTTTGAATTTCAACTGGCTAAGCACGGCATATGTGCTGGTGAAGGATACTGACTTTGATTGTGGCTTCTTTGAAGTCCTCTTCTCCCTTGCGTTGCCACCTTTGATGGACCGCGAGGGCCTAAGATCTAGTTGCCTTGTATCCACCAAAATTGCCATGGGAATTAGGAAGCCTGGATAGCGTAGTGGCCTGCGCATTGGTCCGGCGAACCTAAGGTCCGTGGTTCGATTTCCGGTCCAGGCCGAATTTTTTCTCATGGCAATTTCTTCAAAAATTTCACCCGCCATGTTTGAATTTCACCATATAAGTAGTTAAAAATGTTGAGCGTACGGCTACATCTACATGTTACCCTGCAAGCCAGAGGGTGTTTGGCAGGGGGTGACTGATCTCCAACACGAACTACAGTGATAAAATTCACTTTCACCAACATGCACCACACAATAGGTATGCTAAAATGGCTACTGAATCTATTAAAGAAATCTATAATGCTACAAAGTAAGCATGACACAAGAGTCATGCAGGGAACATGTAAAACATGGTGTAAGCACTACTCGGTAGATATATACATGCATTAGGGGGCATATAAATTAATCAGCTACACACCTGTCAACTAACCTAATACAAAGTCTTAACGCAGCCATTATGGTCCTTAATGATCGCGGGAAAAACGACATTTTAAACCTTTCCGAGAGAAGCTATTTCCAAAATAAAACAGCTTCTCTTTTCTGGCACACATCTCAACAATTAATGCAATACAATAAATGGTAATAAAGAGGCAAAAATTAACGTAATTAAGCTGCTACATTGGTGTCATTATAAAAATCAGACATGTGTATTTATTCATATGTTTGAGTTTATTACCAGCCGTTTGGTTTGGATTCGGACGGTTTTTATCTTATCGTTCTAAACTCTGGGGCATGTTTTCACTTACTCTCATACAGACGGCTCGCTGTGAGATATAAAAATTCCTCATTTATCTTCCTCTACAAATGAAAAAGTAACTTTGTTTCCTTCGACAGATTTATTTTCTTGGTACAAAATGTTTCAACACAGTGATGTCATCATCAGGTATTATAAATAATATCGTTATTGGGTGTGAAATCAAGTTTTATATAACGCACCTATAGTTTAACTAAGACTGACTCTAGATAAACTTTATTAATTTAATTTTATGGAGCGCTATAGAGTGAAAGATAATGTTGTGTCTAGGATTGAGAGATGGTACGTTGAGATGGTTTGGACCAATAGAGAGGATGAACGAAAAGAGATGGACGAAACTTGTATACTCGACACTGCTGTGTTGAAACATGTTGTACGAAGAAAATTTAATCTGTGGAAGGAGAGACTGGGCGAACTATATCCACTCGTCTGAAGGAACACCGTAGGCATTTCCGGCTCGGTCAACCGGAAAAATCAGCAGTAGTTGAGCATAGCCTGAGTCGGGACCATAAGATCATTTGGGATGACACGACTGTTCTTTGACGATCCGGCCAATTTTGGGATCGCTTAACCAAAGAGGCGATAGAGATAAGGTTGGAGAGGAAGAATTTCAACCGGGATACTGGTTACACGATCAGCAGCTCTTGGAATAGAATTCTGAGAAGAATTCAGAACGCCAGAGCTAAGTCCCCGCTGGTCAACGGTCCTCCACCACAACAATCGGGGCTCGACCAATCCCGCCCCGCCTAGCGCCAAAGTAAACAGTCTTTTCAAGCTCGCATCAGTAGCCTTGAGTATGGGTAACGAGTCGGAACCCGAAACGTCGGCTGCATATGAGTATCTTACCCGGTGGCGAGCCCGAGAAATGTACACTAATGTTATTCGCCGGGAAAGTGTGTTAAATCATGCAAAACAAAGTTACCTTTTCAATTGTGAAATTCAACTTCCACATAGTTGAGCCTCGAACTGTGGAACGTATCTACCTCTACTTGTTCCGACCAGAATTTTAATCCTTTTCCTCCCTCCTCCCCGTTTCCTCTGTGTGCCATGTTCTCCCGTCGCCCTCTTCAACGTGGCCTCACCTCTCAAAAGCTCATCCCACCTTTTCTGCCTTCTCCGAACCTCTGCCACCATCTTCTGTTCATCGCCCTAATTACTCAATACCTTCTTACTTGCCACCTAGATTACCATTTCAACTAAAGCCAAATCGTGGACTTTAATGTGTAATTATGTCTGGCTCACATCACCTTAAACTACTAGAAACAGTGGTCGACAAACCGCGGCTCGCGAGCAGCATGCGGCTCTTTGGCCCCTTGAAAGTGGCTCATCCACAGAATACCAATTGCGGACTTGCACGTACTTGACTTTATCAATAAATAATATCGTTAGTAGGTGTGATATCAATTTTTATTTAACGTACATGTAGTCTAACTAAGGCTAACTTTAGACAAAGTTTATTAAGTTAATTTTATGGAGCGTTGCGGAGTGAAATAAAATGTAGTGTCGAGGATTGAGAAAGGTATGTTGAGGTGGTTTGGACACACAGAGAGGATGAAGGAAAAGAGATGACACAAGTATACTTACAAGACGAGTGTGATTGGGAAATTTGGAAGGGGTCTACCTTCAGGGAACATATCCCAATCAGATTGAGGACGTTTTTAGCAAAGGCCAGCTTTGGAGTACCCCAATGAAGTTATTAACAAAATACCTAATTATATAGTTAAAGTTTAAACAATTTGGCTCTCAAAAGACATTTCAATCGTTTTACTATTGATATTTGGCTCTTTTGACTAATGAATTTGCCGACCACTGTCCAAGAATATCTTTCTGTTGGAGAGGTAGAATCTCTCCGTCAACACTGCAGGATTTAGAAGCTGCCGCTTTCTCGATGAGTCACTCGGGTATATTCTTCGCAAGGTTTTCAACCAGGTCAGGAGTTCAGCTTCCGACATTTCGTTGACTAACTCCACAATCGTCTTCAATGGGATCTGAAGGTGATAGCGGAGTTCATCACCGAAATGTCGGTACTTGATCTCCGGACTCGGTTGGTAGCCCTTGAAGAATTTACTCCTCAATTTCAGGAGTTGGCAATCCTTCTACCCACCCTCCATCTCTACCCTCCCCCCTTGCCCAGCATATTCCCTCTCATTTCCCCTCTTACCCTTTGCCCCCTACCCCTTACGCACCCTCAGCCCCTTACCAATTCCTCCGCACCCCTTAGAGAGAGAGAGAGAGAGAGAGAGAGAGAGAAAACGAAAGATCCCCTCTCTTCAATCCAGGGTCGTCTTCCCTTCCGCGTCTCGCACGTCTACTTGCGCGCCCTCCTCTCTCCCACGCAAATGCGGACTCATTCCCGCGAGATCTTTCCATTTCTTCTTCCTCTCCCTTCCTCCACCTCCTCCTCTTCCTCCTCCCGACTCCTTGTTGGACGCCTCTTCTCCTCCACCTTATCCCTTCCTTCCCACCCCCAAATGCTCTTTACGACCTCTTAAAGCCGTCGTGACAAATCCTTTCTTTACTTGCCCTCGAGTAAACATTTTGTAATGCGCAAGATTTTCGTCCGTAGAGCTTCTTGCTCGTTTGCTATTCTTTTCGTAAATCTGTTTCTCTTTTTTCCACGTTTCTCCCTCCCTCTTCAACTTATTTTTCTTTGCCAATTCTTGATCTGCATCATCTCATTCGCTCCTCGCTGTTGTCGTCAATTTTTTTGTCGATTCCTGCAGCGCGGGATGCAACTTCTGAATCAATGAAATGCTTAACACAAATTATATTATGGAATGCAATTTATGGACCAAATTGCCTACTACATTTTCATTTGTGAATGTCATTTATTTTACTTCCCAATTAAAATCACCGTCATTACTCTCTAATCTTGCCCAATAATCACAAAAATTGTCCAATTCGTCCATAACGTTTTATTAAAAGCAAGAAAAAAAGATAACCAGCTATATATAAAACAATATCTGTTGCCTCATTCCATTAATTGTATATCTACATTGGCATTCCGTGTTTCGTAAGTTTCTCTACACTGTCCATGCTCAATAGGTACTTTATCAAAGTTCCTTCCCTCATTTTTCTAGCATCGACTCCTCGCCCATTGGCACCCTCTCCATCATATTATCCATCACCACGTTACCTAGAGATTCTTGCTGTCTTGACAATACCTTCCTTAACCTTTCCCAGCAAACGTTTTGTTTGCGTGAAATTTTCACCCATAGGGGTTGTTTGATAGGTACGCATTTTATATGGAGTTTACCATATTTTTTTTCCATCGCTGTCTTCCTTATTCCCAGCCTCTGGCGCATTATCTTCATTCCCACTCATACTTGTCTTTATTTGAAAAATCCGTTCATTGCATGCCCAAATGAACATGTTTTTGCGTTTTGTGTCGTAGTGAAGTGAATCATCGTTGGTTCTTCGAAGTAGTGCAGTCCGACTGATGACCTAATTATAAAGTAGGACCATGGACTGTGTGCATAGAATCCTCATCATTTTTTTCACACATGCATGGTTTTTTCATACACTACACCAGCAAAGACCGTGTATGAAATAAGTCAGGGTAAAATGGTTTGCTGCACCGGAAAATAAACGTCACCTCTTCAACATTTTGCACTAAAGCACAGGAAAGCAGACTTCTGCTGCCCAATTTTACTAATTTGAAAAGACGTAGTGCGGTATTTCGATCTCTAAGAGTATAAAACCTATCTCTTTAGCTATTTCCCGATTTTAGATGCTTGATTTTAGGTGCTTCCTATAGTCATATTGCGTCTCTGACTGAATACTTAAATGTGAAGAAGAACGCCATTTTTTATCTCCCTGAGAGATTCGAATCCACGGCCTTATTGGCTGTCCTGCCCATCGCGATCCATGGATTTCATTGCACCCGATTATGTACTTCATCCTGGTCGTGTATACCAATAAATTTTCCTGTATTCTGAGTAATAATTGGTTCTTTTAGTTGTTTAATTCCTCGTTGGTTACGTACATCATCATTGGTCGTTCAATCCTAAGAACGGTTGACTTCAGTCCTCCATCCTTCCTTTTCTAATGCCTGGTCCCTTACTTCCTAGTAGACCTTCCTACGTAATTTCCTCTTTATTTGGTTCATAAAATTATTCCTGGGTCTTCCGATGGGAAGATTTCCCTCTTTTTTTAACTTTTATTATGTTCTTCTCAAACTCATTGTGCCTCAGAGTGCGTCCACTCCATGTGGTTCTCCTATTCTGTATGGTGTTCCATATGGTCCTTTCCTCTTCTACTCTTCTGTACACTTCATCATTTCGTATTTTGTCCATCCACTTTCTTTTCAGCATCCTCCTGCAGCACTAGGTTTCGAAGACTTCTAGTCTTTTCTGGTCAGCTTTCCCAAAGATTTCCCATGCTTCCGATGCATAGAGTGCCACGCTCCACACGAACGTTTTCATATACTGCTTTCTTGTGTGTAGTCCTATCTTCTTTGAGCACAGCAGTTGTCTTTTGACCGTGAACGCCTTCTTAGCTTCGGCTAATCTTCGCTTTATGTCCGTTGTTTGATTACGTTAGCCACTTTAAAATCCGAATTGGGCGTTCATCAAGCACATTCTGGCTTCGAGGGGAAGTTTATTATCCACCAGAGACATATCAGGGAATTTTCACTTCCGTATAAACTCACTGTGTGAGGTGGTGCGAACTCGAATTTAAGTACGGCATCCTCAGTTCAGCTCATGACACTTTCTATCCACCGGACCGCTACGTTTGAATTGATTTAACGTATTGTCATTCATTTTATGGCCAAAAAGTCATTACGAGGTATTAGGCACGAGAAATTCATTGAGCTAGTTCTAATATTCGGGGTTACTCGGATAGGAACAAAGTTTTATCCCAGACTAGATATTCGAGCTTTATACCAACGAGGGAATGGTTATATGTTTTAGTCCAAATACATTCTCGAATGAGGTGTAAACTGTCGCTATCTGTGACTGTTTACAGTAATTTTCACAATATTTTTTATCAAAGTATTTTACTTTACCGCTCTTACATATGATACAATACATTGTAGAGAGTAAGACTCGGACTGAATTGTGTGCCAGTAAGGTGAGCCGTGATTTTCATTGTCGCTCGAAAAATTTATTTGCTCTTCCTGTGTGATATCTTCATATACTCGTATTCTCCTCAAGAAAAATTACTTTTATGCTTAAAATGTAAAAATTATGAAGAAATACGAACCTGAAAACTGGTCCTCGATTTTTTTTTCATTTTTCCACGATGATTGAAGGATTTTGGGAGAAAGGCAAATATTCCATGCACGGCTGTGCATAAAGAGGTAGCCATTCCGGAGCTTTAAGCGACAATACGTGGAATTGAATCATTATTGATGCGTAATAGGTGTTTAGTTTTGCACAAATATATAAATATTTTGACGCGATCTTAATTACAACGCATTTATAGCTATCAGTTACGTATTCAATGCACTGAAACCCTAGGTCGCTATAAAAGTTCCACATTTATCTGCGGAAAATTCACGTAATATATCCATCTATGAGGTTTCTCAGTATTGGAGGAGGGTGAGTTGAAGATAATCCCGTTAGGTCAAAGGTTGTTCATGTCGTCCTCGGGAACTGATTCAAAATCGTTGGAGGATGTCTATTAAGCTCGTGGGGTAGTCCATTATTATCTGCGGCGGCGGTCCCGTCCGAAAACCTATTTCTACGTGGGAGGTCACCTGTTAACTATTATCTCTCTATCCAGCCAGCAGCTTGATTCTCCCATCCCTAACCGAATCTTTTTGAGCTGTCTCTCTCTATCTCGGCCGGGAGATGCCGCCTCTGCTATCCCAGGGCTATACCTTTCACTTCTCCTCCAGGGAGGAGTGAAACTCAACCCCTCTTATGCCATCTGTAACCTCTAGAAAACCTGCGGGGTTCATTCCACGCTTTTGTCCGCCTAGGGGGTTGATCCATCCCACCTTCCCCGCAGCGGAACGAGACGTTCTGGTCGGCCGACCAAGGGTTCCTCCCCTCTCCCGCCTCCTACGCCACCCCCCTCCCCCTGGGGGTACGTTTCGTTCTGCTGCCCCTGCGTCGAGATAAGGGTATATCAACCGAAAAGCGAGGCGCGCACGAGGAGAGAGAGAGAGAGGAAGGATGAGGCCGCCAATCTGAGAAGGTGCGGAGGGACGTCCCGCGCCACGGAATTGTGTTTAGAGAGATATATCTCTCCTCTTGATATCCTCGGGAAGCATTATTTTCTTCGTATTTGTCCCATTGTCGTTCTCTGGATCTATATAAGGCGGAGAAATGGAAGGTTTTCCGATGGTTCTGCGATATTCTTATTCGTCCTCCCGAGGGTTATCTCACGTTTCGTCTTTTCTTATAAATTGGATGCGTTGTAGATTGAATCTTTCGCTCTCGGAATTAAATATATATATGCATACATACCCATCACGGCATTTTCTATCGGCTTGGCTAAGTCAAAGAACGTAGTAAACACTATTTGGCCTCGGAAACTGCATCTCTTTAATTGACACAAATGAAATAATAACTTGGTTTTCTTCCACTGATTTTTTTCTTGGCACATGTTTCGACGCAACAGTGCCATCATCAGGTACACCGTTGACAGCAGTGACACCGTTGTGTTGAAATATGATGTACCAAGAGAATAAATCAGTGGAAGACAACCAAGTTATTTTTTTCATTTGTGAAAATCAACTTTCACATAGTTGAGCCTCATACCATGGATGTCTTCAATTGATTTCCTCGATACTGACCTATTCTTGGTTTCTCTCGCTCCTATCACACTCACGCCTTGCTTCATTTGCTCACTCTTATAGCTAATATTCTTCATAATTCTCCACTTTTGAGTTTATTCCAACACGTTTACGCATCATGACCGTTTTGGTCTATCCCTTCCACGAACACAATTCACTCCTCTATCAGGTATCTGTAACATGTTGTATGTGATAAAGTTGACTTAGTTTTCCAACATATACTTATTTAATGAGGACATGGGTTTCGAAGTAGCACGTCATCATCTGTTACAAATGTCATAGAATAGGAAATCATGAAAATAATTGGGGGAACAAGTGGTAGAGGCAGTAAGGAGGGCGGGGTAAGGAGTTTTTCCTCCCTCTCCACCTCTGTCTACAGAAAATATTTTTGTGGCTATATTCTTCGTCTTCGTCTATGATCTTTGTACTTGATGACATGGTGCCATGTCGTAACTTGGGTCACCATCTAATAAATACATTTGTAATAGCGAAGCCAATCTTATCATTTACAATGTTAAGCAAATTTCAAGAAGTTACGCCCAAGAAAACGGAGTTGACGTGTTACACTGCTTGGCCCTTCCGTTATCTCAGCATAGACAAACCAACTGAATGTTGCCACTAAAATTTTAAATATGTATTGACACCTCAGAAGCAAAGGCCTGGATGATGAACCCAAATGATTAAATGCGGTATCCAATTCAACTAAATTCTGGTGATTAATCCATTTAATTGAGTGAGGCAGCTATTAAAGTTGGGTGAGACGTTTAACTGAAGTGGGTGGGATTTTAAATAAATTTAAGGGAAGATCCTGGAAATTACAAAATGAAATTCTATTACAGTTAGCTCCGCTAATGCAATTTTCAGTATCATATCTGAATGTGTATTCTATACTTCAGCTTTTCGTCTTTGACCAATAATGAATTCCATCCATCAACTATCATGTAAAATTATTTTTGTGCCGTGAAGAGGAGAGGATAATTTTGATTTTCGTCCACAGATCCGCGGAAAAACTGGCCGCTTTCGTGAATTTTTTTCGAATTGTTCTATTGATTTAAGGTAGTGCGAGCGAAATAGTTCCCTAATCATAATAGAGACCATATTCGAATTATACCTTTTAATTTCATCAGCTTTGAGGCACACAAATTAAATATTACATTATTAATGGTGCAATAATATAGTTTTACATGACAGAATTTGTAAGTAATCTAATGAAAATATCTAATTAAGTCTTTAACTTGACTCATTTTTTCACGCGGTACGTTTGAAACTCCTTCAAAACGGAAGGTTCATTGTGATCCCGGAGAATTGACTGCAGTGACAATATGATTGATTTTAAAAAATAGTGGAGAAAAAACACGAACTACAAATTTTTGATTTGTTGACGAGATATAGGTGTTAGAAATTCCTCATTTGTTGAATAAGTTCTCTCTGGAGTGCATACAAGTACCATTTCCCATGTAAAAAGGCTGGTATTGTTTGTCAAATATCTCGGAAAGTAATCTGGTAAGGGGTTGAATTTTTGGTGTCAATGGAAGGGTGATGTATTTTTCTTTAAAATGTGACCAAATTCATTGATTTATAGGTAAAATGATATTTCGCTCAAATTACCTTAAGCCAGCCCATTGTGGAGATTAAATTGGAAAAATAATCGAACTTTCCCGCAAAAAAATATGATTATTTTATGGGGTAATTTTTCCGATCCTTATTTTGTCGAAATCTCCAAGTATATGAAAAGAGTTGGTTGTCCGATGCAGTTTGATTACCCTAGATTTTTTTTCGAGTTTTGTGAGGATTAATACTTCGAAAAGGTGCGTAAATTAATTACAGTAAATCCACGGTATGCGCCGTTTCGATTTACGTCTGATTCGATGTTACGTCCATGATGACAAGGGTCGCCAAAAAAATATTTCCCTGTTGAATTCTAATAAAATAGACCGAAAATGCATATGCATGCGTTTTTTGATAAGTGAGATGTAATCGTCCTATCTGAAATAGCTATTTTTCCTATATGAAGGCAAGAAACGAATTTTGAAATTAACGCAAATTGAATTATCTTTAGCGGTCACGAATATCTGAATCTGTTTTAAGTTTTTTCGATTTACGTCACTCTTCTTCAACAAGCATCTCCGACGTAAATTGAGAACATACTATATTCCCGGTTGGATATTTGAGGTTCACCTAACCCTTAGTTTTTGTATCGTTAGGTATTTTTTTTATTATGTCTTTGTTAGCCAACAAAGGATGGAGGTCTCACCAAACCTTCTTTTTATCAGTGTTCATTCGCTCTTTGAGCCGAAATCTCGTATATAGCGCGTGGGCTCGCTATTTACGAGATTTTAATCATGTTCTTTTTTTTAATCTGACGGGTGCGCAAATGTTTGTCCGACTTTCTCTTTCCATTCTTCCCCCGAGCCGTTTTGTTTATTTCGTCCTTCTTCTGTTTGTCTCCCCGCCGTTCCTCTAAAAGCACGTTCCGAGATCCTTGCTTCCTCTTTTCCCTCGGCCAACCGTCGGTATTTGTTTTTCCTCGTCCAATTCTAGACCATGGTCCTAAACAAAGTCTTGTCTTCCATCAGTCCTAATTTGTCCCTCTGATGTCTTAACGTTTCCACGTTGCCTGCATATTCATATCTGTCAAAACCTTGCCTTGACTGATTTAGCCTCCATCTTTGTGTCGTTTATTTAAGGCATTTTACTTTCAACGAAAATTTCATCTTCACAGTTTATTGACAACGTCCCCAGATGGCTGGATGGGTCCCTAAAGGCCCTTGTTTTCGACGTGCCCCTGTATAAATCCCAATCAACTTCTACTAACGCAGTGTACGTTGAAGGGTCCTGATTATTGGCGGATCCAGAGACTAATACGTTGGAGACTTCTTGGCTTTGTACCTCGGAAGGGTTCTCTTCCTCCTTCGTGCAGACTAAATTATGATCGACAAGGGTGGAGTCTCAACCGTGCCCCCAAAAACCCTTGGTTTCCCACTCCCCTTCCCTACCCCCTCCTCGATTCGAGGCACCTAATGGTCTTAATTTCGCCCGTGAAATAGGCGTTCTTTCCCCCCTCCCCTCCCCGATTCCTCCCCCTCACTCACCCGCCAGCAACCCATAGCTTTTCTCCGCTCTCTTCCTCTCCCCCTTATTTCCCGATTCGCAGCTTGTCGTTCCCCCCTATCCATCGTCTTCCCTCCGTTGCTACGTCATTCTGCCTTCCTACTAACCTCCTCCTCCTCCTCCTTCCTCTCCAATTCTTCACCCCTCTCTCCCTCTCTCTTCCTCCTGTCTTCACTTTTGATGCCTCCCGTTCATCCCTCTTCCTCCTGCAGCCATCCGAGATAGGACCACCCCAAACCCACTCATTTCCCATCCCCGCCTAACCGTCGCCTCCTTCTCCTCTGCCAATCTTTTTCATTACGCCCCCTCCTTCCCTATCCCGATTTGCCCATCCCCTTGTTTTTCCCCCCCTCCGTTAAGGTGTATAGAGAGGGCGCTACGTCATCAAACTGAAGCCTGACAACCGAAATAACAACCATATCCACACATAATAGTATTTAAAATAGAATAGAATTATGGTTTTAATAGAACCTAGTCCAAAGGACTCTAGGTTCAACAAATGATACAATAGAAAATATACTCTTCCATAAAGTACATTCTAGGTTCAACAAATGATGCAATAAAAAGTAAGAAGTACAGTCTCCCATAATTATGTTTATCTGGTTAGGTTTTCCCTTAGGTAGATGGATAAGCCGGGGCAACAGGAACCTACACCCCTCTTCACTTGCCTCTATCGTACCCATCTCCGCCAGGGTATTTCCTTACCAACAACCCTTTTCATCTAACCTATATATTATAGTGATAGACTCTTTGATGATTACACATTTGTACAAATATGACCAACAGATATAATAATAATGGCTGTATATGTAACAATAATAAAAATTACAGTTGTACAAAAATAAACCCCAGATGACATTCATTCAGAGGATGGCGGGTTGGTCGGGTCAACAAATCCATACATCCCTCATCGCCTGCCTCAACCGTACCAATTCTCACCCCCGGGTTACATTTCCACACAACTTGAATGTCCCTATATCGATATTCACCATTTATTTTGTAATTTATGTTACCCTGCAGAAGGGTGAAATCACGTTAATTTATAGTATTTTTTAGGCGTTGGCTGTGCGCAGACTTGAGATGTAGCGAATGATTCAATGTTTATAGTAATTTTTTTACAGATGTGTACGTTTTGAGCCGTAGGGTGGACGATTTTTGGAATTTCACATACAAAGTTGCAGGTGACTGAGATCTTGCAACACCTGATTTATGCATTGAGAATTAGCGAGGGTCGATTTTGGTCGGAATTGAGGTCGAGCAAGAGTGAGATGGCCAGAGCGTAAGTGACGGAGTGGTCAGTGGGATTGCCTTGGAGCATGTGCATCGAGGGTTTGTCTCTCGAAGTTTAGAATATGGGTGTAGCCAGTATTTTTAGTATTTCATAGCTAAATTTTATGCATTGTTAGTTGAATTAGAAGTTTTAATGACCGTACGACTGAATTTCGGGTGTTTAAATGAAGATGTGTCATAAAAGCTATTAAGGAAAGAATGTTTGAGGTATAGCTCAAAAATGCTCGCTGAATTATGATGACGAGCGATGTAAATAGGGGAACTGTTTCAGTTAGGCAACTTGCAATCAGGTTATTGAAAAGCGAAGAATCAATGAAAATGGAAAATGAAAGCGAACCTTTATTTGAGAGTGAAATACAAACGCGGGATCAACTGCCACATAAGGTGGCAGCTTAAGTTAGTATTGTTTATCCCTTTTCTCTTCTTACTTTCCTATGGAACGCTATGATTAGTGAGTTTAAAAATTGTAATCATTTGCCATCTTTTAAGAATAAATGTTATAATTTCCTCTTCCTCCAATATGTTATATACCTATATAGACTAAAAATGACAACACACATGTTTTCTTGTTTAAGTGTTAAAATTATTGTAATATTTTTGTGACAAATGCCGTTTTTTATCATGTAAAAACGTCATGTACGTCACGACGGACTGCTCCGTTGCTTTCAGAATTATTGTTCCCAAAGCATTGAAATTAACTTATTCCAATATATTCTATTCTATGGATATCCCGACGGAATGGACAGATTAGCACAGGTAAAGCAAGAATTTCATCCATCTGTTTGAAATTTTAAGCAATCAACTCATGACACATATATTGGCTATTTATCGCTTTGGATTATAATTGATTTTACATTGCTTTCATCAGGAATGCGGATGATAATCTATTTAAATAAATAAAAATAAATACATTAGGGGAACTCATTTTAAAGAAGTAAGTGCATGCTGATTTCTAGTAAATTATCGATGGAAAACATGGTAAAATTGCCAAATTAGTGCGTTAGCCCGCAAGCGCTATCGGAAAATGAGGGTCAATGAAGATGGCGGACTGTTTGAAACAACAATCTGTTTGAAATTTAAGGCAAGCAACTCGCCAAACATATAATCGCTAATTACAGCTATGGATTCTACTCCATTTTATTACAGTTTTCATCGGAAATGCGGATTGTTATTAATTTAAATAAATGAAAGAAAAAGAATTAGGGGAACTCATTTTAAAGAGGTTAGTGGATGCTGATATTTGTAGCGATTACTTAAATTCGCAGTGGATGAAGTGGAATTAATAGATTATTGGCGGTGCCAAGAAAAAAAACACACATGGCTGAGGTTGAAATGACCGGAAGTAGACTGTCATTTTTTATTTTATCGCAGACAATATAGAGTGGGTATAGATAGCGCAAATATTCAAAATGAATACCTCGATTACAAACCAATAACAATAATTTTTTTGGTAAGTTATCGATGGAAAACACAGTAAAGTTGCAAAATTAGTGCGTTAGCCCGCATGCGCAATAGGAAAATGAGGGTTAACGAAGATGGCGGACTTGCTGAAGCTTCTAGAATTGGCCGGCATAGTAAGCGCCCTCGCCACATATCTCAATGGCCCCCTCACGCACCTCTTGCGGTGTTACCCCACTCCATTCCCCAATTGCCATCTCATGTTTACCCCCACCACAACTCATCTTTCCTCCCCCCCCAATCTTTCTCAATATCCCAAATACACCCCTGCCTCTTCCCCTCCTTCTCCCCCCCCCACAACCAAAACAATTCCCTTCCCCTACAACTCTGCCCCACCCTCAATCTTCCCGTGTACACATCTCCCCCATCCCTCCGCGCCCTTCCCCTCGCCCACAACAACCCTTCTTCCCCTCTCTTCTTTCCCCTCCACCCCATTCCCTCACGCACCCTATCACTAATCCCTCCGACGCCCATGCACCTCACCCTCCGCCTTCAATCCCTCCCGCGCCTTCCCCCTCCCATTCTCCCCTTTCCGTCTCACCCCATACCGCTCCCCGCATCCTTTGCCTTCTTCCCCCCCGTCCCTCCAGTTCTAGTAGTTCCTCACCCTCTCGTTCAATCTCCCCGACTTCTCTTTCCACCCGCCCCACACCCTCAATCTCTCTCCCTACATCTCCTCCCCCCCTCCCTCCAAAATCTCCCCCTCTCTTTTGCCTCGCTTCTGACTACCATCGGACGGACCAAAGTAGGCTTGTGCGATGAACGAATTTGCCTCGTTTCGGTTTCTATGATTGTCATCGGCGACCATGAGTCGATGAATCATAGCCGTTGATGAGTCGATGAATTCGTAGCCGTCGATTAGTCGATGAATCCACCGACCTCGATAGGTCGATGAATTCATTCATCGCCGACAGAAAGGTAGGGATAGGCACGGGCGGGCGACGCAACACAAAAATCATCGAGTTGGTTCGGTTTCGATGATTGTCACCGACGGCGATGAGTCGATGAATTCATAGCCGTCGATGAGTAGATGAATTCATCACCGTCGATGAGTCGATGAACTCACCGACCTCGATAAGGTGATGAGTTCATTCATCGCCGACAGAAAGGTAGGGATAGGGACGGGCGGGCGAAGCAACACAAATAATTATCATCTAATGGGGATGGATTCGTTGACTCTACATCGGTGAATTCATCGACTCATTGACGTCAGTTTATTCATCAACTCATCGACGTCAGTTAATTCATCAACGTCGGTGAATTCATCGACGTCGATGATGGATGACATTCGTTGTCATCGACGCGGTTCATCGTAACGCGATGACTAAAATCATCGTCGATGGATGCGATTAATCGACTTATCGCACAAGCCTAGACCAAAGTATACGTACGATTGTAGCGTGAACGATGCACAGCGTTAACCTCATCCTCCCTAACCCCCCCACCCCTCACCATTACATTGCGACGAACAAGCACGTCTAAATATACTCATTACTCAGCAATCCACCACAAGATGTTTAACAGGGGGTGACATCCTACCAAAATGTATTATGCTGTAGAAATTACCTTTCACCAACATGCACCAAACTGTATAAGTAATCTGCTCCGGCTTCATTTTGTGGTATTGAGTAATATCCATATTAAAACAACTTTGTTTCAATCCACACAATTTATTACAAAAATACGACCCGGGTTTTAGCATCTTCGTGCCATCATCATGTAATAAATTTCACAGGTGGCCGGGTACATATACGGTTGAAGGTGGGGAGTGAGGGGCAAATGGGCCATATTAAAATCAGCTTTGTTTCAATCGACACAATTTATTATAAATACGACCCGGGTTTCATTTGACCATTTGTCCCTCACTCCCCACCTTCAACCATACATATACCCGGCCACCAGTGAAATTTGTTACCAGATGATGGCACGAAGTTGCAGAAACCCGGGTCGTGTTTTCGTAATAAATTGTGTGGATTGAAACAAAGTGGTTTTAATACGGACACCAAACTATAGTCTAGAGGTAGGTTGGAGGTAGAGGCTGCTGTTTCCCTGTGCCTAGAGCATATTTAATTGAATTGAATTGAATATTTATTGATTGTTCTGGGGTCATGTCCCTTAGGAACAAAAAATATATACATAGTGATGCGATAAAATGAAAAAAATAAGAAATAAATAAAGATTATAAAATGGCAAAGACGAATAGATGTATGGTACATTACATTTTTACATAGAAAGTATGCAGTACAAATAAGACACAGTTAACAAGTATGCAAGGTATACTGCGAAGTGTTACATATAATGAATTCTAAATTCAGCAAACAAGTCCAAGATATAAGGATACAACAACAACATTAAGAAACAGAAAACAGTACATTATAATAGTTCATTTTGAAAGTTGAGAGAGAGGGACTGTTTATTATATGTTTAGGTAGATTATTCCACAGATGACACGCTGTTAGGATAAAAGAATTTTGGAACTTAGTTGACTTATGAATAGGAAAATATAAACATTCTGAATCACATCTGTAACGCATTTTACTTGTGGATCGCTTGGTAACGAATTGGTCAAACAGATATTCTGGGGATTTTTCGTTGAATAAAGAATGCAGAACAAAACGTAAGAAGTATTTTCTTCGAGTCTTAACATTGAGCAATCTAAGTTTTTTTATAATAGGGGGTCAAAAATTAACTCTATTTAAAAGATCGTTTTTATACATGAGACCGAATATATATACAATCAATTATCGAACCAAATAAAAGAGGCAACAAATAGGAAACATTTCCGTGGATGAGTTAAATAATGGTTTATGTCTTGTAACAATATTGAAATTGTGCTTCGTTGGGATTAATTGCTTATTTTCATACCAAAGTTAAAGTCGTTTGTCTGCAAAAACAAGAAGTTTGTCTTTCTGTCAAATATACACTTATGTATCGTATTGTATGTATCATATTTTTCAAGTTTTACTCAGCAATGCATGTTAAATAAAACTGACGGTACCCTAAAACAGGTCTATTGCCTCGTAGGACACCTAACTTCCGATTTTGTTCAAGAATGTATCAATCTATTTTTTTCTGAAAGAATCAAATTATAATTATTATTATATTATAGGTTTGCTACAAATGCTACAGTAACTACAAAATAAATCTATAATGCAACAATGTAAACGTAATACCAGAGACATGCAGGGAGCATGCAAAACATGGTGTTAGCACTGCTCGTCAGATTTAGAAACATGCTTTAGGGTGCATATGAATTAATCAGCCCCACTACCTGTCAACTAACCTTCTTCCAAGTCTTAACGCAGCCATTACGGCCTCTAATCAATCGCGGGAAAAACGACATTTAAATCCTGCCTTTTCTACTATTTACTTTCCTCATTTTATTCACATGATATGATCTACCATAGTATGATGGACTTCGTAAGATATTGTACAATTTTTCGGAAAATTAATTGGTTTTGAACTTACGTAAAAGATTGAGTCTAATTTTCAAGCGATGGTCTTAAAGCAATTCCAATCCCAGCTGTTGCAATAGGTTAGTAACACTAATAAAGCCTGAATCCTGATGGCTTTCGGGATGGCTTCCGCGTTGTGTCATTCCGAAAGCCATCAGGATTCAAGACCACTCCGCGGAAGCTTTCATGATAACTAATAAAACCTTCATAAGGGATTTTCTCGTATGTTGCTGATCTTCTCTGCACGCATTAACACTCTGTTTTTAAGCTAACCTCATGATGATCCCAAACCCAAATCACATGAGAATCCCAAAGTAAAGAGCAAGCGAACGAAATAAGGAATGCTATATTCCTGTGGCGTTTTATGGCTTTTGAATTTTTTTTTGTCTGGCACATTTCCATGATCATTCATTGAAGTAACATTGTATGCTTCACCCCAATGATTACCTTGTTTAAATTATCGTTTTTCATCATCTCTGGTTTCTGCTCGCGATGCCAGCGTTACCGCTGCAGAGTGACAACTTTAGGAACTAGGGCTACAATGGTTCACCTTAATTCTACACTGCGGGACGCCAAATGGGCGTGTGGCAGGGATTTTTGGGATACCACCCTAGTAAAGATGTAAGGGATTAGGTTTTGGGGGTGAAATGGTGACGTGTATTTTGGGAGTGTATTCAGTAGAGCTCAGGTTTTATTGTGGTCACTTATTGTGCGCGGAAAGAACGAGTTTTTGTACCTACCGGTTCGGCAATGTATCTCTCTTATTTTATCACATCTGTCAGACCTAGAGATGTAGTGAGGAGTCATGATAAGATTTTCTGGGTCGCTCTGAAAAATATCAGTTCTAAATTTCTCAAGCAAGCTAAGCCTAGCGTGTAGCCTCCGAGTCTCTAGTTGTTAATCCCTAGTAAGTTGTGGAACACTATATGTTCGCTCGTTTTTAACTAAGCGTGTAGCTTTACTTCATACTGTATTTATATTTTTGTTTATCTTTCATCTTTTCAGCATCATTCCTAGCATCTCTCTTTGATTTTTCATCCGAGAACCTTCCCATTATACGCTTAACAAAACCTAGTTTCTTTAATGCTACGCCACATATTATTTGTATGCGTATTTCGCTCGATATATCAGAAGTTTAAGTAATTCCACGATATTTTACAGTATCTGAAGATTTTATGTTTACTCCTCCCACAGTATAAGTATGGCATTTATGTGTTGCCTTTCTGAGGAAGTGAACTGTGGTGCATTTACTGATATTTAATCCTAACCCCCACTCCTGGCACAACGAATGAACGTTGTTAGGGTCCGATGACAGGACTTCAAAGTCCACGTCTTGCCTTATTTCACGGTAGATAACTGTTTCGTCTGCAAATAATTTTAATTTACTGCTAACTCGAGAACTTAGGTCAATTATATAAATAACGAATAAAAGAGGGCCGATCACGCTTCCTTGAGGAACACCAGATGTGACTTCGACCGCATCAGAGCAAACACCGGTAAGATAAAAACGATATATTAGCAGTTAAGGTAATTCCAAGATGTCACGGACGTGCACTCACATTACGAGTACAGCCTACCGTCGTACGGACCTTAGTACGTACGTTGAAGTAGTGTGAACGGCTCTTTTCCATTTCCCCTCACCCCACCGACTCAATCTCCCACCCCTCACCTCCATAAGGTTCCCTTCTCCTCTCCACGCAAACTTTCCTCCCCGATCTCACCCCCCCACCCACCCACCCTTTCCTCACTCCTTGTATCCCAACCACCCCTCCACCCTCCCCTCCTTCCTCACCGTTCCCCACCCTTCTCGCGTGGACGCATGGACTTAGCTGCGCGTGCCCGGGGGTGGAAATGGCGAGGATTCGGCTTGGAGGTGGGGAGCATGGTGGGTGATACAGGCGGCGGCTGCTGGTGGGTGGGAGGGCGCCACGTTCTCCCTTCTATGGAGGAGGGGGAGGAGAGGCGAGAGGGACGGTAGGGGAAGCGAGGGGAAGGGCGGCGGGAGTGGAGTGGTGTGGGTTGTAGTCGCGTGGAAACGGTCTCCATGGTGTGGGGGTGCGCTCTGTTCGAGGGGAAGAATGTAGGGAGGGGGGGCGGCGTTCGGTGTTGGGTCCCCGGGTGAAGGAAAGCGACGGACGGCGTGGAGGGCGGCGTGTTGTGGGAGAGGAGGGGTTGGAGGATCCAGAATCCAGCGAGCGCGGGCGGGAGAAACGAGGAAAGAGAGGCGAGAGTGCCACGGCGCACCAAACAGTACAGTAGCTGCAGTAGCGTCGTCGTTTCCCCCCCCGTCGGATGCTGCGTTTCCGCCCCGGCACAGGTCCCGACCCTCCCGGCCGACGCGACGCCGACTCCCGGCCGACGTCGCACGCTTCCATCCCCCGCGTCTCCTCTCTCTCTCTTTGAGGTTTCGGGGGGGGGCTTGCTGGCTGGCAGGGGGATGAAGGCACGACCCCCACACTGAGTGCGACGGAGGCGAAGATTGGGGAAGGAGAGAGACGTACTCCAAGTCGGGGGTGCGCCTAATCCACGCCGCTTTCTCAACCCTACCGAACCCATCCCCGCCTTGTATCCTTTCCCGCCTACCCCTCCCGCGTACGGCGGCGGCGGCGTGCAACTGACAGACCGCTGCTCTCTCCTCCCTCAAACCTCATTTCCCTCCCACGCAACATCACAACTCCTCCCCCGCGTCCTTCCTTCTCCAAAAACCCACCCTTAAAAATATTCAACCCCCTCGCTCTCTCGCCCTCTCCCTGCAGAGCACACGGCCAAGTTCTCGTTTTTTCCGTGCACCCCCCTTTTGAAATTTCTACCCCTCCGACTACGTACGTACAGTGGTCTCCCCTCTTCATCTCAGCGCCCCCGCACATCACGAGAGTGGGGTGGCCCCGCACGCATTGCTATACACGCAAAAGCCGCGTGTACGACCGTGTGAATTCCGTTCCGAATGCGCAGTTGTGTGTGATCTCTCCACGGAGCGGAGGGGAAGAGTGACTGAAGAGGGAGTTCTCCGTTTGGTTGTTTTTCTTTTTTTAAAAGGTTTCCTCTCCCATCTATCACTCTCTCTCTCTCTCTCTCTCAGTAACACAGTTCGGTTATAATAGTCGCGTGTGTTTGTGTATATCTCATTTTTTTCGTGACTTCGCATTTCTGACGCATTTTTTTTAATTTTTACCTTCTTTATCCTCTTCCTGTTCCACGTGCGATTGCTTTCATGTGCGTTTTCCATCTCGTTTACTCACTGTATTCGATAAAAGAAGACTCTGAACAGTGATATAGAGATAAATTCAGCAAGAGGAACGAAGAATACAGGCAGGTAGGAGGACTGAGCGTCCAAATACAAACTTATATGCATTTATGATCCCACCTAGTGCTGTATCTTTGCTTCCATAGGAGTCCTCCAGAACAATCGCACACAGTGAACTACGCGCTTATATTGGAGTGATTTCCAACTCTTCGATCAGTTGTTTCCGGGTGTATTTACTTACATTGCCTGTTAAGGTAGGAGAGGAGCAGTTGGGGAGATAAGATACGGAAAGGATACAGGCCCATACACTTACGTCAGTTCTTAGGTGTGCTGCATCTATCTTCTCCCATGACCTTTCTCCTAAACAATCACGTGGTTGGACTGCCTACTGAGTACCAGAATTATCGCCCTCCCACGCACAAGTTGTGTTTTCGACTCCAGAAGACTTCCTCTGAAAACAAAATCCGTGGGTGAACAAGTGTGTGTTTGTGTATTACCAGTTGTCACAAGTTCGTGTCAGTGTTTTGGGTACGTGCCTGTGAGTTCGTGTTGACACTGTGCCGTGTTTTGTTCCGGGATGTAGAAACCGCATCCTGTGCTTAAAAATAGTTAAAGGAATAAAAAAGGGAACAGACCTTTCTCGATCTGTCCGTTTTAAACCCCTTGGCAACCCGGCAAAGAAAAAAAAAAAGATAACCAAACGCATATAAAGAAAAGAGCATCGAGATCATTCTTCGCGCTCGTCTGTCCGCTGTTGCTGCCGATTCCACACCCCAACTCGAGGCCGGCGCGATATGAGGCGCCTCATGGGATGAGACCGGGAAGGATAGAGGCTGTGAGTGATCGAGGTAAGTTTCAAGAAGGGTTCCACTTATCCCGTCCCCCCCCGCACGTTCCAGGTTCTTTCCCACACTCCTTTACCTCTTCTCCAAACCTTGGGAGAAGAGGTAATATATATTTGGCTGTGCGCGTGGGAAGCGAATGAAATAATACCCAACCTCACTCTACCTACTTCTTCGCGCACGCGATAAATAATTTGTCGTATGTTGTAACTTTGATGAATTTGTGATAAAAATATCATCGATTAACAATAACGAATAGGATCCCAGAAGAGTCATTAATCGGCAATACCACCAATTCGCTCGTAAATCTATTGAGGGGACCTCCGAGACTAAAATAGTAAGAATAATAATTATCTTATTTTATTTTACACACCGAATTGTACAATGTAATCCATTGAAAAAATGATATTTGCGTAAATAGGTACCCCTGATGAGACCTGTATTTGGGTTGCCATCAATTGATTACGCTATATTCAGCAGCAGTCTACTTAAAAACATATATTAAAACATAAATATATTTATAGGCATTGCAATATGCACAAAAGTTTGCTTGATATAACATAAATTGATATACATGGACTTTATTCATTTTACGACAGAACAATACAAAGCAAGTAGCAATTTAGGAAATAATGAATGTATGAAATATTATATAGTGATATCAATGTCAAGGTGGTAGGTACTCAAACATTAAAGAATATTGTCTATATCTATTTGTGTAAACAACCATTTTCTTAGGCGGCTAAGTAATCTGGTTTCACTTTGATGAATAATTTAAGGGAAATATATACATTTTTGTATGCTTCAACATTGGTGTTACTTGTTTGGGTTGCCCCTTCGTCGTGTTAGTCGACACTATTGACTCTTCGTGAGACCTTTCACTCCCCAGTGCCCTCTGGTGGTTCTCATAACATTTATTTCTCTATTCCCTCGCCATTTTTCTATAGGTCACAACATAATTCTCCCTTCCTAAGATAGCCCCGCTCAAAAGATGCAGAAAAAAAATGTGCGCCAGTTTCAAAAACGATTTTCATCTGTAGTTTGCCATAAGTTTTGTTGAATAAAAATAATTATGGTAAAATAATTAAATATTATAAAAAATATCGTATTTGTCTGAATACCGGTCCCATTTTTGTCCAAATAAACCTCTCTATATTCCCCTAACGGGGGAGGGAACGCCCCACCGGATGAAAACCCCTAACCTAGAGGAAATGAATTCGTCTTTTAAAACATTCCTCTCAATCGAAAATATTTATTCATCACATTCATTTATTGTTATTTGCCTACAGTGACGAAGGAATAACAACTGTGGCATCGAGTACCAAAACAAAACAAAGTTTACACTCGTTTATAGGAATTTCGTGTCTTATGGGTCTGAGCTAGTTTACATCCTAAGAAAAGAGGGGATCCATGATAAAATATAACACAACAATAGTAATATCCACACTTTAATATACTACTTCAACACCGACCATGGTTTCGACATACTATGCCATTTTCAAGGTAAGTATGTCGAAACTGTAGTATGTCGAAACCATGGTCGGTGTTGAAGTAGTACCTATATTAAAGTGTGGATATTACAATTGTTGTGTTATATTTTATCATGGATATATCGCATTTCCACCAAGTAAAGCCTGAAACGATTTCAAAAGAGGGGATATCAACCTGTTAATGGACAATTATGGAGTTGATTTCCCGGGTTTTTTTGTATCCTTTCCCCAGGCATCGCATACATTCGCAGAAAAAAAACTCTCATTGAGGCCGCTCTACGCGAGGCCTTTTATTTCATGAATATGGTGAATGCACGGATGAGCATTCAAAATTGCCCCTTTCAAAGCGGTTTTAATGCAGAAAAACAGATGCTACCTCAAATTTTGCGTAAAAGTTCCTCGGGTTAAACGACCCACGGAGCATGTGTCAGAAGGATGAGCGGAACTTCTAGTTAAAAGGGGTGATGATTATGATTTTGAGGGGAAGGTGAAGGAACGAGGTTTGCGTGAAATCTAATGTAAACAGAAGCGGACAACTTCCACTTATTCTCCCGCTGCGACCTTAACTTTATACGAATAACACGCTAGAATATGTCCAAGATGACAGAAAACTTGACATTGAGAAATGCGGGACATTTTTCCATACGTCCAATGCCGTGTGGGCAAGGGAATCATGCGACAGAAGAATCCATGCAGGTGGCATTTGTTTAAAGCATACGATCTTGAAAAATTGTTTACTTTACATTTCTTTCGAAAAAGAATCAGTATTTTTCAACTGCGCTATTATCTTGGTGAGTTTAGTAATGGATGGGAGCTGATGACTAATACCCTGGAATAGGGATGTGAAGAAGAGATAGGTGAAGAGCTTGATATGGAGTGTAGCGTTGTATGGGACAAGAACGTGGACCCTTAGAAAGAAGGATGAGAGTAGGCTGAAGGCATTTGAGATGTGGGTGTGGAGGAGGATGCAGAAGGTGAGGTGGACGGAGAGGAAGACTAACGAGAGAGTGCTTGAGATGGTGGGTGAGGAAATGATGCATCTGAATGAAATCCTGGATGAGCAACGAGGGTGGCAGGAGGGTGTAATAACGGGGATGGTTTGCTCAAGAACGTCATAGAGGAAAGGATTTTTTGCAATCGGGGAAGGGGAAGAAGGAGAATAGGTTTTGTGGACGGGATGAAGAAGGGTAGATCGTATGCTGAGGCGAAAAAGAAAGTACCAGCTGTAATTAGTACCCTGAAATTGTACCAAAAAGGGAGGAGATTCTCTGGTTTTCTTTAAAACATACCTTTCCCAGTAGAATAATTTTCAAAAACTGTCTTGGACGAACTCTTGTCACAAAATTCGTCACGTTGTGGCTTCCCTCTGGTTGGATCTAGCATGGGTTGCACACCTCAAACGTAAACAAAGGCATCATGTTGTGACCCATTTTCCTGCAGTGATTGATCTTAAGAAAATATTACCTTACAAAAAAAACTCAAAGATTTCACATTTCCGATCACGATTTCTGTTAGGAATCTTACCCTTGTACAACCTCTCGGAATAGAAACTTCCTGTCAGGAAATGACGAATTTATTGGGAGATTAAACAACGTGCGTGCCTCCATCTCAAGAGTTGACAAAGGCGAGTGCATCTGTGATCCATTCGACTGCGTTGATCGTTATGTTTAGAGAAAGAGAACCTTATAGTAAAAAAAAACCTTCTACAGGACATCTGCCACTATCTTTGCCATACCTGTACCCCTCAAGTGCATATAGGTCTCAACTGCCTAGAGTTTGCTGCGATTCCTCATCTCCATAAAATTTCTGATTGGTAAAAACGTGCGGACCATTCAACTGCTGTGACTGTCATATTTTAAGAATGAGACGCGCGTCACGGAAAGCAAAGTTGTCCTCGGAACGCCTGTTTGGACTGCTCCATCAGGGATGTGCGTTTATGATACGCTCCAATTTTCGCATCTGTCACGGTCTTACGCGAGGGTTGCAATTATTCTTATATCCAAAAAATGAGGTCTATATTTGAAAAACATAAAAAAGCTTAAAACATATTTAATAAGCAGTCTTGTGCTCGACCACGGCGCATCTGCCACAGACTTTGGTGAATCTTCTTTCCCCTTCTACTCAATCAAATGCAATTGCGAACCATTCACCTGCGGTGACTGGCATTCTTAGGAAAGAGAAAATTAAAAAAATATCCCTCAAAATGTCTGCCTTTGGGTTTCGTGAAGGCCGTACGCCTCTTAGATCGTCTACATTTGCGAATAATCCTCTCAGTTGTGCGGAGTTGTAAATTATCTACGGCCTTAGAAAATGTAAGCTTCCAGTCGTCAAGTTTTTTTAAACGGCTCAGCTGCCAATATCTTTGGCGATTGGTCTTTCACTGAAGCGTAAAAAGAGGCGAATCTTGCTAGCCATTCGCTTTCAGTGGTTGTGAATCATGACCCTACAGTGGTGATCCCCGGTCTCACAGACCAACTGTATAATATTTCTGGTGATGCAGGCGAAGTATGCCATTTTGCTGTTCCTGCACTTCAGTGGCTTCCTATTTTATAATGGTTCTCCGATATCCGTGCCAAGAAATCACTTCGCACAAGTAACATCGCCACATACAACTACTTTCGGTCCAAAAGACCGCCATTTAAGTCTTCAAAAACCACCTACTTTTTTATGCTGTACAAAATATGATATGCTAAAATTGTTGTGGACAAATAATTTCTGGCATGTAATGGAAATGAGTTTGTTTGTATACCAGTAATTTTATTACGGATATTTAGCTCTGGCGAGGAAAAATAATGTCGTACATTACATATTTTACTGTATGACCTTAATAGAAAGATTTTGAAGTATCTTATCCTTGTAGTAAAAATGTATCCTTGCAGTAAAAATGTAAAATAAATAAAATCAAGACTGATTGCTGATGCAGCGAAAACCCTCTCAACGACCACTCCTATCAAGTGACCACCCCTCTCAATGACCACTTTTCAGCAAAACCGTCGGTGGTTACCTAATGCCAGTTTCCCTGTATGTTCACATCAAATTAATATGCATTGAAATTTCCCAGGAGCAACCTAATTAACTGGATATAAACATCATCTGTAGCGGTTTTTACAGAACCGTCGCTTTATGAGATTTTCCATTTTTTTTAATCAGCCACCCGTTAATTTGCATAATACAGCAAGAAACTGAACCCCTGTCGAACGACCGCCATCACGACCATTTTTCAGCGGAACCTTCAGTGGCCGCTATACAGAGGTTTCACTGTATCGTAGATCTTTTTACAACCGCCAAAGACCTAATCGGTCCAGGAGACAGATGTCACTGCTCTTGTCGCAATAATTCACGTTACTACCGTAGGATTGAGACAATAATTCATTAAATCGTCCCCAGAACATCGTGTGCCACGGGGTTTTGCGAGGACCTTACGCCTCCATGATCATACACATTTGCGCATCTGCCACGATCTTATTCGAGGGTTACACCCCCCTATCTTAACGCCGGCCGACACCTTTTTTTTTTACCGACCCGGCTCGCGGGCCCGGCTGCTACAGATATTCGCTCGCACTACTCCGCCACCGCCTCGAAAAACCACTCACTCCTTCTCTCAACCTTCGTGCACGACGCCCGCCCCTTTCCCTCAACGCCGGTTTTTCGCGCACCTCCCCTCCTCAAGCTGAGGGAGGGAGGGACGCCGCCTCCCTCTTCCTGAAGCGCCTCTCCCTCCACTCCACTCCACAACCTCCTCCTCCAAGCCTTCACTCCCCTCCACTCTCGTCGACTCTCAAAGCGCCGGTTTCACCAGGAGCTCCCCAACCGGTCGCTCGAACCCGCGTTATTACACAGTGCGCTCTCGGACGTGGTGCCGGACGTTGGTCCTCCACTCCATATCTCTCTCTCTCTCCTCGTTCGCCTACTGTTTGAAGTGGCGGACGTCTCGCGTGGTTT
The DNA here is from genome assembly GCA_963169105.1 of Ceriagrion tenellum. NCBI lineage: Eukaryota > Metazoa > Arthropoda > Insecta > Odonata > Coenagrionidae > Ceriagrion > Ceriagrion tenellum. The sequence goes on along the minus strand of OY720633.1, from coordinate 55,508,398 downwards.
CACGCGAACGCGCTTCTCGAAAGCGTCCCGCTGTCTCTCACTCCGCGGCCGGCAGGCTGAGGCGTTCTGTCCGGCACACGCCGATAGCATAGCCCGCGATTTCAACCCCCAGGGAAAGCCGCCGCTACCGCCGCGTCTCTTCGCCCGGAGTCGTCGGGGGGGACCCAGCCGGCGACTGGCCGAGGTAGACCGCCCGGGATCTATCGTGTGTAGTGGGGCTCTTCTGTGTTGAAGGGGGACGCCAAGCCCCCCCCTCCCTGGGGACGGCGTCTACGACAGTTCTCCTCTCCCCCCTCGGTCCACCTCTTACAACCCCCGCTCCCCGCCCCCGTCGTAGCAACGTGGTGTGGACGGAGTATCGGACTCTGGAAGCGTGTGTGGAGTTGGTGGTGACGCCCGTCTTTGTAAGCGGCCGGGTCGTTTTATAGGTAAGGTTTTCGAATGGGTTCACTGCTCCCTCGGCGCGTTCGGTGTGTGATCGTTTGCTGTGTTGTTGACTGAGTGGCGACTGGCTCCCTTCCCGTGATGTTAGTGTTTTGAATCTAGTGCAGTGGACGTAAGGAATAAATTGGTTCATTTCCCCCTACGTTCCGATGCTTAGTTCTTAACCCGAGAATCGCTTCGGGTTGGTGTGTTGACCTTGGTTACTGGCTTCCCTCTCTATGAACTCAGGTTCGTATAGCGGTGGTGTTGGAGATTTTGTCTGAGAAATCCCGCTTCTACACTTGGATGACATTTGAATGAATGAGGTGGGCACCGGCTCCCCTCTATGAGGTTAGGGTGAAAATGCTCTGCGTAGGCCTTGAGGTTTGAGATTGATTCATCATTCCATCATTCCGCCGTGTATTTATTAGCTTGTGTATCGTGTCAGTTTTGTTATTCGACTCAAGTCCTTCCTTTTATTCAAGGATTTGAATCTGAATCCCTGCAGTTGGGTTCAGGCCGTTTGGTGGAACACCTGTTCCATACTATGGCGGCATTTGGTAAGGAATTGCTTCTTATTACCGTGTGTAACAAGTCAGGTCTGTGTGTTGACATGGGTTCTTGATTTCCTTCCGGTAGATTCGAGTTTGAATCCTGTCAGTGTTGGATATTTAATTTGTTTTGCCCCGCCTCTGTAGGTATAGAGAAACTTGTGGTCACTCACCAGCAGAGAGTTTTAAGGTCATTTAAAGTGAATCAAGTGTAAATGATTTGGCATAAGTATCGACAAACTTCAGTAGAGATTCTGGGAAGGCCCTTTGTGCCACTTATCTTGAATGCATTCCTGTCTCTGACGCCATGCTCTTCAAAAACAAGTGCGACCATGTTTTGCTATCCCTCAGCAGTAGTGTGACTTTTGAGGAGCACGTGTTTCATTTCGTTCTCCCGTCATCGGGGTTGAGTCAGCGTAGCCGTTACGTTATACTGCGATCTCTACAAATGTGCCATGAGGTTAAAAAAAACCACTCGTGTTTAGTTATGATGCTGTCCCTGGGTTGATGTTTTAGAACTTATGAATGAATTCGGAAGCATCCTATTCAGTTTGTCTCCAATATCTGTTTAATAGGACCGGTTTTGTGGTTTGACAGTAAAGTGAAAGATCGGAACCGGTGCATTAAACATTTATACGTAGAAAACCACAAAAAAGTTCTTCTGTCCTTTTAATGCACTCCATCCGTAGGGTGGACTGTGGACTCTTTGGCGCCTTTCGCTAAAGAATCCACACTCACAAATCAGCTGCACCATAAAATTAACAAGCTGTTCTTTCCGTAAATCCAGTCATGCCTTTCAATAAAACAGAATTATAGCTATTTCATGTAAAATATACGTATCGACAGCCGTGTAAAATACATGAATTGAAGTATATCGGCAGTAAATTTCGTTTGTGAACTTATAGCTCAAACGTAAAGCTTAAAAAAATTCAGAGAACAAAATTAACAGATAAAAATGGAACTTCAAATATCACATCCGTTGAATGGGGAAACCATGTACTGTTTCGAATGGGATCCTCTTCAGGAATCGGCATCTGTGTCTTTATAAACATTAAAAGGACGTACAGATCAACATTTTATTTCGTATTTAACCAATGTTTCACGATAAGAGTGCTCCAAAACGAAACATAAATCTTCTATGTGGGCAGAAAGCAAAGTTTTCGCTTCACGAAATTTCAGTAGTATGGCAGTTAATTTAACGTCACCTCTCGAACGTATCATATTCAGTTCTTTTAGTTTCATTTGTATCCAATTCCTTATAATTTTCATTTTGAGGATACCCTGATCGTAGGGCCGTGATTTTTCTCCTTCAGATAACTTATTTCCGTCCCCGTTGAGAACCCCTAGGGTTTACGTCCACGTGGTACCAAGCAAGCCACCTCAAGGGTGTGAGCGTACTGTCTCATTCGAGTCTCGTCAAAACTCGAAACAATCGGTCATCGACCCTCGTATTTTTTTTCACTCAGACTTCGCCGAATCATCTGTTCCGCTGTCGGCCTGTCGTCTCCTGACTCCTCTCATCTTAAACATCACTGGTAATGATTAAGATATGTAGGTATGCACTTTAAAAATATATCAATACGCAGAGTAAAAACATCTCAACATTTCTTTTTTAATTGAAAAAGGTTCCGGTTAAATTTCAATAAGTAGAAGAGATTATGAAATTTCTGCAACAGATATTTTTAAGAATCCTTCCAACACCACGTGCAAAATGATATGGGTACAATGCAGTAGTCATAAACCACATTGGGAGAGGTTGGTGTAAAAAACCACCCCGACTAAATCTCGCTCCAGTCCTCATACATTAGTAATTTATCTGTACCATAATCATCCGGGAGTAATTTCTCATATGAAGGTCCTGTGCTGCGGTTTCAAGATGAGGAAGACACAATGGCGAGGAAATGTTTACGGAAGGGACTATTTTTTAGCCTCAAAATCAAATTATGCTAAACAATATTGCGAAAACGGAAATATAATGGGTTGAATTAAAAACTTCATTCTTTCAGTCGTCCGATAGTGAAAATTTCAACTTCATTAAAAAAAATATTTTATAACAAATTATAAATAATTATCGGAATGATATCCTATTATTTTTCTTATGGTATGAAAGTTGATACAAAATGAGCTCTCAGAAGAGCCCTGGGGCTATAGGCTTTATTAATCCTTCTAGGTCTTAAAGATCACGTATACCAAGTTCCCGATCAGCCGAGGGGTGAAGTATTATTATCCGTTAAATAAATGGAATTTCTGTTCTGTAGATGTAGAATTTGCGTATTATGCCAATGCAAATATGTTACAGAACGAAGTATGAATCATCTTCGCGTAAAAAAGTCACGCTTTCATATCGTGAAAAAATTAAGGAATGGAACGTTCGACATAGTTAGTGTGAGAATGGTTACTGGCCGATACCTACCCATTCGTTTCTCGTCACATCTGAACACACGCGTTCTGTGCGGCTTGACGGGAAATCACGTCGTGGAGAACTACACTCCGAGGCGGTTGACGTGATATCACGTCATTGATAAGAATTTGTGCTCCAGGCGTTGCAGGTGACGCTTTTGAAACAATCTAGAGGACGGGAATGCTCCTTTGTCGTTTTTAAACAATTCACGGTGGTGAAGATCCTTCGCGACTATAAGCAAGTTTTACAAGGGCACGAAATGGCACAATTTCATAAGACTGTTTGTTTTTCTCAATCTGGCACGCAGTAACTGCCAATTAGAACAGGAGGCTATTCAGCCTTCTTGCGTTCATGAATTCGCGCAAGCGTTCTCGCAATTCACCGCTCGAAGCAATTTGTAATGCACATTCGTGCATACATCAGATTGTGCAAGTACGTACCCAGTTTATAACGGGCGTAATTAAGGTGTCTCAAGGTAATGTGTGGCAAAAATCTCTCCATGGTCGAAGAACTTTTTGCAGTTCGTCCTCTGAGGAATGTTTATTGCGCACACTCACCTTCTTTTCTCTCTCTCATGTTTCGTCGCATCGACTATTCCGTGGCCGGCCAGGCGTCTCCCTATTTCGCTCCACTCCTCCCCCCACTGTCCCTCCACCCGCCTCCCAACTCTTGCCCTTTTGATGGATCCGCGTGTAGACTCGTCATTGATGTAGAAGGGATTACCGGTACGTTCCACTACCATCCTCCGCAGCTTCTTTTGCGATTTCCCCGTGTGTTTGGCTTTTGGATCTCCTATCCTCTCTCGACTCTCCGCTGCTCTCTGCTGCTACCATTCCGATCTCCCTCCTGCTCGGGATTTAAATCGACGGTGATTTGTGTCTGGGGTGAAAGCCGGGATGGATGGAGGAGAATTGGATGCGTTCAGCCCTTCTCTCCGGGGACCTCGGGAGAGATTTCGAGTCCTTTGTTATTAAAGAGCGGGGGAGCGGAGAGGGGGGAGGAAGGAGTAGGTAGGGTCGCAACGGTGGAGGTATTTCTGGTTGGCGGGGGAAGGAGACCCTTTGTGTTGTATCATTCCCGTGTTGCCTAGTTCTCTGTTTCTCGCCGTGATCCCCGGTTTATTTCTTTCCATACTCGGGTCGGAATTTGCACGGGATGAGCCGTTCTTTTTTCTTTTTTTTTGGTGGATTCAGGAGTGATTTATGTCGCGGTCGTGGAGTGATTTGCAACTGTCGTCGTGTTCTGCTCCTTCTGGGAATAATGCGTCCGTAACAATGAGTACACATGTGTCGGGCGCGGATATCGTGTGAAAAAGTGCGCCCTAATTAGGTAGATCATTGTCTGCTCCCGCGCAATTAAGTGGGGAGGTTGCCTTCTTGAGAATACTTAGGCGTTTCTTGTAGTTAATCTCGTTGATTGTGTTTTCGTTCTAAAATCAATATCATTGCAAAAATGCATTATCATTCGCACGGTTAACTGGCAGTCACACCTCACTTGCAATTGGCAGATCCGATATCGAATTCCGATTGTGTCGAATGATTTTTTTCAAGGCATGTTTAAAATATTTGGTGTGCATCTATTTGTGGTCTCTTTCTACGCGCGTCTCCCCCCACCATTTCTCTCCTTACTTCGCCAATTTTTAATTTTCGCTACTCCTCTTAAGCAATGCACCATTCCGCAACTAACCCTAGCCTCTCACTCTCACATTTGACAGAGATGCAATGCTATTCGTATGGAACTCACTCGGGTTGAGTCATCGTTAGAATTGAGGTTAATTTTTCAATGTTTAATTGCAGGGATATAGATGGAGGAAAGCAAGCACTCAGTTATGTCGTCCATGCCCTTGAAACGCACACTCGTGAATTTTGTTTTTCTGTTTGCCGAGTTTTGATGACATACATACGATTTGTTTGATGAACTTTAGTTCCATAAACATTTTCCCGACTTATAAAATAATATTGTTAATCTCCGCTTCCGTCATACACATTTAAAATGTTTTTTCCAAGAAAATCGTGAGGTTTTGGGGAAATGACTCTGACACAGTTTACTTTTATGATAAACATAGTTTCACAAGTATGTAGGATGAAAGCTGAGGAACCAGTGGTTATAGAGATATTTACTTTAGAAAATGATCAATTATTGTCATTTTTACTGCTATTTTACTCATACTATTAGTTTCATTTAATCATTGAAAAATTACGAATGTTTGTTTGGCAGTCTTTAGTTACGTAAAAATATTCACGGCTTGTTAAAAATATTCACGACTTGTTAAAAATATTTTACTCGAGTTTCATGTAATCATTGAATGAGTACGAGCATTAATTGCGAAATGTGCTGTCATTCTTGTCTTTTTTTTCCTTCAGAAACATATAGGCATCTTAATTAATATTGACAGCAATAGAGATTAAAAATATCATCTCCGACACTTCCGTGTGGTTTAAATTACGTAACGCACCCAAGTGCTCGGACGATGTTTATCCTTATGTAAAAGCTTTTTCTTGTTTATTGTGAGTAATTAGCCTTGCCTCTGGCGACTCAGCTGAGAAGGAATCTTCGTCGCATTTTCTCTCGAGTTCGTTCCGGAAGGTCATGCGTGAAGCTCTATCTGTTCTTCCGGAAAAGGAGCCCATCGATCTGCGAGAAGAGAATGAAAAAAAACCCTCTCCTTTCTCGCTCTGAATACTCCCCCTCCTCCTTCCACCCCCTTTCGCTGAGAGAAAAGTTGATACAATATCTACTTGTGCGTCTCCCTCCCCTTTCAACGCGAGCAGAAATCCGATTTATGGGAAAAATGTGTTTTCCCTTTCTTTTTCCCTAATCTCAGAAATATTGGAAGCAGTTCCATTCTTCCTCGTTCGTTTTTTGAAGCGTGCGTGATGTGGGGGTGGTTGGGGGAGGTGTGGCGCGTCTTCCTTTTCGAATGCGCCGCGTGATGACTGTCGTTTTCGAACCTTCTTATGTTCTTTTTTCATCGCTTTTTTGACGTGCCTTAGAGATATGCGAAATGGCGGCAAGTAGGGACCTTTTTTTATGTCGTGTTTGGTTCTCCCTTCCGCTCGCTCGTGGGATAAATCCCACGTTTGTCCTGCCCCTTTTGTTTATAGCTGCCGCAAAAGTACCTGGCGCAGACCTGCGCGGCAAGGAGGAACGGTGGAAGTGGATGGGTGCGGAGAAATATGACAGAGGGGAGGGAGTGGAGCAAAGAGAAAGAGAGAGAGAGATAGAGAGGCAGCGTAAACGGACTACCTCGCGAAATAAACTACAACAAAAGGCTTTAAGGAAATTGGTTGAAATCATCCATCGCTGTTGACTATACGAGGGATCTATCTTGAGGTCTTATTGTCAGATGAGCGGAAACGGGACAGCTGGTCGTTTTGTGTCATCCCTTATTTTATTGGAGCCTGTGTTGACTCCAGATAGGAAGGCTCCACGCTGAACAACCTTCCTCCCCAGTTTCGTAGAGCTATAAAAGTTCAGTAGCCCATGTCCCAAATATCGTCAATAGCGCAGCGCCAGAAATATTTGCAGAGTGGCTATCTTTTGATGAAGCAAAATATTTCCCGCCAACACCACGCTATTCAGGTTTTTTTAGGCCTGAATGGTTTACGTGTATCAGGGTGAGCGTCATTAAATGCCCCCATGCCAAACACCCTTGAGGTGGTTTGGAGGGTAATAGGTAGATGTAGATGAAATAAGGTTGAGACTACACAGTTTTTCCTCTATCTTGCCGGATTCATTTGTCCCTTTGCTTATATTTTCAACCCTTTCCTCCTCGCTACAGGTGTGCATATTTAGAGATAATTCCTCTGGAAATTCCCTAAAATTATGTGAATTAGCCTTATGTTGGAGCATTTAGTTAATCCTCATTTAATTCCTCGGCGTTATGTGCACAATTTGACCCTGAACGAGCTTAGATTACCTATACAATTATACTGATAGGATTATGGTTCGATTCTTTCATGAATTGTGCTGAAAAAGAGATTTCGATCATGCGGAGAAATCGTGCCATTATATCGCGTTTTATATTTTGCAACCTCTCTAGTATTCTTGAATTAAATTGCTCTCGAGAAATTTTTCCAACGATATGTTTTGGGACATTTTCTCATGTATTTGGTCAAATATTTATGTACATCTCATTGCAAGAATATAAAAGATGAGTGATTACTTATTCAACCCTTGGTGTAATAACTTTTTAAAATATTTTGTCCAATTCAATTAGGTGTAGTTTTCCACAAGTTTTGCTAAACAAAATCTTGACTCACCCATTGATTTACCGTAGTTAGTGTGGATTTTCTCACGCAACCATTTGGATTTGCATGAAATAACATTAGCATAACGTTTCGTCGCTTACACATATTGGAGTCGGGCTCTGTTGAATCAAGGCGCCGATTAGTAAAAGCAAGGATAAACTTCAAATCTGTTGGATCATCAAACAGTAGTTAAGTGTCTCAGCGGACGTGTTACGCCACTCCTCCGAAACCTGAGTTTAGCTGGATTAAGAGGAGTTAGAGAGAGAGAGAGAGTTATGGCCTGAATCGTTTACCTTTTGGCTTTAAATTCGGAGCGAATGAATGGTGAAAGATTATGTCGGACATTTATTTACCCTACCCATTTAGTCATTTCATCCCTGGTTGCCGGGGAATCAAATTACAAAGAGAGACATAAGCGGTGGGAAATGCGCACATATCCCCGAGCACAATGACGGTACAAGCATTTAAAAAAATGCTATTTTTTATTGTTTCTCCCGGCAACATGGCCGTTTCGCTCGAAGTACTTTATTGCACAATCCAATGTGCATTGAAAGTTGTTTCGCGTAAAGTGGTGAATTGCTAGAAAGCGTGCAAAAATGCATTTAAGTTCTACGGGAAAACAGTCTCATACTCTAATTCTGAGCCTGCATTTTTTCATTGCGACAACAGATGAATTTTCATTTAGTGCTATTAAGTGTCTCTTATAAAAAGTTCTTCATAGCTGTAGAAATTGACGGTAGGAATATACAATTTTGGTGTAGCTTTGAGGAACCTTGCGGGAAAACCTCTGTGGAGGTTGCCATCAGTATCTTAAAGATTTTTCCCTATCGATTTAATAAATATTCCAACACCATAAAACACGAAATCGATAAATTTACAGTTAATTTTAATGGTGAAATTAAATGATATTGGTATTGTAGTTTTGCAGCCATTGCGATTGCAGACACAATATAATTCATAGTCTCGCTCAGCAATGTTTAAATTTACAGCAATGGTAATCAAGTTCGCGTGAAAAAAAATCAGTCAACCTACCCGGAATTCGAACCCGCATCTCTTGATTGTTGGTTGAGTGTCTATGCCAGTAGCTAACCAGAGCTAGTGGTGTGACTTATAACACACCTGATCTGCAATTGGGACATCCGGGTTTGAATACCAGTGAAGTGGAATGATTTTCATTCTTTTTCGTGGAAATCATCAGCACGAAAATGCTCAATAAACATACGATTGTGGACATCCTCTTCATCATCTGTAATTATAAGTATATACAAATTTTTTTAAAATTTAGCCTATAAACTGTGAAATATTATGTGTGTTTGGTCTTATACACAAATTATATGTACAAAAACTTGTACGTTCATAAAATCTTATGTATATATAAAAAATATATTTTTTATAGGTTGAACTTATGTTTTGATGTGAAGGTCTATGTTATGCGCGAGGTCAAAGAAGAGTCTTATAGTAAAAAATTATCATGTATTATCCTTTAGTATGACGAAGCGTCGTAATGTTTCATAGATGAACGAGTGGGCGAATACCTTGATGAAAGAGATTAGATACAAAAATTGAGAAACCTTTTTGGTATTGTTCGAATAATTCATTTTTTATTATGGAAGGCAGTTTTTACCGAGTTTTGATAAGATCTACTCCAGCAGCTATATTGTAAACACAGCCAAAAACCCAAACAAATCAACCTTGTACTCCCCAACCAATAAACTTCACCATTGGTCGTGTGATCCTAAGATTGGTTGACTGCAGCCCTCCATCCTTCTCTATCTGATGCTAGGTCCCTCACCTCCTGGTATCTCTTCCTATGCACATTCCATTTTATTTGATCCATGAACTTATTCCTGGGTCTTACTCTGCGGACTTTTCCCTCTATTTTACCTTCAATTATGTTCTCCTCAAACCTGTTGTGTCTATGGGTGTGTCCAATCCATCGCCTTCTTATCTCTGTGGATTTCCATATGGTTCTAACCTCTTCCACTTTTCTGTTAACTTCGCCAGTTCTAATTTTGTCCGTCTATTTTATCTTCGGCACCGGGTTTCGAAGGCTTCTAGTATTATCTGGTCAGTTTTTCCGATGGCCCATGCTTCCGATTCACAGAGTGCCATGATCCACAAGAATCCATGATATAATATAACACAACAATAGTAATATCCACACTTTAATGTTATATTACTATTGTTGTGTTATATTTTATCATGGATATATCGCATTTCCACCAAGTAAAGCCTGAAACGATTTCATATAAATGTTTTCACAGACTGTTTCCTTGTTTCGTAGTCCTATCTTTGAGCACAGCAGTTGTCATTTACTAATTAACTTACAATGTGCAAAATATTTTGTACTCTCAACAGTGTCGAATGTCAGTGAAAGAAATAGAAAATTCCCCGTCAAAGAATCGGCGACCTCGAAACGTCAAACTTCGTGTAAGCGATCACTCTCGACTAGAGCCCGGCGTACGACCGCGAGGGATAGGAATCGTGCCACCTGGTGGCGATTTCTCGAAGACTGCCTCCTTGAGCCGATTGTGGGGGGCAGACGAGCATCATTGTGTGCAGCCTGACAGTAACTTGTCTAGTGGGCTGTATTTTTCTTCCTCTAGCTTTGATAAAGTTAAAGGAGATAGTTAGTCATTTTTCGTATGTCATTTACTTGTAAAATTTAAACCACTTAGGAATGAATGATTGAAGATCAAATCGGGAATTTCATTGCTCTCTCAATTATTCAATTCATTCCTATGAGTCAGAGAAAATTAAATTAATAAGATGGCCCGAGGCAATGTCTGTAGAATTACCCATAGGTTGCCGGACAAGGTCCGAAGTTTGCCTCAAAACATTTAAACAATGCCATTTCCTGATCCGTGCCGATATTTTCTAGCCTTTCGCGTGACTTCACTGGCGTCACGCAACGATTGTATTTTTATTCAGCGAGTCTTTTAAGACAGTTCATCTAATTATCATTTATATAAATGTTGAAACCATCACAAGAATGGTATCATAAATGATAAATCGCCGAACTGATTAAGAAAACAGCATTATTTATGAAAGAATATTTTAAGAAAACAGTATCCATATTTCAATACAATCCTATACGGGCTTGTCTGGTAAGACGTAACAGCAGCAGCGCTGGCCTTAGACCCAGCAACACAAAAAGATGTTTGGTAAGTGGTCATTCTATGATTAGGGGTGATTAAATAGTCGGAAGCTATTCTAGTTGTTACATTTGACTTCTTCTCCCTAACGGGAAAAAATTGCTGCAAATACCCAGGTGGTTCATGTTTGAAACAGCAATACAAAATAAATGCAATGTACTTGAATTTCATCGGTATTCAATATATAATAATACATAATATACTTTTAATCTTCAACAACCCCTCAAGCAAGGATTTTTACTTAAGGTAGTTTGAGCGAAATACCATTTTACCTAGAAATCAGTAGAGTTGGTCTCATTTTAAAGAATAAAATGTCACCCTTCCATTGGCACCCAAAATTTTACCCCTTACCACATTACTCTCCGAGATATTTGCCAGAAAATGCCAGCCATGTCTGTAAAGACGTCATCGCCCTTTTACATAGGAAATGGTACGTGTATACACTCCAAAGAGACCTTATTTAACAAATGAGGAACTTCTGATAACAAAACCAGCTCCGACCTCAAATATGTAATTTTGTCAGTTACTGTCTTTGGGCTCAACCGGGCAGTATTGTGTTAACGCCTTCCATTAAGGTAAGTTAGTTTGAGCGAAATATCATTTTACCTATAAATCAATGAATTTCGTCTCCTTTTAAAGAAAAATATATCACCATTCCATTGACACCAAAAATTCAACCCCTTACCACATTACTCTCCGAAATATTTGCCAGAAAATACCAGCCATTTTACATGGGAAATGGTACGTCTATGCACTCTAGACAGACCTTATTTAACAAATGAAGCATTTCCTACCCTTAGATTTCGTCAAAATATCAACAGTGTGTAGTTTGTGTGTTTTCTCAACTATTTTTGAAAATAAATCATATTGTCACCGCAGTAAACTCTTCGGGATCACAATAAACCTTCCGTTTTGTAGGAGTTTCAAAGGTACAGCGTGAAAAAAATGAGTCAAGTTAAAGCTTTATTTAGATATTTTCATGTGATTAATTACAATTTTTGTCATGTAAAACTATTTTATTGCTCCATTAATAATTCAATGTTTAATTCGTGTGTCTCACAAACTGGTGAAATTAAAACTTAATTTCCTAATATCGTAAAATATGAGTAAGAAACAACATGTTATTGCGTTTGTATTCAGTGGACGAGTTCGCATAATTTGAACAGTTTTTCGTGACAATGTCATTCACATCAAGTGGAGATATTTCTCTCTTCCTTTTCCTCATTTTTCCCAGATTTTTGTGAACTAATACGATGCAATGTCAAGTTTAACTGGCGAAAAAAAAACCCGCGTTAAAACGTGTGATTCTTGTTGCTTGCCACACAAAAAAGAGGATGCGATTCTGCTGTAAGTTTTCCAGAATGCGAAAAGGAAATATTCAAGTCATTTTGCCGGGGAACCACCTCAAATCACAAGCGAATGGAGATGCGGGAGAGATTAAGTCGGATATCTTTTTTTTTTGGCGCTTCCCATTAAGTCTTTTCATCCCTGAGGCCGTCAGCGAGAAATTAATTTGAGAGAATTAAGAATTAAAAAAAAAATGGGGAACTATATGTGAATGTGGGGGTGGGGGATGCGAGATTCGCGCGGAAATCTGAGAAATAGGGAGAGAGAGAGAGAAAGAATTGGAGATAGATAGACGGCGACGAAGCTCAATATATTTTTATTTCCTTCCACTCCCCACACACTTCTTCCTAACTCCTCTTTTCCAACCCACCCACCCACCCTCTACCCTCCCTTCGGTACAACAGTCCCCCATCCTCACGCTCACACCGTTTCATTTGTCACTGGAAACGGCGGGGGCAGCGTATTCCCTCGTACGCGCGTTCAATCCATCCCTGCATTCCCCTCCCTTTCTCCTCCGCCTCATCCCCCCCCCGTCTGACTGAATAATGCATGACGGGCTGGAGAAGCATCGAGGAAATAAAAAAACGTAAAAAAATTTACGAAGCCTGCTTCACTCACTCTCTCTCTCTCTCTCGCGCGCGAGAGAGATCCAGGGAAATAATATGAGTGACCCTTGAACTTGACGATGCCTTCGAACTCCCGGAAGACCCCCTCTTACCAACTCTCCCTCTCTCTTTGGCTTGGCTGGGAAAAAATCCCCGGGACACGGTAGGAGGCGAGGGATAGACTGTGGGAGGAGAAAGAGCCGGAGGGAGAAAGAAAGAGGGGGATGGAGGAAGGGATGAAAAGGAACGGAGATGATGAAGAGGAGGAGAAAGGAGGACAAAGATTTTTAGATGGGAGAATGGAAAAAAAGGAAGAGGAGGGATAAAACAAATAGGAACGGAATAAAGGGATTATAAAAAAACCCTTTTTTTATTATTTCGCGAGGGGGTTTACGTACATAAAGGGAGAAGGACGAAGCGGCGTCGCATCAAGGGGTGTAAGCGACGCGGAGGATCTTCGGCGCGGTCCATTAGAGGGAGTGAGAGTAAAGGGAAAAAAGAGACGACGCCGTACCGCGCTGCCGCGTTGTTTTTTGGCTGTTTCGCAAAAAAATAATTACAAAGCGTCCACATCTCCTCCCGTCTCATTTTTGGAACGTGTTTTTTTTTTCAAGCTAAAAATCACTTCTTTCCGCCATTCTCGAATTCGCGCTCCTTTCCGCTGCAGTGCGCCTCGCGAAAGGCGCCTTTAATATAACGCGGTGTCACTCCCTAAAGCCTCTCTTGCTTTGAACGTCATCGGCAGTCGTCCATATGAAAGATTGGTCCTCTGTGCTGCCCTCAGAGCCATTCTCTTTGGGAGCTTTCCATTCGCTCCGGAGCGATGCTCACTTCACAACGTAATAGGGGGCTGTCCATAATCCACGTAGACACCAAAGAGGGGTGGAGGGGTACATCTACATCTACCCCGTCGCCGCCGCATGGGCGTGTGGCAGGGGGTGTTTGGTCACCAGCCGTGTAAGGTGTAAGTCATTTTTTTTAGATAAAATGGTGACATGTATTGTGGGAGTGTATTTAGTGAGCTTAATTTTTATTGTGATTGCTTATTGTTCGCGGAAAGAACGAGTTCTTGTACGAGGGTTGTCAGCGAAGGTCCACATTGGGGCATGGTGGGGTTGGAGGGATGTCTACGTAGACAATGGTCGACACTATACTGTTTATAGAAAATGACATTATCATATGTACAAGAGTAGTTTTTCTTGTAGTTACCTTTTCTTAAAATAAGCCTTAAATTAAGGGTAGTCGACATCTACATAATACCCTGCGAGCCAACGTTTTTGGGAGGTGAAATGGTGACGTGTATTATGGGAATGTATTTATTGGAGCTCAGTTTTATTGTGGTCGCTTATTGTTCGCGGAAAGAACGAGTTGTTGTACATATCTGTTCGGCAATGTATCTCTCTTATTTTATATATCAAACCTAGAAATGTAGTGAAGTGTCATGATAATATTTTCTGTTTCGCTCTGAAACACACCAGTTCTGAATTTCTCAAGCAACCTAGGACTAGCGTGTAACCTCCGAGTCTCTCGGGGCTCCCATCTTAATCCCTCTTACAGTTGTGAGACACCAAAGGTTCGTTCGTAGCAGTTTATAACGAAGCCTTTTCCTTTTCTTTGTATTTTGTTAATTTTTTGGTCAGATCAGGGACCTCAATGCTCGCGGCATATTCGAGATGAGGCCTAACCAGAGCAAAGTAGCGTACCTCTTTGAATTTTTCATCCGAGGACCTTCCAATTATACGCTTAACAATACCTAATTTCATTAATGCAGTGCCACTAATGTTTTCTATGTGTTCCCCGCGATACATCTGAAGTTTAGGTAATTTCAAGATATTTTACTGTATTTGAAGATTTTACGTTTCCTCCACCTATAATATAGGTATGACATTTTCATGATGACTTTCGCAGGAAGTGAACTGTGGTGCATTTACTAATATTTAATTCTAACCCCACTCCCGGCGTCAAGAATGGATGCTTTTAAGGTCAGATGACAGAAATTCAAATTCCGCGTCTTTGCTTATTTCACGGTAGATAAATGTATCGTCTGAAAATAATCTTAATTTACTGCTTTCTCGAGAACTTAGGTCATTAATATAAATAATAACAGCACAGCATCGTATGCAACCAATGTTGAAAAAATATATATGTATTTGTTTTATTGCGTAACAAGTTAAGCGTAAAAAAATTAGAGTTACAAATGAATAAAATTAAATATATCGTTAATGTATTCTAGCACGTAAACACGGAATAGTATGTGTATATGAAATAATCACCTACAGTACAGACCATCATATTTCAGTAGCATTATTACATAACAATCAATTAATAACCCGTTTCGCAGCTTTTTCTGCAATAGAAGATAAATCTGCATGTACAACAGGAGGGGACAGGGGGTTCAGATGATGTCTACGAGTGTCCACGATGCTGTTAGGGAGGGGGTGGGGATCAAAATGTGGCCTATTTTTGTCAACGTGGATTATGGACTGCCCCTAGCTAACTTTCCATCTTTTTTCTATTCGTTTCAGGCGTTTAGAATATATACTGCCCAAACCAAGAATAGCCTTTTATAAAAATTGTTTCTGTATATGGGACCTAAAATATTCAATGCCTTGCAAAAAAAATATTCAAAAATGCAAATCTGATAAAACGTTTTTGAAAATGGTAATAAGGATGGCTGCTGTCCTATAGAAAAGTTGAATCTTTTATTCTGATTATTTTCATGTCTAAGAAAGTGTTTTATATCACTGCTAACCAGATAAAAATAAAAATTTTGGGAAATGGTCGATGAAAGTTTCTTTCAAATGAAAATGTTTTTTTTTCAAATGTTCAGATGTTTTTTTTATTCTACCATGAAGGGAACGTGTTGGACATTGATGGTGGCTCAATTCAGGTTGACCTTAGAACCCACATAAAACTTCCGTTGAAATGTTAAATTATTTTTAATGTAACGTTCTGCAGATGGATGTAAATGAAATTATATTCTATGCCATACGCACCGGCCAGTTCAGTTCAAAACTAATGGTGGGCAGAGTCAGTGTGTGCAAAAAAATTAATAAATAATTTTGGTAATCGCATTCTCTTGTGTCGTTTTTGAGTTGATTTGAATTTATGCGTCCAAGTATAATAACATTCACTTTTTTAGCTACTTTTAAATCGGCTCTGTAACTTTCATAGTCCTGCGAAACGGAGCTGGATTATCCTTTAGTGTGGAGGGTTAGAAAACCTTTCACGCTTGGTACCGAAATAATTTCTTCGAGGAAAGGCATAAAAATCTCGTCCAATTGCCATCCCGTTTCGATTCATTTCACAATCGGACCTCAAGATGGCATCCCTGGTGTTGTCATAATGATGGGTGTTTCATAACCACTTATATTGCTTGTGTGTGCCACTGTGCCTTTTTGGCGAAGTATGGTTCCCGTCACTCGCTCTCCTACTCTTTTCAATCTTTTCCCTCGTACGAAAAAAGTGGTGTTGTTT
This sequence comes from Ceriagrion tenellum, assembly GCA_963169105.1. Classification (NCBI taxonomy): domain Eukaryota; kingdom Metazoa; phylum Arthropoda; class Insecta; order Odonata; family Coenagrionidae; genus Ceriagrion; species Ceriagrion tenellum. Next base: position 55,492,189 of record OY720633.1, on the reverse strand, counting down.
TTAAATCGCCTGTGGATACGTTGAAAAGAGAAAATATTCTGAGAACTTGATCGAATTAATGCTAAATAACCTTCATCTGTACTACTTAATTTCCATTTAAGCATACTTATAGCTCAACACACTATTTACTAATGTTAACCCTTTGCGTGCGGAATGACGTCATATCACGTCATGGTTGTCTTTATGCTGGTACTGACGACGTGATTTCACGTCATGGGTACCGTGAGTGTTCCAGCTTTCTCTAGGGAACTTCCAATAGGCCCCTTTTTAACAGCTGGAACACTCACGGTACCCATGACGTGGTACTGACGACGTGATATCACGTCATGGGTACCGTGAGTGTTCCAGCTTTCTCTAGGGAACTTCCAATGGGCCCCTTTGTAACAGCTGGAACACTCACGGTACCCATGACGTGACATCACGTCATCAGTACCTGCGTATAGACAACCATGACGTGATATCACGTCATGTCGCACTCAAAGGGTTAATACACTCAAATGAGCCGTTTTGGGGGACTGAATAACTCTCTCGAAACTCACGCTATCGATAAGTCTCGTCAGTTGATTATGAGGTCGATCACGGAAGTGGTAAGTTGTGATTAGTTTGGAATTCCGCGCCCTGGTACGCCTTCGAAGCGAGAATGGGCCAGGTTGCGCCGAGTTTAGATGCGAACGAACCTCAACCCTCCCAATTTTGCATTCACGTTGAAGGAGATGTTTGAGAATTACTTTTTGTTTTTCTTCCCCGAATCTTCGGCGTCGCATCGTGGCGCATAACTTTCGCTCTACCCCCCCCCCCCCCAAAAAAGAATTGCCAAAGACGGAACGTACCACAAAGAGAGCAAAATTTTCAGGACGGGTTTTCTTGAGGGAAAGAGAAACATTGGACTCCATGCCACAGTACCAAGATGATTGTCATGTCCCTTTCTCAGATCTCTGGGGAGGGCGATGGGGGAAGGGGGGAAGCTGATGGAATAGGAGGGCGAGATGTAAGAAAAAGACGTGACGAAAGACGTGGAAACAAAGAAAACGAGACGCGCGGAATGAAATGGAGGAGGACCTTTTCGGCGAGACGCGGTTTTTGTTTTTTTGCCCTCATGAAATTGAAATTCGTAACGAAGAAAATGCGGATGATACCGAGCAGAACGTATTTCCATTGTCGAAACTTAAGGGATCTTCCCGATTTTGTGGCAATCCAAGCAGACGTGTTGGCTGAATGAAAGGCGGGAGAATCCTGGCCCAAAATGCTGTTGCTCTTCACCTGATAGTAGCTCCTTAAGTCGAAGTGCGTCGTTTGAATAATATATGTTTTTTTCCTGTGCAGAAGGTCCTATTTTGTGATTCACAACATGGAATTCATGCGCCGTATCTTGAATAAAAAACAGTGATGACGAAATGGCTATGATAAGAGATATCCTAAAAGGATGTCTGTTATACAGAGATACAGGCAGATGCTCGATTATCTGGAGTTTTCTGGATAACGCTCTTGGAAACGGCTCACAATAGATGGTAATGTCCGGGTGCAGGCCTTTTTAAAAATCAAATTCGCCGTATTAATGTTGTTTCACAAATTTTACTGGTATGGCTATGCAAATGTATCAAGAGCAGAATGGTCGTCTTGAGATTTAAGGTTATTTTGCTCGGCCTCCCCAGGAATGAGCTAATTATTCTCCCTCTGTGTTGCTAGGCCGACATAAAGTTCTCCTTACTCAACTTAAATTGAACTTCCCCTCTTGCATTCGCGTTAAATGATTACGAGGAGTCAAATTTGACTCCACTGGGAATTAACTTTCTCGTGATTATTTTGGATAACCGCGCTTGACCACCGAACACATACTCCCCGCATAATTTTCTCTCCCACAACAATTTTGCTTTTCAACTTGCAAAAGTGTCCGTGAAGCCTTTTCAGGTTTATAATGAGAGTGGTCTGTTCTGGGTGGAATGTTGTGGTAGATGAAGAGGAAATTAAATCATAAAACTGTAGTCTGACAACCGAAATAGCAGCATTATTGGTAACCCCTGCTCTTTCCTTTGGATAGTACGACAGAATTTACATCTACATCTACATAATTCCCCGCGAGCCGCCGCATGGGCGTGTGACGGGGGTGTTAGGCCACCAGTCGTATAAAGTTGTAAGTTTTTGGGAGAGGAAATAGTGACGTGTATTATAGGAATGTATCTGGTGGAGCATGATTTTTATTGTGGTCGCTTGTTGCTCGCGGAAGTTTTTGTACCAATCTGTTTGGCAGTGCACCTCTCTTATTTTATCGCATCTGTCAGACCTAGAGATGTGGTGAGGAGTCGTGATAATATTCTCTGTGTCGCTCTGAAAAATATCAGCTCTGAATTTCTCATATCACTCACTTTCGTCAGTCTCACTTGGTGGTATTCCATCATTAAAAAATTTTTAAGATGTCAACTTTTACTAAAACCACTCGATTTATTAAACAACGACCCAGGTTTCGATGTGAATTTTCGATGTGATTTTTTTCCGAATTTCTCAAGCAACCTTAGCCTAGCGTGTAGCTTCCAAGTCTTTAGGGGCTCCCACCTTAATCCCTCTAAAAGTTGTGAGACACTATATGTACGCTCGTGGCAGTTTTTAACGAAGCGCACTGCTTTCCTTTGTATTTTCTTAATTTTTTTGGTTGAATCTTTATGACCAGGGTCCCAAATTCCAAATTATGGCGTCAGCCCGTAGGTGGCTGTCCATAATCCATTTAGATACCAAACTGGGGTGGGGGGTTCGAGGGTCGTCAACGAAGGTCTACGCTGGGGGTTGGAGGGATATCTACGTAGACAATGGTCGAAACTACGCGTTTCTATTTTAACAGTTTATAGCAACTGATAGATTATCCTAGCTACAAGAGAAGTTTTTCTCACTTTCCTAACCTTTCCTTGAAATCAGCCTTAAATTACAGATGGTCCATGGCGATGAATTAATAACCCTCAATTATGTTCTTCACCAACCCATATCGCCTCAGAGCATGTTCAATTCAAGTGGTTCTTCTTTTATATATATATATATATATATATATATATATATATATATATATATATATATATATATATATATATTGTGCCTTGCGGTCCTTTCCTCTTCAACCCTTCTGTGAATTTTATCATTTCATATTTTGTCCTTTCATTTGATCATCCGCGTCATCCTCCAGCATTGAGTTTCGAAGGCTTCTAGTCTGTTCTGGACAGTTTTTCGAATAGTCCATGCTTTCGATCCATAGTGTACCTCCACGCGAATTTTTTTCTCATAATGTTCCCTTGTTTGTAGTCCTATCTTCTTTGAGCACATCATTTTACTGTTAATTTCCACAGCTTTGTCCGCAAAAAATGAGTCAAAATGAGCAAAAAAAAGTCTACGTGGACAACAAGGAGGACAGGGGGGTCCGGATGAAGTCTACGATTGTCCACGACGGGGCGTGGGGGGGAGGGGGAGTCAAAAAGTGGCCTATTTTTGTGTACGTAGATTATGGACAACCCATTGGCGGTAAGGAAAATCGGGGTAAATAAATATGGCGGACAGACTTCACCGACGTCACAGCTTTTGGCGTTGGCCACAATAGCAAACGCCGAGCCGTCTCTATCTACGGCATATGAGTAGACAATCATAACAGTACGTTAGTCTCGATTTTCGGATTGTAAACCTCGCCCGGCGGTTAATATTTTCTCATACACTACACTATACTCGCACTACTATTTTTCTCCAGCTGCACTGATGAAATGCAACGTACATTCCTTCTTGTTCTTAAGATTTTTAATGCTCCTCCTCAATGAGTAATTCCCATAAAATTCACTCAAGACTTAAGCAGTCTAAGAATTCCTACCAAGCTATCCCCTGTTTAATTATAAATTTGCGGCGTTATTTGATTATAATGCATCAATTCTCTCATCGTAGCCAACCCAACTATGGACGCTCCTTTCATGTATTTCCAATGCTGCTAGAACACCTATTCCACAATACCTTACCATCCACCCATTTAGAATCGAAATCATCCTGCTTTTATCGGGAAGACTTATGGGATACCCCAATACTACGGAATTTAGCCAGCACTTATCTAAGCATATCTTGGCATAGTCTAATTTCACTGCGGGGCAATATTTTGAGTAAGATAACACCTTTGTAAATTGCAATTTTTCTTCCCCTGGACGTACATTTTTTTCTGATATGGAAAGAGGGTATATGTCCATTTTTATGTTCAAAGCAAATTTCTAGGAAACGATCACCGTTTTATGCTGTTCTCTCCGATTCTTCTCTTAATGGGGATATCTACATCTGTAAAAATAATAATTTTCTCTCCTTTTAGGAGTATCTACGATAAATAGCCTAATATGCCACGTTTTCCCATCATAAATGTGGTATCTTCCTTCATATATATATTTATTCAATAATGGGGTGTAATCTTCACCATGGATAAACGAAGTTGCAGCGTTCGTCTTAGCTCGGTTTTTCTTACGAAATTGCGAATAGAAAAAAGTCTTTGCCTTCCCAATTCAAGTTTTTGGCACGTTTTCCATAGTTTTTGTCTCTTTTTACTCTCAAATAGGTCCCTTCGTTTCTTTGGCGTGGAATTTTCTGGAGTGGCAGATGCCTTGAAATATTCTTGGTTCTTCGTAGACTCATGCATTTCAAACCCTTGCCTCTAAAGTTGAAAAAGCGCTATGGGCCACGTTCTTTAAGGGCATATATCTTTACCATTTGGTCTTTTCCTATGTTGCAATGGACCAAGCCTATAGTGGTTATTCCACTGCATCCTTCTATTCTGGGCGTAGCGGATAGGCCAAATCATCCTCACGCTTCTATTTTACCTAGTTTGCCTCGTGTTTTATGTAGATCGCCTTGTTTGCTTCACGTTTCACGCATCCCCGTAACTTTTTCTGGACACTAAGGAATGAAAACGTGTCCCGATATTGTAGGTTGATTATTCCGTTTTTCGGGATATCCACCGCATCGTTCCATCTTGAGGATAACATTCTCAGGTCTATATATCCCTGGGACATGAGGAAGCCTGCAGGATTGTCGGCAAAACATTTTCCTCAAGATGGAGCGACGCGGTGGAAATCCCGAAAAACGGAAGAATCAACCTCCGTCCAATTCCCGCGGAAGCCTTAAGCATATCATCATCACTATCATTCGTCGTTCAATAGATTGGTTGACTGCAGCCCTCCACCCTTCCCTATCTAATGCTAGTTCCCTTACCTCCTGTTATCTCTTCCTATGTACTTGCCTTATTATTTGGTCCATGAACTTATTCCGGGGTCTTCCTCTGGGGACTTTTCCCTCTATTTTACCTTCATTTATGTTCTTCACAAACCCATTGTGTCTCAGAGTGTGTCCAATCCATCTTGTTCTTCTTATTTGTATGGTATTCCACATGGTCCTTTCCTCTTTTACTCTTCTGTACACTTTATCATTTCTCATTTTTTCCGTCCATTTTTCTTCAGCATCCTCCTCCAGCACCAGCATTCGAAGGTTTTGAGTCATTTCTGGTCAGCTTTCCCAATGGTCCATGCTTCTGACCCAAAGATTGCCACGCTCCACACGACTGTTTTCACGATCTGTTTCTTGATGTTTTAGTCCTATCTTCTTTCAGCACAGCAGTTGTCTTTTTCGCACGAACGCCTTCTTAGTGTGGGATAATCTCCAGTTGATCTGATCACTCACTTGATCTTCCGCGTCATCCTCCAGCAACTAGTTTCGAAGGCTTCTGGTCTGCTCTGGTCAGCTTTTCGAATAGACCATGCTTTCGATTCATAGTGTACCACGCTCCTCACGAAAGCTTTCACATAATGTTTCCTTGTTTGTAGTCCTCTCCTCTTTGAGCACATCAGTTTTCATTTTACTATGAACGCCTTCTTAGGCTGTTAGCCGCTTTTAGTCTGTTGTGCTTCTTCCTTCCCACATGGTGGCGCTTTCAAGATAGGTGAAAAAATTAACTTCTCTCCTCTAAGAGGGACTCCTGCATTCACATTAATCACAGCGTTCTGATATTTTTTTTCATCCAAAATGGGATCTCTGATGATTCATGCTGTTTGGTCGTGACTGATATGGCCTGATGGATAAGCAAAATCAGTCTCCGGTTCCTATATCTCCAGGTTTGATTTAGGTTTTTCAAAGACGTCGGAACCTTTTCGTTTCTGCGTTGCTCTCGCGTGGCACAAGGGGAGCGTGGCAGACGCGTCGAAATTTTCAGTGGTCCATTGCAGACTCTCTCTCTCTCGCATTTAAAACCCCTTTTGCTTGCAGCGCTAACAAAGCGCTCGATAACCGTCCTCTCTCCTCCATTCTCTCCTTTGCTTCCCTCGTTCCTCTTTCCTTCCTCCCCTCTTCTCTCGTTCCTCTCTCCCTCTCCCCTTTCCATCCCTCTCGCACCTCCCTCGTGGCACAAGTCCCTTTCACCCCGCGCCGCCCACAGTCTACTTCTCCCGCTTTAACTGAATACACACATGAATAAAATGCACGCGTCTTTACTGCGTAGAAATTGAAGTCGGGATCTCCGTACGAGCTCCACTCCACGGATCTACAGTCAAATTCTCCTAACTCCATGAATAATTCATGTTCCTCAGCATTTATTTCCCTCCCTTCCCACCATTTCTCTCCCTTCCCTTTTCAGATCTCTTCCGTCTCCTCTCCCGGATTCACTCTTTTCTCATTTCGCCCCCCCCCCCTGCCCCTTTTCCCAGTGATTCGTCATTCCTTCCACTATCCCTGCACTTTCCGTTTTTCCTTCTTCGCTTTCTCTCCTTCTTCCTCTGCTCATAAATCATCCCTTTCTTTATCTCCGCGTCTTCCGGGAGTACTTTTTGTGTGGCTTGGTCCAGGCGTCTGTCTCTTCTCTGCTTTCCCCATTTGAGAACTGTCGCGCGCGCGCGCATATAAGGATTCGGACAGGAGACATTTCCCTCTTCCCACCCCTTCCCTCTCTTTCTCTCTCTATGTCCTCTTTCTGCCCAGGGTTCTCTCACAGCGTCCGCACGTATTCATTCCTCATCCACTCTTCCTCCCTTTTTCCTTCCCACATTGCGTTCATTTCTCTCGTCTTTCCGCCGCTCTTTCGGTTTTTTTCCCGTTTCCTTCTCGATTTGCCAGATTGTCTCGCCGTTCTTCCCTGAATCTTTTTCAGCCGTCTTTTTCTGTTCCTTCTTCCTTGTCTCATACCCCTTCCCCCCTCCGTTCTTTCTGCCTTCTTCGTATTTCTCATCGTTTCTGCCTTCTCGATTTCTTGCATTTTCGTTGTCCGGGTCTGTCATTCGCCGTCTTGTTCACCTCCTTCCTCTTCTCATCTTTCTTTTCCGCCGATATTTTTACCGATATCTCTCCTTTTTCCCGCCTTTAATCCTCTCAGCATTTAGTTGGCACAGTGGTATAACGGTCTTCCTTGGTGAGGCAATAAACCAACACTTATGAATTCGCGTGTAACAATACATATATATTGAAATAACAACAGGAACAATATACATACAGTCAGCCACTCCACATTATACTGCCTTTCACTAGGATCACACAGTAAGTTAAACACACTTTCTCCTTTTGTCGTTCCAATCGGGCCGATAGCTTGACTGCCTCGAAGGAGCTCCTCCGTGCTCCCAAGAAAACTATCGGCGGCGACGTTACTGCCTCCTTAAATTATTTTTCTGTAAGTTCCCCGAAGTTTTCCGGCGGGTTTTCAAAAGGCGATGTGTTCAGCTCAACGGTACATAGGGACGTTTTTTAATTACCTTTTCAAGCTTGAACTACCTGCGTATTTGTTGCATTTTTTCCCGTCAGGGAGAAGAAGTCGAATGTAACAACCAGAATGGATCCCGACTAGTTTATCACCCCTCATCATAGAATTACCACTTATCAAACATCTTTTCGTGTTGCTGGGGCCAGGTTATGGAACAGTATTACTAAGGACATAATAGATTCCATTTTAGAATTAAGGGTTCCAGGATTGGCTGAGATGGAATCCCTGTCCCCTGTTGACATTCTTGGGTTGGTGTCGGATCTCGATGGCCTTATTGGTTGTTCTACCCCTATAACCATAGGTCTAATATGACACCAATAACTTTATTGCCTGTGACTTTAACCAATAATAAATTAACTACTTCGAGTGCAATTCGTAAAATGAAGAAATAAAGGGTGGAAGTTTTCATAAAAAATAAAATTTACAAAAAAAATAAAACTGGGTTTTGGCGGTATTACATCATCCCTTGGTGGTTAATTGTACATTTCACAACTTCAATCGACAGATATGATCCATCGCCATTGTTAGGTAATTATCAATTGGAAGACCTCTTTGCTGAAATTTTCTACTTTATTGGCTCAACCGTCATATTCTTAACTTATTTAATTCCTTTTTTAAACGTGCGGTTACGAAGTGCCAAGTTGACTCATCATTGCTTGATTTAGAATCTTTCATAACTTTGACGCTTCCAATTTTTTTAAACTCTCACTTTCACTTTCCCTCTTCATTTTCCACATCCATAATTTTATATTTCATATCTCCTCCTCTAATCCCGGTGATTGTTCTCGTTTTTTCTTCCGCTCCCCTTTCGTCTTCCGTTTTCCTTCTCGATTCGCCAGATTTCCTTTCTCCCGAATCTGTCATCCGTCTTCTGCTGGATCTTACTCTTCTCATCTTTCTCTCCCGCAGATTTTTTTGTCGTTTCTCGCCTTTCCCTCTTCCATTTCATCCCCTTCACCCTCACCTGCCCTGCCATCTTCCCCATTTTCCTTCTCGATTTGCTTTTCTTCCCGTCCCGGCGTCTGTCAGACCGTCATTTTAGTTTTCTTCTTCTCCTTCTTTAGGTTGGCCACGCCCTCTTGAAATCCTCGAATTCGTTGATATTGCTACCTCCTTGGAAAATCCACTCATCCTCCTTGATTTTTTACTTGTGTTGGACTTTGCTGCACGCCAGGCTTAGTTTGTTTGAGGAACTCAGAACTGATGTGTTTCAGAGCGATACAAATAATAAAACTTTGCCGGCTCCTTACATATTCTAGCTCCGACAGAAGCGAAATAATAAGAGAGATATATTGACGAACAGATTAGTACAAAAATCCATACTTTCCACGCACATAACTGACTGTAATTAAGCCAGCTCCAGCTAAAACGCACCCATAAAAATCTTCAATATTTCACCTCCCAAAACCTCATCCTCCAGGCACTTTTACACGGCTAGTGTCCTAACACTCTCTGCCACTCACCCGTACGGTGGCTCGCAGGATAGTATATATAATCAGATGTAGATTTCTCCTGGATTTGATGCCTTTTCATCATTATTATGAACTTTGCTTATGTAGCTGTGTGAAATCACGAACTAGGTCCCGTTCTAAGCTTTTGTGAGGGATATTGCTCTACACCAATTCATCGAATAATATTTTGTCGCACTGATCAAATTTGGACGAAATGAAAACAGTTTCACGATTTGTTGAACATGCATTGACGCTTCGAATGAAGTAAGATTAATTTTTATCGGGTGAGAAATGGTTATGTAAAGTTTCTGTCATCAGGAGTTTTTTTCTAAAGTAAATAAATTTAAAATCTCTCGTATTTGATGAAAAATTTTTGTGTATTGTATTAAAATTTTATCATGGATAAAATAAGTGATAAACTACTCCGATAGCACTAAGTTGCACTATGTTTGGTAAAGACGAAAATACGGAAATTTTTATTCGCTTACCTACTTTATCTACGAAATCACTTAACGCTAAAACTCTTTAATCTACTTATCTCAGTAGGACGAAATAGATGAAAGTTTTTCAACCCTTTTTTAAATAATAATTCTTTATTAATCTCATATTGAAGTACATTGGTCACAAAATAAAAGAAATAAAAAGACAGTAAAGACATATGGACTATCCATTGCACAAAAGATGTAATAAACTTCACTCTATATGAAAAATACACCTTTGCATTAAAACACATGAAAAAGAAAGAAAAACCTCAAGCAGAGTAGATAGTTTCATGAATATTTTTAAACCTTAGGAGATCCTCTGAGCCACAACAGGCTCATCAGAAGGTACTCTCTAATGTCAATATAAAAAATTCAAATAAAACAATAAAACGCCATACATTGCCATATTTGCACCGAGCGTTATAAATATGTGGCCACGCAATCAGTCTCTCAACCTCCCTAGATATCAGTCCTCCAACAAATACTCCCAAAGTTTCCGTTTAACCTCTGTATACGTATTTAATCCATGCATGTCCCTTGGTAATTGGTTAAACAATCTAGGTACACTTACCACCATTCTGTTTGCACTACCTTATTTCTAATAGTTTTAAGAAGGAAAATAAGCTAATTGCTATTGTAAATTGCATAAAAGATCGGCTCTAATGTTTTCATTCTGTTAGAGGTCAAACTCGAGTGCGAACCTGCGTGTCTGTGATTTTTGTGTTAAGGTAGTGCAAGCGAGATAGTTCCCTAATCATAATAGACACCATATTTGAATTATACCTTTTAATTTTTCCAGCTGTTTAGTAATGCCTTTTCCTATTTCAAAAGTCGCCATTGAGGCACCGCGTGCCGTTCCACTCCAGCACTGCTGTTTCATTCCACAGGCCCGCAACCTTGTTGGCAGGGGTAGTAAAGGGCATATTTTTCGTTTCTATTTGTAGCTATTACTCGTAAGAACATGAATTTAGAACTTCATGATCACTCCAAAAAGCTTTATATGGCTAGGGGATGATATTATTGAAAGCTCTGCTATTTAAGCAATGTGAACGAAAATGTGGAATTAAGTCATAACTTTGACTCACTCAGTGTCGGTGACACGTCCATAGGGACCGTTCAAGTGTTACGTAAGGCGATCGATGCCACTTTTGACCTCCCCACTCCCCCTATGTAAGACAATGTAAGATTTTCCAAACCCCCCCATCCCTCTCATTCTTACGTAAGAAGTTAGACATTTGTATCTACTCTTCGTCAAATGCTCGCTTTCTGCTGTTTCATCTCTCCATAGAAGCCATCGCACAGCTTTGAGCATTGGATATCGTATAATTATGCAGTGTTGGAGAACCACATTCATCAACATTAAGAGCGAAACAATTCCGCAGCAGATGAAGTTGAGAACAATCACAAGATATTTGGAAAAAAACACAGGATATTTAAAAACGATACAATGTTTCAAGACCGACACAAATCTTAACGTCAATTGTTTCCAGACCCCCTATGCCGATCTTCATGATACAAAGTAAGATGATCCAAACCCCCCCTTCACCCCCGCCCTCCAAAATGTCTTACGTAATACTTGAATGGCCCCTTAGCGTGGAACTTTTCTTCATCTATAAAATAAAATTCAGTGTCCGTCCCGCTTTTCTAATCCCTATGCAAGCCCCTCTTTCTCGCCTTTTTCGTATTCCTCTTCGATTTCATTCCGTTTCCCTCACCCGCTCCTTTCCTTTTCCATTCCCTTTTCATCTTTCCCGTCCCTTCGTTTGTCATCCGTCTCTCTCCGTATCCTTTTACTCCGTCCCCGTATCTTTCATCTCCTTTATTCTCCTCACTCAACCCCATTGCGAGACTATCCCTTCCGCAAACTTTCTTTCCCCACAAGCCTTCTCGACAAGACTCCTCCTCGCCTTTCTCCGTCGTCTCTTCCACTGCAGCTCCCTTTCTTGCCTCTCCTAACCTCCTTCATCCCTTCCCCATCTCTCTTACTCTCTCCTTACGCAAGGCCTCTCTTTCCTTCTCTCCCGTCTCCCGACTCGGTCCATCCTTCCTCCCACGCCGCCTCCTCCCCTTTCACCTTACCTCTCAATCTTCCCAGCCGCCCAAGCGTCCATCCCTCCCCCTTTTTTCATCCTTTTATACTTTTCCCGCTCCTCCCTACCCCCGCCCCCCTTTCGCCTTTCTCATTCCCTCGCTCTCTCCATCTCTCGGCCCGCCAGGGAACTCCCGAACCACCTCCTCCTCCTCCTCCGTTCGTCCTTCCCTTCCCTTCCCGCACTCGACCACTCCAATCTCATGCCGTGGCCGTCCTCTCTTCTCCTTCTTCCTCTCCCTTTCTGCCTTCTTTTTTTCCGATTCCTTCCCAATTTCCTCGATTCTCTTCTCTTTTTTGACCATGGCCGACCGCCCAAGGTCCTGGCTCTTGTGGATGGGACTACTCGGCGATGGTCTTTTCGGCGCAGGCCGATTTGGCGCAGGTTTCTACGGCGTTTATCTTTCAGTCAACCGTTGGTGAACATTTTAGCCTTAAATCAGGAGTGCGAGTAAATTTTAAGAAAAGAATATTGAATGAAAACTCCGCATTGAAATCAATGCTTTACTAATGTGTCTGAACACTTATTAATATTGGACCAAAGAGAGACCATTCAAATTGTTGTTCGTAAGTTTCAATGGGCAATTGGGGGGATGTGGGAGGAACACAACCACCTTGGCTCGTTGGGACAGGACATCTCGGCGGTGGTCAATTCGGCGCAGATGTCTTCGGCGTTGGCCACTTCGGCTCAGGCCTTCTGCGATTCTATTTCAGTCGACCGTTAGCGAAACTTTTAAACTTAATCCTGGAGAGCGAGTAAAAAGAAAATGAGAAAATAAGAACCCCGAATTGAAACTAATTCTTTAATCATGAGTCCAAACACTTTCTAGCATTGGGCTAAAGATAAACAATTCAAGTCGTTGTTCGTGGATTTCACAAGATGTTTTTTGTCGGTTTCGCATCCATTCGTGGCGTGCGTGTGAAAATATTTTAACTTTTTATCTTGATATTATTTAAATAAAAAAATTAAAAACAAAGGGAGCCCCTTAATCGAAATTTAGGTTTGTTCCATGGGTCTAAAATTAAAAAAAATGTGATGCAAAATTGTTTTTAATACTTCAAGTCTTGATATTCCCTGGGTCACTTTTTTTCAAACTTTTCCCCACTCTCCGTGACCCTCACGAATTATTTATCTCCAATTTACTCCCCATAGTTGTATTTATGAGTGTCGCTCGTGTCGCCTTTGGACCAGATAATAATTAACCAGAGCCGAGGTGGCTCGTGCCGAAGTCGCCGAGGATTCCCCGGTCCCCTCCCGTGTCCCATTCTTTCACCCTCCTAATTCCTTCTTCCCCTTCTTCTTCTTCTTTGGCCCTCCTTCTCTAAATCCCCTCGCAATTTCTCCTCTTCTCCCCCAAATCTCCCTCCCGGTCATCCTTTCCCATCTCCCCCCCCCCCCTCGAACTGATGTGGGTCCTGTTCACTCCCCTCCCGAGTCAGCAGTTTCGTCTCGTGGTTACTTTCCTCTTAATCTTGCCTTTCTCTCCTCTCTCTCTCTCTCTGTCTCTCCACGCACTCAACATCCCCTCTCTGGCATCTCTTTCTCTCCCTCTGTCTCTTTATCCGCTTTTCCCGTTAAGGGACTAAACTTAATTTAACCCGTTCGTCTCGTCTTCAAGCCTTAGTCGGTCACTTTGATGTTAATTGCGATCCAGGGTGGTTTGGGAAACAGGAGGAGGACCCAAACCCGGGGATTCGTTTACCCTCTTCTCGCCGAGGCGACGGTTGGTCAGCGTTTTCTTCGCACGGGTAGTTTAACATCGGATCCTCAAATCTCTCCCGTTTTCCCACCCCGCGCTCATTCGGTTTGTTTCTCGTGGATTGATTCGTCGCCGCTCCTTGGAAGTTGATTTGGCGTTGATGCCCCGTGTTTTGGTGGGTATCTGTCGTCTCGTTCCCAGTGGCAGTGGATTATTTATGCTCAAACCATCTCTAACTAGTTCGCAGGTTTCCGCGGCGTTGATCAAATGATTTCAACATTTCTCGGGTTGCATCCGCGTCAGTTGTCATTCAGCACAACAGTTTCGCCAGCTATTCTGCTGGCGTCCTCAGGTGAAGGATGGCGAGAAGGTTTTGGTCCGCCCTTATATAGAAGATGGATACCCATTGCACAGTGCTTGGAAGAGAGTAGTAAGTTTCCCGCGCAAACGCGACGCTGATTGGCCGGAGGATTGATCGCTTTTTGGCGCCTAACTTGGCGTATATGACGACGGACCAAAACCTTCTCGCCATCTTTCACCTGAGGAAGCCAGCAGGATAGCTGGCGAAACTGTTGTGCTGAATGACAACTGACGCGGATGCAACCCGAGAAATTTTGAAATCATCTCTAACTACATTAACATTTGCTGTCATTCTCTGCCAGCTGTCATTATTATGTGTGGTAGGGTGTTTTAAAACTATCACAAATCGTAGCTTTCCATTCGTTTCAGACCCGATGCGCACCACGAAGCGTGCAGAAGGTGCCTACCGTTGCAGGACGTTTCTCCTGCGTAAGTGTTTCGACTCAACATCGTTTCAGTGAGCTGAAATTCACTGATGTGTTCCGATAGTTTCTTTTCGATACCGAGCATTATTCTCCGTTTTACGTTTTGGCCCGTAACCTTCCGAAGCTCGTTGCTCACGTATCTGCTAAAGCTGGCCTCCGTGTCTTCAGGTGGAGCCCTCTTCAGGGTCTCCATATGATAATGTTGCTATTGCTTACGTCGTCCAGATGTAAGCATGAAACAACGATCTCTTCACTCAGTGACACCAGATGGCTTTTAAATTGTAAGGTTTCGCTACTAATGCTCCATCTTTCGTACGAGAACAAAACGAAATTGTGAAGTAATATGAATGAAAATAGAGCAGGATCTATTTACCGTTCAGTCATTCGGACAATCATACAGTTCGCCGCTTCACTCGGTTCAATTTTTCCTCATGAAATAATTCATGCATTCTTTTGTACGATAAAATTTATAGTCTAAAGCGGCCTTTAATGATTATATTTTTACCATCCTCGATGAAAAACTCCAAGCATTGTGACTTCTTTGGCAGTAATATTTCTTGGAAATCTGCAAGTGTCTCCGGAAGGGAAGAAACTGTCCCTGCCCGCAGGGTGTCAATTTCTTTCTCCGGAAGGGAAAAGCGAAGTCAGCTCACAGCGTCACCTAACACATTTGACCTTCAAGTCAATCACGCGTCTGACAGTTTTCATAACTTTTACCCTTGTCATTTTTCCACGAGCCTTCCACGTCAAAGAAATACTTTCACCCGATTGTGTGTTGGGTGAAAGGGAAAGCTTTCGTGGAAGACATTTATTCATTTTTTTCTCTCTCTTATAACGCGTGTCTGTCACTCTTCAGGCTTATCGTGTTGGTACTTTGGAGACCATGATGCCCCTCGTGAATATTTTAATCGGTACATATATCGGAGTCATATTGGCCGACACCTTTTCATCTTCCTGTCCCAGAACTTTATAGCCAAAACTTTGACGGAAAAGGAAGGGAAATGCTTTTAGCCCTTTATTTATCAAGATCTACAAAATACCGTAAAAGCCACTTTCACTCTGCGTGGCACGGAGTGATCCACACCAGGCATGCAATACTCGTCCCACTTCAGGTTCAACGTTTGCATGCTCACTCGGTCGCTAGTCTTGGACCAATACTCCTTGTTGCGAGCAATACACTGGTGAAAACTAGGTAAGAGAGTCTGTCGTAGACAAAAGCGCACATGGAATATTCCGATTTGGTTTTTAAAACTGATCAAAAAATTTAATTGTTCGGTTTAACTGCTCGGTAAGAACCAAATGCAAAATAAGAATAGATGAACTCTCTAAAGTATTATTATATTTGAATTACTTATAACAATTTATATGATTAAACAAACTAATAGGTGGAAGAGAACTAACCAAAATAAAACAGAGAGAGAGAAGAAGAGTTAAATTTATAATCAATTGCATCCTTCATTTCAGATACAAACTTGGTCCTTCTAGGCCAAATGGCTTGTCAGAAGGTTCCACAAATCGTGCAAACAGAGAGGCATGTACAAAAATGTCAAATTGCATATTACAAAAGGCATAAAACAACAATTTTAAATTGTCCAGTTAAAATACATCTGGCTGCATTCAGCAAATTAATCGATATATGAGCATAAAAGATTACAAGTTTTAAATTACAAATATTAAATTTCATTAATTTACCATGCTTCAACTTTACTCTTTATCTCTGCTATCTCTTTTAGGTTTTTTTTAGATGATTGGGTATAGAATTGAGTGTGTTTGCTACATAATATTTTGCCAACTTTTAACCATACAAGTTATAACATTTATATGTTTCCAACACATGAGAATTTCTTTTTTGCATACATTGAGTGTTTTTTACATGGAATTTGAAACTCTTTAAAAAATATATTTTCTGTTATAATCAACCATTTTTTTAATTCATCCACAATAAACACTTTATTCTGTATACATAAACTTCTTAATTCAGTATTAATACAATGTTTACCTCTTTTTACATCAATCAATTTCAATATGTTATGTAGTTATGTATCAATTAAACAATACAATCCGTAATATAGCATTTGAATTACTATCAATATTAATTAATTAATATATATAAAGCTACAAAACTGACTGACTGACTGACTCATCAAAACGTGTCAATTCGACGTTTGGAACTCAGCGAGGCGGGCCAGTTTCAGGGGAGGGTTAGATTTATGTATCGTTACTGCGTCAAATCGCAAAAGTTAAAAAAAGTCGATTAGGCTTCGAGTTATTGCTTTCAATATCTTTACATATATGAGTTAGGTATCCTAAGTGCATGTTATTTAGTCTTCTTTATACCATTTTTCGCACTGCTAAGTACTGGGTATAATTTCTTCAACTGGCCTCTTCCTGGCCTCTCCCGTAGTTTTGATGGCCAATTTCAACCAACCAAGCTTCACGGTATTGTAGTTTTCATTGAAAAAACATGCAGTCCATGTAGAACATTGGAAGAAAAAAATTGAATATGAAAATTAGTACTTTATTAAAAATCTCCATTCCGATCGAACCTTTTAGTAAAATTCTTCATGTGAGCTCTTATTAAGTATGCTGTACTGAAATGAAATATCTAACGTAGAAGAGCGTCTTATATGCCGTCAAATGAGGTTATGATGATCTTCCAGTGGTTCCACGTTCGTTTTGGTATACTGATTATAGTATTTTGAAAAGTCGTTAATAACTGGATGACATACAATATAAGTTTGTACTAGAACTGTCTGGTATCCATTCCTCATGGGGCGCGTATTTCATTTTCGAGAATTATACTTTTCTTTGCTTGCGTGTAGCACGCAGACTTGAGAGCTTTCATTTTTATTTTTCTTATTTAAAGAGTATCATCATATAACACTTCCCCCCCTGCTTGCAAATTGCAAGCACCCATTTACTCGTTTGTTTATAATGCTGCAAACAATTGAATATGAGGAGTGAATTAGCAACAAATTGTAATAATTATACAATTTATAATTCACGTAGTTAAATAAATTTATAACACTTCAATCCCTAATGTGATAGGGAAGGATTGAGGGCTGCAGTCAGTCAGCCTCGTATTTCACGGGACATGAATTGCACAATCTAATGCACGTAGGATCATGCATTGCAAATTGCATTGCGTTCAGCGGTGAATTGCAAGAAAGCATGCGTGAATGCATGGACGAGAAACAGATAAATAGACACTGTTATATCTAAATAATTATAAGAACAATATAAAATTTATTCCCCTTTAAAGTACATAGCAACACATTTAAAAAAAGCGAATACAAACAAGTTGTGGAACTTGAGGCACCCCTGAGTCAAGGACCTGTTTTGAGATTTCTATCATTATTGCTCGCTACAATGAGAAAACATGAAATTTTTAGTTGTGCAATTTTATGCCCCGTGTAAAATGGGCTCAAGGATTGAACGAGCGGTGATGATGAATGATGAGATGGTATTAGTTGTAACGATAACTTATAGGATGCAAATGCGAGGTCTAAGCCTACCCATTTCCCTCGTTCATTTTGTCGTGGAAATGTGGAGTTTCACTTATTTAGGGAAGTTTTAACACTCTTGCAAGGGATGGAAATTAAAAAAAAATGGGTCGTCCTCCTTATTTTATGGCTGGAATTTGTAACTAGTCTGCGTCCGTCCCTTTGGACGTACGTACGCGCCGGGGAAATTTCTGAATGCATTTTCAAGTGACCTTATTACAAGCGACGACGATGTCTCGAGAATCGTCTGCTGAATGTTTTAATATTTATTTAAATGAAGTTTCTTTCCGGAATTTCTATGAGATAATTTTTTTTTCAACTGTCGAGCTGGAACTTGGCAATTTTTTTTGTTTATTAGTTCTCTGTGAACCCGGGATTGCGTGTGGTGTGGGGGGAACGAAGCGAGTTTACAGTGGAAAATAACATGAGGTCATGCAATGCGTGAAACTGAGGGACTTATTGTATTTATATTCTGTGGTATGTTGCTTTACAAAAACATATAATTATAGATCTCGATCAGAAGGCTAAATTAAAAGAATTATAATATCAATATGTTAAAAAAATACGTGTTCTACATCGATCTCATCTTGCATAAGATTTTCGCTGTTCCCACGCATTCATAGCGGTGGAAGTCTGTGAGAATACTTTTCCTTTTTTAGGACTGCGAATTTATTTATTTGGTTCTAATGATATCTGAGAATTCCTTCGCAAGGAAATCAGTCAGAATATGCAGGGCCAGTTATATATGAGGACCCCAGAAGTCAAGTGAGAAAGTACCCCTAAGTGAGAAAATCGTTGTTTTGAGAAAACTTAAGTCAAAGTTGAAAATGTTTGGTACAACCCACCAAGTAGTTAAGAGGCATTACCCTAGACAGCAACACCTATCAAGAAAATCACTTGAATCCCTTTACCACCAAAAAGATTTATGTTTTAACATCCCATTCCTGTACCTAACTTATTTTTTTAAATCTCACTTAGACCCCTTGACTTCTGGGGTCCACATAATTCTTCTGACATACATACACATATTTCTATATCCTGAGTGCTAATACATTCACGTACTTTGTGAAACTGCTTGGAACTATAATACTTTTTATGAGGGGGAATTAGATTAGATTTTGGTGGAGTTACTGCTGAGAGTCCCTAAGGCATTTTGACCGGGTTGGTCCATTGTGCCAGCCATTCTATCGGTGGTTATCCATGGAGTCCGAGTGCATTGCCGTAGGCGAGCAGGTCCCCTACTGGAATTTCCCCTACGTTGCTGGGCTCCAGAAATGTTGAGCCCAGATACCTGTTTCGAGTCCAAAGTAGGTATGGCTGGACATTTGCAGAGAATATAGGAAGTGGTTTAATCCACTTCTTCGCAACACGTGCATAAGTGAGAGTCTGCAATCTTCAAAAGATGTTGATGTCTCATTACTTGATAATGTCCCGAGAGGAATCCCACTAGTGTTCGTAGTCGGCTCCGATTTAGCATGGGGAGCCTCCTTGCGAGGCTAGACCTTGGTCGCTTTACATGTAGTTTGGCCTGCCGTAGCCTCGATGTTATTCGCCAAATCTAATGAGGGGTAATCGGACTTTCTGTGTACGGCGTACAACATTTTGGTTTCGGCCGCAGATCGCAATGCGAACTAAAAATACCTTATTTTCTTCCTCTTCAATTTCGTCCAATGTCTATTAAACAAGTGTAATTTGCGGGATATTCTTCATCCAATCTTCCTTTACGGATTTTCCTAGTGTGTGCGTCAACATTTGTGTTTTTGATGAGGGTCTACCTCAAAACTTTCTTAGAGACAAGCGGTGTGGTTAAGTCTCTTGCTGTCCGAAATAATTGCGAGCTGCGGGAGGAAAAAACGGTCACACTGAAAAACTTTTTTCTCTCCGTTGAAAAAAATAATAAAGCGGAACTACGATGCTTCCTTGGAACTTCTGTATCCCGGGCTAAAACTTTTGGAAACCGGATAAAAGCCTGGAGAAATCGAGACGACTTTCAGTCTGCCCGCTCTTATCCACCTCCGTCTACGGCCCTTTCCCCCCTGCTTTCCTCCATTTTCTCCTCCTCCTTCCTCTCATTATTTCTTGCTTCTCTTTATTTCCCCCGTTTTTATCACTCTTCGAATTCAGACACTTTTTGAGCGACTTTCATTCTCAGGATTCACCATTCATCTCTGTTGCAAACTCAGCAAAAACGTAGAATGCAAGCAGCCTGATACAAAGGGTGAAGTCTCTCCGCCGTCTCGATACTGAAATATTCAATTCTTTCTATGAATGATGAACAGTTCGATATTTTAGTGTATTTGAACCATCTGGATGAATAACTTGAACGCCTGATTTGTTGTTCATTGAGTCTCTAGTACAGTGATATTCCACTCCGTCAGCAGAATCCCCGAGCAAAAAATCCAATCGAAAAGGCTTTGAATGTGATTTCACGTATTGTGCTGTGTGCTAATGTGATTTCACGTATTCAACATTATCTTGAACGATTTAAATACAACTCTCGCCTCCCCTGGGCTCTTTTTAAAATATTACTAGCGAAAGAAAAGCGTTATTCGGCGTGGAGGTAAAATTTTCACTTTTTTACTCATGATACCAATGTATTTTTATAATTCTTTTTCAAATGTCAATTTTTGGGGGTGAAAGATGAAAAATTTGCTCGTCACGTTTGCTCGAGGTACAGTGGCGGAAAAAATTAACGCAAAATTTTTCGCGCGCCAGAATGCGGCATTTTTGTGAACTTCTAGCAGCTGTACATACTCCAAAGACTGGCAACACTGAGGAAAACATCGTCTACCGCAAATATTTGAAATCCGCAATGGAGCTCACATTTGTCGGAGCCTAGAACTAAGTCATCAATCGCCTTATTTTTGAGCTTTCGTCTCATATCATTCGCACATTCAGTCACGGTGCATCGCTGTGTTTGCTTCAGCATGGTTATTACGTCGAATAATATCATTTATACAGAAAGACTGATTATAAAAAATATTCACTCTCCCACCCAATTCCCAAGGGATATTTATTGTAGTCGACTTTCCGAGGACCTTTTTGAATGACACGTACTGCGTCTGTTTCACCGAAATGATATAAATCGAGATTTATCAGCACCAAATGTCGATACAAAAAAGATTTAATTGAAATAAGTATAGTCTACGTGATGTAATTTGTCACGATTTTCCATTTGTAGATTGACGAAGTTCCTTTAACGGATATTTATTAAATTCAAAACGGATATTTATTAATGAATCGTTCTTGACCCAATATAAATATCGTCTTTAGTTCGTCAGAATGGGATTAAACTATGAAAACATACGTAAAATATAATTTCACGAAATAAAAATAAATGTGCTCGCATCGATACTGAATAATCTAGGCATATTTTCCCGATATTTCTTTCATCTTATCACAGGAAGCTTGGTGACGAGCTGTCCAATGTTACGCTTTGTCTAGTAAATGCAGAATATACGAATAAACATTCAGAAAAGTTTGCCCAAATTAGGTGTGGTGATGGATAACATATGTATGATTGCATAATATCTTATATGCTTAGCTTTAAATTCACCGCACATATGAAATTAACAAAAAGCCTTTTAAAAGACTTCGGTTTGGAGTAGAATATCATTAATGAAATACATTAATAGGTAACGTTAATGTTGTAGCTGTCAGATGTATTTGGCTAGCTAAAGAGTGGTCCGTGTTCGATTTTTAATGAATGCAAATGAGCTTTTATATAAATTTTCTCATATTGCTAATATGAATGAATGTAATGTGTAGCAGCAATGACTGGCTGATAGTATGTAATTTTTTAAATACAAAAGAGATAAAATTTGCCGAATAAAAATAATTTTAATTGACCAGAAATTGAATGAAAAACTCAAAAATGTCTCGACCAGGGGTGGGATCACGGTTTTTTTCTTCTTATGGTCATAGTTGTCATCCAAATGGCAAGCCGCATTGGTAGGGCAATGCACAAGGTCCTTGGAGCGCACTCCACTGCTATGTAGTACTCGATCTTTCTTAATGACGATCACGTTTTCGAAATCATGAGCGTACTCCAACAATGTTATTATGAAGAACCATAATTGCGATTCAGGTTTGCAACCCAGTAACAACTACTGAGCTTTCTTATGTCAAGGCGAATTTATGATGATGTTTCGTATCCTTTCGGTGAATTTATTTGCGTCCGTATGCGTTACTGTGAGCTAAGTTACCTTTAAAATGAGTGGTGGTATTGTCTACGAACGTTAAAAATAACTAAAGGATAGGAAAAAGCATACTACTCTCCCGGGAATACAAACAGAAAGAAGTAGTTCTCAGATTTCACCTCATCAGCCCAGACCATTCCAATCAAATGCCATTAGTTCCATTATGCATGGGTTTGGAGGCCAGCCACCTTTAGTCTGAGTTAAAGCAACGAGCAATTTTGGAGGACTCTTGAGGATCCCTAGAGGTTTACCCTTGTCGATACAAAGCTCCACCAATACTAATCCATTCAATATCGGAATGTATGAAGGGCGCATTATATTGATTTGGGAAATAGTATGCCTTTAATGAGAGCTTACTTTCCCCTTGTATTGCGGGAAATACCTTTTCTGCCATAGATAATGTTTCGGACGCCAGGCGTTTAACTCACAGGAAAGAAGTGGTATTTGACTTCTCTTACGCCATTAAAAGTATTCGACGGGGACTTCCAATTTTTTCGAAGCGCGACGAGCCTTTTCTTTCTGGTGCAGCAAGTATTTGAAACCTGTGCGTTATTCACAACAACAAACCACCCCGACCATCACCACCCGGAACTTGGCCAAGGTTTACTGATGACTACTTCATTGAGACGAGAGTCGATAGACGAACAAGCAGAGCGGACAGCGCAAGCAGACATACTGTTCAAAGTTTTAGCGGCCTCTCCCAAAATTCTTGGAGGAAAAAAAGATCTTATTAGCATTTAAGTATGCCTCATTTTTCTCCCAGGCGGAGGAATCGGATAGTAGGTTTGTAAAAGGCAAAAACAGCTGTCGAAAAATTACCCGAAGAGGTGTTGCGCCGTCAACTTTCACCCACTAAACAAAAGTTTGGTGTTTAAAAGTAAAAAAAAAAAAAAACTCAAATTGAGAGAATTACGCATACATTTTAACCTTTTCCACTCGTTCTAAATAAAGCATTATAGTGTCCCTTTTCAACATCCGTTAAAATAAATTTCCACTAAAAGATGAAATTTATGATCCTGTAAAAAGTCTGTTAATATCTTCATGTGGGCGCACTCACAACTTTAACTTCCATTGAAGCAATAATATTACGACACATTAGAAGAAGAATAGATTCTTTAGGAACGTAGCAATCGTATAATCTTTGATGGTGCACATTCCTAATTTGCACTCCATTGACTACTCTGCGGATTTATGAGGAGTATACAAATGACCATAGGGAAAATATCTAATCACTGCTTATTTGCCACATGAAAAAGATGATTTTTAGTATTTTATCACTTTCATTGGGGAAGATACTCGATGCATTTTTGATTAGTATTACTTACGCATGGGTAAAAAAATGCTCCTCATAAAATTTAACTCCGTAATTTTAGCCAAATATTTTTCAATGCGAATATGTCAAAAGGTATTTAAGTGATTCATTAATCTACGTTATCCTTTAAGTATTATTCTCCATCTTATAAGTTGAACTGTTGAACTACACGCTTAATGCATTGCTCTTAGCAAACCTAGAAAACAATGCTGGAAAAGCTACAAATACCGTTTTAAAGATATTTTGAAGAAAATTCCACCCTTGTTTGGTCTCTCACTCACATAAGTAATCGGTATTTACAAGTTCGGCAGATATAACCAAACTCTAATTCCTAATAAAAATAATTGCCCTCTTTACTAAATCATTCCAAAGTAATTTAAAGGTGAATGTAGCACCAGGTAAGTTCACTAAATCGAGTAACTGACACAATCAGAGATCCGGTCTATTCCCTCCTTTATGAATAGCTTTTCATTAAGTGGTGAATTGGCGAATGAGTGGATATGAGCATCGTACGACAGACAGGACGTAGAAATCAAGTGGGGCCGAGTACCCGAGAATGGGAAGTAAACATCTCATTCGACGACCAAGGAGACCGCTCTGATTCTTTTGCAAAGCCCGAATATGTGTAAAACTTACACACTCATGGTTGAGGTCAATGTCCATTCCCTGGGCCTTCCGCGGATTCCTGCGAAGTTTTGGTTGCAATAAAGTCACATCGCGTAGATTAATTATAAATATACTAAAAGAGGCCACGCCAGGATTTGAACCCCAGGCATTCTTGGCCGCAGACGAACGCTCTCTCTCTAGGCTATTTCATCGATCAAGAGGAATCCGCGTCCAGTGGTTCTTACTACAAAACGAAAAAAGGGAATTCTAATGTTTCCTTTAAAAAATGGACCGAATAAAATGTTCTGGATATTTGAAAGTAGTTTTCACACATAAAATAATATTACGTTAGGAGGAATTTAGAAATTTAAGTGTTTGAGACGACCTGTATGCACGAGGGCGGAAACTTACGTAGGGTGTTAAGTTATTGGGAATACTTTTAAAGAAAAATTTTCTCCACATGGAAACCATTCTATTCAACCAGATTTCCCATTCTTTAACTTGAAATTCACAGGATATTACGCCAAAATGTTATTTGTAATGCATCATATTTATCGGAAGTAGTTTGAGACCTATTAAAACGATGTTCATCCACAGCTCTTCCCTGCACGCGGAAATACGTTTTATAGTAAGTGAATTTGATCTGGAGAATAAAAAATTTTTGTTCCAACAAATCATGCTTTAATCGTATTGCTTCTTAAGTTTCAATCAAGAAAATCTTTTTACACGGTCCAAAGCTCTAAAAAAATATGGTAATAATCTCTACATAATCAACTACGAATTTGGAACCTCGACTGAGTGCGGGTCGAAGCAAGCTCATCGCGTTTATAACTCCTAGACGATCTCGCGAACGTAAACTTTATTAGTATGACTATTTACATGACGCGTAAAATCGATATCTAATCATAGAGAGTTTAAATCTTCCCGGTTTCCATATCTTGTCTCATTGTTGTCAAGTTGTCGAAGGAAAAGCGATTTCAATTAGTTCCCGTGTACGCCGCATTCAGACGCCAAAGAGTTTTGCGTTAATTTTTTCCGCCACTGTACAAAAGACGTGGCGTGGAACCTCGAAAATTCAGTCGCTCTCGGGTCTCCTAATCTTGAACTTCATGGTTCTTCTTGCTGCGTTGCCAAACCTCATCAATACAGGGCCTCTCTCATTGTTGGCCACACGGTTCTCTCGGCTGAGGAATGAAAATCTCGGCAACGTCGAGATAGAACCCCCAAACTCTTGGTGTCAGTTCGACGCCCCGCGGCAGGGGAGGTCTTTGAACAGTTCCGGACTCGCACGAAAGGCCCCCACAAATTTCAGGCCTGCCTCCTAACCATCAAGACATTTGAAAAAGAAAATAATGTCGTATGACGGAAAGAATTAAGTTTATAATGCTTTAATTACGTGTTTATATTTCCTTTCATTTGACGAATAACTGAGGACGGTTTCAAACTTGCCAATTGTTGAACTATTTCAACAATAAAATTTTTGTTAACCAGCTGACTACAATACGTAGAAATATGGGCCCAAGACACCTATGGTACTAATTATTGATCAATATAACTGAAACGCGATTTAATTTTAGCAGATGTATTTTCACTCCTTCACATCCATTTCCGGTTAATGACAGCTTATTGTTGTGCAACAGTTGTGTTCAGTATTTTCATCATTTGAATCTACGAAGCTGATCTTCCAACGATAATAATTAATCAGTCCATTTCCGCTACAAGTGTTGCTTTTTCTAAGTTTCGCTGTCGCCAAGCCAGTTCGGCAAACAATCACCCTCCCCCTTTCTCCTCTCCCTCTTTCAATCCTGTTCTTCCGTTTTTCCTCAGCCCTTTCCTCTTCCTTCCTTTTACTCTCTCTACATCTCTAGTCTCCATTCTCTCTCCTCTCTCTGCTTTTTTTTATGTCTCCTTGCTTTCTCGTTTCCCGTTCCCACAAGAAAAGTCCGTCGGCGTTTGAGTGGGGTAACGGCTCCCTTGGAAGGCCTTCAAAGCCGGACACAGTAGCCTCGGGTTCGTATCCCAGGGGAGAGAATGGTGGGGGGGGGGGCAAACCACCTTTCCTTCCTACCCTTTATACATTCGTCCCGTACCCTCGTATGGCCGCTGGGAGTGTTACGTTCGGAGGAAACAACTTGACTGCCCTCTCTCTCTCTCTCTACCTCTCACCACTCAGGGCCTTTGGTCCAGGGAAGGACCTTTAAACCGTTTGCTGCCGCCACCCACGGCCGCGTTTCATTATTAATGGATCAAATCCGGTGCATGGCTCTCTCGCCCTCTACATTCCTCCTCTGCTATGGTCCAGTCCACTCCAAGTCCACCCACGATGTCTCTCTGTCCCGTCTCCGTGTTACCAACACCCGAATGAAATGTTTACTCCAGGAGTGGGACATTCCAGGAGAATTAGTCAAAAAGGGTACTCTCGCTTTAGGCGTGGCAATAGCCGACGATAGCCAACTATCGCAAGCAGCAGTAGACGTTCGCCAGATTGATGAATGAGACAAAATGCAGTGGAAAGTCGATTTCGAATGGATCATTGATGTATCAGGGGAAGATATAAATAACAACTGTATTGTTTAACCCTGCTCTCTCCTTATTTTCCTATGCATAGCACGACGGGACCGAGGGAAAATTAATAAATTACAAAGGAAAGCGGCGCGCTTCGTTAAAAACTGCTACGAGCGTACATTTAGTGTCTCACAACTTTTAAACGGATTAAGTTGGGAGCCCCTAGAGACTCGGAAGATACACGATAGGCTTAGGTTTTTTGATGGATTCAGAACTAATATATTTTTCAGAGCGACATAGAGAATATTATCATGACTCCTCACTACATCTGACAGATGTGATAAAATTACATAGATACACTGCCGAACGGATAGGTACAAAAACTCGTTCTTACCGCGAACAATAAGCAATCACAATAAAAATTGAGCTCCACTAAATACACTCCTATAATAAATATCACCATTTCATCTCCAAAAACTTACACCTTTACACGGCTGGTGACCTAACACCCCCTGCCACATGCCCATGCGGCGGCTCGCAGGGTATTATTTAGATGTAGACGGGACGAGAACAAATGGAGGAATAAGAGGACGTAAAGTAGGAGTATCAACCATCTGTTTCAACCGGAAAATAAAATAATCTAGTAATGGTCCACTAAATAGATTTATTGCTTACGACCCGGGTTTCGTCACATAATGACATCTTCAGGTAACATATATTATTCTTTATGTGTATATATACAAAGTCAGGTGCAGAGGAGTGTTGCATATTTACGAATGTGGAATAATATATGTTACCTGAAGATGTCATTATGTGACGAAACCCAGGTCGTAAGCAATAATTCTATTTTGTGGACCATTACTAGAGTATTTTATTTTCTGATATGGAGAGATTCCTTATAGTTAGGCCTGAAGATATTAGTTACATCTGTTTGAAATTTAACGCAAGTAACTCATCAAACATACATTAGTCACTTAGTGCTAGAGATCTTTCTCGATTTTACCCTAGTTTTCAGCGATAATGCCGATTATTTTTAATTTGAATAAATAATCAAAATATGTAAGGAGAATCAACATTCAAGAGGTGCTTGCTAATTTCTAGTACGTTATCGGAGGAAAACATGGTAAAATTGCAAAATTAGTGAGCCCGCAACTGCGATAGGAAAATGAGGGTCAACAAAGATGGCGGACTGGCTTGAGCGTCTAGCATTGGCCATAGGAGCAAGTCCCCCTCTCCATATAACTCAATGGTACGGACGTTGGCGGTAAACAGAAACGTTGCATCACTAGCAAAGAAAAGACGAGCGTCAATTTAAAATCAATTCAGCCTGATATCCTGCTGGTTTTACATCATTAAATTTGTTTTGATTGAAATCAACACCGGTATTCATGTTTTCATGACGTGTTGTTGTCGAGTCGCAAATTGCGCATATTGTTCATCATTTGTTTTGTCCTCCTCGAAGAAGACAGCCAGCGACACCGTCTACTCGGCCATTGCCGTCAATCGAAAGCACAGATAGTTGATATTCTAACTTTAGAGCCGCAGTTTCGTCCATTTCTTCGTGCTATCCATAGAAAGGTTAGGAAAGAGCAGGGTTAAACTATATAGTTGTTATTTCGGTTGTCAGGCTTCAGTTTTATGGCATAATATCCTTCCTATACACCTTTAACAATGAGCAATAAAATATATTGCAAAGAGAAAACCTAGATAAAAGTCACCTTATTGGATGTATGTACGCATTTATGTTACACTTCGTGGCCGTGGTTCATTGGTTTTCATGCTCGTGAGATATCTGTTGGCATCGTCACAGAGTAAAAAAAATCCAATTGAGTATAGAACCTACATTTCAAAGCCAATGCATTCCTCTCGCCTTTGTTCTGGGTTGATTATATTCGTGCGTTTGCGTTCCATAATTCTGGTTGTGGAAACAATATTCGATTTTCTCGTAGTTTATGAGAATTGACGATCCACGGAGAGATTCAATACACTCATGGTAAAAGAAATCTCAAATCAAGGAAGAAATAACTTACTTCTTAGATGAACCTTCTTCTTACCTTTATTGTTTATTCATTTAAATAAAGAAAAATCCGTCCTCCCGCTGAAAACTAGGATAAAACATAGTATAATCCATAACACTGAGTAGCCAAAGTATGGTTCAAGAGTTTTTTTGCCTTAAATTTCAAAAAGACAGTTGATATTCTTGCTTTACATCTACTGATTCGTCCATTCCGTCGTGCTATCCAATGGGAAGTAAGTATAGGTCAGGGTTAAGTAATATGGTTGTTATTTCGACAGTCAAGCTAACGTGTGATGACGCTAAACCATCTCCATTTATCTCAATGGATACCATTAATGACCCCGAAGAAGATACGTAAAACGTATCGCGTGAAAAATATGGGTCAAGTTAAATAATTATTCAGATATTTTCATTTGATTATTTACAATTTCTGTCATGTAAAACTATATTATTGCACCATTAATAATGCAATATTTAATTCGTGTGTCTCACAATTGGTGAAATGTAAACCTATGTTTCGTATATGGTCTATATTGCGATTAGGGAGGTATCTCGCTCGCACTACCTTAAACAGAACTACATAACACATGATTTGTAAAACAATTAAGCTACTCGGCAGACTGCTGACTGATAATCTATCACATCGGTGTGGTAACTATCGATAGGAACTTGCATAATATATAGACCGTGGATTGTTAGTACGAAATACCTGTCCAACCGCCATATTTTTTTTACATTATTGACCTTTAAGCTTCCACTTAACATTATTGAGTGGAATGGGTGGAGCTCTATGGGCTTACAGCATTAATAATGAAGAATCTGCAATGTCTGTAATTTTTTAGCTCCACACGTAGGAAGAGACAAGCACTCACCGTGAGTTATTCCGCGTCTCCACCTCAAGACGACAGGCACACATCGCTGTAGCTCTTTGGCGGAGCTTTTGGGTATTTCTGCACCTCCCTCTTCCGGATCCCCAACAGCTCCGGCAAAGAACCACAGGGACGTGTGTCTGCTGTCTGGATGTGGATGCTTGACGCGGAATAACTCCCGATGAGTGCTTGTCTCTCCCTACGCGTGGTGCTAAAACATGACCACCGTTTGCAGTTTCTTGATCATTAATACTTTAAGAGCTGGTTAACTCGCAAGCTACGTAAAGAGAAAGGTCCTCCGTTTTTACTCCTTTAATGTTCGAAATTAATTTTGAAAAACTACCACAGAAAATTCAAAAAAACTGTTCCCAAACTGGTCCAAAAACTACTCTTCGCTGAGCCCGAGTACTCTCGCGTCCAAATAAATATGACTCACTTATTCGTGATCACGAGTCACATGAATGAAAACGCGCACAAAATTCCACTAAACTCAACTTTTCAACCTGTCAATCGACTGCTGCTACTCGCCAGTCCAGTCAGGAGAAAGAGAGCCACGATTCTAGAACTTTTTTCCGCGAAAAAAACGACTTGAGGTAGTTGAGTGAGAAAGTTCCCTAGTCATATTTGAGACCAAATCCGAACTTTACTTTTTAATTCCGCCAGGTATAAGGAGCATGAATAAATTACTGAATTAGTAATGGCGCGATAATATACTTTAATATGATTGAAATTATCAGTAATTAAATAAACATAACCACCTAAGTCTATACCTTGACTCATTTTTTTCTCTCGGAACTACTCCACAACGGAAGGTTTTCTCGTGATTCTGAAAAAATTACATTTACGATAAAAGATAACATTTGCGAAACATAGACAACTGTGGTAGTGACATCCATTATTTCTTTGCCAAATCCTATTCTCTCCCTAAATAATATAAAAGATTTATTGATCACAAAAAGAGTTTGAGAAAATGTAGTATCTTTATGTATTATACAAGTGTATGGAATAGAGATTCAAGTGTGGTGTAATGGAACCGTTATTCCAGTGACACAAGCAAAAAGTTGAAGTTTTCCACCAATGAAAAATTTGACGCAACTAATACCAACGTTTCTGTCTCGTCATAACCGAGGAATTGATGATGATTTAAGAGTAATACTGTTCTACATCTACGTCTATAAAATACCGTGCAAGCCACCACAAAGGTGTGTAGCACGGCGTGATTCCGCACCAGGCATGAAGCCCTCATCCCAGCTAAGAATGCGAACCGCGCTATTTCCACCGGAATGGCAGGCTCAGACAAAAAGCAATCAGGACAACAGTGCGCGTTCAAACCGGAAACTAGGAGAGTGCTACATAGACTACCATGCAGTGAACCACTTAAGGTAGTGAGAGCGACATAGTTCCCTAATCATAACAGAGACCATGTTCGAATTATACGTTTTGATTTCTCCAGCTGTGAGACACACGAAGTAAATGTTGCTTCATTAATGGTGCAATAATATAGTTTTACATGACAGAAATTGTAAGTAATCAAATGAAAATATCTAAATAAGCCTTTAACTTGACTAATTTTTCTCACGCGGTTACGTTTGAAACTCCATCAAAACGGGAGGTTTATCGTGATCCCGAAGAATTTACTGCGGTAACAATATGATCAATTTTCAAAAATAGTTGAGAAATCACAAAAACTGCACTTTGTTAATTTTTTTTACAAGATCTTAGTGTAGGTAATGCCTCATTTTCAATATAAGGACTCTCTGGAGTGCATACACGTACAATTTCTCATGTTTATGGGATGGTATTGCAAATATTGAAAAATTGGCAAATATCTCGGCAAGTAATGTTGCAAGGGGGTTGAATTTTTGGTGTCAATGGAAGGGTGATATATTTTTCTTTAAAATGAGACCAAATTCATTGATTTCTAGGTAAAATGATATTTCGCTCATACTACCTTAAGATACCACTGCTGGTTATAATTTCTGCGAAAGATAAATAGTTTCTACAAGGCCCAAAATCATGCAAATATTATGCCGGAAGTTTCATGCGAGGTTAGTAACTAATTATTATGTTACGATATTTAGCACAAGAGAAAATACCTATTTAACCTAGTCAGTGTCAAAGTACCCTACGATTGATTTATCGCATCTATTATCGTCCTTTATTGCACGTGGAAAAATGACATTTTAAAGATATTGGTTCTGTGGAAATTAATGTTATTAAATCTTTTATTAGTGAAAAATGGGTAGTATTTTGATCCTTTCAGTTGGGAATAAATAAGGATCCAGGGGGTAAAAGTTAACGAAGATGTGGTATATACTATTTTTGTTTTAATCCTCGTCCGGACGCGGTAGTCTTATAGAAAAAGCGGGAGGGTTGGTAACCCCGGTTTTCCATTCCACCCACGTTTTCCCCCTACCCATATTCCGTATGCCTTCCCTCTTAATCCTACAATAATAATATCCCCTTTAAACACCCCCGCGTCGTCGGCGTGACATCCCGCCCGCCCACTACGTATGTGCCCCCTCACAAACACACATGCGCCCCCACGTAATTATCACCATCTGCATTACGTAAGCGTCCTCCCACGCTTCCCGTCGGTGTCGTCGCGAGCGGGTTGAACTCTGGGGGTCGGTGGGGTGATATGGGGGGGGGGGGGGGGCGAGGGACTTCGCGCGGGGGCTGATGCTCCGCCAGCCAGCCAGCAAGCCAAAACCCTCCCAGGTCGGTCGGAAGGGAAATGAAAACATGTGAAGAAGGCTGTTCGGAGTGGAGAGGATATAATTAGAAGAAAGTGGGGGCAATGCATGGACGTGTATGGGGAAGTGGGATAAAACTGAGAGGAGCACAGATTTGGGACACTTTTTCGAGGTCGAGGACCTTAAAAAAAAATTTACAAAAAAGCAGATCTGGGAAAGGTTACAGGATCTCGATTATCATCGCAGATTGTAATACCAAGGGGTGAAATTTGCAATGAAAAAAAATCATTTCACTTGACCCGGATTCGAACCCAGATCGCCCAATTGCCGTCTAGGTGTGCTATAATGAGGTGCAATGAGTGTAGAAAATCGTTGATTATGCCGTGGTTTGTGCCCGAGTTTCCTCGGGCGCGTCAGGGAGGCGGTGAAACTTACCGTAACCGATAAATTATTTAACAATTATGCGAGAAGTGGCTGGTATTGTAGTAACATTACAAATGGGAGATCATATATTTTAGGTTGTATTATTTTGGATGTGATTTAAATTCACTTTCTTGAAGCTATCAATTTGCCGTTGAACCTTTCAGAAATGCTGCGCGTGAATGGTAATTTAGCGTTTCCTTTTAATAAAAACATTTCCTCATATTTGTCGTATATAAATTTTTATTTTTATTTTACCGTATTTGATTTTTTGTAACCGTCAATAGTACACTCTGTTTTTATCGTGGTTTGACAAACTGGAAAACAAGTCTCCTATCTTATATTGGTTACTGTGTCCCTTAATTGTTCCTCTTTTACCTTGATTCTGTATCCTGACTCACGAACATAGAACATGATTTGTGTGCTGTCAAAGACTTGCACTCCATTTTTAAATTTCAAATTTATTATTTCTGATGAAAGAGTAAAGTTCCTAAAAATTGATGAATAATTTACAAAAATATTAAATCATACTGCGAATTTTTTTATAATGCAGGGCTCGAGTGATTACGTTTTCAGGGCCCTTGAAATCTTAGATTCCTGAGGCCTCACAAGGCGTAGTTGCCCGATTCCCCGAAAGACGTTGCCCTAGGCCCTGAAGAAGGCTGTTCGGAGTGGAGTCTATCGACGAAACCTAACTAGCGAAGAACGCTCCTTTTTTTAACGTCCGTTAGCCGCGCAACCATTTCACATTATTTTTCCATACTTGCTCATACCTGGACCTTTTTTTTCTGCTTGCGATGTAAACAGTAAACAACATTCAGTCCAATTACTCACGTTTCTTATGAAGGGTCGCTTCGATCGAACAATTTAGGAGATAATGTTTTGCCAGCGTCAATGAATCGATCGTCTTGAATGCTCGTGCCTTCGTGAATTTAAGATCGCTGAGATGAACTGTAGGATTGAGTCTTTCAAAGAGTAATATTCCAGTGGATTACCACTTCCTCCCACTTTGTTTTAATATCAGGATAATACCATTACGTATATACACCTTGAAATCGCCTTTTGACCTACGCGCCGCTTGGCTAGAGTGAGCTACGGACCCAAACATGTTCCCCCGAATGTAGAAAAAAGAAATAATTGCAGATGTCGAGAATATTTGGGCGTGAGGAGAAAGAGACGCTCATTTCAAGCTTGCCCGAGTATACTCGTGTGTGTCAGAATTTGCACGTCATCGGTGCCCGAGTTTCCTCGGGCGCGTCAGGGAGGCGGTGAAACTTACCGTAACCGATAAATTATTTAACAATTATGCGAGAAGTGGCTGGTATTGTAGTAACATTACAAATGGGAGATCATATTCTTTTTAATGCCACCGATTTCACTGAATTTTAAAGCTGAATAACATTTCATTCAGTCATCTTCTATGGCAAAGGTCACCAAACATTTTTGCTAAGTGTTCCGGATGACTGACAAAATGACGAGCGCGGACTTATAATCATTGTGTAAAACACTTGCCAGCCAGAACAAAAACTCTGGAAAAAATACGAAAAACTAAGTTCAGCATTCCGGGTTAATAATGGGTGAGTGGCATGCAATTCACAAAAAGAAAAAACATATTTGTTAACTAAAAAAGTCTAGACTTATTATTTAAAATTGAAAATAGTAAATTTAAAGCACATAGCAGCGGCCAGAGGGTCTACACATGTGTGAAGATCTCCTAGTATTCTAACATAATATTAAATTAAACCTGTATCACAATTTCTCGTGGTCCATACATTTTATCAAGCGAATTCGAGTATCGTCAGCGGGCGTGATGAATTTGCGACGCGGGCCGTGGTTTGGTGACCCCTGTTCTATGTCATCCGTTCGCAATTTTCTGTCTTTCCTCTTTTTACCTTCCTTTTCTCTCATTTTCCTCGCTCCTCCCTGGATTTCCTCCCTCACAAATCTTCCTCTGCCCTCTCCCTAAAATCGAACCGCGAAGGGAAGTTATTACTTGAGGAGGTGTGGCAGGGGATGTCAAGGTGCAGTCCCGTTCAATAAAAAATATGAATTTAGTGGAGAAAAGACGATAAAGTATGGGCGGAGGGCGGGGGGATTTAAGATTAAGGGTGTCGAGGAGGGGGATGGGGTTAGGGTCGGGGGTAAGATGAAGTCTTTTTCCCTTCACGACCTAAAAAGGGGGAAAAAAATGCGTGAATATTTAAATAAACCCCTTCAACGGACGCCTTCGTCTAATATTCAAGCCGTAAACTCCTCCCTTTTCCCCATTGCCTAACATTCCTCTTTTGTCTTTCCCTTGTCCACCTCATACTCCTCCTCACTTCCATTTCCTCTCTTCCTCCTTTTCCACGTCAGGTTCTGAGGGTTAGAAGTTTTCTACGAGGATTCTTCCTTTCTGGCATCCCTGATTTCCTCCTCCACGAATACCATGGCCGAATCTTTTATCATGCCCTATTCCCTTCTCTATATTTTCATGTCAAGAGATTTTTCACCGATCGTTCCATCGGTCCTCAGCTTTAAATCTTCCGTTTCGCGACGAAAGAAAATCTTTTTCGTTTCGTTCAAGAATAACTTCGTTAGCTTTGTGACTGCTTTCGACCGCTACAATCTCTAAAGCAGTTTTAGGGAGATATTTCCTGAGTCATAATGGAGACCGTTTTCGAATTCAAAGTTTTAATTTCAACCGCTGTAGGAAGCACAATTTAAATAACGAAAATGTAATAGTACAATAATATACTTTCAAATGACTGAAATCCTCAGTTATTAAATTAGACTACCAATATGTCTTTTACTTCTCTATTTTTTCGCGTGGTACATTTAAAACTCCTTTGTATTAAAACTCTTTAGTGATTCTGATGAAATTACTACTGTAACTTTATGGTTATTTTCAAACATCGTTGAGAAAACGGGACGTTTAAAACGCCTCGACATCGAAAGTTTTTTTTGTGATTCTGAAAAATTCACCGCAATGTCTATACAATTTCTTTTTTTAACACAGTTGAGAAAACATACTAACTACCCACTGTTAATTTTTTGACGATCTCTAGGAGTTAGATATTCCTCATTGAAAAAAAATGGTCTTTCTGGAGTGCATACACGTACCGTTACCCATGAAAAAGTGCACTTATTTTTCGTCAAAAATCTCGGTCAGTAGCTCGGTAAGGGTCTGATATTTTGTTATTTTTTGGATTAGTGAGATATTTTTCTCTAAAATGAGACTAAATTCGTTGATTTCTAAGCGTAATCACATTTCGCTCAAACCATCTTAACGTGAGTTATTATATGCTTAGGAAAAAATTACGTATAGCATATTGCGTATGAGAAGGAGTAATATAATTAATTAATATGATGGACTGTAATTATTTAATGTATACATACTGTTTTGTCTTAACTTACTAAATAACACTAAAAGCTAATTTTATATACTTCTTTTGTAAGTATTACATTTATATTTATTTGTCCTGTAATGTTACAAAATGAATACCTATAACTTCTGCAAAAATTGGTTAGATACTATGTTGTGCGTGCTGGTGAAAATTTTGATAACATATTTGCAATATAAGTTGTACTCGTTCGTGTATAATTACCACCTGCCACCCACCGAAGTGGTAGCTCGTATGGCACCACGTAGTTGTAGTTTTGTTTAAAGAGAGTTTCTTCAACATTGATAAGATCTTATGTCGTGCGTACCTACCGTTGAAAACTCTTTATTGCATTTTTGCGACAAAGTGTAGTTCTTGTGTCTGTGTAATCACTCCATGCCACGTACCCTAGTGGGAGCTTACATGGTACCACGTAGTTGTAGTTTTGTCGAAAGATGAAAGACACGGGCCCGCAGTGGAAATTCCTTCATTCGCTTCTCCTTTCGTCCTTCTCTTTTCCTTTCCTGTTCCTTCCTCTCGACCTGACTCTCCACAGATTTTATCGCCCCTTCCAGTCGTTTTCTGGAGCACTTCCTACCGTCGGGATGCCTTCGGGGAAGGGGGGGATTGGGTCGTGTGGTGGTATGTGTGTGTGCCAGAAGGTTTCACTTCCATGGAAATGGATACGCGGTGCGACCGTCAGGGTTTTTTTTATCGCCGTCTCCTCACTCGCTACTGATTCCCTACTCAAATATCTCCCCTCTCTCAACCCCCCCCCCGTCTACCCATAATTCCCTTCCTCATTTGGCAGTAAACGTCAGGATTGCTAGGTCGTGCATTCTCGCGATCTAATATATATATATTCTTTATTCGCCTCTTTGCGATGAAGACCACCCCTCTGGATCCACCTTGATTGCGAAGGAAGCCCTCTTATGTATGTACCATAATCGTGTATGTGATTGCGTATTTTAGAGCAATGTCAGCGTCGTGGTTTGCGTAATATAGAAACGCCAAACGGAGCAAAATTTTTTGGAGGTTTTCGCTGTCGTGGTTTAAAGAATTCGGCACGCGCAGTTGATGGGAGTGCGCCCGACGAAGGAACGAGATGGACGAGGAAAGGCCTCTTGGTGAATTTTAATCTTGACTCTTGAAGAGCAAATTTGACTGTCTTAAAGGTAGTTTGAGGAAGATATTTACGTAGTAATAACGGGGACCATATTCGAATTTGAAGTTTCCATTTCTATAGCCGTAGGAAGCATGAAGTAGTTATTGTAGTATAAATGGTCCAAATATATAATATTTCTCGGATAGAATTCTCCGTAAATAGATAAAAATATGTAAGTATGTCTTAAACCTGACTCATTTTTTCACGTGGAACGTTTAAAACTCCTCCAAAACGGAAGGAATTTTGCAAGGCAAAAAAAATACCGCGGTTACTTTACGATTTATTAATAAAGTTTGTTAAGAGAAAATACTACATACTTAATACTTAACTACTTACTCAATTTTTTTACTAGACCAAGAAGTTGGGAGTACCAAATTTAAAAATAAAATATATCTCTGTGAAATGCATGCACGTACTGTTCAAACTACCCAATTTTAGTTTATTGACGAGAGTTAGGGGTAAGAAATTCCTCATTTATTTAAAATAAAGTTGAGAGAACACGAAAATGACATACAGTTAATTTGTTGACGAAATTCATTCGATGGAAATTACTTATTTATTAAGTAATACCTCTCTGAGGTATATACTCATGCTATAGTATTGAGCAGTATGATAAGAAGAAAGCTGGAGGATACATTAGTACAACGATCTATATGGGCTTAAAATTAAATGAGATATATACCGTAAACATTCGTGTGGAGCTTTGAACCCTAAAGATCGGAAGCATCGACGATTGGAGAAATATTTTAGAAAAGACTCGAAGCTTTCGAAACCTGGTATTAGAATAGGATGTAGAAGATCATATGGATGGGTGAAATAAAAAATGAAGAAGTATACGGAAGAGTGAATGGGAAAAAGATCCTGTGGATCTTGTTTCTGAAAATAAGAAGCAGGTGGATTGGACACACCATGAGGCTCAATAGGTTTCGAATTGGTAAAAATGTATTTGAAGGCAAAATGGAGGGAAAACTCTCCTGAGGAAGACCAAGGGATGAATACGTAGGACAAATAAACAAGAAAGTATATAACAAGACCTATCTGGAGGTAAGTAAACTAGCATTCGACAGGGAAGGATGGAGGGCTGCAATCAACCAATCTTAGAATTCAACAACCGATGGTGATGATGATAATATCTTGAAGTACTTGAAGCCACTGAGGCTACGTTGGTAAGAATATATGGAAGGAATGGAAGAAAATATGAAGCCATAATGCTACTAACAAGGAGACATCGCGTAACAGTAATTGAGGACGAAGACAAGACATACGTTATCTTAAAGTGGAGTGAAAATGCCCCGCGAAATATCGGGCCGAGACGGGCGCCCATTGGCCTAAATTTCCCAAAGCGGCTTGGGCGAACTGTGTGTTTGCGTGCATATATGCGTGAAAAAGATGAATGGCATGGGATGTTTGCTACCGGAAATGACGTCATTTTAGAAAAAAAAGTGTTCTCTAAGGGTGCGGTCTCGGCGCGGATGTAAAAAATATACGCATATGCATCAAGTGACGGTGGCGACGCCTAACTTGTCGACGCATGCGTTGTCCATTTTCGCCTTTCGCCTCGCTCTCAAGGATGGATTGGATATTTGGGGAGGCGACCGACGGCTAAGGTCATTTGCGCCATAGGGGACAGGTAAGGGAGGAAGGGTGGATGGAAACCCGGTGTCGGCATTAGCCTGCTGTTAACGAAAGGCGCCAAGGGGACCACGGTTTAACGTCTCATCCGACAGACGGAGTACTGTACTTGAAGTGCCCTCCACTAGCCACTCAAATAGGGATCGGGTTTCCTCTGAAAAACATTCGCCTCTGCAGGGATTTGCACCCTGGCCGCCCGTGTGGTAGGCGAGTATACACTAGCCACCACCACACCAACCCGATCCCGCCGTATCTCAATTTGGACGCTATCGCGGCGTGTACACCGACTATTTAAGCGAAACTTGAGTGTCACCTCTCACTTAAACACACCTTGTAGATGCCCTTTAAGTGACGGATCCACTTAGTTCAGTCGATGCGGTCGGGGCCTTGTCATTAATAGTAAAATAGTAGTAGAAAAATAGGCGTGAAATCGTAAGTATTTGGTTGGGACGAAAATGTTTATTAGCAATTTTCTCACGAACCCAGGAACATGGGGCGGAAAGACATTACTAATTTCCGGCATTTTCACTCCACTTTAAGATAACGTATGTCTTGTCTTCGTCCTCAATTACTGTTACGCGATGTCTCCTTGTAAGCGAGAAAGTACTAACAGTCAAATGGAAAATAATGTGTAGAATGAGGTGGGCTAGATGTTTTAATGGCGCACCTATCCCGCTTGGCTGTCCAAGGATGGAGAGAAGCTGCGAGAGATAGAACGGAATGCTAATTGTCGAGGAGGCCAATAAGAAGAATGTACCATAAACACTAGCATGGAGAAAAACAACCTTGGAAACGCATATTAGTCAATTGCTTCATGTCATTTGCGATTGCGGAAACAGGCTTTTGTTGGACTTAACTTCTGATAGATTTTCCTCTTAGCCCGGAATGGCGAAATTTTCATCAATTTCATTTTATGTTGTAACAATATTTTTCCTGCTCACCCGATGGTTTTTGGCATGATTAGATTTGTTTTACATGGTTCCTTCAACGTCTGCATAAACTTATAGCATTGAAAATCAGAGGTCAATCATTTTTCATTGATAGTCTTCCGAAATATCGTTCAAATAATTCGATCATTATTTATTTTCTGCAAATTATCCTTAGTGTGAGTGTCGATTTTTGTTCTTCGGGGTTCCGAGTAATTCGTTAATATACTTCGATTTTCTGTCAAATTTCATTGCACTATGCTGATTCATGTACAACGTTACATGTCATCCGAAGACGCTTCTTCGATGAAATGACGTGTGCGTTGAATGTTCTGTGCCTGAAATGTGGGTGTACCTGAAGAGATATGGCTGCCAAATCCTGTGTACATTCAACGGAAAGCCTTTTAAGCTACTAAGTCCGTTTCATTAAAATGCCAACGTTCCACCAAGTAAGATTTTTTGCGTTTGAATTAGCATCATAAAGGGGTGGAACCGGATAATAGAACGAAATGAATGCCCTTTATGAATCAGAGCTACTATGAAAATTCTTTTGCGATATTCCACATTATAAATGAAATATTTTTATTTTCTCGGGCTTTTGACTTAAATAAATCAATTCTTTTTTCACACATTACTGAGAAAAGTTGAGAGACAAAGAGAACAGTCAAGTCACTGATGCTCTTCGTTTATGAGGACGACGAAACAAAAGTCCTTTGTGCATCAGAACTACCCTAAAAATTCTCTAGCTAATTCTTTCAAAACATGTATAAAATATTTATATTTCCTCTTACTATTGAATTAAATGAACCTATACTTTTTTACGCGTTATTGAGAAGAGTTGAGAGGCAAAGAGAAAATTCAAATCACTGATGCTGTTAATTTATGAGAAATAACTAGTGTTCCGGAACTCAATTGTTTATTTTTGCATCCGAAAAGTGTCCTTCGACGTTCCACAAATGAAGTAAAGAGTATTTTCGTGCCTTAAGGAACTATGAATGCGACTGAATTCGGCGTTCGAAAACGGAAACCTTTGAAGTCTAGCTAAATCAAATCCTACCTAATGGAAAAAATTGTTGATTAAATTCGCTCCGCTTCAAGTCTTGTATCGCGCTTGTTTGTGTGAGTGTAGAGTCAAGATGCTGAAACATTTTTTTTCCGTGAAATACAGAGGCCAAAAACGGAAATCCAATTTAGCGTGTATATTTAATGAGAAGTTTGTTATTTTTTCTTTTAAATCGGACGGAAACATCTGAAAATGAAGGCATGCTGACTGCGGAACAGACTACCCTAGCGCTGAAGAAAGCGCCCTTTTATAGTACAAAGTCCCCAGGCCCCCTTGCGCGCGGAAAATAAGCTCACCTCTTGCTTAAATTAAGAGATGCTCACACCTCGGTGACCCTGGTTTCGGAGGAACGGGGAAAGAAGAGAGGGAATAAGGAGGGAAGAAGGAGGGAGACAGAGGGATGCATGAATAAAAGGGCCTTGAACTCTCGAGCACCCCTGCAGTGCCGTGGAATCCTCCTACCGCTACCGCGGGACAAGCGGGGGACAAAAGTTCATATTGACTCAGGGCGACCTCTCGACTTTTCGAAAAAAAATGGTAGTAATGAAGAACTCCCGACTCAACTCCCCCGCTCCTCCCTACTCCCCATCTCTTGTCTGTCTGTCTGTCCCCACCTCCTCCGGACGGTCAGTTAGCATTTCAAAAATCCCTCCTCCCCACCCCGAAAGAGGGGGGAAAGGGGAAGTTAGTGGCGTGGGCTTTTCACGGAAGAGAGCAGATGATGCGGAGGAAGTATATATGTCTGTGTGTGTGGGAGTTCGCAATTTCGCCCGCATCATCTCCGTAGCCCTTCTGCCTTGATTCCCTCCTTTGTTGAGTTCGTCCTCCCCTCTTCTCCCCCTCTCAATAGCCTTTGTGCAGTGAAGGGAACTCCCCACAACTCCTCATTTGCACCTCATTCTCTCGGTCTCTCTGCCGGTTCTACTACGCTTTCCTGCCTGCCCCCTCTTCATTTTATGACTTATTCTCTTCCTTCCTGCCTTTCTTTTTGCCCTCTCTCCACGAGTTCCCTTCCTTGTCTTCCATTTGTTCTTCCTCCTTCCCCCCCACCTGCGCCCTCTCGAAAGTTTCTTCCTTCTCTCTCAAGACTCCCAACTAAGTGCCCCACGTTCTCGTGCTCGAGGAATCGTGGGACGACGTTTGCGTATATGAAAACCGAGACATGTTCCGCATGAATTCCGATGCGTGGATGAATTTTTCATGGGACTGCATCGCCTGAAACTTGCTATTATTGGATATTTCTTGCGATTGTATGAATATCATTAAAGACAGGCTGATGGTGAAAAGTTTGGCGGAAAGATTGCAAAGTTTTATCGTCCAATACGTTGCCGCAGATATATTTTTTTTAAATTTTCTTTCTATTTTCCGCCCCAAAATTCCTGTTCTTGGTTCTTGAGCTTCGACAAGGGCAGGGCAACGCTCAAAGAAAATATAATGAACTAAATTTCTACAGATTGTATCGCACACAACTTCACGATCTTGCTCTGATTTTTTCAAACTTATTTATTTAATAATCACATAATTAACAGGCTTAATGGCATGCAGTATTTCGTCACCAGCCAGGTCCTCACAAATTTTTAACAAAAAAGTATGCCATTCGCAGTTGAAACTCTTTCCTTGAAGCTATATTAAATCCACATTTATTATTTATGAATAAACTTGATTATATTTTATTAATACTGTTAAGGAGATTATTTGTGCTTAAAAGTGCTTAAAAATATTGTTAAACTCGAGAGTAAAGTCCATCTTATAAAGTTATATGTTATAACTTATAAAGTTATATGTTATAACTTATAAAGTTCAATGATTTAAAATATGATTAACACTACCTACGGTAATCC
The DNA here is from genome assembly GCA_963169105.1 of Ceriagrion tenellum. NCBI lineage: Eukaryota > Metazoa > Arthropoda > Insecta > Odonata > Coenagrionidae > Ceriagrion > Ceriagrion tenellum. Next base: position 55,449,828 of record OY720633.1, on the reverse strand, counting down.
GGGATGAAGCCGGCACGGTTTTGAGGTTCTTGGGTCTTTTCTTCTGACGCATCTTTTCTTATTCGATGAAATTCGTTATGAGGCGTCACTCTATTTGAAGAACCTAATAATAGTATCCATATTGAAAAGAATACTTTTTACTTTTCATTTACTATATGTAATTTGTACGACGAGTTTCACAGGTTTACTCCATTGTCAGGCACAACTGTTTAACAGAATTTTTACGCGTTGACAGAATGAAAAATTGTTACACTTCGTGAATAACTTTGCATCAAATCTCACATTACGTTGATTTTTGAAGATCGCATGATGAGATGTGTCTTTTGATGGAGATGGAATTTAGCGTGTGTACATGTCTCCTCTTATTACCCTTTCCACGAGTTTCCACATAGTCTCCGTCCCACTGGAACTTAAAACTTCTCCCTTCTCTTAGTCTCCACATTATTCTCGAGGATCTCATGTTTGTGTAATGGGTAGGGCGATGTTTTTGTTATGAAATCGAGTTATGCTTTTTCCATGCATGCCATTGTATTGTGGGCGAAAATGAAATATTAAGTGGCTTGAACTTATCAAAGTTTTACTTCAGCCTTGAATCTTTCTTTTCTCTCCGCAACGTATTCTCTGCCCCAGTAATATTTATGATATTTTTTTCCATTTATTCGACCTCATCATTGTGTGACATGATATGAATCTACAACTGCCCCCAACGTCGCATACTCTCAAGGAAGTGATCGGATATTGCATCCAATATTATTGGATACGAAGTATTTTGATAGAACATTAGCTCAAATGAATAAGACAGCTGTGGAGTTAGAATGTCTGCCATCTATTTAAAATCGATTCACAAATCTATGCTTAAAAACAAGAAATGCCATTTACTTTCCTTTCTCATGGCTTTTCTCATGATTTTACTAAGGGTGGGTTTACCGTGGGAAGTCTTATGTTTCTTGTGAAAGAACTGGCTGGTAATTACTCAAACAAAAAAGTTTTCAGTACATATTTGTCACTGTTTGTGCTGGCAGCAATTCGCTTTTTCAATACGCGACTTGTCGAAACTGTTAAGAGTCTGCAAGCGGACCCGTGGAGCCGTTTGCTCGTGGAATTTGTGGAAAAAGACAGTTGCTGGTAGTAATTTACATAATAAATTTGCCCTTGTTAAACCGACTTTAAAAACCAAATTAGCAGCCCACTTATCTATATCGCATTGGATATAATCAAAAATGTTCCTTCGTCATATCTCTTTATGCCTGTCATGTTTCCTAGAAGACTGTTCGCAGCGTGGGTTTGGAGAATTTGGCGACGAGTGAGGGTATTCTCGAACAGACATAGGACGAAACGGGATGCAATGGTTAGAATTAAGTGATTGCGACCGAACTAAAGAATAAACTTTCCCGTCTGGTGTATGCTATAACACCGTGCTCCATAAATTCATGTTAGTTTAAGTTTTTCATTTATGGTTGCTATGTCGGAGAAGTAAATTGCTGAGAAAACTCGAAGGCGAAGACATTGTTGTCTTGTTGTAGCGGAAAGGAAACGCATTAAATTGTAATTTCTTCTCCACCATTCTGGGAAAAATGAAGCCAAATCAAAATTTGTTAAATAATAGCACTAAGCGCTGCCAGACGAAACGGCGTTGTATGAAATGTATCGTGCCTACGCGCGAAAAACGAAATAAAAAAACTTGTTTAAAATAAGGGGAAATAATTCAAAATACATTTCTTGTTTACATCATAAATGCATTGGAACGTAAAATTTTTAGAACTTAAGTAAGTGTATTTAAAAAATATATTTCCCGGAAATCACAGGATGGTATTTTAAAAAAATAATATTAATCATGCTGATATTTGATCGAATCGTATACACAGTTATTCTGGAGAAAATTTATTTAGAATATGCAGTAGCCATAGCAGCAGAATAATTTGAAATTAATATCTTCTCTACAGAATTTGCTTTGCAACATTGTTATCATCGCGTAAATGATTTTTTTTCCTTTTCTACTAATTAGGTTACAATGTTATTTGACAACGGCTGCATTAAAAGTGCATTTTATGCAAATTCATATATATAGAATTAATGAGAATATCCAGTTAGTTAAATGCATATTTTGAATCTAAATGGGCGGTTTTCACTTAGGGGAAGGGCGTCATAATAATCAAGATAAAGTTTGTGACTTCCACAATTTATTTAAAAGTCACCGACCGGTTATGGCTATCAAGCCATCTTCAGGTCATATTTTGAAATGCGTTTTGAATTGATGAGAATGTACAACTGTCGAAATATAAATTCATTACGAACATTAATTATTCACGATCCATATACATTATTTCTCAAGGTGTTTTTTTGTGGATAGGCCATAACTCCCATAATTCTTCATCAAAATTTATGATTCAAACATAGTTTTAAAACTTATCTTCTCCGCTACTGACGAAAAATAAAGAAGTTTACAATTATTGTATTTGTTTAAAAAATTGAAAATCATATAGGTATATTATTTCGATCCTGGAGGTTCGGCAACTAACGAATCTGCACTGATGTGCGGGTTGCGTGAGAGAAAGTGTAGTTGTTCCTCCGGAATCCGTATATATTATTTCTCAAAGGTGTTTTTTGTCGCAACGCCATAACGCCCATAATTCTTCATCAAAATAAATGATTCAAACATCGTTTTAAAGCTTATGTTCCCCGATATTGATGAAAAATATACAAATTGTTTAAAATTTAAGTTTTTGTTAAAAAATGATACAACGCCATCTGCTGAAAATATAATCTACTAATATGTTGACAATAGTTGCATTCTTAAAAGACTGTAGGAAGCGCCATCTATTAACACATCATTTAGTTAGATTGTTTACATGCTACATGCGATCAGTGTGTCCATTTACTGTTTACGTTTACGTTATGTATCTCTAACACAAACATAAATATCATATAATTGACCATTGGAAGAAACAGGTAGAAGAACAGGAAGAAAGAAGCAAGAAACAGGAATAAGCTGCATACTGTGCGAAATATTCGCTCGGGTCATCTAGTTATACATACATATTTGAAATGAATGCCTTCTTTAAAATGTACTAGAAATGCATTCTTGTACCCACGGAATGCATTTTTATCCTTTTATTCATACGTGGAACGTCTCAAAATGGTTGGCCTGTCCTCGACCTCCTCCTTTGGCCTTCTTCGCATTCCGCACGCCAACCCTTTTTTTCCCCATTCTACTCTGAAACCTTTTGCCCGGGGCAGCGCATCTCTTTTCCTCCCTCCCACCACCTTGTCTTCCCCTTTCGTCCCACTCCCTTCTCCACCCAGCACCCCTCTCCACCCCCCCCCCCTTGGCCTCGCGCGACCCAGACACTCACCCCTTTCCACCGCCATAACTTTATCCAGTTGCCCTATCTCCCTCTGTTTCTGTCTCGCTACCCCCTGTCCACTCCCGTGGCCTGTCCGCTCCTTCCCTACTTGCTACGCCTTTGCCCTCTTGTGTTAGCAAGCCTTGCCCTCTTCATCGCCCTCCCACGCCGCGTCAGGGCGACCTGACCAGTCACGGTTTGTTAGTATATCGTCATGGTCGGCGGTGGAATTTTTTTTTTATTTTTCCTCCCCCCGCTTGGGTCGCACTCCGTTTGGTTTTCTTTCCCCTCCGACGTCTCCGGCGGCGATGGTGAATTATTCATCGACCACTTGTCCCGCAGGTATTTCGATTGTTTTGGAATGGCACCCAATTTCTTCACTCGCGGAACCAAAAAAAAACAACTTTGAATCGACTCTGTTCTGATTTATGTTCATTTACAAGGAATTGGTACATACATTATATATATACATATATATATATACCGTCAAACGGTCTGTAGTCGGACACTTTAATCGATAATTCTTATGTCACGATAACGATAACTTTTATAGATAGCTCTTATGCCACGAGCTTATTTGTTAAACTATATATTTAAAATTATGACGCAGCGATTTAACACAATTTTTTAATACAGAGACGCAGTTTCAATCAAGGAATTCACTTTTTGTTCCTTAATAACAGTATACGTGTCCGTCTCCAACCATTAATCGGTATAGAGTCGGACAGTCGTTTATTTTTTCACAGAATTTGCTCAGCTATATATCGCTGTCCGGATTCGGACACATGATTAGATATAAGAAGGTGATATAATGAAGAATAAGGTAATGGTGCAGGTTATTGGGTTCTCTACAGTATGGATAGTATAGCCGGAGTGTCGAAATAGCCTAAAAAGAATGAAATATATGTCATGCGATCCGATAGAATGGGTTTGCATAGCGCGAACAGTAAGAATTCCACAATATTTTATGACAGCTCTGCTCAGTGTCCGACTCCATGCTCCCTGTCCGAATTCAGACTGTTTGACGGTACCAATATTATAAATTATTGATTTTTTAGGTTCGTTGTGGATTACATAAAGTGAAAGCATAGTGCAATATTGAATAATGTATGCTTATAACAAAATTACAACGTGATGCATTGGATGTGATTCGGACACCTCTTGCATAGCATCTAAGGAATACGACTTACTGGCATATGACAGAGTACAAACCGGCATGTTACGACAGAAAGAAAACAAAAGAATAATGAAATGAAGAATTGTTTATTGATTGTCATATTTCTTATGAAAATCATTCATATGCCATCCTGTTTAATATAAACCAACATGATTATGTGTTCTAGACGTAGTGAATGCTATTAAATCTCAGATAAAGGTACGACTTCACTTTTATATTTAAAATTTTGGAAGTATTTAGTTCAAATGAGTTATTGTGGGGTCATTTTGTCGAAGCTGGTTTAATTCAAGATTTTGCCAGATTTAATTTGGGAGTACAAAAGTATTTCCCTTTTCTTCCTATTTACCATAGAAATTTATGGTTCCAGCGTGGTGTTTTTCCACCATAGAGCAACACTTGAATTTTTATTTTTTCATTTCTTTTACTTAAACCCTAATTTTCCGAAAATTGAATGATCCTGGCTGAGAGTATTCTTGCTATCAGCGATATATTTCTGAGATTTATTGATGTCCGTAAGTTCATTGGCGCATTGTTCGAATTTATGTCAAATACGGCTGTTTTTATGTATTACAGGAAAAAGTAACTGTTTATCTTGTCCCTTGCCACACGTTGTTCTGGATCAAGGTCTCCTTAAGAACAGAAGATGAAAATAGAAGGTGTCAGAATCTTTTTTTTTGGGGTAACACGAGAAAGGGTATTGCAAAATAAATTGGGAGAAATGTTTTTTGTATCGACAATACGTCTTTTGTTACTGTTTTTTAAACCCAAATAGGAAATATAATTGTCTCTCTGGGATTCGTTTCGGAAACTCGCGGCTGAAGAGAATAACGCTGGGATATAAAGCACCCTGTGATCTATGGCCTAAGTTACCCAAGTATTATTATAATATTTTGGTCAGTGTATCATTAAGAGTCATCAGTTATTCGGAATTGTCTTTTAAAGAATAATTTCAGTACCTCTTAATCACCAAGGAACGGTTTAATAACACAGACCAACAAGAATATGCTTTTTTGATGCGAAGGCCCACTTATGACGTAATGTTTTGCACTGAATCTAAGTCTGCTCAGGAAAATTCCCTATCACGTCAGGCTTTGGAGATTTTCTAACTTTAAAGGGTTTAAATGGCAGTTTTTAGGTCATTATGAGCTTGAATAACTACGAAACCAAATAGGATAGAGAAACTATGCTAACGGATTCAAAGGCTGCGTTGAAAATATTATAGAATATAACTGCGAAACCTAAAAAAGCTATTGTTCTCAAAACCTGTAACCTTAGTTTTGAAATTTGTGCACTCAAGAGAATAGTAGAGTTTAATTATGATAGAGTTTTTTATAGTTGCCGAGCAACAAAAGATGTAAATACAAATTACATGCAAGTGCACTACAATGAAGACACTCATTCTTCTCATTATTCGACACAGCTTGAAACAAAAAAGCATTCAAGACCCCAAAATTTGCAGTCCATTGTAATTTTCGGTTTACTTTCACCTTCTGACGCCAGGCTGCGTGGCAACGCTGTTTACTAAGATAGTTGGTACACAATTTTCTTGTTATAATTTATTTTTCCTAACGGAGAAGAAGACATTTCAGTACCCACGTTCAGACTCAATACGCATCTTCCCCACTTTTTTCACAACAATCAATCTCCACCAAAACAAAAACTTAAAAAACCCTTAACAACGTCGAAACAAATAAGTAAAAAACATAAACACATGAAGCTATATCCAGCAGACAAACATTTTCGATTAACAAACATATTACCACGTTCTAACTACCAAAACAAAAACTTAAAAAATCCTTAACAACGTCGTAACAAATAAATTAAAAGACAAACTCATGAGTCTTTTAAACAAATAAACATTTTCAATAAATGCCGCCAACAATTAAATCATGTAATAAAACACAAAAACGAACACACAAAATAATTATCAGGAGCAAAATACACAGGACCGCGGTGTTACAGCCTCAAGGTGAGGTTGCATTTACTTAATCCTTCATGGAACGGAATTATGAAACAGCAGCATGAATAAAATACTGCTACCATATTAGTTATTTAAAAAGTGCTGTTTAAGCATTTAAACAAAAATTCCAATTTATTTGACAGTAACGTTTATTTTGAAATGTGTCGTATTTATATTGTATACCTACATTCAATTTAAAATAATACATAACATAATTAAATTTACACTAGTTATACTTCAACATTACTTTCATATCGTACATTATTCAAACATTCCCAATTTTTTCTTCATATCACAGCTGAAACTATTGATTTCAGAGCTCCACCAGGCACGCCATCGTCAGTGAATGGCGTAACACATTTATCTATTCATATGTTTGGCAAACCGCCGAAAGAGATGCAACTTTCCTCGCACTTATTCCGAAGCGTTGCAATTCTGTCTAGCGCAGCAATTAAATGGAAAAAGAACCTCCTAGAAAGCAGATTTTTCAGTGATTTTAAACGCAACAAATTTGATCCGCTCGTCCATGTAGGGTTAAAAATTTTTTGACTGGGGCTTCTGTTTTATTTTTGTAAAATATGATTGTCCGTTCGTTGATTTTAGCGTTATCCTAGTTACCTTAATGTCAAGAAATTCCACGTTCACGAAACCACTATCCTATCTACCTCCTCTTTCAGAGGAAACCCTTTCCCATTAACCTACGAATCCTCTCCCCCCCCCCAAACGTCCACCCTTCTTCAAGTCCTGGTTTTTTATCGCTCCCCTCTTTTTCCGCGAGAGTGTATATTTTTTTCCGCAATTCCCTTCCGTGTCCCCCGCGCGCACTTAGCGGATGCTTGATGAGGCGGACGGCGGCGGTGTCTGTCCGTCCGCGAGAGACCGTCGGCTTGTCTTTCTCTCCTTTTCTCTCTTGTCGAGAGGTCTTCCTCCCTCTCTCTGTCTCCTCTACCCAAAGTTTGCGTGCATGCTTTTCCCAAAACCCCTATTTCTTCTTTCACTCTTACCGTTGCCCTTGGGGTAGTCTCGACAATTCTGATGGGCGGCTAGGTAAAAATGAAACTGGCGAGTGAGCTACTTTGAGTGAGACATATCGAATAAGGCCTTTTTTTATGAATTAGAGGAAATAGTAACAATTTGTCTCGTCCCTTGTCACGAATTGGTGTTTTGGATCAAGGTATCCTTAAGAACCGAAGATGAAAATAGAAGGTGTCAGAGTTTTCTTTGTTGGGTAACACGAGGAAGGGTATTGCAAATGAAATCGGGGGTGATGGATTTTGTGTATGCAACACATATATCGTTACTGTTTTTTAAACCCAAATAGGAAATAATAATGATATAATAATATTAATAATATTTGTTAATTCACAAATAAGACATTTTAATATACAACTAATTAATACAAAAATGTTGTGAAATTAGGCACCCTAAAAGAATCCTTGTGTTGGGTTTGCCATTAAATGAAAACCTAGTTTGTGCTCGGTAGAATCATATTTATGCATACAAAATGTTTTAAGTATAGATAACAAATTCACAAATTTAGTGTTCAGTGTAGCAAATCACATGGCAAGAACAAGCAAGTAAAGAATATATGAAATTTGATATTTAAATGTAGAAAAGTGAGAAGAAAATCATAATTGGGTAGATGGCACATAATTGTACAAGATATTTTCTATATGCTTTGGAGCAAACAACCTTTTTTCTTAACAAAGCTGGAAATTTTGCTTCCCTCCTAACAGAATACATTTCTCTAGGTAACTGGACAAAAACTTTGGGTGCAATATAAAGATATGAATTTTTAAATGCTTCAACATATGGCCTTGGAATTCTAATACTAGCGCTATTTCTGAGCATTGATTTGTACTCGCACGGTTTATTACATTGACCTCCTCGATTATAAAACACACGCAGAACCTTATAGACTAATAAGTGTCTTAGTGGTAACATTTTTAATCGCAGATATAACGGAAAGGAGCGAGCCGTGCTCGCTGCACTGATAATAGAGCGTATAATGTTATTTTGAATTACACGAAAAGACCAAATATTCGAATCATATGTGCCACCCCAACAAGCAATACCATATTGTAATCTTGAGTTGATAAAAGAAAATATACATTTCTCAAAACAGAGAGTGGGCAGTTAAACCTTAATTAATAAGTTTTTCTTAAAACAGGAATTAATGCAGATTTTTGTTTGGAAATATGCGCTTTCCAGTTTAAGTTTTTATCTAATATTAGTCCCAAATATTTAATTTGATTAAAACATTCAATATTCATACAATTTTTACAGTTTTTACCAAATATAGGTATACAACTTGAACACCTGTAAAAGATATTGATATCTGGAACTGTTACATTTTTTCGAGAGAAAATAATGAGTTTCGTTTTAGAACTTAGAGACATGCTACTAGCTAAAAACCCATATTTAAGTTTATCCATGTCACTTTGAATTTGCTGCGTAAGATCACAGAGATTTGGGGTTGAATATAACAAAGCTCTGCCATCAGCGAATGAAGTTAATTCACCATTGAATGAACCAGTACATAAATTGTTAACATAAATTAAAAGTAAAGTTGGTCCCAGAACCGAACCCTGAGGTACCCCACAAGTAATGAGTTCCTCTTGACTAATACAATAATTGATTTTTACACACAGAGTCCTGCCACTCAAATAACTTTTAAACCAGTTGAGAGAAACACCTCTGATACTAGCTTTTTCTACTCTACGTAATAATATTACATGATAATAATGTGATTATATTTCACAAATTGGTTTTGGAAATTTTCGGCTGGAGAGAATAACGCTGTGATATAATGTAACCTGTGATTTTTCTACATATGGTGTAAGTTAGTAAAAGATAATAATAATAATGATAGTAATAATAGTAATAATAATAATGTATCAGTAAGAAAAGATAAATCTTTTCTTTTATTAATTTTCGTTTAGTCTGTTTATCATAAAGAAAAGAAAAAACTTTTCTTTATGATAAACAGACCTAAACGAGTTTTTCGTACCTATCTGTTCGGCAATGTGTCTCTCTTTATTTTATCGCTTCTGTCCGACCTAGAGATGTAGTGAGGAGTCATGATAAAATGTTCTGTGTTGCTATGAAACACCAGTTCTAAATTTCTCAAGCAAACTAAGCCTACTAGTAGGGTGTAGCCTCCGAATCTCTATGGGCTCCCACCTTAATCCCTCTAAAAGTTGTGAAACTCTATATGTTTGCCCGTGGTAGTTGTTTACGAAGCGCGCCGCTTTTATTTGGTTTTATTAATTTTATGATTAATTCTTTATGAACAGGGTCCCAAATGCTCGCGGCGTATTCTCAGTGTGGCCTAGCCAGAGTTAAGTAGCATCTCGCATTGACTTTTTCATCCGAGGGCCTTCCAATTATACGCTTAAAAAAACCTAGTTTCTTTAATGCTATCTTTTGTCTTCTGATATAAGGAGTCTAAAAAAATTAGAGAAATTTTATGGAGCAATGCAGCAAATGTAAGAGAATCAGTAGTGGTTAGTAAGGATAGGGCTATATGGAGAAAATAATTAAAAAGGTGAGTAATTCAGTCAGTATGTGGGACTACCGTCAATAGCTAAATGAATAGACTTTACTAACTCCGAAATGGAATGCCGCGATGCGTATGTACCTGTGTTCGAATTGATACATATAGGAAAAACATAATTTACTAGTAGTTTTATAACTGTTATGATGGTGGTTGAATGCTTTGGACATTAGGACATCTCCGTCTACGTCGGTAGTTCCACGTATTCGATAGTGAACCGTAATGTTTAAAAAAAGTCGTTTATTTTCACGGAACGCATGCAAGTTTTTGTGTTTTTCGGTTTAATTGAAAGCGTAGCTGCCACAAAAAATCATAAAAATTTAGCGAATGAAGTTTTTTTTTAGGATAAAAGAAATTTTTTTTCTCATCGCCAGTCGCGACTTACACCCGTCCCTCGCAGCGTCGAGGTTTTATTTTCGAAGTCCGCCGGAGAGTCCGTCGAGCGAAAATTTGACGGCGCTGTGATCGCTCGATCTCCTGGGACAAGTATGGGTTGCAGTCAGGGGAGGATGAGGGAGAGTATTTTTCTTTTTGGAAGAAGTGAGGGGTGTGGTGACAACACTTTTCCTCCCGGGCTAACTCTTCCCTCTTCAACCCTTACGCCTTCCCCCCCCCTCTCCCGCTCCACACCCCTAAATATCTGCCCCGGGCTGCTGAAAGACTTCGAGCCTGGTTCCTGGATCGCCCCTGAGGGCCAAATGAAAGCTCCAGAACTGTCCGGGTGAAAGGGAAGGAGGTTGGTTGGGATGCGATATTTTATTTAAAACTTTTATCTCGACTCTATCCTCAATTCCGTGGAGGAATCTAGTAGAGATGAGTCGGTTCCACTTTTTTTGATTCCGATTTCGAGTCTTTCAAATCGATTCCCGATTCTCGATTCCGATTCCATCGATTCTTATCCATAATAACATGGGATATTGATATAACAGTAGCGTACGACTATTAATAAACTTCAAGTACTGGTTGAAATAAAATAACATAGACAACCAAGTCGCTCAATAAGTATATTTATTAACAGATAGCAAATATATTCTCCGCTTATTGAGGTAGATAAAAAGTACAAATTGATAGCCCACACCCAAAATTACTGAGTCAAATATAACGTGATAAATTAAGTTTGGTTTTAATATTTGTCTATCTGGAATCGATGGAATCGGAATCGACTTTAGGCGATCAATTCTCGATACCGATTCTAATCTTGAGAATCGGTGGAATCGAGAATAAACATTTGGATTCGAATCATCCTTATCTACCCATTGTAGCTCTTCTGTGTCGAAATACATCAGCATCGATGTTTGCGATAATAACGATTCATCCATTGGTTGTTCAATCCTGAGACTGGTTGACTGCGGCCCTCCACCCTACCCTATAGTCGGACAAAAACTTAGATAATTTTTACGCCTACCATGACCCGAATAAATACCAAATTATAAAAAATTTTTGCTCAGTTCCTTGTGATCAGTGCATTAGTTTGGCAACATCGAGTTATTAACCCTCGAAGGCCCAGACGGGGCATTTTGACCCAACCGTGATTTTAAATTTATTTTTTTCGTTCGTTTTTAAAGAGAGCAGACTTTCCTCTCGTGACTTCTATTCATTTCAATGACTGTTTAAGTGCAAAAAGTTTTACCCTCAGTTCCGTTCATTAGTTAATTTATACTTGGCCTCGAACGCCCTTTCGGGTCATTTTGACCTGGGAGTGGGTTTTAATGTCATATCTTTACTAAAAGTTCTGTTTCATTTGTGTTCGTTTTCTCGTACCGCTACAAATATACTTTTACAGCCATGTTGTCATACCCTCCTTACTTGGTATCTTCCATGGCCATACCTATTTCAAAAAAATTCTCAAGTGAGTTCCTCCGACTTCATATCCTAGCCTAACCTTCCTATCAGGTGTATTTGCGGGTCACGCCCACTGTGAAATTCAAAATCACAAACACCGCTATCTATCGGTATTTACGCTGTTGGACGTTTTTTTATCTTTCTGTATAGCACAAAAAATGTTTCATAAGTAGAGCAACATTGAGACTGGAGGGGGCTCTTCACAAAATCTTCCGTTGTGTTACGTTAGGGAGGATGGTAAGCCCAAAAATGGTCAAATTAGCCTTATACGTATGGTCCCATATCTCCACACAGTCCCTATTGAATTGGAAGCCTGAAAGCGTCCGAAACGGGATTCTGGAAGATAGGCCTTGGCGCTACACGTGTGGATCAATTTCCGAATTGTAAAATAAAGGAACGATTGAGAATGGAGAAACAGTGTTTATGGTGTGGACTTTAGGTGGAAATGCCTGCGTAGAGATTGTAAAAAAAGGGTATTTTCAGTGAATATCCAAAAGGAGAAGAAAAAAAGGCCAAGTAATAGATGATAAGAAGGGCATAAAGAAGAGAGCCTTGGAAGTGGGAGAATTACATGCAGAAGACTAAAAGATCAGGGTTACGTAGAGGGGGATGTGAAAAACAGACGCTTCGGCTCTTTACGAAATTGCTGTATGTAATTCTCAGCGCCTGACAATTACTTCCGCAACCCTATTGCGGTCTTGACTTGTTTTAAGATGAGGTTTTGAAACCATCCGAAGTGGTCTATTATTTTTTTATAGTCTGTAAACTGGTAATATAAAACACTTCTTCTTACCTTTTATTTTATGTTATTGAATATTTATTGAAAAAATTACGCAAACTGATATCTGGCGCCGCCGCGGTCTATGCTATTCATTTGATGCGATGCCGGTAGATATGATATATGCATATAATGTGTTATATGGAGGATTGAGGCGTGAACAGCATGATTGCTAATGAGCATTAAATTATTTACAGATAGCCGATTTCCATTCCCTGAAGCAAAGACTAATATTTTTGACTGCTTACTCCAAAAGGGAATGGCACGATGGGTATTATGTATTTCATAATAATTTCACGATAGGACTATGATTAATCGATACTGGTGTTGGCTATACCATACGTGACTGGTATTTTAGGTCTAAACTTTTTTGTACTAACTTGAGCTTTAACTTGTAGGTACTAACTTGAGCGTTAGATAAGTTTAACCCTCATACGGGTTCATGCATGGAGTTTTTGTATTTGCTTTCAAAAATTGTTTTAAGATGAGGTTTTGAAACCATCTGAGGTAGTCTATTATTTTGTTATAGTCTGTAAACTGGTAAAATAAAAATACTTCTTCTTACCTTTTATTTTCTGTTATTAAATGTTTATTGAAAAAATTACGCAAACTGATATCTGTCGCCGCCGCGGCGCTGGGAAAACTAAAGGTGTATTGGATACTTCTAGGTATTTTAAACAACTGAATGAATCATATTTAAATAAGTTAACAACACTGGTTCAATGAGAGCGAAAAACTTTTACCATATACCTCTGAGATCATCAAGAGTTTATTTTTTTAATACTTTCTCTTTAGTTTTAATGGTATCGCTGGAAAATGTTAAGAAATTTTACATGGTGTACTGTGATATATGTCCTCACGAATCAAAAACTTTATGTAAGCACCAACTGTTTCTTTTGGTTTTGATGGGTATGTAATTAGCGAGATATAATATCATTCGGAATGCGATTCGTTGCAATTTTCGATACTTCTTGCCCTTCAAGATGGATAATTTGGATTAAAATGCGATATAGATGTTTTAGTATGGAATAGTTCTACACAAATGCCATTTTGTCTGGAAGTTTTGAGTAAGCGAGGACGCCATTGAAATAAAGGTTTAATTTTCTTTTTATTTCCGGACGTTCATTTCGTTCTCCGCTGGATTTCGTCCGGGCCATTAGCCAGACGAGCGAGGGCTTTACGACGGAATTGTTTTTCGTTTTTTTTTGTCTGCGGAAATCAAGGGATTACATTTTTTATAACCGCTCCATTCTCTCACTCAAAGAACGCATACATCGCACTCGCTTGTTGAGTTCAGACTGATGCGTTGATGTAGATATGTATATGTATTCCGTTCTGCGTTTGTGTCTGTATGTACGCATTCTGCGTGTGTGAACCGTCATTCAAAAGCACTCTGAAAAAAAATACTTTTGTTTCCGGGGTTGAAGAGGAAAAATCACGTGGTTTCCGTAGTGGGGGGAGCTACAAATAATACGAGGTTGTTTGCCCATAGTCAGAGGTCTAACAAAAGTTCTACCGCCGGGGAGAACAGTTAAATATCATCAATTTTTAATTTTTTCTTCTTATACCCCTCGAAAAGACTCCGAAAGCAATATTTTGACTTAAAAAATTTTGACTTTAGGAGAGAAACGTAAAAGATCTCTGCCTAAGTTTGCCTTTCACTGCCATAATATCAGCTGTGGCTCTTCTGTTCTTCCAGCTTTTGATATACCCTTACAGTTAGTAAAAACATTCTGCTTTCAAAATGATGAAATAGGTTGTTAATAACATGAGAGTTTCGGTAAGAGTCTATTTTTTGTTTCAAATTCTGGCGAAAATTAATCATCATTAGCATATTTTATAGAGAGTCAGTTTTGTTTGACTTATCCGAAAAGAAAATGCCTTCACGATTCCCCCTCCTCAGAGTGCAGAATAAATTTATAGTTTCATTTAAAAAACTTTAGAATTAGTCGTATCAATTCGCGTGTCTTGAAAATATTGGTTTGAAATTTATTTTCTTAATGCATGCCGTTAATCAGTTGAATCGTATCACTGATTGACATATAAAACAGGTTTAAAAGTTCATATGTGGAATAAGGTATGTGTGTTGAAAACAATAAAAATAAAGTGACGAAATAGGCCGCGAAAAGGTTACTTCACTCGGCCGATGTTCTAATTATGATCCCAAGCCAAGCGGAGTATCTGGATGTCCGTCAATTGAGGTGGTTGCAGTGGTATTCATAGATCATTGAGTTCACCTTTAAATAATTTATTTTGCATTTTTTGCCTTATTAAATGCCATAAATTGGATTTTACACGAGATTCTAAATTTTGGCGAAAATTATATTAAAATACGTGTTTGTCGAAACTTTCCCTACGTTTACCAATCGATCTCAGATCGATCTGAACTCGAACCGATCTGAAAATTTCAAGCAAGCCTTCTCAGATCGCCTGGATCACCGACACGGACTGAAAACATCTTTAGTGAACAATAGAATCAATCAGTTGAAGTACGATTGACCTGGTGCGTAATCAAGTGAAGAGTTAGAAATTTAATTGCCCAGTGCAGGTAGACTGCGATCTGCTACGATATCATCAAAGTCACTTCAATCGCCATTACTGCATTACTGCACTCTTGTTATAGCTGGTTACAACACATGCCTTGAATAATTACGACTGTATTTTATTTCCCAATTACAACCAAAAGAATAACGAGAAGCGCCACAGACGCGCTTGTTCAGATCGATCTAAATTAATCTCAGAATGGCTGAGAGCGGGCAGAGTCAGCCCACTTCTCAGATCGATCCCACTATCCCGTTGTGTTTACCACACCGAGCTGATCCGGTCAGATCGATCTGAGATCGATTGGTAACGCAGTGTTTGACGCGACGTGGCGACTTGACACCTGTTAGCAACCATCACAACCATGTGTAATGTATTATTTCACAGTTTAGAAGAAAATCCATGAATCTACGTGATGTAATTATTACGCTCTAAATCTCATTTTCCTTAAGGCTACGTGTTCACGATAGCATTGCATCGCCGTAAACCCAAATCGTTAAAAATGCTATTATTTCAACTTTTATTGGTAGCTTTCACGAATAGCAAAACGTTTGCAAAGTTTCACACAAATCTGCACATGAAATGAAATCGTATTAATCTTAAGACGTCTGAGTTTGAAGTCCATTCAAGTCAAATGATTTATTTCACGGCGAATTTACTCATGTCTTGTTGGTCAAAATCGGTTGCTGATAGAGGTCTCTAGTCAGCTGATTGAATCGAATCGCATCACCTTCCCAGAAGAAATTTAGCATTCATATTATAATCCCTGAAAAATGTATTTTTCGATCTATAAACTTATCCTAACTAGTTTTATTTTTATTCGTCAGATAAATTCGTGTTTGAGTAGAGGTTATAATGACGAAAATGCAGCAAAAATGTTAGAAATTCTTGCCAACCATGTAATTCACTTGTAAATTCACTTTCATAGCCTTAGATAATGACATATATCTCCGAATTCGTTGTCAAGAATCAGAAAGATTAAAAATTTGTTTTTGACATCTTTAATGTAACATAAATTAATTAAATGGAGCCATAAATTATCTCCTCCAAAAACCTTCACCAGAGACATGAGTTTCTCAGGGGATAACTCATGGTACGAGATTTTAGTTGGGGATAATTTACGAAAATCTAGAGGATTAACGTCGACTTAAAAAAAAATTCCTTTCTAATCACCTACCTCAAACAAGTAGGTGATTAGAAAGAAGAATTTAATGTTTCCTGTGTCTTTTAATATACGAGGGTTGATTTTGTTTTCCTTCTTCATATTGTTTAACTTTCCGTGGTGTGAGGAATGTTGAAAAAAGAGGGATTTTTGGACAGTTTTTGAAGCTCATGTTTCTGAAGAAAGAATATGTTGACGGGACTGCTCTCCGGGAAGCCGAATTCAAGAATGAATAAATTGATTCATATTTGGACATTATTGATTTATTAAAAGGTTTTTCCGGATTGATAAAGCGGCGCATAATGGCTCAACCGGTTGATTTTCGATCTTGTTCCCCCGTTATGTCTGCTCGACGACGGATCGTCTAGAATCAAATCCTCGAAGCCTTTTATTTTTTATATTTTTATTTTTTTTTGTATTCCTCCTCCCGGCATAATCGATCCCCGCCGCTCTCGGCATGTGACCTCTGGTTCTCGATTTCGGCGGAGTCTTCTTTCGATTTTGCGGGGCGGCGGCAGTCTGTGCGGAAAAGCGCCGTCGCGTCTCCTCGCCGTCTGGGCCCGGTAGTCTGACTGCTGCCCAACGGCGGCGCTCGCTTCACGAGAAACGAATAAAAGCGACGAGGAAATACCTCTGCCTAATTAGCTCAGTATGCATCGGTACACGAGGATTGAAAAAAAAGAGAAAAGAACAAAATTTTTCTGGGCGTAATTGAAAGTCTGCTGCAGTCTTGAATTTATCGCTCGACGCTGCATGTAGTTTCTCATTTCGCGCTGTATAGAGTTACGGAAGTATGCCATACTTTCTGTTCAACTCGTTAACTCTCGGTGTCATCTGCAGGTCATGCTGCTTTTTTGCCTTATTAAAACTAGACCTGACTTCATCTTTTTTTTTAAATTTCAAGTTTCGAAGGAAAATTCAAGATTCGAGGTACTATGTTCTCATTTTACTAATATACCGGTTAAGGATATTTTTTTTCAAGTCAAAGAAAACCTCCAGATTTTCACGCTTGAAGAGCTCTATCTACTTCCATTATTTCTTTCTACACCTCCGTGTACTTCCTACTCTTTCTTTTATTTCTCTTCAATTTCTTCTTTCTTTTATTTATTATTTATATTAATGACCTAATTTCTCGAGTTAGCACTGAATTGAGATTATTGGCAGACGATACAGTCATGTATCGCGAAATAAGTGAAGAAAGCGAACTTATAAGTTCTGTCATCGGACCTTAACAGCAAGGAGACTCGGAGGCTACACGCTAGGCTTGGCTTGCGTGACAAATTCAGTAATGGTGTGTTCCAGAGAGACACAGAGAATACTATCATGACGCCTCACTACCTCTCTAGGTCTGACAGAAGCGATAGAATAAGAGAGATACATTGCCGAACAGAATGGTACAAAAACTCGTTCTTTCCGCGCATAATGAAGGACCACAGTAACAACTGAACTCCACTAAATGCACTTCCAAAATACACTTCACCATATCACCTCCCAAAATCTCATCCCTTACATCTTTACACGGCTGGTGTTCAAACTCCCCTGCCACACGCCCATGCGGCGGCTCGCAGTGTAGTATGTAGATGTTGATGCTCTCTTCTTTATCCCATCCATGAAGTCCATTCTCTTTCCTCCCTTCCCCACCTGTCCAACATCCTTCTCTCTATCACGAACTAAAGAAAAGCTTTGACTGGAAATGAAAAATGTAGGGGTTCTCAAAATGCCAAACCTCACATTGTTGTGTACACATATATACCCATCACGCCGTTCCCTTCCGGGGTAGGCACAGTCAATATGTTTCCCTCGTTAATACATAATTGTACACCTAACTCTGCTTCAATAATTTCCTCCATTCTGACCTGTCCTTGCAAACCTCTTTTGCCTCATACACTGTTTCATACACGCCCTCCTGTTTTTAAGACTCCTAATATTCCTCCTCCTAAGAATTTCCTCAACCACATTCAACCACAACTTTCTCGGCATACCTCTACCTCTCACACCATTCATTCTACTCTCATATATCTTCGCCTCGGTAGCTTAACTGGCTAAAGCACTCGGCCGGAAATCGAGGGATCCGGGTTCGAATCCCGGTCAAGGCGGATGATTTTTTCTCTGTGGAAATTCGCACATTTGTGCATTGCGGGTGACTCCGTAAAAGTGAAACTCCGTGGCTAGTCCCGGATAGCTTAAAATTTATCTTTTTCGTTATTCGACTCTCATCCATTCTCTCAACATGGCCAAACCAACGAAGCACACTCCTTTCATACACGTCCATTACTGGAGCATTTAACCCATATTCATTCATGACCCACTCATTCCTGACCCTATCCATCCTACTTTTGCCACAAATACTCCTCAGATAACTCATACCCACGGCGTTTAGTCTACTCTTATGTCTTTCCTGACATACCCATGTTTCACTGCCATACAACAAAGTGGGATGAAGTACACTTTTGTACACGTCACATTGTTGTAATATTTTATAACCAAAAGATGTTTTACCTGAAGGTGGCAATGGGAATTGACGGGTTAATTTCCATGCCGTATGGCTTGAAAATTTATCCGCACGCCTAAAATTTGACCAGATTCGTTGCGAGGTGCAGTTGTGGAACAGTGGATGGAATTATTATAGAGTATGAAGTAAAAAACTACGCTGTGTAAAAACTCTACGTCTGCTTTGAACCTCTCCCTATGGTAGGAGCTGCGAAAAGGAAGCTATATTCAGCCGCAGGAGAAGTGGCCACTCTCCCTTCACTCATTCATATCTATTTACTCTCGATAATATTCGACCACGTTGCCATGGCTGCGATGCTTATCTGAGCGTGAATCATCCCATGGCTGACTGTTCAAACTATCGAAATATCCCCTGAAGGATGAACATCAGGATGGGTTTTGAAACTATTCCACAGGACAACCCTGTGTTGAAACGAGAAGTAACTTATATTATATTGTAGGTATACCTTAAAATGTGCCTAAAAATGCAACAAGCCTCGGCTAATTTAGGAATGTATTTTTATTTCAACATACATCCCAGCAAGCAACTCTAGGACCTCAGACACAAAGACATTGATTGTTTGTGCGTGGTACATCAAACCTTGAACACCCGTGCAGCAAGTTAATGCTAGCATTACTCATAGATTTCGTACACAGACCTCCTCGTCTCGCGCCATCCTGATCAGGAAGATCATATTCAACATATTAAGAAATTCGAAGAGAACTCCCGCTATTCGTTAAAAAAATAACTATAAAGAGCGAGCAGTTTCTGCTTCACAGCTGACGGAAGGACTAAGTTGGGAGCCGTTATAGACACGGAAGCTTCACGCTAGGCTTTAGTTGTGTGAAAATTTCAGTTTTGGCCTGGCTTAAGACCTGTGTAGGGATAACCAAGACTTTCGTATAAAGGAGCATAACAAAATATTTCAGTTTTAAAGAGCACCTACAATACACAATTTTCATAAATTTTAATAATTAACTTTCAAACAAACAATTTCATGGACATTTGCAAATAGTGTATCAATATCATTATGATCAAATAGCCTTTTTTTACTTAATTTAAATGAGAATTAACTTTATTTTCATTTTTAACTGCTCTTGTAAGTAGATTAGGAGATTTTTGGGGCAAAATGAATAAAATTTCTCTGAAATAAATTCAAATGTGGCCTAGGAAATGGAACATCGAATTGAAAGCGATGGTTCCGCTTATGATTCCAGGGTGATGTGCCATTCAAGTGCCCTCTTACGCAAAAAGAAGGCTTTTTTTTGTTATATAGCAAAAGGTTAATTATCTGAATGCACATGGGAACGTGAGAATAAAGAATAAACTTCATTGGTTAATTTATATTTATACGCAGTATATGGTCTCGCAAACGAGCATTTCTTCCTCGCCAGCTAACCCCAGGGTCGCGGGTTCGAGTCCCGCCTGGGTAGAATATTATCTGCGCAGGACATGGGTGATTATGTCTCGTCCGTTGTTACTGTTATTCACCCGACGTAAATTGGCCCATTGTGCTGTATTCAGGGTAGTGAAGACAAATAAATAAATGAATAAATATATTCATGTGACGTAGAAAATGACAGTTTGAGCGCTCAAATTATCCCTGACGTTCTTGAAACTATCACTGCTCTCATCCGCTTCTTCGGGAAATTACGTAGCTGAGGAGATCTGGGTTGGAGATTGTGACCTCCTTTTGGGTTGCATAACCTTTATGATATTAGCACCCGCAATGGGCCGAGTTCGCTCAGCCAAATGTTGATAAAATCTGTGATATCTGATACTGTGCCCCCATTAGAGCCATCGGGGTTATCGAGATATGCGACTTGACTCCGATACGGTGAGCCTTGGCATTTGTATATTTTGAAATTTTACTTTTTTCAGAATGGATTGGAGTTAGCTTATCCTTGAGCTTCATTCACCTGTTAACTATTGCAAAGTGTTGGTTTGTTTTTAGGAATTGATAGGAGAGATTTTAAGCTATCCGGGACTAGCCACGGGAGCTCCACTTTTACGGACCTTGATGAGTAAGAAGTTAACAAAAGTTTCTCAAATTTTCTCAGGCTTCCGTCCGGGTGAGTGTGGGTCCATGTCGGCCGACTTTTCGATGCTCTGCTCGAGGATCGTAATCAGGACAGAGGTGAATGCCATGACTGGTGAAGGCAATGGCATTATCGACGGTCACGGCATTCACCTCTCCCCGGTTGAGGATGCTCGAGTCGAGCATCGAAACGTCGGCCAACATGGACCCACACTCACCCGGACGGAAGCCCGAGAAAGCTTTGAGAAACACTTACGCCGGGAAAGAATCAGATCCAAGTTTACAAAAGTGTGACTAGTTTGGCCTCAATGCTTTATCCATGAGCGGAGATATTATCAAATTTACGACAGGGTGCATTCTCGTTGAAATTTAGCAATTCTCCGTTTCAGATGGATTTATTTCATATAATTTCGCTGCACCATAGCGTCTTCAGAGGTAAGTCCTGAATGACGAATTTATGAATGGATGAAAGATGGGAAGGGACATATAGTAACTGCTCCCTCTTATTCTGGCTAGTCATTGAAGAAGTAAGTCCTCCATAACTTCAGTTTGTCCATAATTTCGGAAGTAAGGCAATGGCAATTTGGGAACTGTATGCAATTTGAATTTTTCTTCATAAACCATTCCCTTGAAGTGGCAATTCCAAATCTAACACCAATCCTTTGGCGTATCATGTATTCAATTGAGCCATTCAGTATGTTAGAGCAATGGCTGCAGTATTTCTTTGTTAAAACTTATCTTAACCTTCCGTCTTTTCTATTCTTTTAAAATGTGATTAGACAAAAATCGAGCGAATGAAAGACGGTCTAATAGCCACTCGGAGAGATATTTCGTGGAATCTGAAATTTAAGAGTATGCGAAATGAACTTGGGACTTATAAACCCACTAATCTGTATCTACATACTACCCTGCGAGCCGCCGCATGGGCGTGTGGTAGTGACTGTTAGGACACCAGCCGTGTAAAGATGTTAAGGCCTGTACACACGAAGAGATTTCTGTTGCCGGGCATTGCTTACGATACTGTCGGTGACAGATGTCGCCGTGTGTACGCCCATATCGCAAGACATCTGGTGGCATGCAAGGCAATCGCAAGCAAGTTGCCAGCGATAGAGCGTGTACCATTTTCCCTGCCATATCGCTACCTACATCCATAGCAACCACCACTTGAAAAAGTAAACAGCCGCGAGAGAAAGCAAAATACAAGCGATTTTCATCCACCTGAACAAATTATTTACAGAGTGAGAGGCAGAGAGTGAGTATATGTCTAAATATACTTATAATTTGGCGGGTTCTCTTGAAAGAATAACCTATATCGAAACCGGTCGTGACAGTGCAACTATAAACAGCGAGAAGTCGTGTCGGATCTCTAGAACTAGAAGTGTGTGATTTTGTTTAGAAAACTTTTAGCTACCGTATTGGGTTTATGACATTGGTGAAGTATATTTAGAAAGGAGCAGAGTAGTAGATTTTGGATATGATTTTCTGGTTTTGATGAATTATTTAAATATACTCTCAGTGAGTCATGTGTGATTTTATTCCATTTTCGAACGTATACTTACGTTCAATTGTTTCAACACCGTCTCGTGGCACCGTGTGAACACAGAAGCGAAAGATATTGCTACCATTAATGTCGCCGTCCAATCATACCGGATTTGGCGCCAGAATATGCGCCACAGACTACACAATCTAAGGCGCCGTGTGTACAGGCCTTTAGGGATAAGGTTTTGGGAGGTGAAATGATGTCTTTTGCTACGGGAGTGTATTTCTTAGAGCTCAGTTATTATTGTGATCACTTATTGCGCACGGAAAGAACGTGTTTTTGTACCTGTCTATTCGGCAATGTACCTCTCTTATTCTATCGCTTCTCTCAGACCTATAGATGTAGTGAGGAGTCATGATAATATTCTCTGTGTCGCTCTGAAACACACCAGTTTTGAATTTCTCAAGCAAGCTTAACCTAGTGCGTAGCCTCCGAGCCTCTCGGGGCTCCCACCTTAATCCCTCTAACAGTTGTGAAACACTCTCGTAGCAGTAGGATTGCTCGTAGCAGTTTTTAACGTATCGTGCAGATTTTCTTTGTATTTTATTAATATTTCTAGTTAAATCTTTATGATCAGGGTCCCATATGCTCGCGGCGTATCCGAGGTGTGGCCTAAACAGAGCGAAGTAGCATCTCTGTTTCACTTTTTCATCCGAGGACCTAGGTAGTGAGGCATGATGATGATATTCTGTGTGTCGCTCTGAAACACACCAGTTCTGAATTTCTCAAGCAAACTAAGCGTATCATATAGCCTCCGAGTCTCTAGGGGCTCCCACCCACTATGCTCCATTTTTTAATGGAATCTGCTGTGCCATTATGCTTTTTACCTCCCACCTATTTTCTTCTTTAATCTGTTACCAAAACAAAAGCGGAGCGAAGTGAATGTAAAGAAAGAATCCTCCCTAGAAATCTTGGGTCTGGCCATTTGAGAGAATATATCACAGAAATGAAAAATTGCAGTAGGTATTTTAAACGAATATGATCTCATGAACTTTTCGTCCCCCATAAACTCCACCCAGAGAACGTTTCAAGTTTACAGTTTTCGTAGGAGACGACCTCGTAACTGGACAATCCTCCAGAATTTCAGGCGCCGCACTCTTAAACCCTTGTGAAAAGTTTGTTCCATTAGACTAACTTCTGCGTAGTCTTGCGGAGAAGATAATGTCATCATTGGTCTTTCTCTCTCTCTCTCTCTCTCCCCAAGCCCCTCTAAAGAGTTCTTGGAAAGTTTTGATGCGACATTTCTGCGTTGCATGTTCCCCTCCTGCCCCCTTTTATCTCGCTGGGGAAACTCCGCTGGCATCTCCACGTCCCGACGGCGCGGCGTCTCGCAAGGGTTTACGTAATTCCGCGACCATCCATCTTGATGTTGGCCCTCTGACCCTTTTTCGCATCCTCCATATCTTTCACGTCAGGGTGAGGTATTGTGTAGACTCTTGTTCGGCTGGCCCCCTATGTCTCGTTGCCCTCCCACTCCCAGATGTTATGAGAAAAAAAGCAATCGATGATGATAAAAAAAGTGGGGCTTTTCCGGGTTTTCAGACCGATTGCCCCTTTCTCAGGAGGGCCCACTTTTCCCCTTTGATCCCTAGCCCCTCAATTTCCCCGTAAAAGTTCACGACATACAGAAGGGAGAACAAATGGCGTGCACCGCGTAGGTGTATACGTTCGTCCCGAATCCGCATATTTTTCTCCTCCTTAATGATCATTTGCGATTTGATTCGGAGATAAGTCATGAGTCTCCGTGCATCCCCATAACTACGAGGTATATAATTTTTTCGAGGTCGTTGCCTTGTTTTTTTTTATAATGCGACGTATCTCGTCGACGGAAGTTTCATTTCTCCGCGGAGAGTGAAATGTGGAGGTGTTTTTTTTTGCAACTTCAAGGCCCGAGTTTCATGACGTATGGCTGATTTTAACCTCAGCATGACGTGGATTTTCGTTTGCTTGATGTTAACGTCGATTATAGATTTTGCAATGCTACTTGCATCAGACTGTTTCGGTAATGAAGGTCCACATCTATCTATTCAGGTGGTTAATGTAGCAGCATCTTTGGCATAGCTACATGCGGGGTAGCATTTTGCTTAGATGCACTGGTTTATTTCCATAGAAATTAGTGATGGAAATAATCAATGACTGTTGAAATTCCGTGAATTGCCTACTTTTTGTCAACCGGTTCGTTTTCACATCGAATTTTTTTGCCTTCCACAGGAATGTGTGGGTTTTGTAAAATGTGTTTGACATAAAATAATACGTGCAACTATAACCCGTGTAAGGCCCCAGAGGAAGCATCCCTGGCTCACAGGGGCATATAACTGGCATGTTAAGGCTTGGATGTCAGTTTTCATCGCGAGTGACATCTTCTTACCCAAAAATAATGATCGATTTTACCGAACTAAAACTATGACAGTTTTGGTGTTTTCAGTCGAAATCTCGAACCTTTGAGACAAAAATTCTCGTGGAAGATATTATTCGATTTGGAAAACAGTTCATATCTGTAAAGTCCATGAAGGAGGGTCACTATTGCCGGGCGTTAAATTTTGCTCATAGAAAAAAGTAGAAAAACGACATATCCTTCTACGAACGTTCGACGAACTGTCGGCCGGTGACCTTCTAGCTGTACAGAAGTATTTTGTCAACGGATCGCTGGTGAAGGTATCCGTTTGATAATTGACCTTATTGCTAAACTCGGATTGCAGGAACAATCACTGTCATAACTTATCTCAAATAGTCATTATTTTGAATGTTAGGTCTACTATCCTACCCATGGATAAATTGATGTCAAATTTTCTTATGCTTATAAATTGCATGTTTACATTATTTTGGCCTGTAATGGGTAAATAAACCCTTTATTTTCACTGAATAATTCTTTTTATGGAGTAATCAAACCTCCTAGTGGTTCATTGTGTATTCACCATACTGGTTACGCACTTAAAAACTCAAAAGTACTGAATTTTAGTTCTTCAATCCGAATTAGTTTGATGAGACTATTAATGAAACCAATGAAATTTCAAAGAAATATTTCTGCAAACCGTATTGAATCAATTCTTCAATTTATGGATTTCATTATATCATATGGGAACTAGTGTGTCGTTTAGGTAACTGGCTATCTGCCAGTTACACAAACGACACACAAGGTCGTCCTAGAAACGGCATCGAATTTATTTGTTCTAATTTTATTTCATTTTAATATTTTCAGACTCCATCGAGGTGGCTTCCTTGGATACTTGTAGAGCGATATTCTGTGGGTAAGTGACGCATATCTCTTATGATTTCAGTCGCGGTGAGTTTTTATCATGTTTACATCACTCGTCGAGCCCTTTCTAAGGAGATTTACTCTGTTCTCAACTGTCTGTTGGATAGTCGTCCCGCGAAGTTTTGGGTGGTTGACTTTTACTCAATGGATTCTAACAAAATTTCGAAGATGGAAAGGAATGTATGTGATTTTCAGCAACGATGGAAGTACTGGGCTCAAATCTACAGCTTGAATTACTGTGTGTTTACATGCTTCATATTGTCAATACATGTATCTTTAGGCGTATGAGTATACTCGCTCACAGACGACTTTGGCATATCCAGCGCTTCGAAATACTGATTTCTTAAGATGCATCAAATTTGCTGTATTGAGTTGATTTTTGGCTCAATGGAGCATTTGATATTTTTTTTAAATTTCATGTAAATAATTCTTCGGGTAATATGTTGCAGGACAAAGTGATCTACCCTCCAGTTACTGCGTCACAAAACCAGTAATTATATATTATATTATATATAATTATCTCCAGCCTTCACTGCTATTTTGGCAGGATTTGATATCACGATTTTTTTAACTACCTGATGGAAGGGATGAAAATATTCAGATTTCAAACATTAAAAAATGTGTATCAAATACCTAATTATGATATATATCGAAAAAAAGATGTGGTGAACTAGATTAACAGCAGAAGTTTCCTTGGCAACGTTGCTACATTCGCCACAGTATGTCAGCTTTAGAGAAAAATGGAGAGTTGGTTTGCAACAAATATTTATTGGTGTAGAAGCTGCTTCAGATTGTTAGGGCTATTTTCGTTTTTGCTCAGATTGGCTTGAAACTTGGCAAACGTGAACATATTAATAATGTGCCAAGATAAGCAAAACAATATTATGCGTCACCGATTGCGATCATTGACAATTGAATGCCATTTTAATACGTACTAAAGAGGCACTTCGCATGTATTTCGAAATTTTCCAATGAGGTGTGTACAAAATTTATCCTAAGTGCAAAAAAATGCATTCCATATTGTTATAATGGTTCCAAATAAATATCAAGGCATATTTCCCTCTAAAATTATCGTAATTGCAGAAGATAATTGCTCAAATTTTGAAGTCCGCTCAGTAAACTCGTCGAAATATTGTAACAATAGGGTGTGTGATAAATACACTCGTTACTTAGATTTAAAAATAGCTGTAAAATCATGATTTGTAAATCTAATTGTTGTTCTTATAGTTGATTTCAGATGTGTAAATATGTTAGTTTGTTGATTGTCATTGTTAAATGTTGACGGGGTTGCTACTGATGGCGACAAGATGGAGACTCGCTGTTTTATGATACCAGAACTGAAATTTAATATATGCAGAGTGATATAAAAAAATGATTTAATCACTTTGATGCATCAGACTCAGTTTAAAACAATAATTTATTGAGACGAAAAGTTTTTATTACAATTCTTGCATTATTTCATGTATAACTTGCATGGTCATTTCAAATGAATAAATAAATACACTTAAGTGAAGTGTGGTCAAAGAATTATTTTTCCGACTTACTTGAAAAGTTATTAAAATGTGCACTCAACGACCCACGATTCGCGTTCCTACCACCTTAAGGTAGTTTGAGCGAGATTGTTCCCTAGTCATAATAATGACCATATTCAATTTATACATTTTAATTTCACCAGCTGTAAGACGCATGAATTAAATTTTCCATTATTAATGGTGCAACAATATAGTTTTATATGAAAGAAATTCGAAGTAACGAAATGAAAATATCCAAATTAGTCTTCAACTTGATTCATTTTCCTAGTGAAACTCCATTAAAACGGTCGGTTTTATTTTGTACCAAAACATTTGCTGCGTTGACAATATGGTTAATTCTCAAAAATAATGAAGAAAACATATAAACTACAAACTGTTCATTTTTTTACGATATACATGTATTAGAAATTCCTCATTTTTTAAATTAGGTCTTCATTAAGTACATACATGCACCATTTCCCATGTAAAAAGCCTGGTGTTTTTTTGGCGAATACCTCGAAAAGTAATGAAGTGAGGGGTTAAATTTTTTGTGTCATTGGAAGGGTGAGATATTTTTCTTTCAAATGAGACCAAACTCAATTATTTCTAAGTGAAATGATATTTCGCTCAAACTACCTTAAGAGTGAGGAAAGGATTTTTAGTGAAATTGATGGTATCCATATCAACGACGGGAAAATTTACACGGGCGGCCAGGGTTCAAATCCCTGCAGAGAAGGATGTTTTTCAGAGGAACCCGATCCCTACTTGAGTGTCTTGTGGAGGGCACTTCAAGTGGAGTACTCCGTCTGTCGGATGAGACGTTAAGCCGTGGTCCCCTTGGCGCCTTTCGTTTAGAGCAGGCTAATGCCGACGCCGGGTTTCTATCCACCCTTCCTCCCTTACCTATCCCACATATGGCGCAAATGACCTTAGCCGTCGGTCGCCTCCCCAAAATATACAATCCAATCCGGGAAAATTTACCTCGAATGATTCATGCAACAATTGTCGCAGATAATCCTTTCATCGGAATTTTAAACTTGAAATGAACGCGGAAACGGCACCGACCACGGTTTTGAATGAAATCATATGCCTCCCGAGCCGAAATCCCTGATTTAGCATCTATAACCCAGGACCGTAATTCAAGCGAATTTTTTTCACAAACGACGAATGCGAATCCACGAGTCGACTAAAAATTTCCAATCGCAGAAGGATTGATTGGGCCGCGGGGCCTCTGAGCGAATCGACTTGGCGGTGTCTTCTTGAAGGAGAAGAATAACATTCTCGCCACGAGATGAAAATCAAACCCGCTGACGTATTGGGCGAAAAAAAAACGACAAACGAGAGGGAAAAAATATTGGAAGCTCATCGAATCGCGGATCAATTACGTTTCCCATTTCTCCAGCCCTCTTTCCTTCTCTCGTTTCCCAATCAAAATCGGAATTCTCTCCGAATCCGAGATCGGATATGAAACTAACAGGCAACCGTGGGAGCCGATAGGTGATATAGTCTAGGGAAGGGCGACTTCCCCAATAAACACCAATATCACATGAGATTACAGAAGACGATACTCAGCAACAAGACAAGCAATTCGAACCAAGAAAGAAAGCAGCATCTGAGGCAATCATGCGCGATATGAAATGGCTTTCTTGTGGAAGGGTAAAAAAGAAACTTTTTCCTTAGTTGATCCCCTTGGTCGTAAAGTAGAGATACTGGCCCTGTAGGGGGGAATGCTGATACGTTCAAGGAGGCACTTAAAAATACGGGCAAAAGCCTGGGGAGAAAAATCCAAGGAGTTATGCATTATAAAAAAAGATCGTTATGGAAGATGGAATCACTTAAACTTTAGTGCCATCACTCTTTCCTTTTATTGCGATCCGCGCGTAAAAAGCGTCATAATTATGCCATTGAAACACTCACAACGCGAGGCTTCGCATCCAAAAGGGTATCCCTTCTTCCCGAACAGCATCTGAATTGTCCTTACCGTTGAATAATATATATCACGCTGAAGATCTGACACGGTAAATCACCCGTGAATTATCACAAAACCCTAGCATTGTTTCATAGGATCGAAAATAAATGGCGGAGAAACTGATGGGATTTATACAGGGTGATCCACGAAGAACCTTCAATACTTCAGGATGAGAAAAGGGAGGCGATTTTAAATATTTTTGGTCCAACGAACATATGATCGAGCTCCTCAGTTACGGAGCTTGACAGCGTTTTATTTTGTGAATATAAATTTGCAGTTACCATGAAAATTAGCATCAATGTAATGTGTAATTGTGTAAAATTTGTGTGAATGGTATTAGAGGAAGGGTTAAAAATGGCAAGGTACTTCCACTAGTAACTTCCACAAGTCTCTTCTGCAAAAGCAGGCAGAGGATTTTACTATGACTGAAACATTTTCACTCCTTAGTGGAAGTACAGATTGGTTACTGTTTAAGTCGGCAAGAATACGCTTCCAAAAGCGACTGTCAGAAAGTTGAACGAAAATACTTTCCAAAAGTAAGCTAGCAATAAATCGCAGAGTCGTTTACGCATTCAATTCACGTCAAAAGTCGCTTGCTGCAAATAACTTACGCAACATACTTGTCAGTTTATAGCCACTATTAGACTTGAATTTTCATTTTCCGAGCCGAAATTTTTGCTAGTTTACTTTTACGTAAAAAATGGTGACCAACACTGGAAAAAAAATTCCAAATATTATGTTGCCCGGGGCGGCGAGGTATACTGCCCGCTAAACGGTTGGCTGAAGATGGAGTGATACCACTAGGTTGCTGAAGGAACATCTATGTAAAGGTTCAATTCCTCTCAGACGTAAAACTAAGAAAATGATGGCTTCACAATCTCTCGACTCAGTGCGCCCTCACGCCGCTGCGGCGAAACCAATCAAAATAATGGGTTGTCTCCACCGCGAGGGAGTGTTTTGAAGAGGAATTATGTCGAGGAGCAGTGGGGATTGGAGAGGGTGGAATCAACGATCTGGCAATCTATGGAGCTTGATGAAATGGTTGCGAACTCCAATAAAAAAAACAAAATATCTCCCGGGAAATTTTATTAACAGCTACCAACGACCGCGAAAAAAAATGAATTTCTCTCAAGAAAAGACCAAACATGAAATATCAGCAAAATTCTTAAGTTGTGGTCAATTAATATGTGTATTAGCCTTCACTGATACTATGATAAGAAAAAATGATTTAAAAAGAGGTATTTCTAGATCAATCAATGATCAATTTACGTACGATTGAAATCAGAAAATAACATTAAATTTTGTATTGATGTCTTTGGAAATACGTGTCTGTGAATCTCCTGTTTTTAACGGTAAAAGCTCTGCATATCCTAAAAGATTAGGCGAAACGTCGGAATTGAGAAGTATATGTATCGACCACTACTCAAGAATCTTGCTTTTATTTTACATTATTGGTCGAGAATGTAAGCATGGAATGGTTTAATATTGACTTGCATAGTTTCCAAATCCTTACAAAATGCACAAATGTTACGATACGCAGTCACGCGCACGAGTGCTAAGGTTAAGTCTCGCCAAAGGGACG
Organism: Ceriagrion tenellum; assembly: GCA_963169105.1. NCBI lineage: Eukaryota > Metazoa > Arthropoda > Insecta > Odonata > Coenagrionidae > Ceriagrion > Ceriagrion tenellum. The sequence continues at coordinate 55,419,081 of OY720633.1, read as the reverse complement.
AAATTAGCCATGATAAAAAACATTTGACTCTACCCAGATCCGAAAATGGATCTTTGAAGGGACTCTCAACCCTCAATGCGCGATCCACGGTTCGATCCCTGTCAAGCCAAAGGATTCTAACAGCGTTATTCACCCCCATGTATTTCGTGGTGTATTTCCCTGCATAAGTAAAGTATAATACGTGAGAACACTAGGAAAAATAAAGTTATAAAAATTTTATTCTGTTTGACGTTTATTTAGACAAAATCACGAAATACCGGCATCTATCGAAAAGAAACATCAAAGAATTAGAGCTTCGGCAGGCGTTAAAAAAGAAAAAATGAACTTAATCTATCTAAATGCGCCAATATTTTCCTAGATGAAAACGCCAAAGGCTATAAAAACTAAAGTGGAAACATCAAATGAGATGCCAATGCAGATGTTTTATAGTTAAATTTTTGAAAATAAAAGGAAGTTACACAAAATAATTTACTAAAAAAGGAAAAGTGAAGTTCATTCTTTACACTCATTACATTTATTCTGTAAGCGACAGCATAAAAAAGGCCATGGGAGTCAATAAGGAAAGAAATTAGAAAAAGAATGAGAACGCCTCGGGATAAGTTAAAAAAAAATAATTAAAAAAACAACTATGTAAACTCTTGAGCAAAAAAAGAACAGTGTTCGACTTATCGAGTTCGAGTCATCGAGTTCGAGTCATCGAGTTCGACCTATCAAGTTCGAGTCATCGAGTTCGAGTCATCGATTTCGACTTGTCGAGTTCGATTTATCGAGTTCGAGTCATCGAATTTGAGTTATCAAGTTCGAGTTATCGAGTTCGAGTTATGAAGTTCGAGTCAACGAGTTCGAGTTATCGAGGTGAATGTGTGAGTGAGGGCCGTTTGACCGACGAAGAAGCGAGAATATGGAAACTTTTTCGGTCGGGTTCAGGGAGAACGGGAGAGTTAGTCCAGACCTCCACTAGCGCATGGCTAAAGACGGAAGGATCCCGGGGAAAGATAATGTAGTGAGTGATATAGGGTTGGTTGGTGGGGTAACGCGGGGAAGGGGGGAGGAAGGCCGGGAGGATGGGAAGGGGGGGGTGTGGAGACGGGGGTGGCAACGGAGAGATAAGCGTCACCAACACCCAAAAAGAAAGAAAGAGACTGTTTTGGGCGCACGTGGAGATTTTATGCCGAACTCTTGTCGCGGAATTTTGGGGCGACAATTCCCCCGCCGTTAATTCGATCGAATTCGAATCGTTCATCGAGAATGAAATCGATTAAACCAATCTCATACGTATCATATCCATACAATCAATACAATAGGTGATTAATGTAGTTTTTGCGAGTTATTTCCCCAGTCTAAAAAGAGAAAATATTGAAATTTCAGGAATGGAAATTGTGAGAACGCGGGCATGTAATTAGAGCAGGGACTGTTTCCTCATCATCTCATTCAGGCACTCTCGCCTTCGTACGTTCTAGCGGTTTCCTACATCCTACGCGACGCAGTTTTCAATACGTATCCAGACATAAATCAGATTGTGCTATCAAGTAGCTTGTGATGTCGTGACCTTTTTTTATTAATGATTTACATTACAAAGTTCCAGAAACTTCTTCATTTGAGGTCACGATACATCTCCGATCCTCTCTCTGCAGCCCCTCTCACAACAATTCCCTTTTATTATCTTTGGTCAACAGCATCTTAACAACCTCTCCAAAAAACATGCGTTCAACAATTGACAAAATAGCGTTTCTTTTAAATGATCACGGAAATTTAACTAACGACTAAAAGAAACGAAACAATCATTAACAAAATAAAAACAACTAAGATTAACAAAGCCTCGAATATTGAGCGAAACCAATGCGATCTCTTTTATATTAGAGCATGGCACGACGCGACGTTACAGCCTCGCGTGAAACGGTAGGAGAAGCATGACGTAAACTTAGAACGCTATATGTTCTTCCTCTTTTTCAGTGCTTATTTCCCATGTATCTTAGGGTCAGCCCTCCTGGGCCTTCTTCGCCGCTCTACGCGTTGCTACGTCATTTTAGGTTGAATGTGCATTGTCTTCATATCTTTAGTAGGTATTGGTCCCCATTCAGGTTGTCGGAGGATGGCCTGGACCTCTTTTGGGTTGTTCTATACTCATAACCTTCCTAGTCATATGTTCCTCGTTACGCCACGTGACATGCCCGTACCAACGCGGACGATTTTTTCAGTTTGGCAGTTTTGTTGGCCACCTTTAATGTTCTTCGAATGTGCTGGTCACTAACTTTGCTTAAAGGGTCATTAGGACGCTAAATCTTTGCTTTAAACTACTGAATTTCCCAGTTTTCGAGTAAATATATCTGTAAAAGGTTTTAGCTTGCCTTATTATTTTCACGCTGTGCGAAGAAAACGCCTTCACAACAAAAGATTTATTGTTATTTTCTAAAAACTACTTCAGTCGAAAATAGATTTATTTCTAAAAATAGTTGAGAAAGCGAACAAACAACACATTAAGTTCTGTTTCAGGTGTCCGCGGCGAGCAAGGTATTCTTTCCATTTTTTTCGGGATTCGGCTGCATCGTTGTTTTTCCGACAACGTGCCTCCTCCGATCCTCGAGGGATCTTTAGGTCGAAGAATTCTTCGACCTGAAGATGCCTCCAGGATAGGTGGAGAAACGTTCTACACTTTCTGCGTTACATACATTCTACATTCTTTTATCGCCCACTCAATCCTAGCCTTTTCCCCATCACATTTGAGTATTCATAATTTGAAAATCCAAGAGTAGAGATATTTTTCACGACATGTAAGTTTTCGTTTATCAAATTTACTATGTATCGGAATAAACTAGGCAGTTCAGGAAGGCTTAGCAAGTTTTCTAAAGAGTTACGTAATTAACTGAAGAAAAGAGTGAGGAAATAATTAGAGCCAACCTGATTATAAAATTTTTGACCGTCCCTACCCTGCAACGGGAGCGCATGTGTGGTACACATGTATGGATTCTTCTCTCTCGAATATTTTCAATTTGGCGTTAGTTTCAGACATATTTGTTTCACCGTGTCTCTCCTCCATTAATTGAAATGTTTATTCTGTAGTCTACGTGTTCTATTCCCGCCGACGAATTGTATGCGACAGTGGAGAGTTTTATAAAAGTCCATTTGTGGTTTCGCACGCATTAGGGCTTTCATTTGTTTTAAGCCTGTTGTTAAGATGGCCGCCGTGGAAAGGGACGGCTTTACTTTCCAACCTCGCCGTAATTACTGTTCAGATTATCAACGGACGTACTTACACGCGGCGATATGTTATCAATCCTAAAATGCGAGCTGGGGAAAATGACGGAAAAAAAAGCCAGAGAAGAAAAATCCATTTTAAGTCCGTCTCACTGTTCTCGGAGTGCATTCAGTCACATATATGCGAATTTCAGTCTTCATTCGTTTCCTATTAACGTCCCCGAGTGGAGCATGTATTTACTTCGTCGCAGGCGCGGCGTTATCTCCAACGCTTCGCATTAAAATATCTGGCGTTTTTGTAATTTTTTTTCGTCTCATTTTTTTTTATTCGTGAGCTTAACCAGTAATCTCTACCAACGTGGCTGATTCCTCCATAGTCTTCCGGTTTGTCGGAGCGCACGTTCTCGTGTTGCGAACATTTTCAGAGAGTGACTCGCGGTTTTTTGATGCGCTTAAACACGCGCTGATCCCGCCCTTTGTCATCCCGAGTTGTGAGTGAGAACGCAAACGCGAAATACGTGATCGATGCGCAGTTTTCCCCATATTATTCCCATCCGCCCACAGCCGGTTCGAATCTGCATTCTGCACGGCGTCATCCTGCGATGAACCTCTCTGTCTATCTCTCTTTTTAAAAATTTTTGAAACGTTATATTTTTTTTAAAACTGCGATTCATTTCTTTTGTTTTTTTTTTTAATTTCAATGCTGCGTCCATAGTTTTCATTTTCGTCTCTTCTCCCAAGCGGCTAACGGCTTCCGCAACACGGCTGAAGGTGATGATAAGGACGAGGGCAAAATGGGAACTACTGAAAAAGCCGTTTCATGTCCTGCGCTCGTTGTCAACGAAATAAACGCACGAACTCCCTCCATATCAAGCTGTTAAGCAGCCCTTTCTCATAACGTCAGTCAAAAATTACAGCGCTCTCTATTGTCACTCACAGTAGACGGTATTCATTTCCTTTAGCAAATCTACAGGTTGTTTGCAGTCTACAATAGCATAAAAGAAATGTCTTGAAAGAAGTATAATAATATTTAATAAAAATAATCGATTCCTCCAGAAATAAACAGATTGATTCATTCATCAACAAATGTGGAAGTTAGGTACCCTACAAGGCAACAGGCCTGTTTTTAGGGTACCGTCAGTTGTATTTAACATACATTGCTGAATAAAACATAAAGAATATGATACATACAATACGAATAGATACATGAGCGTATATGAGAAGAACAATATTTTTGGCAGAAAGACAAACTTCTTGTTTTTACATGCAAACGACTAACTTTGGTATGAAAATAAACAATCTCAACGAAGCACAATTTCGATATACTTACAAGACATAAGCAATTGTTTAACTAAACTAAGGAAATGTTTACAATTTATTACCTCTTTTATTTTGTTCGAAAATTGATCATATAATTTCAGTCGTATATATTTAAAAAAAGATCTTTAAAATAGAGTTAAATATCCTTTAGGCACAGAGACCAAGCAGCCTCTACGAAGATTGAACGTTTTGTGACTGTCCATAGTTTTTGGTGCATTGGCGCTTCTTGCATAAAGAATTTTCAGTATCTCATAACATACCCATGCTGGATAATGCAACCTAAGGTGGATGATTACTTTCTGATGGTATAGTATTTGGATAAGATATATTTAACCTACGTAAATTAAAACGTAAAATTGTCTCAGTATTGGAGTTATGTTTAATTTAATTACAATTAGCTTCCATAAACCGTTTGCATTTGTCGTAAATATTCTTCAAAACCTTTTTTCAACCTTCTCTATCACATATCTGGGGAAAGGTCAGAGGAATTTAAGTATCCTATTCTTAGGCACTCATAAGCTGTTTCTTCGATTAAAAATAATTTCTTATAATTTTGACAAAAGCAAGATAGGTTGAAGCAGACTCTAGAATCCGTATTTTAGTAGTTGTCTATAAAGAATGAAACAAATCGGATGCATATTTCTGTAAAAAGCGCGGATGTCAACAGCGTATTAATATCGAAAGCCTGAAAATACGCTGCTTTCTATTTGTGGAAAAAGAATTACCGGCGGTGATCCTCACTATATCCTGATTTTGGCTGCAGACCAGATGCTATATGAGTATCCGATAGGGGTACACTTTTTGCTCAAAATAACTTAGAGAAAGAAAATTTATATAATTATTATTATTGAATACGATATGCTGATCGCTTTCCTTCTTTTCAAAATTTGAAAATTGTGCTTTTTCTCGTACACACGTAGTTGCAGCGAACCTTTTCATATGTTTTAATGTCGCTCTGATTTTATATAAAGATTTCAGCGAAAGTTGATAAAAATCTTCATGGTCATATCAAACAATAAATAAATAAAATTCTGAAACTTCAACGTTTTTCTGCAACGCTCAGTGTTTTCAAGCACAAGAAGTTGAGCAACTTTCCCCATTAGCGAATGTCCCAACTCAGCGGATGATGGGCAGCCTTTTGTACAGTTTGAATCTGAGGCTCGACTCCAGATAAATTATATGAATGTCACATTTATTTTGTATTTCTGTTTCAATATTAAATTGAAGTAAAGAAAGCATAAACACGAGAGAAGCGTCCTAAGAGATAAAGTTGAATGATCTTGCTCTGTTTTATTGTCGAATTTTGTTTTCGAGAGAATTGCGAGAAGGCGTGATTTTCTCTTGAGTTCACCGAAAGAATAAAATAGTAAAAGAGAGATGCTACTTCGCTATTTGAGGCCACACCGCAAATATGCCGCGAGCATTTGGGACCCTGGTCATCAAGATTTGAGCAAAATAATTTGTAAAATACAAAGAAAATCAGCACGCTTCGTTGAAAACTGCTAAGAGCGAGCATATAGTGTCTCACAACTTTTAGAGGGATTAAGGTGGGAGCCCCTAGATACTCGGAGGCCGCACGCTAGGCTTAGCTCGCTTGAGAAATTCAGAATTGGTGTGTTTCAGAATGACGGAGAGAATATTATCGTGACGCCTCACTACACCATAGGTCCGAGAGAAGCGACAAAATAAGAGAGATACACTGGCGAACATATAGGTACAAAAACTCGTTCCTTCCGCGCACAATAAGTTACCACAATTAAAACTGAGCTCCACTCAATACATTCCCATGATACACGTCACCATTTTACCTCCAAATACCTTACATCTTTACTCGGCTGGTGTCCTAATACCCCCTGCCACACCCCCTCGCGGCGGCTCGCAAGGTAGTATGTGAATGTATATTTGCCATCTGATCAGAACTGTAATTGACATCTACTGTCCAACAACCTTATTCTATCCAAAGCGTCACCCAATAATTGCATCAAGTCAGCTTTGTGGCTTTCTATTGCACCTCTCCTTATCAATCATGTTTCCTACAGTAAATTCCTTCTCCGCTAGCTCTCTACGTTGGTTCGAAATCTAACTTCGGGCATATTTTTGGTTCGAACTTGGTTATTTTTTTATCTCAAGGCGCAGCACCCCATCAAAGATTTTGTAGATATGAGGGAATAATGGATTGAAATAGGTACCAACCATTCAATACCCATTCATGATCGGAACGTGAACCGCGAAGCTGTTGAATGAATCCGTAATCTCATCGCCTTTGGGTTTAAAGAGAGGGTGAGGATAAAAGAGGCGACGAACTTATCTCTTTAACGATGAAGCGGATGTGCCAGCGCCCACCTTAGCGCCTCGGGGACGCCATATATTTCTCCCCTGCTCCCTCGGAAGTCGTTATAGCCGATATCTCCCGTAAACTTAGCGCATCCTCCTCCAACCCAACGCCTGCCGAGTATTCGTTTTTTTACGCAACATCCCAAGAGATGCGACACGAGGAAGGGAGAGGAGAGCAGAGATATTTTACAAGATATACGAAGCCTAATATCCCATTGTTTAAAAGATGATTTGTGCATCTAGTGCCCAGCTGTAACCGTATGGTATCGATGGCCTACCTTTGACCTATTACGAAATGATATGTACGAAGAAATGGCACTATTATAAAAGGTTACGAAATTTTTGTACTGAAATATGAATATATAATAAATTCTCAGGCTTCACTTGGTGGAACAACATTGCGATGGTTTGTAAATAAATTCACTTTGTAAATTCCACAATAGTTTTTATTATTCTGACCAAGGTTTCGACTCAAGTTAAAGTTTCGACTCAAGTTAACTCGACTTGATAATGACTAAACTTGACTCGAAACCTAGGTCGGAATAATAAAAACCATTTAGGAATATAAAGAAGTGAATTTATTTACAAACCACTGAAATATAAAGTAGACGCATCGAGTAAAAAAGTATAAGTAACCAAAAATAATCATATTCTCTCTTTTAGTGAAATTCTCTTAAAGCCGGAAAGAAGGACTACTACATTTAAAAAGCGTTGGTGCTGAAGTAAAAACGATCTATTATTCCCATCTACCAATTATCGTCCGAAGAAAAGGTATTCATTGATAAACAACGGCCGAGAAAGTATATTTGATAAAGAAACTTCAGATTTTTGTTCAACCCTTTTCGTATTACGTTGTGATATGGTTATTATGTTTGTTGCTTTGCGGCTTTGTTTGTACTTTCGGGGACAAAATATGTTACGCACACATGAACCAGAGATAAACAATGTTTCAACTATAGTAGTATCCATTTTTTGCCACCATAAAAGGGCAATGATGTATTAACTAGATATCTATATGGATGTAACTTGAATGGAGTAATTCTGTAGCAATAAATTTATGATAAACTTAGTAACACACTTCGTATATTATATCGATTCGTGATGAGGCGTGGTCAAATAAGGTATGGTCTCTAACGAGGGGACAGTGGGTGGAAACATTCTCAGGGGTGTTGCTCTTTTAGGATCGGAAACATGGGCCATCGGCGAAGCGGACAAGTTAAAATATTAGGGAGCTTTCGAAAACTGTTACTGGAGGTGGAAACTGATGATCAAATGGGGGGATAAAATCAGAAATGAATACGTACCCGGAGGAAAGGGAATGAAGGGGATAGGATCTCATTGAACTCTATGTACCGAAAACATACATATATACGGAATAGAAGAAATGGAAGGTTTGGGCACATTCCCAGGGACATTGAGTGTTCTCAGTGATGTAATTGGAGGAAAAACGGGCAAAATCCAAGAGGAAGCCCAAGGGATTAATACGTGGCCCAAATTAATGGGAAAGTACTTTATATGTACAAAGAGTCACCAAGGGGTAGGGGAACTATAGAGCATTCCACATTTTGTCGTTCGTATGGGACAAATGGTGGACACTGTTGCCAAGCTTACGCTCCGTGTCCTCACCTCTAGACCACGTAAGCAGTCAATTCCAAAACTCCGTTTAAAGTTTAAGTAGTTGGCTACAAATGAGAATACAATTTTGATGCTGTATGGCTCCAAGATATGCAGATAGTTCTCTTGAGTGACATCATAATAATGTTACTGTGCAATTGACAACATCGCACCTCCGGCCTAAAGGATATTTAAACAGCTAACGATTGTCCGTTAGCCGATTCCGATTCAATCAACTAAAGTCCGATTCAATCAACTAAATGTGGAACGCACTATAGTATTGAATAGGCAAGGATGTGCAAAGCAGTAAGGCCAGCAACAGAACGCAATACTATAGTATTGAATAGGCAAGGATGGAAGGCTGCAGTCTGACAATCTTAGTAGTAAAGACCGATAGATATATGTATTTAAAGATATTATATAGCGATAATGTTTGGCAAACTTCAGCGTCCCCTTCCCTTAGCTTGTCCTTTCTTTACGCAGCTTCCCCAAAGACATGGAGAATAAGAGGGATGATATCACGTGATGCTCTCTGGCTACCCACCAATCGGAGAAACGGGTGCCCCCTCTCTCGGTAATGGTGGCATCCACCCCACGGGAATTGCAGCCGGCAGCGCAGCACCTGGTGTGCGTGATGCGAGGAGGAAATAATAAAAAGAAGAACGACGAAATAATAAATTCGTATCCTCCTCTCTTTTTTGTCTTTTTAAGGCGATGCGGGCAAACGAAGCGCGTGAATGCTATGGACGGCTTTATCATACGCACGTGTCGACGTTCTCTCCTTGTTCGTCACCAACACATTCTGTTTGCTATCTTCCTCACTCCCGAAACAGAGCAGTGATACTGGGACACACGCGGACGACTGCTATCGTGTGGTTTTACGTTCATTTTACCGCGTTTGTGCCGTGATTTATAGTGAGCGCCTCGTATACGAGGTCGGCGAGTTGTGGAATATACAGATACTGAAAATTCATCTTCGTTTTGGCACGCAATTTCAGAAAAAATGTGTGACGTAATTAGAATCAAGCGAAGCTAAGTCGATTATTTCATTTTCACGAAGTATTATTCTCAAAAAAGTTAGTTTTCGGATTGTGAAGTTATTCTTACGAAAAAGTTAGTATTCGGATAGTTATTCAAGGCTGATATTGAAGATAGTTAAAGGTATTGTGCTGATAAAACTCGCGGTTTATTTAGTAGGTCATCAGTAAACAGAAATAAATTCACTAATAAAACGATGAACTTATTATATATTACCTCATATTATTATTGATTTTAGAAGCCTGCAAATTTTCCTGAAATTATTACATTGAAGAAATTTGCGGTCCCTTTAGCTGTTCATCAGAAAACTGATAAATACTCATGATCTTTACGGCGACCTGATTTTATTATACCTACAGCAAATTCATCTTCGTTTTTACGCAAAGTTTAAAAATATATATTAGACTCAGCTTTTATATATATAAAACGACACAGACGATTTCAGCACAATGGAAAACTTCGCCAAATGGCCACAAAACCAAATATAAAGGAGACTTACAGGGGGGTAAAAAGACGAAAGTAAAAAGAAAGTCTTACTTAGAAACGTTTCGGGTGTTAGCCCTTCCTCAGTCACGGAGAGAACGCACTCATGCATTCTCGTGCATTCTCTCTGTGACTGAGGAAGGGCTAACACCCGAAACGTTTCTAAGTAAGACTTTTTTACTTTCGTCTTTTTACCCCCCTGTAAGTCTCCTTTATATTTGTATATATATCTTCTTCCAAAATCTTCCCTGCCCTGTGGTGACTAGGTTCGGTAACTTACGGTCTAATGGCACCATGCTTTCTTCTTCTACCCCATTTTACTCTCCTTTTTCCCTCCATGCTCTTCTTTCCTCTTTTCATTCGGTTTCCGCGTTCATCATCTTTTTCTCTCTCCCTCTCATCCTTTTTTTCGTCCCTACCCACCTTCCTTGCTTACTTCGCTCATATTTTTTCATTCTCTCTTTCTTATTAATTCACCGCGTGCGCGGGGAGGAGGCCTGATAACGAAGGGGGAGGGACGGACGACGCGGCAGAGGGGGGTGGAAGAAGGGTCGTAAAATGAAGAACCGCACGTGGCAGTTCGAAACGTTCGTTTTCATTAAAAATTTCTGACAAAAAAATGTACGCGCGCGTCATGTTGGATTGCGAAATTAAAAGCGTGAGAATTTTTAAATCGTCATATGGTGCTTTCTGTTAGAGTCAGAGAGCCTCCAGGTAAGCAGAATATTTAAATACCTCAAGATTTTAACAAAGATTAATATCATGGATTCTTCATTCACGTGATTCCCTTCCCAAAGCAGCAATCGACGTGTTTGGCCGAATGCGTTTATGTTCGAATAAGAAGTTACCGTTTTTAGAAATATCATCCTAAGAGAAGTCTATGACCCCATAAATAAAAACTAGATGTGGAGAGCCGAGCACAACAAGGAAATAGAGATCTTTACGAGGACCATGACGTGGTGGCATTCGTAAGAAGGGGAAGAATGAAATGGGCTGGCCGTGTGATCCAAGTGAGCTGGGTGCCCTTCAAAATGAGGCTGGCACGGGAAGACTAGAAGGAAGAAAACGTCGTAAGATAGCGAGACAAAGATGGTGGAATGGAGTCAGTCAGATATGAGCTGGCTGGAGAAAACCGTGGATGAGGTAGCAGATGGAGAATGATATAGATCACTTGTGGGTGAGGCCAAATCCCAGCTTGGGTACAGACGGTATGGGATTATGGGAAAATAAGCGTTTTTGTCTCGGACGCACTGTCGTTACTTATATATATTTACTGCGAGAGGAATCTATGATTACCTAGTTCTTAGTCACAGGCCTCATTTCAAATAAAAAGCAAGAGGATGACGGGGAGCCAAATATTTCCTATTGCTTAGATGTGTTTTTTGTAAAATAAACTAACATTTTCTGATGAAATAGTTGTGGTGTAGTGCGTAGGAGTGTAATTTTCCTTCCAAGGAAATTAAATGGTAGTCAAAAGAAGACCTTATCTCACATGATCTCAGTGAAAGCAATATACTTTAAACAATACCAAAGAAAAGGTGGGGTTCTCTACTTGTTGTGATTCACATAGTAACGGGGGAATCTCCTTATGCATATTTTTTTAAAAAAAGAAGATCCTCATGCGTAAGGCTTTTTTTGCATCCGTCTCTTGGACTACAAGTTGCGAATTCAAGAGCTCTCTTCTTCGCAGTCAACGCGCGCTTCTCTTCCTACTTTACTCTCCCAGCGTTCGGGTGCGCAGTGAAATGATCTCTGGATGGGGTATTTCGAGGGTCCATTCGTCGCTCCTGAGGGCCTCGCTTCGCTCCTGAAGATATTTCTCCTCCTCTTCTACCCCTTTCCTGGTGCGTCCCACTCGGCGTCGTCTCGTCTCTCACTCCCTCCTTCCCCGGGAAAGTTTCTCATTAATTCGTAGTTTGTGTCAGGGCCGGCGTTTTTTGCCGTTAGGGGCGGGGTTGGGGGCGGGAAGGAAGGGAATATCGCAGGGGAATTCAAGGCCCAGGGTGCCGGAACCGTCCGCGTTTGCGCGCTTACTTACTCCATCCCACTGTTTAGGGATGGAGGGGTGTCGTAATAAATGCACTAGCTGCTTATCGCACCCTCGGAGAGATCCTCTTCTTCCCCTTGATATTCAAAAGCATTTTCCCCTTAAGGAAAACGTCGCTCAACTTATGTAGGGCACGCAATTAACCCGTTCCCCCTAATCTTACGCAACGGAGGATTTCTGAGTGAGGGTAGGTGTGTGTTTATCTAATGAGGGAATCACATTGGCGGAGGGTCGCGCCATCCCTTCGAAACATTTTCCACGATAGGCTCGAATTTGACCCCAGCATCAGAAGACACCAGGTCGGATTTCGTAATGTTTTGCCTCGTATTCCCCGCAATCACTTGTTTAGAAACTGTATTTGAATACGATAAAATCGTTATCCTAGTTTTCTCTATGACATACTTCGTGTTATCAGCAGTCTTAAACGGACCCAGATTTTCATTTTTACATGGTAATTTTTTTTAGTATAGGAATGAGTTGGTGCGACAAGGCATGATCAAAAATGACGCTGAGACAGTAAATACCCGGCTACCCATATCTTGCAAATGTAATGAAATTCTTCGTATAATCCACAAACAGTCTTGCACCGACCCTGTTTTATACAGTAATGCAGTTAAGTCTCATCGTATAGAAAAGGGTACCTCAAGTTACTTAGATGACTCTCAATCAGTGGATAGTACAAATCCGCAACCTAAATATACATTTTTTTCTGGTCTGTACGAGGTATTTTCATTTTTCAAGCCCACATTCATACTAAATCCTCAAATTAACCACTTAAATTTTCTTAATTCGTTTATTGTATCCTACTGCAAGAGTATTGTGACTCTACGTACTCTGTGGTTTCAGGCCTGATAGACTATAATCGAAACATAAATGCGGTATGAAAAAATGAGAAACTTCCACTGTGATAATATTTATTACGACCAGTTTCGCTGTTTACAGCTGAAGATGCTGTTTTTTTTTACACGAAGATACCTGAAGATGCTGTAAAAAGCGAAACCGGTTGTAGTAAATTTCATAACAGTGGGATTTGCTCATTTTTTCATACCTCAATTGTGACTCTACCTGGATTGAAATATTACCACATCTTTCCACCTCCTTAATTGATAAAAATTAGTGGGAAAATTTCACTATTCTCAGTAGATAGCTCTATTTAAGATTGAAGTACACGTTTGAGCGTTCCCTCTTGATCTGATTCTTTAGCTGTGAATTCCAAAGATCATTTGGGATGTGCGAATTTCCACAGAGAAAAAAATCATCCGCCTTGACCGGGATTCGAACCCGGATCCCTCGATCGGTCAAGGCGGATGATTTTTTTCTCTGTGGAAATTCGCACATTTGTGCATTGCGGGTGACTCCGTAAAGTGGAACTCCGTGGCTAGTCCCGGATAGCTTAAAATTTATCATTTGGGACGTTTGGAAGGCTTTGGCTTCCTTATTTAACTATACATGATTAAGTTCATTAGCTTATGTATCTTTAAAAAAAATTATGCTCGTAATCATTTATTTTGTGCGGTCATCTCAATACGGTCCCCGAGATATCCGTAGAGTCTACTTTCGCATTATCCCTGCGAGCCACAACAGGGGCTTGTGCTAGGTGCTGTAGGAGTAACAGCGCTGAAAAAGGGGAGGTATTGAGGATTATAAATAATAAGAATAGAGAGGACAAATGCGAACTACGTCTTAACGGTACATCTCAGAGCTTTGCACTATTTGTTTTTGTCATTTGTTTTGTTAGGTTGTTGTCAAGTTTTTTTTGCTGTGATCTTTAACGATGCATGAAAAGAAGGAACTTATGTGCCTATTGGTATTTTTTTCTATTGCTATTATTTTTTTGCTATTTTTTGCACGATATCTCTCTTATTCAGTCCTTTTTATCAGTTCTTGTTACATAGCACATAATATCGAAACGAGAAGATTACACTTGGTGGAAGGACGTCACAATGAACAAGATAATGTGACTTCCACAATTTATTCAAAACTTGCGACCAGTTTTGACCGTCAAGACATTATCAGGCGCCTGAGTTTTCTAAAGATGGCATGACAGCCGAAACCGGTCGTAAGTTTTAAATAAACTGTGGAAGTCACAAATTTTATCTTGTTCATTACAAAGCGCATGTTAAAAATTCGCTATTCTCAACTGCCTTAAACGTCTGTCGTAGTTCACTTCCCTGTCGCACTGAGACTATCCATAGCTTAATTTCTCATTAAATAGAAGCTGGGATTGTATTCCCCAAGTCTCTGGCCGCTCCCAATCAAGTTCTTCCGTCAGCTCTACATACACTCACTCTCTCTTTACGGTCGTAATAGGTTTTTCTTACTAAACGTGTGGGTGTTCTTTGTATTTTATATCGCGCATGTAATATTTCAATGCAGGGCCCCTTGTACTACCAGCATGCATGGGATGCGGGCCAATGAATCGAAGTAATTCCACTCTTCCAGTTTTCATCAGAGGCCGATTGCACAATTCGCTTGGTTAACCTCGTCTACCGCATATACTTAAAAATTCAATTGGTTGAAAGAAAATTTTTTATCCCGATTATATATTTCCCTCTTAATCTCTACTTCGTGAGAACATTTGGATGTGTAGCCGTCTATTTTTTTTTTTATTTTCAACACGCCAAAACCTTTTGCTACTTGTGAATTATTTAGGCCAAATAAAACATATAAAATCTACTTTCAATGCGTTTCGCTGCTATTCCCTCATTGGTGGCCTTCCATCGTTTTAAAAATATGCGTTATACTAGTGAGATTATAAAGCATAGCTTTAGCTTGGGAGCTCCTATATTTTTCGTGAGTTTTTCCGTGGATAAAATCTTAGTATTGGTAATTATGACACGTTGATGATGGTAGCGAAGCCCGTATTCAAGTAATGAGGATGGAACGGCCTAGTCCAAGGTTATTTTTCGTAGTAACAATCATAAACACATTTTTTTAAATAGTATGGGGAAACTCATTAGTATAAATGCTAAACCACAAATTGAAAATTATCTTGAAAACAAATTTTCTACCGAATGGCCGATACTAATTGCAGTTTTCTCATTTTCCTCGAAAGTGTAGGCCATGTTGTTATCGTTAATGGCATGATAATGCGTGAAAACAGTTTTTGAACAATTTGAACAAGACAGGTTTTTTTCCGACGAGTTCAGATCATCCAGACGTGGGCCTCGAAAGTTCTGGCATTTTGGAACCTTTGGGTATCCTGACCGTGAAATTGTATTTTTCGAAAGTTCCCGGAATCATCATTTTAATTGATCTTCTGTTTTAGCTTCTAAATTGTAACTTTAAGTTCAACGCGAAGTCAGTGCTATGAACTTGGTCAGGAGCCCTATTCAGAAAGGCTTTGTAATCATCTTCTTCCGGCGATGGTAGAATTTTTGGCATCTGGAACCCAAGACGTTCAAATATGTAGTGTTAATAGAGATGAAATATTTTCGAGGCTCTGTTGGACGCTGAATTCACGTCCACTTAATTTTGGCGTGTACTCTATTCTCAGT
The DNA here is from genome assembly GCA_963169105.1 of Ceriagrion tenellum. Taxonomy (NCBI): domain Eukaryota; kingdom Metazoa; phylum Arthropoda; class Insecta; order Odonata; family Coenagrionidae; genus Ceriagrion; species Ceriagrion tenellum. The sequence goes on along the minus strand of OY720633.1, from coordinate 55,403,553 downwards.
AATGCTACAGAGTACGTAAATTTTGGGTATAAATTTACCCCTTACGTTATTGATTATGTAATGATTTTTGCGCTCATCCACCATATTTTTAGCTAGTGACTTAGGTGTAAAGCTTGAAATCATTGCTGAGTTCCCTATAATTTCTAACATATTAAATGTTCTGAAGTGGAGCGGAAGGAAAATTGTGAAAACTGATTCATTCAGACCTAACTGAAGGTCTATGATCCCTGAGCTAGAAAAGACGGCCATTTCGATTTTAAGGGGGCACTGGAAATTCTACCAGCCCGATGATGTTTTAGGAGGCCACGTAATTTTCTTGTGTACGTCTTGTTTTCATGGCGAAAACCTGAAGGGATTAGTGACAAAATCTGTCCTCTTCTCTTACCGAGGCTATTATTTTTTCTGGAACTACAGCATTTTGACTTCAATCACGTCTGAAATTCGCTAATAACTTTAAAAATATAATTGTAAAGGTGCCTATAATTTATTTTTAATTAGTTTCCCAGGGCTTTTCGCTTCCTGAAAACAGTTTTAATGAAAAACTCAAATACGTTTTCTTGTTAAAATAGACGGTTCTCCGCTGTAATCTGAGCGATCTCCATGAGAGTATACGTTAAATTTCCCACTTTCTAGGCTGAAGGACTATAAACCTACCGCATTAACCCTATTTGATTTTCATCTCAGTTCATAAAATGCACTTTAAACGTGTTTTATTCTAGTTTTTTTATAATTTGTCTGCTTGATCCTTAGGCCAGAGCCACTTTAAGGGACTCGGGACTGGAAACTGTGGAAATTCCCGAGATCGGTCGAACGGAAGAGTTTCCAACAGTGTGACATTTTCGCAGGCCTTCCTCCTGCCCTGCATGACGCGGGGTGAGTGTATGGGGCCGTTTTTCGTTTGTTTATTTATTTCATCGATTTTCCCGTAGGTGTGTATAAATCACACCCGTTGCTCTTTTCCGTGCGTGCTTTTCAAGCATTCAGTTGAATTGCTAATCCGTGTGTTTATTTTTTTAAACGGTGTGCGGCGCCACATTTTTTTTTATGCCCCTACCTCCGATGGGGATCCGATATTTTCAGCCGTTGTCAGGGCTTCGTGTGGGCGGCTAGGTTCTAAGAGTACATGTATGTATGGAATTGCCTTATCTTCTGATATATCGTGGGGAACAGACATGCAAAACATATGCGGCACTGCAATATAGAAACTAGGTTTTGTTAAACGTAGGTATAATAGGAAGGTCCTCGGATTAAAAATTAAAAGAGAGATGCTACTTCACTCTAGTTAGGCCACACCTCGAATACGCCGCGAGCATTTGGGACCATGGTCATAAAGATTTTAGCAAAAAAAACTAATAAAATGCCAATAAAACTGCACGTTTCGTTAAAAACTGCTACGATCGAGCGTATAGAATTTCGTTCCATACAACTACTGCATTTTTATTTTACAACTTTTAGAAGGACTTAGGTGGGAGCTCCTAGGGACTGGAAGGCTATGTGTTAGGCTTAGAATATGTCAACTTTGACGAGACAGCACAATTAGCCATTTAGGACTGCGCCTACTCTGAAGGTAAATTGTTGGAACGGTGTGTACCTCTAATGCGTAAAACGTGTTTGTGCCTCTAACGACTCTGCCACTGTGGTCAAGATTGTTGGCTTGTATCGTTCCGCGGATCGTTATGTGATGGTGGGGAGATGAAAAAAAATATGAGATCGGACGTGCAACGGACGAAGATCCTCCCCTTTGGGAACGATTTGTGACCATTTGGCTGATCTGCCGCCCCCTCCAATGACAAATCCTCCCCCTCCCCCCGCTCTCCCCCTTCATCTCTCCACCCTGCCCTCTGCCGCCGAAAAGGAAGAATATGAAAATGACAGCTGACGGCTGCTCGCCGCTCTTCTCATATATGCGAGTGAAGCCGGAGCCATCTTCCCGCCGGGCTGCTCTTGAAATATTTTTCCGCCCTTTCATCTCCTGCTGGTAATGCCCAGTTCCCCCTTCTTTCTCTCCGTCTCTTTTCCCCTCGCCTCTCGCTCTCTCTCAGCTGTCTCGCCAGCTTCTTTACCATTTGGTGAGAGAGTGGGGAGTGGGAGGGTGAATCTGGTTGTCGGCCCTTTATGAGAGTGAACCCAATCCTTTTGTTTTTTGCCGCCAAAAACTCCCGCGAGAGTCCGCGTCGACTTGCTTGGAGAGAGGGTAACGAGGCTGAAATATAGCTGGGAGGGCGCCATCTCTGGGAATTTTTCGTTGAGGTCAAAAGTTCGCCATCTCGGCATCTTCAGTTTTGTCTCGTTTATGTTAGGTTATGTAATGCCTGGTTAGCGTTAGCTGCGAGATGACGCAGCTTTTTCGTTGATATGGTGAGGGCTAAAATTTTACTGAGTTTTTGTTTTTGTGAGTAACATTAGACTATCCTAACCTGAGTTTCATTGAAGGGAGATTAGTAACTTCATACGTTAACGCGGTTAACGTATTTAGAAAACATTTGACCAAAACTTATCGTATAACACCGCCGACGATGGATTTCCTTTCCTCGAACATTAATTATTTTACAAAATTTTTTTCCCAATTACAACCATGTCATCAAATTTAATCGAATATTCGGGAAATCCCTTTACGAACTAACGTCTCTTGAAATCGCCCAAATCAAAGAAGGACAGTGAACGGTACCAGCCAACCTTATCATATTGCTTCTGCGCACCATATGTCCTTTATAGTTACGTAAAATATTGAACTATCACAGCGTACGTTTAAATCAATAGTCTTTCCGAAGGTAAAATATTCGGCGTGAAGAAAAATTATTCTTTTTCACGGAACTCAGATCTTCTAAAAACAGTTCATGATTGTTGGTTTGACTCATCCCCATGCCAGTTTAGTCACAGAAGAATTTCGGAGTGGCTTTAGAACGAGAACAGGCTGCAGGCGTCGGAAGGAGAGGGTGCCGCGGACAGGAAGGAAGACAAATGAAGGAGTGCCTGACATGGTTGGTAAGGAGAGGAAACTTCTGGCTGATATAAAGATGAAGAAGGGTAGTTGGCTGGAAGGGGTAATGAGGGTCGAAGGGTTGATAAAGGCCGTGAGAGCGGGAAGGATGTTGGGCAAGCGGGGAAGCGGAAGAAAGAGGATAGGTTTGATTGGAGGGGTTAAGAACGGTTTGACGCACGCTGTAATGAAGGAAGAAATACTAGAGATAGAAAAAACCTAGCACATCTAGCAATCTAGATGATTTTTCTAACATAAATAAAACCTGCCTTACGCAACCGGTTGAATACTTTACCACCGTTTCAATATTAATACATATCATCACAGCAAAAAATCTCAGGTCGACACCGGATCAGCGTAAAAGACACGAACATCTCCCGTCCGTGTGACATGGAGGAATACGCGTTCATGGGAATAGATTCCATGAATAATGTCACAAAAAATTACCGTGGGACACTTATCGATTTAGAGAGGAGATGGGTGCTGAACTGCTGGGTTGGAGGTCTGCGACATTGCCATAAAATTATCCTGCACATGTTGACTCCAGTTCATGTAGTTATATCCTGACAACTCAAAAAAACTTAAAAAGGTTGGCGACTTAATTGTATTACCATTCTATTCTGCTAATGGAATCCGCTATTATTAAATAGTTTATGGCAAAAACAACATTTCTACAGTACAGAATAAGAATATTTTACCCAGACTCCGCCAATTCTTGCATTTAACACCCCAGGTGGAGTTGGAGGGTTAAAAAAATCCTCTTGGCGTAGTAATGAGACCCTGTTTTATTTTAATAAGAGTTGGAGTGATAATCTGCCTCCTCCACGGAAACGGGGCATTCTTTCACCTCCGCGGGAAAAAGGAGTAGGAAAGGAAGGACGCCCTTAAATTAATCTGCACCCTTGGGCAGAGACCCTCATTTTATATCCCGCGGAAAAGCTCTCCTCTCCAGATCTTTTACTTTGCGGTGGATTTGAGCTTCGTTCTGGCAAAAAAACGGGTTTCTGCGCGCACCTACTTTCCCGACACGCATGCGTGAGACGAGGATAATAGTAGGAAATAAATTAACAGTAATTTCTTTATTACGCCGCACTGCGAAGGCGGAAAATGATTAAACTCGGGCGTGATTCGTTTTTAAAACAGTTTTTCGGCTTTGCCTTTGGAGAGCCATCCGAGCGTTTGGTCGTTGCCTGTAAATTAGTTTTGACCACGTGAATGTTTTGGTCAAAACTAGTGAAAAATCATATTTTTCTCTCTGCAACGTTGTTTAAAATCAGCTACTTTTATCCGCACTTTATATGAACTAATATAAAATAAATAGACTTGACGTGAACATGTGAAAATGATGAAGCGTACGGAAGAGTAAGAGAGGAAAGAACCATATGGAACACCATAGAGAAAATAAGAGCCACATGGATTGGACACACCCTGAGACACAATAAGTTTGTGAAGAACTTAACTGAAGGTACAATATAGGGAGAAATCACCAGAGGAAGACCCAGGAATAAGTTCATGGACCAAATAAAGAGGAAAGTACATAGGAAGAGAGAACAGGAAGTAAAGGACGTAGCATTAGATAGGGAAGGGTGGAGGGCTGCAGTCAACCAATCTTAGGATTGAACGACCAATGATGATGAGACATAAAGTGATCCAACTGTTACAAGGCATGTCATTGCGCACCTTTGGTTTGAAGGCGGTGACGTAGTCTAGATTACGTGCCAGTGAGCCAGTACCAGCTGCGGTATGATTAAGTGCCAGCCAGATACGGAATGCATTGTTTATTTGACACTTCGTGTGGTACCTATTCACATACAGGAGCAATTTAGGATTTGAGCGTAACAAATTTGTACGCATGTAGCCAATAGTTATGTCTTGTTGTGTCTAAAAGACAAGATTTAGATGGAAATAATAAAAAACCCCGTAACTTTTCCCTTTTATGAAAGTCTCTGGAGTTACTTTGTGGAAATATTCTATATGCATCATGGTTAGAACAAAATAGCTCAGTTTTAATTTCCAAATTCTTTTAGTGCAAAACCATGGTAATGACGTTAAGTGTCATTATCAAGGTAATGGAAGTCAGTGTCCTGGCATTAATAATAACACGTGTCGAAACGTTGGTTTTGTATTAAAAGAGGTTGAGAATGACAGTTGAGTTACTTGATTCGCATAATAATTATTCCGTTTTTTTATCAACTATGGTCTCGATTGAAAATGGTTGATTTAAGCTTTTCCACCGGTATTCTCTTGAAATATGCCCCTCGCCTACTTGCCTGTGATAGGTCGTAGGGTCCAAGAATCTGATGGAAAATATCATTTATGTACATAAATTGTATTTATTTAAATTCCCATTGCTAATAACCTTACTCGATTCTTTCGGCTAACGCAAAAATTTGTTTATATTTCAGCTCTGAATTTAAATACTTGTAAATTGGCCTGAAGAGCTATTAAATTTGGCATTTTTCATCATAATTGTATTTTACTGAATTTTCGTTCAATTTCACTTTTGCATCGAATCGACGTAAAACATTTCGTTTTTCATGCTTTCCTCAGGGAAAGGTTTAGAGCACTTTCTGCGGAATATTTTTTTCAAGACCTCATTACCAGTGTTATAAGGATTTTTAAAAGGATTTACGGTGATTTTTTTCTCTTTGCCTCGCGCGATCTTTACACTTTAAAGGCCGGCGTTGGTACAAGAAATTTAATTCTCAAGATATTTCTTAATTGCGTCATAGCTCTTGACGTTAATGTCACATATTCCTTTGTAGAATCGCGTCCTTGGCCTTTCTCTCCGGTATCGCCCACTCCGTGGTTCAAAAGCCCTTTGTGCTGCGGAATGCGTTTATGTAATTTCCTTTCTTCTATCTGTTTATTTCTTCGCCTTTCATCTTTGTATACCATTCCTGGAGCTTTAATATCTTGCGATCAAATCTATCCATGCGTGAGTTGCTCCCAATTTTCATGCGCCTATCTAAAAATTCCTAGATTCTAACATGCATATCAACATCTGCATACTACTCTAATGGCCCCTGCTACCACGGCTGGTGTCGTAAAACCCCCTGAGTGTGGCAGGGGATATTAGGACACCAGCCGTGTAAAGGTGTAAGAAATAAGATTCTGGGAGTTGAAATGGTGAAGCATATTATGGCTGTCTTTTGAATAGAGCTCAATTTTTATTATGACCACTCATCATGCGGGGTAAGAATGAATATTTGTACCTATTGCTTCGACAATGTTTCTCTGTTACCCATCGCTTTTGACAGACGTAGAGATTTTTTGTGGCGTCAAAATAATATTCTCTGCGTCACTCTGAAACACACCTGTTCTAAATTTCTCAAGAAAACTAAGCCTAGCGTGTAGCCTCCGAGCCTCGAGGAGCTCCCAACTTAACCCCTCTATAAGCTGTAAAGCAATACATGGTGACTTGTGGCAGTTTTCAACAAAGCGCGCAGCTTTCCTTTGAATTTTATGTGTATGGTGGCTGTCTTCTTCTTCTTCGGTTATCAACCCATGGGTCGGTTGGCAATAGCACGCCATTCCGCTCTTTGCTCAGCTTTTCTCTTCATTTCACCATATGAGACGCATCCAGAGTCATTGATGATCTGCTTCATATAGGACGTCCTCTACGATTTGTCCCCTCAATGTAGCCTTCGGCTATTAATTTTATAAAATCATTGCATCGTAGAATGTGACCCATTAGTTTAAGTCTCCTTGTCTGAATCTGTCTCCAGAGACTTCTATTTTCTTGTACTCTTCTCAGCACTTCCTCATTGGTGATTCTATCTCGCCAGCTGATTTTCTGCATCCTTCGATAGCACCACATTTCTAGGGCCTCTAGTCTATTCTTTTCAAATTTCCCGATAGTCCAACTTTCATACCCGTAAAGGGCCACACTCCAAACATAAGCTTTCATAACCCTCTTTCTTACTTCCAAACTAACATTTTTACAAGTCAGTAGAGTCTTTTTATCATTGAAAGCTATTTTTGCTAGTTGTATTCTATTCACAATTTCTCGTTTACTCCTTCCATCTTCTGTTATCTTACTTCCCAAGTAGCAGCATTCTGTAACTTGTCCTAGTTCTTCATCATTTATTCTTATCCTTACAGGTTCACAGCAGTCTTGGTGGTTGTATGAAACGAAATTTTTAAAAAACATTTTAATTTGATTTATCAATATTTGCTACTTGCAATGTTTAGCCTTTCTCTGGTCTTAGGAATTTCATTTTAGCCGTTGTGATTTTATTTTTGTCTTCCTTTCTGAGAGACCTCAACTAATTCCAAACAGTACTTTCGGAACCGACGTTCCTTTTGAAAATTGAATTCAGTTTTTCAACTTAAGTTTCTCAACCGAATTCATTCATTAATTCGAGGATTACACCTGCTGATTGGAAGGTTTTTGGGCAGTTTTTATCCCTCTGGCGCATCGTTTTGTTTTGGCTCCCATGAATGACCCGCCATTAGATCCTTCTCCGATTCCTCATATCGTTTCTTACTTCTCATTTCTTCCCGAATGCCTATCCTCTTCCTTCCCCTTCCCCTCTTCCCCAGTGTTGTCCCTTCTCAGCCTAGTGAGTATTGGAAATTGCTCTATTCGAGTCCTTGGGTTAGAAGTATTTCGGAAAAGGTTCTCCTTGAGACTCTCAAATTTTGACGTGGTTCTTTCGCTATTGTCTTCTTAGTCATTGCGCTTGAAAATATTTTGTCCGCCTTTGAGTAGAAATAAGGAAATGATATTTAAAATCTGTGACCAAATGAGATTGAAAACTAAAATTTTCTACCTTGCTTAAATGATGATTCGTTTCCAACGAACTCGTCATAGAATAGAATAGAATAGAAAACAATTTTATTGTCCTGGGACTAAGTCCCTTAGGACATTGATTTAGTTTACATGCCTTCATGAGGAGTGGAATACAAAGACAAAATAATAAGTCTTGCAAAAAAAAAAGAAAACAAACAAACAACCTAAGTCAGCAGAGAAAAATATAAAATGAGCCAGGTAAATGAAAAGGAAGAAAAAGTCTCAATATCTACTATCGAAATAATATGTGAAAACAAAAATTTACAATCTGTAATACTTATTAAGAAGAAGAAATGAAAAGCAAACAAACAGATATATTATACGACAGAAAACAGCAAATTATTATAGGGGACAAGTAAAAAGTGTAAGAAATAACATCTCATATAATTATGTCTTCTCGTATAGAGGGGAGAGAACATTTGGGAGACAAAAATTCAGCCGTACTCCTTTTAAATTGTGAGATATTCCTAGAAAATTTAATACTATCAGGCAACAAGTTCCATAATTTCAACATTTGAGAGAACATTTGGGAGACAAAAAGTCAGCCACACTCCTTTTACATTGTGAGACATTCCTAAAAAATTTAATACTATCAGGCAACAAGTTCCATAATTTCATGTCATAGGCATAATCCTATAATTTATTCCTTATTTATCTGATCAGCAACTTCAGAAATAGTTTCTTTTGGTTTGAAATAAGTTCAAAGTTTAATAATGCAATTTTTTTGGGGGGGGGGGGTAAGAGTGAAACATTTGCGACCTCTTTCCGGAAATATTTTAATTGCTCGCGGAATTCCGAGACGTGGCACCACGAGATTCTTGCGCCAACCGCGGACGTATTTCGTGCAATTAACTCAGCGAAGCAGTCCTCGCAGTTAATCCGAAAATTCTAACTTACGACCTCCACGAAGAGTGTAATGCCTTGGAGACCATTTATTCAACGTTAACAAGGGTGCGGTTTTGAGTAAGCCAAAGCTGAAAGAATGAGTCTTGGTGGACCCTTCATCTCCAAGGCCATAAAATTAATTCTTCCGTTATCTTCCGTCATCGTCTCCATCCTAGCGTAAATTTCTCGATGCCCCATTATACTCGCGGCATAGGATTAACGCTGAGGTTTGAGGTCCGGCTCTGGAGCTTGCTTGCGGAAATCCAGGTCACAGTGATTTTTTCCTTCTTAAAAAAAAAGAACCTCGTTTCACGATTCTTTTGGAAAGAGACAACATGAACATTTTCTACTCAAATCCGTGCTCATATGTAGGTACTGCTGTTTGTAAGAGGGTGCAGTTCGTGCCGCTCTCCTAATGCAACTTAATGCAACAGCTGGCAAAGGTCTGCCCCGCGTGTTCAGAAACTGTTACGAGTGCTTGGCAATGACTTGGAAACGGCTAACATACTGAAAATAAGAAAACGAAGAGAATATTTGAATATGACTCCTTGTTCCGGTGTTCTCCTCGGTACTGTTATAGTCCTTGTACTTTGTGGCCACTCCTGTAGCCCAGATTCGTGTTCTCCGACGAGGTACTGTTGCATATATTCAAGCTAACAAATACATCACGGTGGCCGGTGGAATTTCGAAAATGTATCGGTTGGTATTTGATTATTTTTGAAACTGTATCGTTCGTATTAAAAGTTTGAAGACATCACTTATATCTTTCGCGCCCTTTTATTTTCTTAAAAATCTCAACAGTCATAAAAGTCCTCAAAAATGCTGTCATATGGTGCATCTGGTCTCATGCACTGATTTCTCTCGAGTTAAATTTAACACCACTCCGTATTTTCAAGAGATGAAAAGGAAATTTAACTTACCATCATGCATTCTGGTCGTCCAGGTGGGAGATGATCCGTGTCGATGGACAAAGCACAGAAGTTCAGGCATATGGGCCTATTTTCCCTTTACCGGTATTGGCATATCGGAGTAATCGTAACTTTAATTTGTTCATCAAATACTCTCTTCTTTATTTACTCTCTCGAGTTAAAAGTGCAAATAATGCATTAAGATTGGACGGATAAGTATTAGCAGCTTTCTGAAACTATGAATCTCAATGTGTGTGATGTGACCATCAAGACATGCATAAACACCGCTTGAAGACTTTGTTTCTGCTCGATTGTTTGGTGTTATTAACCCACAAAAAGGCGTTCAATCAGATTTCAGTGATTTAATATAATATTGGAATACTCAAAAGGAAATGTGTCAGCCGCGATTGGCGAGTTATAATCTATTTTCACAAAATAAATGCCAGTTATATGACTGGGGGGTGGCCGTTCAGGAGAGATGTTATGCATGCGGTATCATTTTTAGGTCCAAGTATCTCCCCGAAAAAATAAGGTAGAAAAATATTTTGGCAATGTTAGAGAGAAAATTGAACCTAACAAGCAATTTTAAAGATCATTCTTATGAGGATTTTTTTGATGAATTATGGTGTCGCCAATTTAAATACAACTTATATCTTCAAAATTTACTCTATGTGTAAGTCCACGCCTTTGATTTCAAATGTTTTTATGGTAACTGCATGATGCTTCTGACCAATTGTTTGCGTTGCCGGAGCTCGGTAATTTACAAATGTGGTCCGTATGTTCGTGATATGAATATATCCTCAAAAGCCCACCATTTTTTGAGTTGTATTATGTTGTGTATTATTGGTTGTTATGTATTATTGTATTGCATTCAGACAAAAACGGCGTGCTCGTCATCTGAATTGTTTGCGAATTACGCGGATATTGCGATTCGCTTTGGAGGTGACTCGTGCGATGGAAAAATTCTACGTGACGCCTAATTTGACTGTGCGCCGAGCCGCAAGGTCTTGTCAGGGGCACGACAATATTCTTGGTGAAACATTCCGTGTATGAATACTGTTATATACAATGATTATAAGCACCAGAATCAGACGCTATCAATCCAAAAATAGGTTTGAAGTACCATCCTCTCTTCATTCATTTTTTCGCTGAATCCTCATTAGAATCCCTCATAATTTGCTTCAAGTATCCCAGCTTTGTTCGTTATCGGTAATTATTCACTTCTTTTATTCATAATTTATTGGTTTAGGTTGGCTTATATCTCAGCACGTGCTGAACGAGATTGTTTACTTCTTTTTTGTCGTATTATTATAATGAATATTTCCCTAATACCTCTTCATCGGATAATCGGCAGACGTCAAAGTCCATTTGATTTTTATCATTTTTCGATAAAACCACATTGTTTTTGCTTTCCTTCTTCCCGTATGACGTCGTCTAAGCGTCGAACCCAGGTAAAAGAGGGCTCCTTATGTGTTGAAATGCATTGCATTCAGTATATTTCTACGGACTGTATGCAGACGTTTTATGGTAGAACACTGTGATAATAAAATATGCATCATTTATAAACGAAACGATTGATAACATTTTAAAAGTGATTTTTATGTATCAAAGCTGTACATTTTCAGCCTAAAGCTGTAGGAATTTTCAATCATTGCATTGACAAATGATGTGGTAGGAAGTCACTTGCACGGGTGCATATACACCAAGGGTTGAAATTCGCCTTAAAGGAAGTGATGGTGTAACTGACTAACACACCTGACCGGCTATAGGGAGATCCGAGTTTGAATCCCGGTCAAGTCAAATGATTTCTCAATGGCAAATTTCAACCCTTGGTGTATAAAGCTATAGAAGAAGGACCCCTTAGGAGTATTGCCTGTGTGCTCATTTGACGTGTTCCCTGTAAATGGAGGGTTCAATTAAAGTGGGCTTCATTCATTTACCTTTTTCTTTCTAATTTTTTTCCATATTTATAAAATTTATTTTATTCACTTGTTTATTTTTATTGTATTTTTTATTTTATTTTATATTTTATATATATGTATATATAATTTTGTAAATTACAAAAAATAAAATTTACATTTTTTAAATAGTAAAATTAATATTTAATTTGATTCAAAATTTCATTTAATTCTTAACTAACGATGGTATGGAAAGGCTAAAGTCGCGTATTTTCAGTGCAAGAGGGGGAAAATTTCCACTTTCGACTATTTGCCTTTACATGGCAGATGGCATTCGAGAGCCTTACATTTACGGGAGTAATATATGAAAATTTTAAACCCCATTTCCTCATAACTCACTTCGATGGACTTGGCCTACTTTACCACTACATATATATATATATATATATATATATATATATATATATATATATATATATATATATATATATATATATATATATATATATATAACTCTTGCGCTTCTATAATGAAGCTGATACGTTTAAAAAAAATAAAAAAACTAAGATAACAAAAACATCTGTCCGAGCGACAACTACTCCCTCGCTACTAGGATACGCTGGCACCCTAGATACATTTCCCGGATATCTGAACCCCTTCCTTTAGTTATCTTCGCCGAAGTCGCCTTGTCGTCGTGCGGACAGTGATGAAAACAACATCTGCTCTGGCGTCAAATTAGTTTCTCATCCACCCAACGGAAACGGGAAAAAAATGAGAATGCTATATGGAAGACTCTCTCGCTGCTGCGAGTTCACGCTGCGACGTTCTTTTCAGGGGGGATCTTTCGTCCGGCATCGTCTGCAGCAGCCGACCTCAATCCGTTGACATTTATGCCCCTCGTATTTTTTATTTAAGGGTTGGCGGCGATGTCGTCTGCGTCGTGGCGGAGGAAAATGCTCTTTTTACCGTCAGTGCAAAACAGCTGTCGCCTAATCCGATGCCCTCACCTGATTTCTCCTCGGACTACCCGGACTTTCGCGATAAGTTGGGTGTTAAATTGGAGTATGTGCCTGTTTGCGGAAATGTTATTTACCGTCTTCTTTAAAAACCTTGAAAAATTGGCAATATTTATTTCCCTCTTGGCAACTCACAAGAGGAAAATCGTGTCACTTCATCTCTAAGTGCAATTTTTTATGTTCACCTCGCGCATATAAAATAGTGAGTCCCAGTAATGCAAATTTCTATGGTATGTACTGTTTGCCAATCCAGCCAATTCCATTTTCTCCGATCGGCTCCACGGATGTGATTTGCTTCATCAAATAGTTTAAACTCAAAGAGGGGCATCCAAAGTGGTTAAGGTCACCAGTGAATGACCTCCATGTTTCTGCAGTTGATTTCCTCAATCGTTTGCAGTTAACCTGCAATTACTGCCCTCAATCATTTTCTAATCAAGATCATTTGTTAGGACGATTTGTCATTGACTTCAGATTTTGATTCATTTTCCTGAAAAAACTGATTGCATTTGCCAATATCTTGCGACCTGTTTTTTTTCTCATAAAATTTCATAGAGTATGCGCTGGGTGCATACGAGGTTAATTGTTATATATTAGTTAAAAATTCCGTTTTCAAGCAATTATTCGAGCTTCTAGCGTTTAAGAGTTATCAGAGATTAAAAACGGGATGCAATTGTTTTAGATATATTCAATATATTAAATGGTGGAAAAAGATCTTTAACGATTTCTTACATTCAGAATGTATTTCGGGGTCAGCTTTCAATTATTCAATGAATCCATTCAAGTCAATCACTGTTTTTTTCTTCGCTCATTTTTTCTTGTATTATTCCTTATGTGCGAAATTTATAAATTTATTTTTAAGCGATAAAATTTATTGTCATTTTAGTCTTGGATTTTGATATTCACTTACTCCTCGGCGCTACAGCCCTTGTAGGGCCTTGGCCTCTCCGACGATGTTAGCCCAGACATCACGATTCCCGGCATGCGTTCTCCATCTTCTAATTCCCATCTTTCTCAGATCAGCCTCTACGTCATCCAACCATCTTTTCCGGGGTCTCCCTCTCAATCTTCTACCACCAGGATGACCACGAAATATCTTTTTTCACCATCCTATCCCCAGGCATTCTCTCGACATGTCCTAACCACCTAAATCTGTTGCTCTTAATATCTGTCACTATGTTAGGATGTTGGTGGAGTTCCTCGAGTTCTCTGTTTCTCCGTATTTTCCACTGTCCACCTTCATTTGTAGCACCAAAAATCTTTCTTAGTACTTTCCTTTCCCATCTTTTAAGTAGCTCTTCTCCTGCCGTGGTCATGGTCCACGGATTGGATCTTGGATTTTGATAGATTAGATTTATTTCAGCATCGCCTTCCACTCATCCTATATCTTCATTTTAGTTAACTCAGAAAGTAAAATTATACCATTTGATTATTTAAATCAAATTTCTGTTTCTTCCTGAGAGCGTGATTTGAAACGAATCAATGATCGGCACAGCTGAAATCAAATTGTTTGTTTTGAGATGATTTATCTCATGGAAATTTGACGTCGGTGCTCATCTTAAAATGATTTAGCCGCCTTGAATCGCCTTCGTGTTTCAGTCTCCATATTAATCCTTCGCGTAATATATGTCAATTTTACGCGCATGTGGATTGATGTGGACATGAGGGTGATTACTGCCGGGCAAGTGAAGACCTGGGTGCTTGCATGACATAGAGAGCCTGAGCATTGTTGACTCTGTGTAATTATGCCCAAAGGCGTTGAGACCGTTTGAAACAGGACAAACTCCAGTTTAATCTCATGAAATTCAAACCTTATTTTACATGCTAACTAATACGAGGGTGAGTCAATAAATAAGTCGCAAAACTGAATTGAGGCAAAAATAATTAAAGTGACTTTCTGACATTTATTTCTCTTTTCCACATGTTCACCCTGTACATTCAGGCACTTATCCCATCTCTTTACAAGTCCTTGAAAGCCAGCAGCAAAGAAGTCCTTTGGTTGCTGTTGCAGCCAACGTGTAACCTCATATATTGCAGCATCATCTGTATCAAAATGACGGCCACCCAAATGATTTTTTAGGGGCACGAACAGATGAAAATCACTGGAGGCTAAGTCGGAAATGTACAGTGGACGTTCCAAGCGTTCCCAATGAAATGTTTACGACTGATGCTGATGAGGAAATGCTGACGTTTGCGACTTATTTATTGACTCACCCTCGTATAATGGTTGCAATCATTAAAATTTAAAAGATTGAGTTATGCGATGCTGCTTCAGTCCAATATGGCGTGAAAATTCTATGGCTTATAAAAAAATGGCCTATAATTCAATATGAATCTTTTCGGTGATATAATTGGCGATCGGAGCCTTGGTCGTCAACAAACCTTTGAATGTTTTGAGTGCCAGATAATGCAATTACATATGTTTTCACTCAGGTCTGTTATGGTTCATGTTTTCTCTGCATGATAACCGATGCGCTACGGATGAAAATGGAGACTAATCCGAACGAAAGGCAACTTAATCTTATTACAGTGAGTTTCAGCGTCAAATTTGAAATGAAGCTAATCATCTCAACACAAACAGTTAGATTGCAGTTCTGCCAATCATTGAGTCGTTTCAAATCACACTTTCATGTCGAAACAGAAATTTTATTAAAGTAATAAATGTTCCAACACTTTTTATTGCAATTGCCCTTTACACTGGTTTTCATTCAGAAAGCCACGAGATACCTAAAAATTCCACGAATAAAAATGTAAAAAAATGTCACCTGTCTGAACGGAAGGGAAAATCAGCATTAAAAAGCATAGCACAGAAGAGCGATTGATTAATTTCTCAACCAAATAATTGATTAACATTGCTTTATTTTGAGTTCAAATTTAATCAAATTACTTGAAATTTCCTCGAAAATATTCAAAAATAATAATATATAAACGATCGATAAGCCTCCAGTCCACTATCGGACAGTCTGATGTAATATAATAAAAGGTTTCTAGCTCTCAGTTTTGACCGAAGGTCACGGTTATCTTTCATTTGACGTAAACCAGTCGTTTAAAAAACGGGATTAACTGCTTCTCAAAGCTGTCGATGAGAGTTAATTTAGTTAACTAATGAAAAAAAATTTTAATGCTCGCATCGTTGTAGCCACTCACCTCCGGATACGATTTTGAAGCAACATTTCCTCTAACATTTTTTTCTGACTCATCTCAGTAACAAGGTGGTTACCATATTATATGAGCTATTAACTTGCTTCAATGAATGATCAGTTCCTAATGCCTCAGTTCAAGAATCTTGTTGTAAGATAATATAAAGAGTTTAACCAGGTTACATATTTTGGTTTATTAACAATATATAAACCGCACATAAATTTCGATTTAATTATTTACCATATACTTTACTTTTTTACTACAATGCCAATGTTTTATCCTGTTTCTACAGGCTTTTCCACTAATTATTTATTTATTCATTTATTTATTTAATTTTAAGTTCACCCAACATGAAAACACAATAACAGGGTAAGCTATTTTCACAATTAACCATAATAACAAAAATAATACAAAAGAACTTAATACAATAACAGTACAAATAATTAACAATGCAGTCAATTAACAAAACAGTCACGGCTGGCTGAGCTTTTCATTCAAAATTCTGAACAAATTTATAATGTCGATAACATCGACGATATCTGTCCGCGAAAAATTTCCTTAGTTAGATTAATATTTAACTCATTTGAAAGTGTGTTGAATGAGATACATAACCTATTAATAGGTGCATTCATACAATAATTTGTGTTCGCACTTCTTATGTAGAATGTTATTTTTAGCCTTACTTTTTTTTAGGACTAAAAAGTTCAATTTCCCAACCAATTCAATACAATTATCTGTATTAATTACATCGTGTAGAAAGAGTAAATAATTTATAACTCTTCTATTACTCAATGTTTCCAATTTAAATTCACTTAACATAACTTTGTACTCCACATGATTTTCAAAAACAGGATTTATTTGCGGATCTAATTTGAAATTACATGTATTATTGTTGACTTGTTGAGAGGAAAGACTATTTTGTAATAATTTTTTTAATAATATTTCATAAAAGACTGCATACAGCATTTAATAATTGACCTTAATAATAAATGAACTCTAAGTTAATCGCAGGTTAAGTACAAAATGTTTCTAGTGCTATGTTTGTGATATGAAAGTATGTATTTTGTAAGAGAAGTTATGTTTTTTGTTTTGTGTTTTCTTAAGAAAATTTAGAAATATAATTGATGTATGTTGATGCATAAATATGGCATAAAATAATTAATGATTGGTACTAATTATATGACTTACTTCTATATAAAACAGTCCTCTGTCTCATCTAACAGTCCCCTGTCACGTTCAAAACAGTCCCTTGTTGCACCTAACAGTCCCCTGCCATGATTTATCAGAAAATCACAAATAACTTGAAAAATTCTAATACATTCAATTAGCCCTCTTATGTAACAACAGTAATAGTTACTTTCCTAAGCAAGAGTATTATATTTTTACGCAAATGCTAAAATAACATGCTAGGACAGCGTCTGTATGGGCCATTGTGAGTTTACAGAGAATTGCCCATAAACATTTTAACGTAAATAATACGTTAATCTTAAAAATCCTTTTTGGCCTCTCTCTATCATCACATCATACTTCATCGTATGCGGGTTCCAAATCACTGGGCAATATTCCACCTTCTTTCTTACATATGAAAAGTACAGAATTTTCAACACTTTTTCATCCAAAAAATATTTTGAGATACGATACAAAAATCCAAGTAATTTATAAGCAGACATGGTGATGGATAAAACTATTCGCAGACTTGCGACCGGCCGCCGGTGGAGGTTTTCCCAAGGGGTATTCTCTTCTATACACCTTGGGTTTTGACCACGCCTCGGGCCGGCACTGACCGTGAGAGTGGACAGATTTTGCATGAGTCGTTGCTCCAAACCTTACGGCCAAATCGTCCTTATTTCGCACACTGCCGTCCGCCAGTGCGGAACGAACACATTTACGTGCATCGATGGTCACTCTTTCGAGCACGTGGAGACGAAAGCTGTCCGAAAGCGAGCCGATTGATGGCGGGGAGGAGGATGGGAGGGGGGAGGATGCACATCCACGTGCACACCCTCCCTGTCCCCACCCACGCCCCCTTTCAACCCTTCCCAACCCGCTCTATCCAACCAAACCGTCGCTATCCCGCCGGACCCATTTCTCAGTCGTCAACTCTCTTCATTCGCGCGCCGTCGGCTTCGGACGCGAGCGGGCGTGTGATATCCGGGTGTGCATGCACCGACGGCACAAGCTATACCAGCTATACTATATGCCCGCCCACCTTCCCGCGCCCCTTGCCGCTTTCGACGGCGTCAGGCGGCACATGGACGCAGCCGCCCGGAATCGACTCGTTGTGGAGGTGTGGGACGGGGGGGTTGGGAGGAGAGGGTTGTAAAGAGATGAAGAGGGGGTGAAAGTCCCTCTTTTAAATGCCTCTGAGCTCTAAAGCGCCTAGCAATACTCCCCCTGCCCCCTTCTCTTTTCCCCTCGCCCACTTCCCTCTCGCCTGGGCTGTTAACCCATTCCTCAGCCCCTCACCCTCCTCTTTTTTCCACATCCCCGCCGCGACTGTAACTGCACGATAAACTTCTTCCACCCCTCTTCTCCTCCTCCTTTCCCTCTCCCTCTCTCACACTCTCTCATCCGCCCAGTGCACGGCCCTCTGGTGCGAATACCCTCCGTTGCCCACATACCATGTACGATGACGATGACGACAGAGGTCTCCAAAGGTCTCCAATCGGCTCCGTGAGAGTAAATTACTTAGTGAAATAGTTTGAACCTTTCCGAGTCTAATCTAAAGCTATTGAGTGCTAAGGGTAAAGGCGGGGTTACGATCGACGTCAACTGACGTGACCGAAACGGACGGTGGCGTTCAGTTTTGTCGTCTGCAGGTAATTACGACTGACTGAAGTATCCAGCGCCAATTGTGGACAGTTTTTATAATCGGTATTATATACGGTGGCAAAGTGGCTGGAAAGTTTTATCTTTTTCAATCAAAGCATTATCAACCCGAAAATATACTGGCCAATTCTGCTCAACGAGGGATGTTTCATAGTTTAGTTTAAAAAAATAACCATGTAAAATAATTCTGTGAAATTTGCAATAACAGTGCAAACAACTGAACGTGACGATGCATTAAAGTAGTGAAACGCGTCATACAGTTCAAATATTTGTTTGAGTGTAAAAATATTGTAATGATTAGTGTTCATTTTTTTAAATAAAGGAGAAAACATATTAACCACGCACTGTTACATTTCTGACGAGATCCATGCGTTAGAAATACCTCTCTTTTTATGTAAAAGCTGCTCATGAATGCATACACTCATGTTCATGAATGTTCTTGCTCATTAATTCATTGATCATTGAAAACAACTTTCATCATCTGACAAATTTGACGGAAATTTTTGTGGTGCGTGTCAAGTATTGGGTAAAATTGTCGACCTTCGATGAAAATATGGGTAGAAGTGCTCATTAGGAGCACACACAAACACTAGGGTCTAATGCGTTAATTTTCTGTCATGATTTCTGAAATGTTTAAGGGTGTTATGTCTTAATAGAGGTACATCTCGACAGTGAGAAAATATAAATTATACCAATACTTACTGTACAAAAAAGTTGTAAAACTGCAAAGTGAGCTCAGCGGCGACCGCAATATTATCGAAAATAAGGATTATAAACTCATCAATTGCCATTGAGCCACAAATGAGACAGGTGTTTCGGCTCTCACCGCAGGATTACAACTTCCACCTCGGAATAAGGCTACTCGCTTCTGTCCAAGGCAAGGAAGCAGTGGGAAGGAAGGGAATGAGAAGGGAAGGTTAGCGAGCCAACTGTCCCTTCGAGGCCGACACCAATGAGACGGATTGAGGTCAAAAGGACCTCAGTTGGGCCTCCGTCTCCCCGAAGTACTCGTGTCTGTTAGGTTAACCCAACAACGTAAGACGAGTCACCGTCAGTCTCGCTTTTGCGAAAACTTTCAGCACATCTTTGAGAACCGGAAGAGACCGTTGCCCAAAAAATTGGGATTAGGTGTCCTCCTGGCTCCCTTTCCGGGTAGACGCCGTGCGGTCTGCCGGAGTACGTCATCAAATCAGGGACCACCCGGACCCATGGAGGGTCAATTCGGACCAATTCTGGCCGAAGCGTGGGAACATCCGTCATCTCAATACTCCTCGTCTACCCATCCACAAATGAGACAGTTAACTTTTGTCGACAATCGACATAAGTTTATGACTTACCACCGAGGACCTTTACACGGTTGATCAATTTCGCGAAAAACTTTGAGCCTCTACGATCTCCCCCTACTGCGCATAAACTCGCCTCTCCTTGTCACGAAACGCGCTTCGCACTACCACATTCATGGACAAATACTCATGACCCCTCACCCCTAAATCCTGAGTAAATCCTTGGCTTCAATTTACGTCAATATTTGGCGATGTCATAAACGTGCCTGCTAAAACTTAAAAACATAACAAAGTAAATAAATTAAAATTGTCCTCCAGAAGACCATAAAGTGAACGTATTCATACTATAAGCCGGTGACAGTCAAATATGTACATGAAATATCGTCACTGTCACACGTTCCAAAATGCTTTCAGAGACCACACGAGGATTTCGGCAGATTACATCGTCTTAAATCGTCTTAAAATTGCATAAAATTTATTTAAACGAAAAGGACCATGAGCTTTTCATCTGTCAAATTCTTCTAATTTCTTTTGAATTGGTAGTGTCGTCAGCCAGGAGACGTAAGGAATTTGAAAAGGCTAAGTAATTTTTAAAATTACGGAAATTGATGACGCGAATTTCTCTCAGAGCAGTCACACCACCAACAACTAGGATCTATTCATAAATTATACCTGGTTCATTCAAATTGTAATACTGGAGTGAGCTGAACACATGGAAAATCTTGAATAACTGGAAAAGCTATGGGATTGAAAATGGTCCTGGAAAACCTGGAAAAACCGTGGTAAATGAGAAATCGGCGAGGAATTTTGCCATTTCGATCAAAGATCTGATTGTGCTTTGAAATAACGTCTAAAGAAACGTCTTAGACATTTATTCACTGGCTTGTGGAAAGGTGTTGAGTGCCTTATCTAAATGAGGTCTAATTTGGTGTTAATCACATTATTTGTCGTGAGTCCAATGTCACTGAGACTGATTTTCATTTCTAATTTTTTTAAATTTATTGATCCAATCACTAATTCGTGTCCAAAATATCATATGAGACTATTTTAATTTTCATCCAAAGTTTGTGTCTATGGTTTGAAAATGAAGATAAATAAGTAAAAATTCTCCGAGAGATGTGAATTTAATATTTATCTTGGTTAATTTGTTGCTATAAAAATATCTGTTGATAATTTTACGTAGAAACAGTCCATGCATTTATTCAGTGCACGATAACGTATAGCTATTTCGAGGAGATCTTAACTTTGATTTTCATTGAAATATACACGCGAACGACTCAATGGAGGATTTCTCAAATAGATCGCTATGTATTTTACTATTTATTTTTCATTGGTGCACTGAACTGAGCGTCGACGTTTGGATTCGGATACGACTATCCCTTGTCATCACGCATGGCGCTTCTCTTTTGGTTCGTTTTTCATTCTGCATGGATACTATAGACATGTTGATTGCTGGTTTGATGGCACTTGCATGTATGAAGTAGTTGAGTTCAGAAGAATAAAAGGAAATTGACGTCGTTTTTGCGGGCGGGTCAAAGCTATTCAACGCAGAAAGTACAATCCGGAACAACCAATTCGGGCGTCTCCGTTTATAATTTCTGCGCCTCGGCATCCCGCGTCGGCCACATCCCCACCATCTAGCATGCCTTTCCCGCATCCACGCGGAGCAACAACGCCAGCGTTCAACCCCCGCCAGCCGGAGGGTGGAGCCACGATGGGCGAGGGTGTCTGCCCTCCCTCACTCCCCTTAAACCGTATTAATTCTTACTCTTCCTTTATCTCTTTTTTTTCGTTAACATCCACCCCCCCCTCTCTCTCTCTCTCTCTCGCCAAACGGGAGGTCAGAGTATAGGAGAGGAGTGTTATAGGGGGGGGGGGGGGGGCAAGGGTCGTTGAAGGCGGGTTTAAACCTAGGCCGACACCGGAGCGCTCACAAAACGCCACGGGAGATACGCCATTTACATACAAATTCGCGCGGGTGGGAGCTTATGTAGCTCGCCCGGGGATGCACTGGGGACGCTCTGGGGGAGAGAAAAGGGAATGGAGGGAGGAGAATAGGGGTCGGAGGGGAAACTGTGGAAGGCTTTGTTGAAGGGAGGAGAGGCTCACGGTGTGTGGATACAAGGTGTCGGTATAGATAGAAGGGGAGGTGACGGTGGTTTTAGTCGGTTGTGAGCCCAGAGAAACACGGAGTTTCCGTCTCGCTGAATGCCGACGGGCAGTAGGGAGTTATTCCGTAACTTTTGTCGCCCCACGATAAAACGTTGATCGTCTTCAATCGACAATTGCTTGTCTATCAGCCTCACATTCCTCCAAGATCCTCTTAAGTTTTGACGACGCCTGGAAAGGTAGTTTGAGCCAGGATTTTCCTTACAGACTAATTAGAAAACACATTCCAAATTTATTATTGTTTTATTTCTGCAGCTTAAAGAAGCATGAAGCAAATACTATGTTGGATTGGATTGGATTTTTTGGCGACCGACAACTAATTTGCGCTATAGGGGATGGATAAGGGAGGAAGGGTGGATAGAAACCCGGCGTCGGCATTAGCCTACTCTTAACAAAAGGCGCCAAGAGGACCACGGTTTAACGTCTTATCCGACAGATGGAGAACTGTACTTGAAGTGCCCTCCACAAGACACTCAATTAGTGATCGGATTGCCTCTGAAAAACTTCCTCCCCTGCCGGGATTTGAACCCTGGCCGTCTGTATGGTTATCCAGTACTTTAGCCACCACACCAACCCGATCCCCAAATATTATGTTTCGCGCAGAAATATTGTAATGTGTAACTTAAATTCCGAGCAATCAAAGATGTGTACATGCGTAAGATTTTAGTTGACTCATGCTATTCACGTAGAGCGCAGAAAAGCCTTCTCAACCGAATTTTTTTTTCCTATTGGCACACATTACTGCGTGAGAAGTTAGTTATTTTTCGTTATATTTATTTTTATATTTATATTTATATTTTTTTATTTTATTTATATTTCTTATATTTCGTTATTTTCGACTTTTAGTAGTTGAGAAAGCTACTCAATTTTAATTTTCTAAAGAGATATAGTCGTTGGAAAGTCCTCATTTTAAAAAATGTCCTTCTGGAGTTCTTTCAGGTAATATTTCCCATTCAAATTTAATGGTATTTTTTTTGGCATGCATCTTGAAGTACGTACTAGTAAGTGGGTGATATATTGTCGTCATTGGGAATATGAAATCTTTTTGTACGTATAATTAGGCCAATTACATCGAATTTCATGCGTTGTAATATCCCTGTTAAACTCCATTAAGCTTGGCTAAAAAGCCCTCAGGGTTACCTGCATATCCTCATGAATTTGATGTTCAATGTTTTTTGTGATAGGTTTTTTAGCAAGTTTCAAAACATCAAATCCGTTAATGATGAGATATGTTCAGTCGCTTCTTGCCCTACCTATATCCCAACCGTTAATCTAGAGCTAATCGAACTTTCTGCCATCTCGCATGCTTTCCTAAAGCCACATTCTTCTCAATATTCTTCTGCGCTTTCTGAAAATTCTCCAATTAAGTAACCCTATCAAATATCTGACCCCGCGAAATATGTACAGCTAACGGCTTCTCTAGTATGATAATATAGTAGAGTTATTAGAGTACATAGTAACCAGTATGGTATGTAAATATATTTTCTGTTACAAAGGATTCCGCTGAATTTGATTTTATTCAAAATTGCTGGGGTTCTGCCCGCGTTTCAGCATATTGTTGGGCAATAGTTCCGCCGACAATACCTGATGATGCCGAGTGGAATGCTGGCGAAACGGTTGTCTACCGGTATACTGAAACTCTGTTAGAAACCAAGCAATTCTTTAATAGCAATCTCTGGTGTAGGATTTGGATTTTTCCGGTGTATAATATTATTAACGTCTTCACAGGTCTTCAACTAGTAAACATTTTTGTTAGTAACCGTAATTTGGTCAATAATTATCTCACCTGGTGTATGACCCTCGAGGACTACCACTATCTTCATTGGTCATCCATCTGAAGCTGCAGCTCTACATTATATTATTCCCTCTAATACGTAGCAGTTTTATTCCTGCTTGGCAACATTCAATAATACGCCTGGTGTATTCCTTCCTCGTTCATTCTTTGAAAATCTTCTGAAACACTTCCTCTGCCTACATTGTATTCAATAAGCTCATGTATCGTGAAATGTGTATTCTTCTCGAGAGCGTTCATCACACATATTTTCTCTCCATCTCATCTTACGGTCTCTTCATTGGTTATTCTCCTCCTCGATTTCATCTTCATTTCTCTCCGATATCTCATTTATATTTTTGTTAACCATGAGTAATTTCTTAATTCTGTAATATATTTATAGGGCAAAGGATCATGCGGACAGCGAGATATTACCATTACACGTCAATGCGTGGAGAAAGCAGAGGATTTGGAATGGGGAAGGAGGGTGGGGATAGTACTGGATGATGAGATGGGTATGGGAAGGGTGGGGAGGGGGGCGGAAATGGGTGAAATATGAAGGGTACTTTTAAGGGGGCGGCCAGGAGGAGGGGAAAAGGGAAAGGGGGGGAGCGTCACCCTGGCAAGGGGCATTATCCGCGCGCAGTCCGCTTAACGACATGCACCCGATGCGGATGGAAGGGGTGAAGTGTGAAAGTAGGCAGAGGGCGACAGGGTCGGTCGGTCATCCGCCCTCTTTTTGTTCCGTTCGTGTGACACCCCGCGCTAAAACTCACAGTCAGTTGCACTTCCTTCTCCCGCTTTTCCAGCCAGGGTTGCCAACCCTCCGGAATGATTCTCAGGGAATGTCACGAAATCGAACTGTAACATTCAGACAAATCCCGCCTCTCTGGTTGAAGCTTTATTCTCCCCATTGTAAACCTTCGTATGCATAAATCTCACACAATGTTATGTTGTAATATATAATAATATATTTTTATTTATTTATTTATATTATTTATTTATTTTCACTGCCCCGAATACAGCACATTAGGCCATTTTACATCAGGTGAACAACAGTAACCACGGACGAGAGACAGACACCCATGTCCTGGGCAGATAATATTCTACCCAGGCGGGACTCGAACCCGCGACCCTTGGGTTAGCAGGCGAGGACTTTACCCCGCCGCCACCGGGGCCGACAAATTTTATTGAGTTGCATTAATTAATCCTGTCATATTGTATTATAGTACATTTATATCCATACACTCATTTTATTATTAATATTTATCTATTTATTTCATTATAAAGATTTAATTGTTTATTTCATGTAACATTTTTTCTCGAAAACAGCTCAAATGACTTTGAAGACACACCTATCTTGAAGATTTAAGGGACAAGAAATTCACTTAGAAGGTCTGATGTCTAAGAAAATTTAATATCCCAGCCAACTGGACTCCAGAAAATATTTCCCAACCGACTCAAAATTAACCCAATCAATTGATTAATGCTGATATTGAGAGTATTTTATTTTACGACTCTGAGATATTACATAGAACAATTAAGACAATTGTACTAAATTGCGCGTCAAATTTGAAAGATGAAAGATTATTTAACTACTGCTTTAATTTGAATTTATTAGTCTGTACTTTAGGCATGATAATTAAGATCTAACTCACCATTTCGGTGATTCTGCTCCCTTTTTAAGGATAGCTCTGCGGTTACAGCCGTGGTAGTTCGTTTGTGTATGGGAAAGATTGACAAACGTCTTAGCCGAAGATGTGAACGATTGGTGGGTTTTTTTTTACGTGTTTTCAATACTATTCCGAAAATTATTTTGCACAGCTCGCGTGAATTCCTCAAGAATTTCCCCAAAAAAACTTGCAATCCGAACGAAGATTGGCCTCAGTATCTAATTTCATTTTTCTCTATACCATCGTTTGCTGCAATTTATTTTATCATAATAAATGAAAGTAAGGCAATTTTTCACTTAGATAAATTTTATTCGAATTAGGTTTCGATGTATTACATCATCATCATCAGGCGTCGCACATCGGCCCCGGTGGCGGCGGGGTAAAGTCCTCGCCTGATAACACGAAGGTCGCGGGTTCGAATCCCGCCTGGGTAGCTTATCCACTGCCCAGGACATGGATGTTTGTGTGTGTTAAAATGAGTTAATTGTAAGAGAGGACTGTACAGTCCTAAATTCGCTAGAAATTAAGATAAGTATAATTATTATTATTACATAGAATCCTAAGTCGAATAGAATTTATTTTCGTGGGTAAATGCATTACTCTTATTCATTATTATGAGTTCTTTCTATCACATCAAGCCTGATACTTCTTTTCTTGTGCTATTTATTTCGTTTGTCCAAATTATGTCGGAGAATTTCTTTTGTGTTACATGGTGGGAACGAAATTATCTAACCCCTGCCCAGTTTCATTTTTTGTCCTCGATACCCACTAAACTCTCCTCAACGTATTGGATTGGATGTTTGGGGAGGTGAACAACAGCTAAGGACATTTGCGCCACAGGGGACAGGCAAGGGAAGAAGGGTGGAGAGAAACTCGGCGTCGGCATTAGCCCGCTCTTAACGAAAGGCGTCAAGGGGACCACGGTTTAACGACTCATCCGACAGATCATAGAGTTATAATACTCTGTGAACAGACGGAGTTTTGCACTTGAAGTGCCCTCCACAAGACACAAAAGTAGGGATCGGATTTTCCCTGACAAAAACATCCTCCTCTGCAGGGATTTGAACCCTGGCCACCCGTATGGTTAGCAAGCCTCCTCAATGTTTTCCCACCTACCTGCCCCAGATCACTCGCCACCCGAGTTGAACTGACATGTACTTGATTGCTGTTTCCTTAATTACTCCCGACTATGGAGGTAGATGGATAGGGCGCTAGCTATGGTGGCCACTTCTTATAGCTACAACTAGGGCGTGGCCTGTCCGCCTTTTTTGTAAACCCCGACTTTCTTTTATCTAACGGGGTGACGCGGTTATTTTACACAATGCATTCTCCATCTACCTCAATGCTCCCGACTCTCCTCTTCTTCCACCCACTACTTTGTTTAAAATTTGTTGCTTTTTAAAAGTTTTTTGTTTTTATTTTATTTTTTTGTTTTTCATAAATCTCATTACAATTACTAAATAATTTTTTCTTAAAAACTAAATGTGTTGTCACATTCGTGCACCAATATTTTTTTATGGTAGCTCCAAACAGGGAGACCTTTAGAGCTATCTAAAACTCACACGCAGAATATATAAAATTTATACATTTTTTATATTTATTTTATCTGTATCAAAGGCATATGAGCAATAAATATATATCTATCGACATAACATCTTCCCATTCTGCAAATTTGGCATAGGCCTGTCTATCCGACAGGGAGGCAACTTGAAATTGGCTCTTGCAACTAGTGCCGAAAATACGATCGGTTATTAGGAATTGAAAGTGGAGAATCTGTATAATATTACTCTACATGTTTAAAGATCGGCTAGGAAAACATTTCGACTCTACTTAGAGCAAAACCCTCAGTTCAGATTTATTCTATAAAAGATCAGACCAAGGTTTCAACAGGCTAAAGTAAATTATTGAGATGAGCTTTAATTTTCATAGGGCATTAATTATGACGAATAAGCTTTTGTAAACTACGTCGAATCCTATGAATAAAATTTTTGGCGTTGAAAATATGAAGTTATCCCTTTATTAGGGAATGTTTCCGCATGCCACAGATTTACTAATTGCGATATAATTGTCCTCGTGATAATAAATAATAATATCACTGCAATATTTGATGCATCACTGCATTTCTTTGTTTAATGGCTGTGTGGAATGAATGTGTATTTGCAAATGATATAATATTTCGAGTGCAATTGAACTTGATTTGGGTAGAGACTATTTAATTATGATCAATTTTTGTTCAATGCTGGTTATTAATGAGGAATACACAGTTAGCAATAGTTCTTATCAGTCTTTTAACTTAATCTCATGGAATATATAGCTTTTAAAGCGGAATTTTCCTTGATATTATTTCTTCAGTAGTTGGCACCCCTTCATTTCCACGGGTGCCTATCCCCATCTACACGGTTACCCGCGGGTTACCGCGGACAAACGAGAAAACGAGGGCGTCAGTCGTTAATTGGTTACGCAGAAACGGATCGCGCGAAAAGGGCGCGCTAAAAGGGTTTCGTTCCTCGTTTGTTTTTTCGGAAAATATTTTCTTATTGGAGATTTAATTATTTTGCCCCCCGCACCGGTTGGTGCTGCGCGAATCGGTCTCCTCCTTTCCCGCCGAGATACACAGAGGGCGAATCGTAAAAATGAAAAGCTTAGCGTCGAGCGGAGTTCAAGTCACATTTCACGTTAATAGATAAAATAAAGATTAGAACAGACGGAGCCATGCGGCCGAATAACACTGGGTAATCGAAGCTTTGGATGTTAATTGAAGCAGTAACATTTGCAATCTGCTGGATTTAAAGGATCAGTTGTGCACTGAATACCTACGCCAAAAACAATGATATGAGTTGTGGATTTTTTTTCCGGTAACGTTATGAATTTTGTAGAAAATTTTTGATCCGAAATAATTTGTGCAAAAAACTTGCATTTCGTTTGTTCGCAGGTTTCCGCGGCGTTGATCAGATGATGTCAACATTTTTTCGGGGTTGCGTCCGTGTATGTTGTTGTGTACCATCTATGTCAACATTTTTTTCTGCTAGGAAAAAATGTTGACATCAAACTTGCAATTTCCTTAAAAATGGTGAAAGAAATGCGCAAGATAGACATGTTGGGTGGATCATTTTTCGCTATAAAAATCAGGCTTCACCTATTGTGCGTCCAGATGCCATAAAATCCTAATTTTCAGTCCATGGTTTTTGATATTATGCGTTGAAGTATCTATAAATTACAACCCTCTACTGGTTTTTCCACAGTACACTCGAATCATCATCTCTACCTTCTCCAGTCAGTTCACAAAGATCGGTACAATGCATGTTTGTTCTACTTCTCTCTCCTTTGTTAATGTTTTTTAATTTTGTGTGATTATACTGCCATTTAATGTGCTTGTATCCTTCCTTTGCCTATATGCAGAGCGGTAATCGGTGGAATGGTGCGCGATACGATGCCCGTAGCACGATTCTACCTTTGACGTTTTTCACTTTTCTTTTTAGTTATATAATTTTTAGCATCTCCTGAACCGATAAACGGTAAGACTTGTCGCTCCCCAATTGAATTTGATTGGATATTTGGGGAGGTATTGGATTGGATATTTGGGGATCGACGGCGAAAGTGATTTGCGCAATAGGGGATAGGTAAAGGAGGATGGGTGGATATAAACCCGGCGTCGGCATCAGCCTGCTCTTAACGAAAAACGCCGAGGGGACCATGGCTTAACGTCTCATCCGACAGACGGAATCTCAAGTAGGACAGACGGACACTCAAGTAGGGATTGGGTGTCCACTGAAAAACATCCTCCTCCGCAGAGATTTGAATCCTGGCCGCCTGTGTGTTTAGTTACCACACCAATCCGATCCCCGTCGCTCTCCAAACCTACCTCAACTGATAGCGGGGGGCGTGGTGCATATCATCAAACTAGTGCCATAGTGAGGGAACCGTATCCATTCAACGTATTGAAGGCCTGGGGGGTTGTTGGAAATGTTCGAGATAATTCCGATCACATAAGTAAGAAGTCACATCGTAAAATCTAGAAGGGTTCGAGATTTTGGTGTATTTGAACCTCTCGTAAAAATCTTCACACAACCTTCCCGTTCGAATTTTTCTCGCGTTAATATTGCCGATTGCGTCGAATATCGCTATTTCAATGAAGAACAACATATGAGAAAAATAAGTTATCTACCCGAGTGGGTATAACTCATAATAATCTCCAACTGTTCGTCATTGTAGTACGTGACTCCATACTAAGGTGATCGTAATTCTATCGAACGGCTCAAACACAACCCCCATGATACGAGACTCGAAACACTGACTCCCGATTGGAATGCGGTAGCTACCGTGGTACTCAGGCTTTCTCATTCCCGTGGCAATTTTGGAGGATACAAGGGAATAAGACGGTAGACCATTGCGGTCAATTATAGACTGCAAAGAGTAGGGAAGAAGAGGACTTCCAGGAAGCCACAACCCATGCGATTGCGTTAGAAGCTAGAAGTTTTAATTGCTTATAATACGACGAGAAAATTCGGAGATATAATGTTGATAACAATTGTGTTTAATCGCCGTATTTTCGGCAGTCATGAATATCTTCAGACGTAGATATCGTAGCGCAGAATAAATACTAGAATAGGATGCAACCGCATTGGTTATGGCTTCTAGGAAGTTCTCAACACCCTTATGTTGCCCTCCATAATGGACCATGAGGGGTCAATATCTAGAGTATGCTCATTTGCCTTGCTAGACAAAAGGATCTTAGTTCTACCTCCGGTACGGACTGATTTATTTCCTCATGGAAATTTCTAAGTACATGATCGTCGTATTTTCGGAAGACATGAATATCTTTTTACATTTTTTGTGTAGTTATCACATTCGCTCAAATTATGTTAAACTCGGAAACTTTTACCACGTATTAATTAAAAATTTTACATTGCATGTTTAACGCCTTCACTGGATAGGAACACGGAGAGAAATAATGGTGGATTCTTTCATTGGTCCTCTTGTTCTTCTCATCGTGAATCAATCTTTTTCCGTGTTGATCTTTTGAGTTTATCTTGAGTATCTCTAGTCATGAATCGTGTTCATCATCATTGGTTTTTCAATCCTAAGATTGGTTGACTGCAGCCCTCCACCCTTCCCTATCTAATGCTAGTTCCTTGACCTCCTGTTATCTTTTCTTATGTACTTGCCTTATTATTTGATCCATGAACTTATTCCGGGGTCTTCCTCTGGGGACTTTTCCCTCTATTTTACCTTCATTCATGTTCTTCACAAACCCATTGTGTCTCAGAGTGTGTCCAATCCATCTTGTTCTTCTTTTTTGTATGGTATTCCACATGGTCCTTTCCCCTTTTACTCTTCTGTACACTTTATCATTTCTCATTTTTTTCCGTCCATTTTTCTTCAGCATCCTCATACAGCACCAGGTTTCGAAGGCTTCTAGTCTTTTCTGGTCAGCTTTTCCAATGGTCCATGCTTCCGATCCATTGAGTGCTACGCTCCACATGAATGGTTTCACATCGTGGATACGACTATCTTAAACTCTCCTATGGTTCAGCGCACGTAAACATGCTCCTGGAGTACGATCACGATTCTCCATAACGCGTGTGCTCACGTTATCGTTTGTTTTCATTTACGCTCATGAGATCGAAATCGTGATCGTCATTTGTCAAATTTTGTCAGGCGCTTTAGTTCAATAATCTTAATTGATAGAAAAGGTGTGATTTGGACAGTAATTTTAAGCATCACAATAGCGGTAAGTGCATTGGGTAACGATAACGGTAACGCAAAATAGGGGGTCGTAATCCCACTCCTGATCTGCTTTCAAGTGCGAAGCCTGGTTCGTAGGGTATGAAAACGAATGAAAGCAACTGCATTTTATGGTTGAAAAGTTAGCTATCGATTGAAGCAAATATAGATTCCTAGATTTTTATGTTAATGACTTTATTTATATGCAATAGTTATGTTATTTTTGTTTTTTATTTAATATTGTTTTGCCCTCTCTGTATCTACTGATACGCGTAGTCCAAATCATTCCAATCCTCCCTACTTGTCATTAATTTACAATCGTTTTTGTTCTTAACGATAACGAGTAAAAATAGTACGGTGCAAAGGAGTAACGTGTTGCGCCGAACGCCATGCATTTTTTTTTCCCTTCGTTCGCGCGACGCCACCATGTTTGTCCCAGCCGCGTGAGTTGGTGGTAGCGGGCGCGGCTCCACTTCCGCACCTCCCTTCCACACCCTGTCCGCTATCTCAAACCCTTCCCTTTTACACGTGGAGTCGTTAATGAAGGGGGGCAGATGGGGTGTTGAGCGTCGCTTCCCGAGGCGAGCGAGAGAGCGATCTCTCTGTGTGTGCTGGTTTGTAGTAATCAGTGCCGCGACGCGTCGGTCGTTTTCTCGCGGAGACCTCAGGCGACGCCGACGGTCTTGGCCCGAGGTCGTCAAAATCCACGGGTGGAAATAGATTAAACGAGGATGCTCACGTCCCTGTTTGAGGACGGGACCAAATCAAACATTCCGCGAGAAAGCAAATATTCCAGGGTTTCCGGATGGTTTCCTGCTCCTCCGGAGGTTTCAATGCTATTAATCTTTTTTTCTGGTGGGATACTTTTTTTCCGGAGCTTCTGATGGCAGTTCTCATTCAATAAGATAGTTCCACCTGTAAATGACTTAAATGTCACCTATGTTATGGTACCTTTTCACGCTATTTCATTCTCAAGTTGAACTCGAAATCACATCGTGTTTAATGGGAGAAACACGGGGAACAATGCATCTACATCTGCATGCTATCTTGCCAGCCGCTGCATTGGCGTAGAGCAGGGAGTGCAAGGACACCAGCCGTCTAAATAAGTTAAGGATAAGGTTTATGGAGGTGAAATGTGTATGGGTATAAAGGAAGTGTATTTAGTGGATCTCAGTTTAAATTATGGTCACTTATCGTGCGTGAAAAGGACGAATTTTTATATCAGCCCAATTTTATGGCCCAAATTATTGCCTGTGATGGCAGGGGCTTGTAGAAACAAAAAAGAACCGGGGGTCGTCGAGGGGATTGAGGTAATAAATACTAGGTGTTTATGGGAATACTCAAACAACACTGAATTTTGAGTCAATAATTTGAAACCTGGAACTCGACCGCGAAAGTCATGGGTGAATGTGATGGAAGACCCTGTTAAATGGATGGATATCTACATCTACATACTACCCTGCGAGCCGCCATATGGGCGTGTGACATGGGGTGTTAGGACACGAGCCGTGTAAAGATGAGGTTTTGGGAGGTGAAATGGTGACCTGTATAATGGGCGTATGATGAGTGGAGATCTGTTTTTATTATGGTTACTTATTACGCGTGGAAAGAACGACTTTTTCTACCTATCTGTTCGACAAAGTTTCTATTTTATTTTATCGCTTCTGTTTGACCTAGAGATGAAGTGCGCCGTCTAAATTATATTCCCTGTGTCGCTTTAAAACACGCCAATTCAGAATTTCTCAAGAAAACAATTCCTAGCGAATAGTCTCCGAGACTCTAATGGCTCCCAACCTAATTCCACTAAAAGTTTTGAAACTCTCTATATTAACTCGTAGCAGTTTTTAACGAAACGTTCAGCTTTCCCCTGTATTTTATTTATTTTCATGTTAAATCTTAATGGCCAGGATCCCAAATGCTCGCGTTTTATTCGAAGTGTGGCCTAACTAGAGCGAAATAGCACCTCTCGTTCACTTTCTCATCCGAGAATCTTCCTATTACACGCTTAGAAAATCCTAGTTTGTTTAATGCTCTGCCACACATGTTATGTAGAGTGTTTTCACATAACATCAGAGCCACTTTTGGGAAAACTGTTTATAAGATGGAAAAAATTCCAATGGAAAACATAAATGGTGTAAAATAATAATCCAGCCATCTTTTTACCTCATTTTGTGATCAGTTGGCCCGTTATTGCGTTATGAGTAGGGATGGTCGCGTCGGATCTGCGGATCCAAAGATCTGCAGATCTTTACATGGAATGAGATACTAATGTCGGATCCAAATACTACAGTAAATCAGATATGCATCGGAGAGTTTTAAGCGATTGAAGTGCCGGCTGTCGTCGGCTATTGGCAGCTTTCTGCCGAACAAATAGAATGCTGTTGATGTACTTCATTCGACAACCGGCTTTTGCTGAATGTAAATCAAATTCACCCTTTATTATCCATCTCATTATTCTCAAGAATCAAATCTCAAGATGTGGTATGACAACAGTCATTGCATAAACGTGACAGCAATCACGGATTAGTATTTTTGTGGCATCGACATTGTCTTCATTTTAATATTAAAGTTTAACATTTTAAAACTTGATGTTTTTTATTTTCAATAAAGTCTCCAAGGCTTAAATTCTATTATCATTTGTGAATTGTATATACCCTTGAATACATCCAAGGATCCGAAAATAATAACTGAGATCCGGGATCCAAAATGAAGGATCCGGATCCGGATTTGGATCCGAAAAAAAAACCTGGATCTGTCCATCCCTAGATATGAGAATTTAAAAAATACGTTAATTACGCATACAAATGGCGATGAATGTGGCTCGTGTGGGTGCAGAAATGTGCTCCAGTAAAATATATATTCCCGGAATAATCTTCAAACTTTTCACCTTATTTCGGTTTTTAATAAGAGGCGCAGCTCATCACCGAAAGCACGGTTTTTTCAACGAGTAAATCGAAAAGGTAGACTTGAGTATTTATTTTGACTCAACCTGCCGCGGCGGAACTTCTTTCGAATTGAGCACTCAAAAAATTGCGTTCGAGAAATTGTGCGAATCCTATAACACTCGATACAATAGTTGGCGCAACCTATCGTGTGAGAGAAACTCTCGAAGAAACTTGCATTGTGGGACATGGCCTTTTGAAAGAAAAGTGACGCACCTCAGTCCACTATAATTGTGTCCTCGCCTCCAAGTGCGAGAATAAGGTTTATCAAACTGTCGTCTAAGTACCTACGTGGGGCTCCAAGGCCTCTTATAGACACGGGAGTGAACTGTTCTGCTGAGAATATATTTACCCCTTTTAATAATCTCCATATAAAGCACCGCAGTATACCTAAGAATAGATACTGTGGAACTATTTATAGCTGTTATGAAAATATTTCATAATCGCTAGATAAAATATCTCATACTTTGAAAAACCACCACCTCAGTAGTCGCCGTAAAATGGGGATAAATTTTGTGCCATTTCATGTTTTGAGAATTTTTGACGATTTTGAGAATGTTTTGTTCCGGCAGTAATCATTCTAGGATCTATTGTGTTGTAATAGAGGATTAAGTGTATAATTATCCCTTTGGGAAATAATTATCACGCATTCATTTTCCAGAGGAGGAAAAAAATTACGTTTGAAAATTCGGCTGCGTTGTATTCTCATATATTTTTGGAACGAGTTTTTCGAACATTTATTTAAATTAGGCACATTTTTATTCATGAGGTGGGAAATGAGACCGAAAATAACAAATTATAATTATAGAGGGCTGTGGATGATTATTTTGAAAAATTATAATATTTCAGGGGCTTAACTGTATATGAACTTTTATTAACAATTAAATTAGGGCATATATTCGTTGCGCCAAGGTCATGCCACTGTTTTTTCCGCTTGCAAGACCGGTATGTAACATATGTACTGTTTTTCATGAATAAAACATGGTAGAAAGCTAATTTTTGGTACCGTATTGTTTTAAATAACGAAACCACTAAATTTGGCGCTTGAAAAATTTGAGCCACGCTGTTTTAAAAAAATGTGTTTCGTAACAAAGCTAACAATAAGCGATGAATGAAAGTACTCACCGCACTGCAGATAGGAGGCTTGAAAAATCGAAAGTTTTAATTTTGTCCAAATTTGAATTGAGAAAAAAGGTAGCGTGTTAAAATAATGAAGAACCCGGCTTCATGTCCTAATAACATTATGCGTCCAGCATGCACCTAATTGTTAACACCAGAAATGTTGATGGTGTTAAGATTTTACATAAATATGTTACTTTAAAATGGGGTACTTCGCTCATTTAGGGGAAAATTTACGTTTAAAAAGAATTTTTATTGCACTGTAAATGTTGAGTGGCTTATATTTGCATCTGCAGTTCGTAAAGCGGAAACAGGACCCTATAAAAACAGCTCCACCACATTGCTGATGTTTTCATAAATCTACATAATTTGCATGGGAGAATGAAATTGCATAGGTGCACCATGCCCCGTCTTTACATCATCCCTTATTCTCCATCAAATATCATAGCCAAAGAAAATGTGATGCAAAATTATCCACTGCAGGAGAAAATTAGTGTTTGTTAGCACAAATAATTAGCGTAAAGCTAATGAACAAATATTTGTCGATAATATTGTTTTTAAAATGTTGCTTCACATTATGTTTCATCTAAACTACTACGAAAGGCCAGACGACATAATTTTTGGGATCTTACGGTAGTTTATATGGTGGCCCATCGTATAAATATAATAAAAATATGTTCAAACAATATTAAAATTCTATTCATATTTTGGCGACGTTTAAGTTAAGTGTTTCCTCTTGTTTATATGCACAACCGGATCTTATCTTGCCACGCCATTTAATTCTCAAATTGAAGTTGAAATTCCGTGATGTAAAATGCAGGTACTTGTGAAACATGAAGAAAAGATTTTTTCATGTAATATGAATTCCATTTTCGCCAAAAACTGTAAATAACAAGAAAAATCTCCCAAGGAATGGAATGATTATAAAATTTAGGCTCCAAACTATCGATTTTATTTCGTCATTATCAAATGACTTCAAAAATATATGTCGTTACAAGTTACTTTGATGGAAATGTAGCTGAAATTGACTCGATAGACCAGAAAAAGGGTTTAAAATCAAGATAAAATAGTGTAATTTAAATATATTGGTTTTTTATATACCTTAATATGCAAAAAAACGCTAGGTACAATTTGACGGATGATTTCCACCGTTTGACCAAACCAGGTCAGAGTAATATCAATCTGTGGATGTTGCATAGTTTTTTTTTCATTTATTTCCATCCTGTAATTCCGCTTAGTTGAGCTGGAAATCTATTTATGCACTAGATAAAATGTTCATTATATATTAATCGGATGATCTGCATATTTCTCACATAAATTGTTTTGCTTATGGCTATCAATGTCGTCAGTGAAAACCTTACTTTTCACACAGTATTTACGCAACGGCTCTCGAGATAGTCCTTTCAGAAGGGATCCTAGGTTGAGTAGAATAGTGAAAGCTTGCCTAGGGTATTGCTATGCTTTGGTTTCTCTTGTGGAATTCTGGCGAAAATGTGCCAAAACTGACCGGTAGAGCGCCGTAACCGTTAGCAGGGAAAGCTGCACGTGGTGTGGGTACTGCAAAGGCTGGTAACCTTGCATACTCTATTAAAACTTTCTCATAAGAGTCACAAAGATACCTCGTACGGTAGAAGCCACGATGGGCGGCGGAAGCTGAATATGCATTTATGAGTGAAACTTTGTGACTGTGCCTACCCCGGAAGGTAACGGCGTGATTGGTATGTATGCATGTATGTATATGTAATATATACGTGAAAAGGTAATTTCAGTATTTTATTTGACTCGCACCATAGTAGCGGAACTTTTTTTTAAACTGTAGGTACACTCAGAAAATTTTGTGCAAGAAATTGTGCGATTCCTATGACACTCGATACAATAATTAGTGCAACCTATTAAGTGAGAAAAAATCTCGGACAAACTTTTACCGTTGGACGTGTCCTTTTGTAGGAAAAGTGACACACCTCAGTCCACTGTATTTGTGTCCTAGCAACCAAGTGCGAGAAAGCGGTATATCAGAATATCGTCTGGCTAAGTATGTGTAACTCCGATGCCTCTCTAATGGACAGATGATTAGCAGGAGCGACAAATATATATTCTAAAACGCTATGGGATCCATAGGTTATAACAACCATTCAATAAGTGTTGCAGAAACTTTCGATAAATTTATTGGTTTCATAATTTACGGCATGGAGTAGCCAAGATTGCAGATGCGCCATGAACCGCTTGAAGACTTATTACTTGATAAAAGAGTTTTTTGTGGCAAATGACAGGTTTCTTTCCTGTTAATGACAAATTAATATGTGCGTCAGCAACTATTTATAGTCTAAACATTTGTAAATTTAATCCTGTGGCAGAAGATTATATCGAATATTCGAAGTGATGAACTATTGATTGATAAGTTATGTAACTAGCATATGTGTTCCTACAACCCAAATATTTCTATGAGATATCTAACTTCATGGATCCCATAACTATTGATTCCACAACTAAATGTTCTTGCAACCAGCCACTAGACGTGGGCGTTAAATATTCTCCTGAGGACCTTTTGCCCTTCTTAATAGTCTCCATATAAAGCAACGATGGGTTCTTAAAAATAAAAAACTGTTGAACTATTTATGGTCGTTGTCAGAGTATTTCTCAATCTATTGATAAAATTGCTCAATTACATGGAAAATCAGTGACTGACTTTTAGTTGTGGTTTTAGAATTTTAATATTGTCAATTTACGGCTGTTTCAGAGTGAGTATGAATGTTTCAGAGTGACACGGTGAATATTACCATGACGCCTCTCTACATCTCTATGCCTGACAGAAGTGATTAAATGAAAGAGATAGACTGCCGAACAGATAGGTACAAACACGCGTTCTTTCCGCGCACAATAAGCGAGCATAATAAATACTAAACTCCAATAAATACACTCCCATAATACACGGGAAGCCATCACAATGATGGGGTGAGCTCTTACGGCTGGACAGTTAAAAAAAAGTCAAAGAAAGTCTCCGAAAGCCGAAAACAATTGGCACCCGAATTCGTCCTAAACACCGAATTTACCTTGTTGGTATGCTGGGAAACCACAGCAACGACCAACCACAGCCTCTAGCGAAGGTCAATTCTGACTAAGGGTGCCAATTGTTTACGGCTTTCGGAGACCCATAATACACGTCACCATTTCACCTCCCAAAATCTTACATCTTTACACGGCTGGAGTCCTATCACCCCCTGCCACATATCCATGCGGCGGCTCGTAGGGTAGTATGTAGATGTATACCTAGAAGAGAATGAGCTGGTTCCATACGCATAACAATTGTTATCATTATTATTTTATTTTATTTCTTGAAGAGCAAAAACACTCAAATTTGAGGTTTTTCCTTTCTCAAACAGTTTACCCGAAGCGATTTCTCCTCCTAAAACCTCATCCCTAGAACTAGAAAGTCTCATCATGGAAGATGGGACTTTCTAGTCCCAATCTCGCCTAATAAAGACGTTTTATTATTATTATTATTATTATTATTATTATTATTATTATTATCCCTTCAATATTTACACGGCTGGTGTCCCAACACCCCCTGCTACCCGCCCATGCGGCGGCTCGCAGGGTAGTTTGTAGATGAAGATGCGACTGTGGCCGTGGTAGCCATGCACATATGCGACTCGGAGTGTATTTAATATATCAATTTCTATTGTGATTACACTCTATTTTGTGTGGCGATGACAGAAATCTTATTAAAATGTGTGGAGTATTTTCTATTATATTTTTCTTAAGGGGGCAGTGTATGGATATCATCTTCTAAGTTTGCTTTTGGGTAAAAATTTAATTTTTCTCGGAAGTAATAAAACATCAAATGAAATAGAAAATCATTTTTTATACCTACCCATCGTTGCACAGGGCTCACCTGGATCGTAATAAATGAACCTGTAGGTGAGGAGAGACAAGCCGCCGTATCTTACCTTTAAACACACCGTCGTTCCCCCGCTTGTCCCGCCCCGAGGCGTGCCCTGGGACTTCTTCTGAGCGGAGAATTTCTAGCCACATTCAGTGGGGGAGCCTAGCCATTGTTCGACGGGAGGGTCTGTTCTGGATGGGGGGCGGGGTGCGAGGATATTATTAAAAATTCCTGCCCCAAGGTAAGAGGAGCGTGCTCCCTAGGGTTTACCCTCCTCTCCCCATTTCATGAGTCACTCGTGCCTTCGTATTTTTCCCCTTGTCATTCCTGTCTCCTCCCCCTTCCCCTCCTTTTCCATAATCTCCTGGCATCCCGAGACCTCGGCGCCGACAGCATCCCGGTCCAAAATGGCTTTGCGGCCTCATCTCTCCCTCTAAAGGTGTGCCTGTAGTTTAGTCCACCACGTTGCCGTGAGGGACTTCCTCGGAGGGTAAAAAAAAAGCTTCTTAGGAGAACGTGAGGGCCTGTGGCTTAGAGCCTCAGTGGAGTTCTCCACCTGCCTTGTTGGTCTTTAGTATCGTCCGCTCGCTCCCATGGGACTGACAACGCAATGCAAGCGGAAATGATGATACAATACATAAAGATTGACAAATAGTCATGGCTCCTGTGCAACTTCGAGGTTGCATAGAAATTTTAAAAATACATGTGAGTTGTAAGTGGCTTCTTAGGAGATCCTAAGTTACCATTTCAAAACGAGTGCAAGGAATAGCTATCATGACGAAGCAACGGTAAATGAAATTAATCTTAAGGTTAAAAGTGTGGTTGGTGGTTTCCGGCGATACTTTATAGATTTTACTAAACATTTTGAATGAATAGAGTTATAAACTTCGTTTTTCCACAATGAATTAATTACTTACGACCATGGTTTCGAAAATTAACTTCATCAGCATTAATAACGACATTAGGTGACCTGATACATTATGGTGGTGACCATATTCATTATGGAAAAACAATGTTTACTCTTTCTTTGAAGAAATTGCAATGAGAAAAATTCGGCCTGGACTGGGATTCGAACCAGAGATCTTTGGTTCGTCGGACCAATGTGCAGACCACTACGCTATCTAGGCTTCTTAATTCCCATGGCAATTTTGGTGGATATAAGGCAACTAGATCTTAGGCCCTTGCGGTCCATCAAAGATGGCAACGCAAAAGAGAAGAAGGCTTCAAAGAAGCCATAACCAAGAGACAGTATCCTTCAATAGCACCCGCTCACCCGCCATGTTTGAATATTTTCTAAGTTTATTCATTCAAAATGTTAAAAATGTGATTCCAGCGTATGAATGCCTCATGTCATGAGTATGAAAAAGTTGTTTAAAAAACTATAAATTACCTCTAGAACACTTCGGAGATCTCAGTTGAAAAAATAAAACTTTAAATTTTGTAGGAATGTGTAAAATTCAATGTAATAATTTTCTCTTTTTACAGTATCAGTCACAAACTGATGGCAGTCCCACCACAGGTGTGCTTAAGAAGCCACCCTATACTTTCATTTTTTCGTAAAAGAACTTGAAGTAACTTCGTTATTCTTCTACTAATTTATTATGTGCGTTAGGCAGGATATATCGTTTGCCAGTAAGAAAGAATTAGTAGCAACAAATTAATTTTATACAACGTAGGGTTTGGAATACTTTCTTCTTTCTCGTTGTCGATATTGTAAACCAAAACGCAAGCCGCTCTCAAACGGAAATGCTCACAGTTACTGTCCTGAGAACGCACTCCATCAATCTCAACTCGTGATTTATAGCTCCTGGCAATACATTTGGAAGAACCATTACGTGGTCGCTCTCGTAAGCGGAATTTTTAAATAGCACTAGTGCTAAATCCGTGATCGCGCGGCAGGATAGCTGGTAATAGGATGTGCATCAATGAATGAGTGAAACCTCGATCGAGAACCTCGATAAGGTCAAACGATTTCAGTGCGTTCCCCGTTTTCACTTTAGATTGTGCACTTATGACGTAATCCAGTCCATGTATCAGAATTTGGAGCTTCAAGCACAGTGTTGCCAGAAATGCGACACCATTTTACCTTTAGTGCACGAATAAGATATGGCCGTATAAAGAGAATAAATATCCCCATTCATCATGTATATACCTATACAGAGCACTATGGTTCGATACCTCAGGAGAATATTGAAGTCATTTGAATGCGCAGTCTACAATATTGGATTTATCAGCTTTGTGGTTTACGAGGTGTGTTCAAAAAATACCCGGAATGTTTAAATTTCGCGCGTTTGGAGAGTCCGATTGTCAAAAAAAAAATTTTATTGTGTTGGTATACATGCCCCTAAAGTATGATACAATTTTCAGCTGTATTTATTGTTTACTTTATCTGTGGCAACCGCTAAGGTTAGACGTGTTTTCATGAGCTCGGCGATTTTCGATTGTTAAAAAAAATGGATCAAAGAATTTGTATTAAGTTTTGCGTAAAAAATGAAATAAAGTGTAACAAAGTGTGCGAAATGTTAACAAAGGCCTATGGTGAGTCTGCTATGAAAAAAACAAGTGTTTACGAGTGGTATAAGCGTTTCCAAGATGGCCGTGAAGACGTTGAAGATGACGAACGCCCCGGACGCCCCAGTACATCAACAACCGATGAAAACGTGGAAAAAGTGAAAGCAGTGGTTATGAATGATCGCCGAATCACAATCAGAGAAGTCGCTGATGATGTTGGCATATCGATTGGCTCATGCCATGACATTTTTGCGAACATTTTGGGTATGAAACGCGTGGCAGCAAAATTTGTCCCAAAATTGTTGAATTTTGAACAATAACAGCGGCGAATGGAAGTTGCTCAGGAATCACTAAATGAAGTCAACGACGACTCAGAGTTGCTCAAAAGAGTTATAACAGGTGACGAAACTTTGTTACACTTTATTTCATTTTTTACGCAAAACTTAATACAAATTCTTTGATCCATTTTTTTTAACAATCGAAAATCGCCGAGCTCATGAAAACACGTCTAACCTTAGCGGTTGCCACAGATAAAGTAAACAATAAATACAGCTGAAAATTGTGTCATACTTCAGGGGAATGTATACCAACACAATAAAATTTTTTTTTTCACAATCGGACTCTCCAAACGCGCGAAATTTAAACATTCCGGGTATTTTTTGAACACACCTCGTATGTGCCAAAAACGTAGATATTTATCGTTTAATTGTCAAGATACCGTAAGTATTTATCCAGAAATATGCACAATGGAAATATTTTATTAATAAAACCCCAGAAATATTCACACGGTACATGGGAGTATCACACGCGATTGTCATACAAGGTGGATCATCTTTTGCGGAAAATAATGCTTCACCTTCATCTTTTTCATGTGATTTTTTTCTCCTCTTTTTTTTCATTTTGATGCAAGTATATACTCTGTACGGAAATGCTCCCGAGCATGACCAGTAGCATAAGTGTTCTATTTATAACTTGATTGCATATTAATGAACTGCGGTTTACTGACTAGCAGGTTACGGGTCACGGAGCCGCAGAATGAATGATGACGGAGGAACTGCCCAGCCAAGAGTGACGCGGCGACGGCGAATCATGACCGGGAGTCTTAACTATCGTGCAAGTCACTTCCTTAAGGTTATCGCGCTTTCCTTGACGATATTTTTCATGAAAATGACTGTATCGCATCTGGCATGAACTGCCGCTTTATCTTTATTCTACAACAACCAATAGCCCACGGCAGAGAACGATTCATTAACACATGAGTTTTCCGAGCGTCTCGAGTGTCATAGACGTCGAATTTACAAGGCTAGCGAAAGCTTTTCTCGCATTTTCGTTAATGTAATAAGAACTTATTTGCTCAGACATTAGTAGATATCTGGACAAGTGAGGTCACGCCAATCAGCTTCATTCAGTGATATAAAAAATAAAATTGGCACTACATTGCTGTTTAGTTAATTTGAGCAAAATATCATTTCACCTAGAAATCAATTAATTCAGTCTCATTTTAATGAAAAATATCTCACCCTTCACATGATACCAAGATATCAGCCCCGTACCATACAATTTTCTGAGATATTTGCCAAAAACCAGCCATTTTACGTGGGACATGGTTGGTGTATGGACTCTTAGAGTGAAATTATTTTTTAAAAAGGAGGAATTACTAATTAAATTATTATGGGTAATTATTCTAATTTTTATGGGTAGTTGTAATTTTGTTTTCTCAACCATTTTTGAGAATGACTCATATTGTCACCATAGTATTTTTTTCATAACCACAAAAAAACCTTCTGAAGGAGTTTAAAACGAACCGCGCGAAACAAACGAGTCGAGTTAAAGACTTATAGAAATATTTATATTTAATTTATTAGAATTTCAGCCACATTAAATTATAATATTGCACTATTAATAATGCAATATTTAATTCATGCTTCCTATAACCACTGACATTTTGCATGACATGTTTCCATTATGGCTGGGTAACTATCTCGCTCAAACTTACTTAAAGGAAGAGGGAATAGGGATGCAAGGGACACGAGCATTTTGCCCGGTTTTTTTCGCGCTAAGTCTGTGTATTATTCGAGCATAGCTGAAGCCGCGTAACAAGGACCGCAAATTATTTATAGACTCGTGATTGGGGGCAAGCAATGCGTGCCTACATGCGCTAAAACTTCGATCTACCTCTGCGAATTTCAAATGTTCCAAATTTCACCTCATAAACAATGTGATGATATCGATAATAACTTTTCTGACTAAATTTTCCATCTTAATAATGTGTAAAGAGTATGTTCCGGAAGCCTTGGTAAGAGGTAAAAGAACAAAACATCAGGAGTTCGTGGACGGGAAACTGAAAAAAACGCAAGGAAATGGGAATAACTGAGAGAAGTTGGGATAGAAAAGAAAAACTAAATTATGAGAGCAGCGGTTCAAACCGCTGTAGCAGTTGACGACAGAAGAATTTACTGCCAAGATTTAGCTATCACGGAAGATTGACACTTTACCAGATTGAGATATCTAGGTAAATGGAGGTGAAATAACACCAGCCTCAAATTAGGTATGAGTACATCTACATCTACATCTACGTAATACCCTGCGAGTCACCACGAGGGTGTGTGGCAGGGGGTGAAGATCACCAAACATGCACTATTGCCATGCAACTAGGATAT
Source organism: Ceriagrion tenellum (assembly GCA_963169105.1). Classification (NCBI taxonomy): domain Eukaryota; kingdom Metazoa; phylum Arthropoda; class Insecta; order Odonata; family Coenagrionidae; genus Ceriagrion; species Ceriagrion tenellum. The sequence continues at coordinate 55,359,369 of OY720633.1, read as the reverse complement.
TTAATGGTTACATCCTAGAGAACAGGGTCACATGCAGCTAGGTGGTTAGTATCTACATAATAAGAAAGGGATTATTGGTTGTTATTACATGCATCATGCACTACAGACTACTCTAACTATATTTCACCTACCTATCCCTTTGCTACGCTGCCTATTGTTCTCTCTTATAGTACGCGGGAAAAATGACATTTTAAATCTATCGGTACGACAATCTATCTATCTAATCTTGTTAATATGATTAAACCTAGCATAATACGCAGGGGTTCTCAATATATATCTAACGTCATCTGTGAGTACGTTGGAAGAATATAATCATTTGATGAAATAAAAGTCTGAACGGAGGCGAATGAGGTGATTTATGAGCCCCTGGGGAGTTGTATTTGAAATCGCTCAGAACGATTCCGAGTACGTAACTATGTAGTCACATGGCACAACAACGAATGGTTGGTAATTTTGGTGAGTTTTAACCGCATGAATGGAAAAGTTACGTGTCCGATACATTGTTTAAGGAGTCTTTAATCGCTGTATTTAACACAATTAACAATATTGAAGGGAGAAATACTCGATGGAGAAGGTTGGATGAGATCTTTACGGAAGGCGCACTGTGACGAATTTTGTGACAAGACTCCTTCCAAGACAGTTTTTGGATAGTATTCTACCGGAAAGGGTAGGTTTTAATGAAAGTCAGAGAATCTCCTCCCGATTTTGTACAAATTCCGGATACTATCTACTGCTGGTATTTTTTTTTCGCCTCAGCATACGATCTGACCTTCTTCATCCCGTCCATAAACTCTATTCTCTTCCTTCCCCTTCCTCGATTGCAAAATATCCTTCCTTCCTTCCTCAAAATATCCCTCTATCACGTTCTTGAGCAACCCATCCCCCTCATTACACCCTCCAGCCACAGTCTTTGCCAATCCAGCATTTAATTCAGATATTTCATTTCCTCGCCCACCATACTTAGCACTTCCTCGATAGTCTTCCTCTCCGTCCACCTCACTTTATCCATCTTTCTCCACACCCACATCTCAAATGCCTTCAGCCTATTCTCGTCCTCCTTTCTGAGGGTCCACGTATCTGCCCCATACAACGCTACGCTCCATATTAATCTCTTCCCCAGCCTCTTCTTCACATCCTCACCCAAGGTTCCCGTCATCAGCTCCCTTCGATTACTAAACTAAAAAGTCCAGCTTAAAAATACTGAAACTCGACTTCGAAAGAAATGAAAAGTAAACAATTTTAGCTAGCGCTATTCTCTAGCGTATGTCTTTGTCACGATGTCCGTTTTCTTCTAGCGCACTTAGTAATTACAATGCTCTACTTGCTCGAGTTTTTGTCCTCCGCTTTGAATTTAAAATAATTAGTTCTTTATGATTTAATGCGATGTGCCGATTCACAGAATTGCTTATGACAAGAGAGAGAGAGAGGGAGGAATGAGAATTAATGCGGTGACAACGCTTTTATTGGCACGAAAATGTCTCCGACGTGCATAATGACCTTCCAAAAATGGTCGGGTCGGGCCTCGCCCGGGTGGATGGGCCGCGATGGCATTACTCTCGCTTGTTCCTCATCTCGGCGTTCGGCGAGCCCGCACATTATCAGGCCCTGCGACATCCTTCTACTCTTCCTCTTCCTCCGCTAATGAATGACGTCGTTGGGACGTAGGTTTTTTTTCTCCCGTCCCGTATAGCTCGTAGTGTTGAGCGTCGTGAGAGAGAGAGAGAGAGAGGGAGAGAGGCCCGAAAGCTTTACTCCGTTTGGCGCACGAGAGCAAACTTACAATTTAGGCATAATCTCTCTCCCGTCTCATCCCTAATGCGCATGTTTTAACATCGTGTGCACGTGATTAAAACACCAAAAGGTCGTACCTTTTTTGCGTAGCGCGCCCTCTAATTGTGCGACTCTCGTGCGTTCGCGTAACTCTTCCTTGAATGTTGACTCGGCTTCCGAAGGGAAAAACGTGCCTGTTCGCGTATCCGGCCACCTCAGCTCCTTTCGCGATTTGCATAATTTTAATCCGTGGACCGCACCGTGGAGATTGAAACGCGAGTCGATCGGAATTTAATCGGAAATCTCTCTCTGTAGGAAAGTTGGAATAATTGCTGACACGTGTCACCGTCTTGAAATACGTATGCAACCGCTTGTGTAAAAGCCTCATCACACGATATTTGATGCTGCACAGGTCCTAGTATGCTATTCGGCGCTTGATACGGACAACAGAATCAGTCATGGTTTGAGCCTTCCTTGATTCGCAGAATTCTTTCGCAAACATACTAAGTGAATGGAAGATAATCTGTATCTTCCAATATGTCTTGTCGAGAGCTATCAAATTATGGGCTCGCAAGGTAATGAGCGCCTGAAGCATTATATTGATTCTATAAAGCGTTTTTATTTGGTTAGAACATATCAGTTTAAAATAATTTTCCAGTTAAAAGTTACTTTTCCGTTAAAATTATTGTTTTTATTCGTAAAACTATCACATTTTATCGTAGCAAACAATCTGTAGGCCCATAATTTTGGCTATTATCTTTCTTAGAGGTTTATATAACGATCTTTTCTCTCCAACTCCTCATAGAACTTCTAGGCCTATCACCTAGAAATTGTAGGAGGTCTCTCCGATGAAGGAGAGAATATTACCTTGCTCTGGTTTGGCAATATCTCATCCGTGAACAGTTATGATCATGCACAGAAATTTATAAAACGTAAAACAAATAAATAATAAAGGAAAGCCGAGAGTATTGTTAAAAACAGCTTCAAACGAGCTGTAAGTGTTTTTTAGTTGTTGGAAAGACCTGGTTGGGAGTCGTTGGAGTCTTGAAGGCAGCATTCGAGGCTAAGATTATTAAGGAAGTTCAGATTACTCAAGTTTCAATACGGCTCCTAAGGTATTGTTTTGAGCTCGCGCTTCATCTCTACAAAATGATGGAAGGGACCAAATAAGACAGATAAGCAAAACACCTGATTGGTATCTTCTTTCCTCGCAACTTTGATTAATCATCAACAGATCATTATCATGCTATTCACCTCTGTCCTCTCTTTCTTTCTTTTCCCTATTCCCTCCCTTTCCACGGAAGGGGTCTTGACACTCTTTACCTCACGCCTCTGCGAAGGCGAAGTAGAGTAGATTAAAGAGATCAGATGCACGCCATAACTTAGGTTTCTGGAGCATATTTTGCAGGATGGAGATATTACCTTTTACTTACTCCTTTAAGAGTCCTTGGTCTATCCTGAAATTCTCTGGGAACTAATTTAGGAAGATATCGAAAGTATCGAACCAGGATATGGCAACCTAGAGACATTTGATTATAGGTTTCAAACATTAACTTTTCGACACATAAATTTCATTTTAATATTTCCGACGTGCCCCATCCAAATACGCCAATTCGACAATTCCATCTCTAGACATGTAACACAGGTATTACGGCTTGTTCATTGATAGACAGTTGATTTACTCATTCTACGGTTCCCTGTACATAACAAACAATGTCCATTTAGAGGATAACTGGGTGCATTGAAATGTCATGGTAAGTAATAAATCACACCCATCCCCCAGTTCAACATCACTCTTGTCCTACTTTCAATCATTCTGCCATTCACAACAACGCGTGATTTCTGTTTCATCAAGCTATCATTTTTTTATAGTTTTCGATCACAGTACCGCAGTCACATTTCACACATCAATACCAATACATCATGAGACCTTCTGGCGATCAAGGTGAAGAAAGAACTGCGTTTCTTTCTTGAAAGCAAGATTTTTGCACGCCTTTGGAAATCTTGCGAATTGCACTCTCGTTAACTCCCATCATAAAATCCGTGGTTTTAAGGCTCCCGTTTGTCATCCGAAGATAATTTTTAATTACTATATTTTTACCATCAGGCGTTATTACGGCCGTAGGAGATGGTTGGATCGTCCTTGAATCGTAATTATTACCGCGCAATGGCACGTAAATTGCAATTCTTGATTAGCAACTCTTGAATGACGCGCAATTCATTAAGAAAGATTGGAGTGACGTCAAAAATAAGATTTAATCTCTAAAATGGTATGCAGCAGCTTTCACTGACATTGCGTGACAATAATTTGAGAACCATTCATATTTTACAGCAATGTAAATATTATCTCGATGATTTTTCTAATTCTGTGGCCCTCATTGGTGACTAGGAACACGTATCTTCCCTCTTCTAGCCTTCGACTGTTTCTAAATATCTAATTTGCTTGAGCTTTTTAAGGATTTATAATGCTGATGAAGACAGATGTTTTCGTTTTCGGGATATTTGGTTTCTATGTCGCTGGATACGTCTCTTTGAATACTCATTATATTCTCTTCTATGTAAGTACGTTTGTAGGTATGCTCGTGACACCTTTCCCTTTTGAATATAAGCTCTCAGAAGAGGCTAATTGTAGGAGTATGGCGTTGGAAACTGCATCTGGTTTAAACATTCCTTGCACTAAACCAAATTTTGCACTTTTGCTTCAGTTACACTCCTACTTGGATTCATTCAAGATACATACTGTTTTTAAGACTCCAAATATTCCTTTACATTAGGTATTTTGTATCTCACCCATTAACGGTTCTCTTAGTTTACCCTTTCCGTTCGCATTTTTCACTCCTCGTTCAGAATTTCGCTTTGTTATTTGAAAATTTCAGTCATTCTCTGGGCACACTCCTTTTGCACGTGCCCATTGCCGGATCCTGTCTCTCATGACCCACCCATTCCTAACCCTATTCCCTCTGCTTCGATCACTAACACCTCTCAGATAGCCAATACGAACTGCATTTACACCACTCAAGTTCTTAGGATGACACGCCTGAATTTCGCTGCCCGACCATAAATTCTGATTGAATACACTGTCGTACACCGCATTTCTTGCGCTCTTTGACAAACATTCGTTTCGTAATCTATCGCACATTAACCTACGACTCACTTTCCAGACGATATCACTTGACGAGGTTGTATACGTTAAATGAAATAAAACGCGGTTCAACTTTGCGGAGTTCCATGGTAATTAGTAAAAATAACTTTTACACTCCACTGGTCTGTTCACAGATCAATTTATTGAAAGATCCGGATTTCGACGTCTGGAATCATCATCAGATGCTCACTGACTGGTTCTCATCTGGTGACACTGATTCATCAGTGAGCACCTGATAATGATGCCAGTCATCGAAATCCGGATTGTGCAATAAATTGATTTGTGAACTGACCAGTGGAGTGTATAAGTTATCCACATTATATTTTTAGGGCGTTGGCTGTGCGTAGAATTGATATGTAGCGAATGAGTCAACGTTTATAGTAACTTTTTCGATAGTTGTGTTATTATTGAGCCGTACGGTGGACGACTTTTGGAATTTCACATACAAAGTTGCAGATGACCGAGATCGAGCCACACCTGATATATGTATAGAGAATTAGAAGTCGAGCGAGAGAGACATATTCAGAGCGTGGGTGGCGGATTAATAATTAATTAATTAATGCTCAAAATGGAGATCGCCTCTATGCTATTGTGTCCCTGAAGGGTGCTTATGGTTCAAACAGCGGATAAACAATTATTTTTACACCCAAGCTGTTGTCGTTTAAACTGAAAGTAAACCATTTAACAGCCCGTGATAGTTGTTACACGGGGTAAGAAGTTTGGAAAAGTGGAGACCGAACGACTGAATTCGCGTTCTGGAGTTTAAATGAGAACGTGTCGTAAAAATGTTTTGAAAAAGAATGTGTGTGGTATAGCTCAGCAATGATTGCTGAATTATGGTGACGGGAGATGTTAATGGGGCAACCGTTTCAATTAAGCAACTTGCAATCTGGCTCTTCAAAAGCAAAGAAGTAATGAAAAGAAAAAAGGAAGAGATCCATTATTTGAGAATAAAATACAAACGCGGGTTTTACTGCCACGCAAGGTGGCAGCTTATGCTAGTTTTTACTTATTATATTGAGGTTGTATACATCTCTCGGTCTTCTTCACACTTCGGACCAAATACTTAGTCAGTTTTATTCCTGATAACTTTCATTTGCAACGATTATTTTCCTCTTGGCTCGCTTGCGTTTGTTTCAGGCTCTCCAGTTGTGATGATTCCTGCCTTTGTAACCTTTATTCAGCTCCTTAAATGGTCATGTGTCATTCTCGCACTAGTGTTGCACTTGTTGATGAATGACTGCAAAAAGGTGTGTTAATTTTGACGATACTTGCTCAGCTCTCAATCTTTTTTACGGTCAAGGTTATTATTTGTCTAGAACAGGGGTGGCCAACCAAAATGATCTTGAGGGCTACTTTGGAAATGCATCATAACTCCGCGGGCCGCATATAAAATTATATATCACCATATTAGATGTAGACCCACTATAGACATTTTTTTGGAGTGAAAATTTGAAACATAATGAGTTGTTATTATTGTGTTCAAGTTATTGTATTAAAATGTGATGAATCTCGCGGGCAGGAAAAATGTTCAAGGCGGGCCGCGGGTTGGCCACCCCTGGTCTAAAATATCAAAGTAATATCGCGGCTCCCAATCTAATCCCTCTAAAAGCTGTGAAACACTATTCTATATGCTCGCTCATAGTAGTTTTAACGAAGCGAACAGCTTTACTTTGTATTTTATTATTTATTTTGATTAAATATTTCTATCCATGGTCCCAAACGCTAGAGGCGTATCCAAGTTGTGACCTAAACAAAGCGAAGAAGCATCTCTTTTTTACTTTTTCATCCGAATTCCTTCCTTTTATATACGTGACACATCCTAGTTTATTTAATGCTCTGCCGCTTATGTTTTTTGTATTGTTTTTATGTAATATTGGAACCATTTATGTGAAAAATTTTATAAGATGGAAAACATAAATTGATTGAAAGTATGATACAGGCATCTCTTTACCTCATTTTTAGATCACTAGCCTGTAATTGCGTTTTGTGAATTCAGAATGCCATAATTACGTAATCCTAGCGATAATTCCACAGAGCCCATTCTAAATACACCGGTGTTACAATTTCGACGGTAATTTCTCAGCTCTCAATCTTTATACATTTTAAGGTGATTATTTGCATTGAATATCAAAGAAATATCCTGAATCTTACGACATACTTTTTAAATTGGTGCTATCTCTGTGAATTGATGGCGGGTGGTCATCGTCCGTCGGACTGACAATTCCGGTCCGTCTATTTGCCCAAGAAACAGTATTCACGGCGGAGTCTCTTGAAATTCGCCTGGAATATAATTATTCCACTTTCCTGAGACCATACAATCCGGATCCCCACGTTGCCGATCATGTGTGTATGCCTGCTGTGTCATTAAAACCATTTTTAAGATAATTTCGAGGATTCTGTGAGTTGGATATTTTACGTGAAATTCTCTCGGGCTTCACTTTGGGTTAAATATTTGATTGCTGCTGACGTTTTACAGAATATTCTTCATCATCGGGGCAGTGATAATACTATTTTCCTGATGATGACAAGAGTTTTCTGTTGAAACGTTGTCAGCAACCTCGTATTTAACTCGGTGTGGTGCCCAAGAGAATTTGGCTCACATTTTTTGCCTGGAAAGAACCATAGGTAGCTTTTAAATGTTTTGGTCTCTATTCCACTTTCAAATTTTCCATTGAAATTGCTGAGAGATGTAACTGGCTAACGCACCGGACTGGAAAATCCAGGTTCAAAACTCGGTCGCGTTGGATGATTAAAGTCATGGCGAATTTGATTTTTTTGGTAAAATTGTATTGAGGGAGAAGATTTATCAGTATGATGTAACACGAAAACGTTTCCGAGGTCCGTTTTTATAATCCCCGTTTATATATTTTCCCTGTATATAAAACGCAGAAAATAAGTTCTTCCAATCGATAGCGTTTCTCCTAACTTAATTGACCATCTGACTCAATGAAGAGAACCGGAAGTATCACTCAACGTCAAGTAAACGTGTAGGCTGCCTTATCTTCCGGTTTACTGTAACGAAGCATTATAAATCCGGTTCCGGAACATGTCTCCTCCTTCTCTAATTTCGTTGCATTTTCTGACACCTAAACTCAGTTTTAACGAGGTTTCTCAGCGATTTGGTTAGTTGAAGCAACTACTAAATTCTTTTTTTTTTTCAAATAATTTTTAAAATCCTGATTTTGCTGATGCAATGCATTAGCTATTGAACCCAAAATAATGGCTCGAAAACAATTAATCCTCAACTATATTTTTATTGAATATTTTTTATACCCATAGATACTGACTGCAGCGCCATTTCTATGGACTTATCGCATTTTGACCTCGATTTTAATAGTGATTTGCCAATAACTCAAAAAATAGGGCGTTATTATGGATCTATTGTATTCTTTATCAGTTCTTTCGAAATATTTCGCCTGCTAAAAAACAATTTTTCATTTAGATGTCATTCATATTAGATTGAAAAACACTATTTTACCCTGTGTTTCATCCCATCCTCCCGTAGTACGTGAAGTAGTTTCGGGTTCAGTTTGCGAGAAAATCACGCGGAAACGTAAACTTTTTTTGTTCTTATCAGATAGAGATGATATTTTTCCACAAGCATGCAGGAAATAAATAACATGACATTAGTGTCCTTTCTCAGTGGAACCAACCGAAGCTCCGACAGAAATCCACCCTTATGAGTAATTTTTGCAATGCCAGCTATTTTAATATCCGTAACAGTTTTACGATGCTGTTATGGCTTTTTTCTTCAGATAGAGGGGTATATTTTTCTACAAGCCCCCATAATATGATTTACATGACATTTCTGTCCTTTCTTGGTGAAACCACCCAAAGCTCCCATAGAAATCGACCCTTTTAAGTGATTTTTATGATTTGCCAGCAGATTTTTTTTTCATATCCGTTACTATTTAACGATGTTATTACGGCTGCTTCATTCTTCATTTTTTTATGTTAAGTTAATAAATAATTAAACTATTCCTAGTGAGTTCCTACGTGGATTTAGTTCGAATATTTAAAGACGAAGACGCTAATTCCCCTCAAGACTTTGGATCAATAAGATACTTGACCTCTTGGAAAATTTCCAGATTAAGGCGTCTATTCCCTTTCCCTGCCCTCCCCCACATCTGCGATAGTCTGCAAAGCCCTCATGAATTTGGAACGGATTAAAATATCAAACTCCTCCTCAGATATTCAAACTTCTCATAATTTGGGATATCTTTTCTCGGAGTCGGGAATATTGATAAGCCAGCTCTTATGCACACTCCCCTTTGATACATTAAAATACCGCAACATTCGCTTATTTTAAGTTACACTGTTCTTTGAAGTTTTTTACCCTAAGTATTATATTAATCTCATTATAATCTGATGAATATTATAGCAGTAAAATGTTTGTAGTCGAAAGTGGATGAAAACTAGGTAAAATGTGATTTTATTAACCTTTATACCTCAGAAATACATTCCTTGCTTCTCTTAATCTCTGACTAATGATGGGATTACATATGAAGTGTGTGAAAGAGTTTTAAAAAAGTCTTTCTATATTTTTTGACTGGAAATGATATCATCGAAGTGCGAAAAAGTTTTATTTTCTTAGAAACATCTTAGAGTCTTGATCTTGGGTAACTTATTCCGAAAAATAAACATTTATTTTAACGTAGTAACTTAAATAAAACTTTGTATTCTCCACTATAGGTTTAATAACACGACCCGAGTTTCGACACTTCGTGTCATCTTCAGGTGCAAATACAACATCTACAAAGTTTTATTTAAGTTACTATGAATTACTTCCACAAAGTCAAGCCTGGAACCATTTCCTTTTTTGATTTATTTTCACCCTTTGAGTGCGGCATGACGTGATATCACGTCATGCCGCACCAGCGTGAAAAAACCATGAAAGAGTTACTTTGAAGTCTTTCTATATTTTTTGACTGGAAATAATATCATCGAAATGCGAAAAAGTTTTATTTTCCGCATCAGCGTGAAAAAATCATGACGTGATATCACGTCATGGTTTTTTCACGCTGGTGCTGATGACGTGATATCACGTCATGGGTACCGTGAGTGCTCCAGCTTTCACGAAGTGGGCCCAGTGAAAGTTCCCCAGGAAAAGTTGGAATACCCACGATACCCTTGACGTGATATAACGTCATCAGCACCATCGGAAAGACAACCATGACGTGATATCACTTCATGCCGCACTCAAAGTGTTAAGGAATTTAATTACTTCTCGTATATTTGCGTAGGATTTCGATTGATATAAATATATTTATTTTATTTACTTTGCTATAGGTTTTTTATTTGTATGCTTTTTGTATTTATTTGACTCAAAATGATAACGTCGAAATGCGATTAAGTTTTATTTCTTTAGAAACCTGCTCTAGCCTTTATCTCAGGGAACTAATTCTGAAAAATAAGCGTTTATTTTGAGTACATTTAGTCACTTTTCGTGTAGTTGCGCAAGATTTGAATTGATGTCAAAATTGTTGAAGAAGCTAATTGGCCTGCAATGCTCTTTAATGCTTTTTTTTAACTTTCACCGTGCACCAGAGTTGAGGTTTTGGATTTAGTTGAAATGGTTGAATTGTCAATGCCTCCCCCTGAAATTTATTTTTGTGCATAAAATTCCTTACGAAAGAACACCAGTCGCCGGTACTGGCATTTGAACTCGCGTGACCTATTCAAGGGAGGCCTCAGAATTTTAGAGCCCCGACAAAGACGTACTTTTGGCGTCAGAATCACGAAATTTTCAAATAGAATTCTGGATCTTACTGAAATAGGTCTCGAATTCCCCAATAAGACTCCGGGTGCTTTTACCGGTTGAGTTAGTTTGAGCAGGGAATATTACACGCGTAAAGGCCGGTGAAATTGGCTTCTATTATGAAGAAAAATATATCGTCTTTATAGTATATTATTATTTCAGTGATTTATCGCTATGCATTTTTAAATATTGCGAGAAAAAATAAAAGCCGTTTTCCATGGGATAAATTATGGTTTTTACTACAGAGAGATTTTTGAAAAATAATTTATGGTAAGTATATCGCGTCAGATATAAAAACACTGCGTAGTTCGCGTGCCTTCTCAAGCTTGTTTTAAAAAAACTCAGTAAAAATATCGCCTACGCAAAATAAATATTTCAGTTGTAAAGGCCTTTAACAATTAAAAGAGAATGAGTTAGTGCTTTATATTTAGTTATTAACTGAGCAGTTCAATCATTAAAAACAAAATTTAAACTCATCAAAATTGCAAAACTTTCATTATGCTTCTGACAATTGCTTATTCAAAACATTATGACTGGTAAAAAACCTCGTTCAATATGGTCTCTCGTTAACTAGTTTCAGCCTTAATTTTGTAATACATTTCTCTAATGCTCGGGAATTGACAAAACAAAAGTTTTACGTAGAATATTTACTCGACGAAACCGGTCGTTTCCATGGGATACAGTATGGGTTTTTACTGCAGAAATATAGAATACTTAATTCCAATACAGAAAACTTACATAGTTATATTAATTCCTGAGTATTATGGTCTCCCGTGTATTATAGTGATAACTCATAACTTTGTGCATACACACCAATCACGCCGTTCCCTTCCGGGGTAGGCACAGTCACAAGGTTTCACTCACAAATACATAATTGTCCACCTAACTCTGCTTCAATAATTTCCTCCATCCTGACCTAATCTTGCAAACCTCTTTCGCCTCATTTACCCCCATACACTGCTTCATACACGCCCTCCTGTTTTCAATATTCCTAATATTCCTCCTCCTAAGAATTTCCTCAACCACATTGAACCACAACTTTCTCGGCCTACCTCTACCTCTCGCACCATTCATTTCACTCTTATATATCTGCTTCGTTATTCGTCGCTTATCCATTCTCTCAACATGGCCAAACCAACGAAGCACACTCCTTTCATACATGTCCATTACTGGAACATCTAACCCACATTCATTTATTACCCACTCATTCCGGACCCTATCCATCCTCTTTGTGATTCCACATATTTTTATTTGGAACACCTGGGTTTCGACGTTCAACATCATGTTCAGATCAACGTTGAACGTCATCTTTAGATCAACGTTGAACGTCAAAATCTAGGTCGTTCCAAATAAAGATATGTAGAATTACAAAGAGTTACGAGTGATCATTATAATGTTAACAAATTCCACCATGTTACGCCCGAAACTGCTCCCGTGTAAGTTTTAGCACCTCGTCGAGAAAAAAGTATTCAGCTTTTTTTCCTCGTAATAACGAGCGTGAAAATATATAACTTCCTCCACCGTTTACAGCTGACGATCAATTTATTTCAGAGTGCTCTCTGTCTCCTTTGCCAGGTGGAAGAACACGTTTGAGCCTCAAAATTTTTCCGAAGATATTCGATTTGCAGTCATATGCATCTCCTCCGTATGGCGACGAAACGGATCGCTCGCTTATCGATTCGACGCACACGAAATGATACAGGCAATACCTACCCACCTATCTCTACTGGCGCCACTCGTTATTTGAAGGTCACTGGGGCGGGACACGTGAAGCAATTTATGTCGCGAGTTGCATTAAGTGGAGCGACGGGTTATTTTTGTACTTGCGCTCTTGAGAACACTTCTTTTTACTCTCTCTCTCTCTGAAGTCCACACATCACCAGCTGTTGACAACTTCAATTTCCACAGAGGGCGTCTGCTTTTTCCCTTCGCCACTCGCTCTGCGAGACGACTAACTTTTGAAAAAACAATCGAAGAATCGAAGAGAGGAAAAAATATTTTCATTTTTTCCCAGCGCGATTCTTTTTTTTTTAAAAAAGGTCGTCGATTGTTCAAAAGTATTTTACCGAATTTTGTCCCGGTACTCGGTGAAAGAATTTTTAAAATTGTAGTAGGCTTTGGGGGTCATCTGAAGATGTGTGCATAAACAGAACTTTCCATGCGGCCAAGTGAAAGTTTGAAGAAACAAGGGCACCGTTCTTGTGCTCTCCAGCTTTCATTCCGCGACTTCTCTATCGGAACAATAATACCCTTTGCGAGGGAAGCGTGAGTGTTAATACCATTGAGTTATTTGGAGAAGACACTATGTCATCAAACTGTAGCCTGGCAACTGGAATAATCATATTAATTATCACCATTGAGGTAAACGGAGAGGGCGCTTAATATGCTGGCCAATGCTGGAAGCTGAAGCCAGTCTGTCATCTTCGTTGACCCTCATTTTCAAATAGCGCTTGCGGGCTAACGCACTAACTTTGCAATTTTGCTATGTTTTCTATCGATAACTTATTATAAAGTAGCATGCTCTTACATCTTCAATTTGGATTCTCCTAAGATATTTTGTTTATTCATTTAAATTGAAAATCGTTCGCATTCCCGTAGAAACTATTGTAAAATTGGGTGGAATCCATAGTTAAAAAGAGAAAACATATATTTCAAGAGTTATATGCTTTTAATTTCAAACAGATAGTTAATATTCTTGTTTTTCATCCATTTCGTTTTTCGTCCATTTCGTGTGTTATCCATAGAATAGTAAAAAGAGAGCAGGGTTAAACAATATGGCTGTTATTTCGGTTGTCATGCTTCAGTTGATGACGTTATACCCTCCTCCATATACCTCTATGTATTTCCCCATGTTCAACGCATTGTTCCATTCACCACCTCTTAATTTAGAGTTTAATTTAAATTTATTTATTGAAAAAGTGGATGCTCCTTACGTATTCTTTTATTTATGTAAATTTAAAATCATCTCGATGTAACATGGCTTTGATTTCATGTAAATTCCTATAGTAAATCGAGTAGAATAAATGAAACTAAATTAAAATTGAATTTTTCAAGAGTTAATTGCCATATATTTCTAACAGATGGTTGATATTCATGCTTTTCATCCGCTAATTCATCCATCCCGTTTGCTGTCCAGAGGAAAGTGATGAAAAAACAGGGTTTAACTAAACCTATATTGTTTGGCTTCAGTTTGATGACATACTGCTCAATCTAAATACCTCCATTGTTTTATGTGATAATGGAGGTATCCGCGGAGGCAGGTTCCTTTAAAACCATTTTTTCATAACTACATCTACATCTATATAACACCCTGCGAGCCGCCGCAAGGGCGTGTGGCAGGGGATGTTAGGTCAATAGCCGTGTAAAGATGTAAGTTTTTGGGAGGTGAAATGGTGACATGTATTATAGGAGTGTATTTAGTGGATCTCAGCTTTTATTGTGATCGTTTATTGTGCGAAAACGAGTCATTGTATCTATCTGTTCGGCTATGTATCTCTCTTATTTTATCGCATCTGTCAGACCTAGAGATGTAATGAGGAGTCGTCATAGTATTCTGTGTCGCTCTGAACAACATCAGTTCTGAATTTCTCAAGCAATACAAGGTTGTGCATTGAACAAGCGTCACATTTCGCATTTATTCCGGGAAAAACCTATTTTGTTCAGGATACTTCGTACATTTCTCTTTCCTTAGAGCCCTATTGAGCATGAAATATGGGCCACTTCTTCCACGAACTGCGATTTAAACAGATCGTCGGGCGAAGAAGGAGAACTTTCACAGTCGGTTATCCAGATGAGCCTCGAAAAGCAGTCCAGATAAGGCGTATGGTTAGTTACAAAGGCATTCAAGAGAGAGAGGGAGGTGCAACCATTTGCTGCAAACGCGGCTTGTGCTCAGCGGACATTCAATGACCCTCTAAGGAAGACCAGCGAAGGAAAGTGGTCCAGATGTTATGAGATTTTTGCTTGACAAGAACATATGCACGTATGCAAGCGTTATTATCGTTATTCGTCATCCAACCTCTGTGCTATTGCAGTTATGGGCTCTTACTCTAGGCTTATACGCCTTTCGGTGAGGCATTCATAGAGTACTCGCGACGACGCCATCATGCAGGTAGCCCCCGACTATGCGTTCAATATGACAGTAAGTCCTTGATATCCCTTTGAGTGCGGCATGACGTGATATCACGTCATGTTTTTTTTTACGCTGGGGCTGATGACGTGAAATCACGTCAAGGGTGCCTCGAGTGTTCCAGCTTTTACTAGGGGGCCTATTGAAAGTTCCCCAGTGGAAGCTGGAACACTCACAGTACCCTTGACGTGATATCAAGTCATCAGCACCGGCGTAAAAAAAACATGACGTGATATCACGTCAGGCCGCACTCAAAGGGATATGCGTCGTTTCGATTTACGTCTGATTCGATGTTACGCCCATTCTGACTTGGATCGTCGGAAAAATTTTCCCTGTTATATGCTAATAAAATGGACTGTACGTGCATATGCTTGCGGTTTTTGATAACTGAGACATAATCACCCTATCTGAGATAGCTATTTTTCTCGGATAAAGGCAAAAAAAAACGAATTTTGAAATTAAAGCCTTGATTTACTGCGGGATTAAAGTGGTCACGAAAATCTGGATGCGTTTTACGTTGTTTCCACTTACGTCGCTCTTCTTTCACACGCATCTACGACGTAAATCGAGGACTTACTGTACTTCAATTTTTTCCATACAACTCCATAAAATTTGTTGCCAAATGCCGATCGAGGTATTATTTGGCTCTAAGAAATTAAGCAGTTCAATTGTTTCGTTTTATGCTAAGCTGAAATATCACGACAATACTTATGTAACGTTACATGTGTACACTGGCGTTAATAGGATGCAAATTATTCTGTTATCTGCTATTATACGTATTATTTGTGCGAGTTGCGGTATTTTTAATAACACAACTAGTCTGGCTTTATTTTAACAGAGTGACAGAGGTTAATATTCGAAGTAGAAGCGTCCTTTTCCCAAGGCAAAAATGACAAGAATGCAATTATATATTTTATTGTTACGAGTAAACAGCACAAAATTGTTATGAAATGGGGATCGGGTCGGTGTGGTGGTTAGAGTACTTGCATACCACACGGGCGGCCAGGGTTCAAATCCCTGCAGTGGCGGATGTTTTTCAGAGGAATCCCATCCCTATTTGAGTGTCTTGTGGAGGGCACTTCCAGTGGAGTACTCCGTCTGTCGGATGAGACGTTAAGCCGTGGTCCCCTTGGCGCCTTTCGTTAAGAGCAGGCTAATGCCGACGCCGGGTTTCCATCCACCCTTCCTCCCTTACCTATCCCATATGGCGCAAATGACCTTAGACGTCGGTCGCCTCCCCAAATATCCTGTTACGAAATCTTCCGCAGTTTTCTTGAAAATTAGAATTTTTTTGGGTTCTTTCCGCGTTGAAGAATTCTAATTGACGACCGTTTCGCCGGCGTTCAAGTCGGCATCATGATTTGAATTAGGACCTGATGATGCCTGCGGGAATGCCAGCGAAACGGTCGTCCGTTAAAATTCGGCAATGCGGAAAGAACCCGAAAAAATACCAATAAACAGCGACAGTTATTAAATACCAGTACACACTCAAAAAGCAGAATGCTTCTACAGTACTTACGACTAGAATCATATCTGCGATACAATAAATACATCTTGCGAGCTATCTCGTTGAATATGATGATATTCCCCCAATCATTAGCTTTCCATCTGTCTCCTGGGTTGGAGTGTTAGGTTTTCATAAAGGCCGTTTCACACGTTATATTTTGTTTTACTGCAAATATATCATGGGATGGCCAAGGAAATTAAAATAATCTGAGAAGATTCCGTTTCACTTTCAGTAATTCAGAATATAAATCAATTTTTCACATTAAACGGTACAATTTTCCCATTGAAAGAGTTCATGCATTCGTTTGTACCATAAAATTCACTGTGAAAAGCGGCATTGAGACAGTTTCGTTGCGCCCGTTTGAAAGTCATCTCGAATGCAACAGTTCGCTTATCGCGAATGTGACGCAGATTTCAAATTGCGTGGTGTTACGAAATCCCTAAAGTACGAGGACTTTCGTTATGGAACTTCTGGCATAAAAATAAACGCGGGCGTACACAGGAATACGCTTTTTGAAATACATGAAAGAAGAGTATATAGGGGTTTAAGACGAATTCGAGATAGTGTAACTATTATTTGTAAAATAATTGGCGAGAATGATACCTACATAAATATTATTTCGGCAGTTCCGTTTGTCACGTTGAAAATATTTCTCTTAACCTCACGTGACACTGGATGGGTTCATATTATGAATTCCTAATCATGAACAGTTCTCGGCATATTAGATTTGAAGACGTGATTCCAAGATATTTCATTTTCATAATAATCTTTCATTAATTACAGCTGAACTTGTAACTCCACGTTGGAGGATTTTATCCAATCTATCTTGCTGAATTCTCTTAGCCCTCGTCACGCGAATTAAGTTTGCATAAACATCTAATGGCGCATATAGGATGATTCTAGTCTCTTCGATTTTCGCTCGGCAGGAACATGTGCGCGTTCGCGCGCGTTATTCATCATCCACCCTCCGTGACATAGTGACTCTGTGCTCTCCCATCCTGCGACGCGTGGCTGGCTGCTGGTTCTTGCTGCAAGACCTAGTTTTCACGGAGCGATATTGTTTAGACGGCCCACAGTACCTACTTGGGATATCAAGGAGTATGATAGGAATGCCTAGATAATAGGAAAATACGGCCAACTCTCTTGCGGTGGGAAGCGTGGTATAAATGGTCCCTCGTAGCAATACATGTGGATAATAATATATCGGGGATAGGGTTGGTGTGGTGGCTAGAGTACTGGCTAACCATATGGGGGGGCAGGGTTCATATCCCTGCGGAGGAGGATGTTTTTCAGAGGAAACCCGATTCCTACTTGAATGTCTTGTGGAGGGCACTTCCAAGTACAGTACTACGTCTGTCGGATAAGACGTTAAACCGTGGTCCCCTTGGCGCCTTTCGTTAAAAGCAGGCTAATGCCGACGCTGGGTTTCTATCCACCCTTCCTCACTTACCTATCCCCTAAGGCGCAAATGGCCTTAGCTGTCGGTCGCCTCCCCAAAAATCCAAACCTATAATAATATATATTAAGAGAGTTATCGAAATGATCGATATATCCATTGAAAATAATCGGTGGTTTCAGCGATATATCACATCACTGTGCGCTTAAAAAGTCGGGTTTATACATGGAAGTCACTACCGTGACATTAGCCTTGGAAGTCGCTTGCAAGCGGAACTTCGATGTATAAGCACACACTTCCATGTCAGTAGGGGTCGATAGTGGTGGTTTTCGACCATGGCTGCTACTCGCATGGAAAATAGACTGGTTTATATTTTGCCTGTAAGTAGCATATCGATTCTGCGATAAAATCGCATCGCATTCGGTGGAATCTTGGTCACATGACAGTAAACCGAGATTTAAAATGTAAACGAGTAACTTAGTACGAGGACGACTCATTGTTGCTTATGTAAATATTTATTTGTACTTGAAAATATTTTAAATGCTAAAGAACCCCTCAAGTAAGCTTTTTGACTTATCACTAAATAGATTTTAATCATTATTTCCACACTTGATTCGAAGTATTAATGCACAAATATTGTAATTGATACAAATTTATTTAATCCGCGAATGCCTGTGATTTTAATAGCTGAATCCAAACGCCATTTTTGTCAAATTTTAGTGATTTTCGTAATTACCGCATTCAATTGTTTAATTATGTCATCCATTTATTTGGGAAATGCAGGAAGTAATGTGTACATCACACTCTGGCCTAATTGCAAGTTATAAAGTGTCTTATAATTATGTTGTCATTGAGTGTAAAAAGTATTTATAGTGAGTATTTGATGAATATTAAGACATAGACAATGGAATGCACAGCAGTCGTTTCCGATGATACGACACTGTAGCGAGTCATTCATTAAGGTAAATTCGAGATATCGAATAATGTCTCGAATAATTGTATATATGGAATCCCTCTATCTTTTCGTCTCTTTCTGATCCTCCTGTCTGAAAGGGTTTAAGACCAAACGCGTCCCATTGAAACCATTAAAGTGGAAATTTACGACAGAGTTATTTATGTATATTATCAAGCTCGCGTGTTGTTCTTCAATGTAAGTTCATACACTTGTCTGTGTAATCTCGTTTTTTAAACGTTCCGACACCTGTGTTCTATGTCACCTCGGCTCTCAGGCGTTTTGAAACAGCGCTAACTAAAGCGAACAATTACATATGGGATGAGGATGCGGAAATGTGTTATCTCGCGGTGAAGAGAGATGTTGTAACCCGGAATTCGGATGGGAAGTGATTCATTAGATTTCCATTTACAGACCACTAGATTTCACAATATTAACTCAATAGAGCAAGTAAGGATTATTTCCTTGCTGAAGAATGAGACTGTATAAGGAGATATGGTCTTGCTACTGCAAAATATAGTGAAGATAGTCCTTCTATTTAACCGAACATTACCGGTTGATCACCTCAAATTGTAGATTTGCACTGCCTAGTTACTTATGCGAGTATTTTTCTGAGAGTGCAATCGGAGAATTATATTCAGACGGATAATTTTTCACGAGTTAGTTTAAAGTCAGATTTGTAGCCGCTGGCACAGGCAAAAAAGCGCTTCAGCAAGCAAACTGCCGAAACCTTTTAAAAGTCTGCAAGTGGACTTAAGGTACTTTTTATTACTTTCTGAAACTTTTAAAAATTCCGCAAGTGGACTTGCGTGTTCTGAACTTGAGGCCAAAAGTCGCTTGCTCCAAGTGTGTACATATATCTATAATCTCGTTTTTAAACCGTATCGACACCTGCGTGTCCTATCCCACAACGGCTCTCAGGCGCTTTGCAACGGCGCTAACTAAAGCGTGCATATATATATATATATATATATATATATATATATATATATATATATATATATATATATATATATATATATATATATATATATATATATATGGAGAGTGAGGATCCGCAAATGTGTTTTCTCGGGGTGCGGAGCATTGTTGGAACCCGGTCGGCATGGGAAGAGATTTTCAGTGAGGAGGCGGAGAATGGCGGAAAAAAATGTAGTTCGTGCGCAGTTTTTTTTTCCTCCCTTTCTTTTTAAAATACATGACGTCTCTCTCTCTGTTCTATTATCTCTTACTACTCCTGATGATGATGCGGGATGATTAAGCGAATGAAATGTTATCATGTGCTTCAGCCTTCCTCCCCCGGGCAACAAAAACGAAAAGGGTTTCTCTCTGTCGAGGGAGGAAAACATTTGAACGTGGGAGATCGAGGGGGAGAGAGTGAACTTAGGTGGGAGGTTGCAGTAGGAAGGGAGGGGGGAGATGTTGGTACAGTGAGAGGCCTAGCCAAGACCCTTTCCTCCAGCATTCAGGGAGAGCAGAAAGCACGGAGGGAATCGTGGAAGAGGCAATGTTCCTGGCTCACCTGTGCAAACACGTCGTGACTTTTTTTAATCTCTATTATTTTTAGGACATTTAAACAAAAAAAGCTCAAACCCCGCGTAGTAGTATTTATTTTCCTTACCCCCGCCGAGTTGGGAGGAAAAGGAGAAGTATTACAGCAGCATTTCGGTCTCTTCCCCTTTTCTTTCACTCGTTTCCGACCGTCGCCTACTTTTCAAAAGGCAAGGAAAGAGAGAGAGAGAGAGAGAGGGATTTGTTTTTTTCGAAAGTAGGGGTAAACCCGCCGTATTTTTTTAATCCCAACTTCCTCTCTATCCCTACCCCCACCCCTTCCCCGCTCCTTGCTCACGCGAAGCAAAAGCGGTTATATTTGCGCAATGGATGAAGTACTACCTTTCTATAGGGGGAAAAAATCGTCTTACAACCTCCACCGAGCGTTATTTTTTTGTGAGTGTTAGAGCGAGGTTATTTTTTTCTTTTGTTGCAAACCATGCGGCTTCTTTGTTCCCACTTGCAATTCACGACTTGAGTTTTATTTCTCAGACAGCCACGTAGACGAATCGAATGCATAGCGGAATTAAATTGCCCTACGTTGATCAGTTGTATCCATATGTGCTAAATAGTAATGAATTTGATGACACTTGTGCGATAAAACTTGCTTTAAGTGAATGAATAATGACAATACCAACTATGTTTAAATCCACAGAGCTCTTTATTGGCACATTTAGTTTCAAAGCTACTGCGCCATCTTCAGGTACAAGCCTTAAAATCATGGTCAGTGAAAAAGAAGGGTGGGAAGGGGGAAGGATTGGGGGGTTGGGGGTGGTATGACGGGGGAGGAGTTGGTGTATTCTGGAAGAGAGGTGCGAGGGTGATGGGTCAGTGGAAAAGGCACTAAGCGGGGTTCAATTTCTTATCCCTAACGACTAGGGAAGCGTTAGGAGTGGGGTATAGTCACAGTTTGCGTGTCCATCTTCCAAAAACTCCCACAAAAGAGTTAACCACACCGCGGGATTAAAAAATATCTTATCCCTAATGACCAGGGAAGCATAAGAGTTGAGTTAGTCACTGAGTATGAGTCCATCTATTTTTTCATTGTCATTATTTATACAATAATGGACTTCCACTATGTTACGCCTGAAAGGGTTGAATTTATGCTTTAAGTGCGTAAAAGTGCATTAATTTGCTGGCATTAACTTCTATTTAACACGATCAAAGCTTCCAATTCATTCTCACCGTTAATGTTCTAAGAAAGGTACCTAATTCGACATTGCCAACTAAAAGAATCCCATCTCAAGTCCGACAATAGAGTTCACCCTTTGAGTAGTGAGTATTTTTTCTGTTTTTCCTGACCCTAGGAGTGAGTTTTTTTGGAAAAAATTAAATTAATTCCGATTACAATTTTATTACCTCAAACTCGAGTGTTTTTAATAAACAATCAATGAAAACAAGAAGCTCATACCATGCACAAGCAAAACACAATAAATAAAACAATTTGACTGAGGAGGAGATCCGCTAGGTTTGTTTAAGGCCGTTATGATAATGGTATAAGTGTTACGAATTTAATAGAAGAACTAGGATGGGAATTACTATCGGAGCGCAGGTTAAAATATAGGTTAAACCTTTCAAGTAAATTCGAAACCGATTTGTTCACAGATGACGTTAGATATATATTGAGAACCCCTGCGTATTATGCTAGGTTTGATCAGATTAACAAGATTAGAGATTGTCGTACCGATAGATTTAACATGTCATTTTTCCCGCGTACCATAAGAGAGAACAATAGACCGCGTAGTAAAGGGGTAGGTAGGTGAAATATAGTTCGAGTAGTCTGTAGTGAATGATGCATGTAATAACAACCAATAATCCCTTTCTTATTATGTAGATACTAACCATCTAGCTGCATGTGACCCTGTTAACTAGCATGTCGCCCTTAAATATCCGACTTGCATGGCAATAGTGCATGTTTGGTGATCTTCACCCCCTGCCACACACCCTCGTGGTGGCTCGCTGGGTATTACGTAGCTGTAGATGTAGCTCAACTGCTCCGTATCCCGTTTAAGGAGGCCGATATAATTATCCCCCGGTCTTCCTCGTGGACCTTTCCCTTCTATTATGTTCCGCATAAAATTCTAGCGGTTTGTGGTATTAGAACAAGAATATTAACAAATTTTAAGCTATCCGGGACTAGCCACGGAGTTTCACTTTTACGGAGTCACCCGCAATGCACAAATGTGCGAATTTCCACAGAGAAAATTTCTCTGTGGAACTTTTCTCTGTGGAAATTCGCACAAGAATATTAACTTATATCTGGACTAAAACCAGCTTTGAATGCAATGATTACCATCAATGGAACCGACTACATGTGATATGCACGCACTCAAGGCTGTACGTAGTCAGTAGAATAATGGAATAGGTGGTAGGACTCTTCATAGACATTTAATAGTGATGATTGGGTTCACCAGCCACCAGGATAGATGGAGCAATATGTTACAGAGCATCTGAATGGGAGGCGTGAACGTACACCTTCCCTGCACCAGCGCAAGTTTGAGAGACGTACATGCACGATCATACTCTGGATGGCCAGGAGGCACGAGGACGTAAACGACCGTTCATGCAGCTTAAAGGGATAAACAGCTATGCCTAGAGAACTTTGATGGCTGCTATGCTATGTTCGTACCAACACTCAAACCTTCAAAATCATAGGAAGATTTTGGTCAACCTTTTACCTTTTTATGCTGTGCTTATTCAGTTAATAACTCAATATTTAAGTTATTACTGGAATTTTCCCGCACGTATAATCACGGGCGCAGCAATAAAAAATTTCGACCGTTTAAAAATGTGGTTTATTTATTTATTTGTGAAGATTGCATCTCAAATATTGTTTCGGACTGCGTAATATGGCGAAACTCACGAACTAATTAAATGAGTAACAGTTCATTTTGGAGTTTATATGAGTTTTATGCAAATATTTGCATTAAAAATATATACAGAATCAGCGTGTGTGTATATTTTTTCCGCAATGTCTGCGTTCCCATATTTAATGATATAATAAGGCCGTAATGAGGGTAAAATTTACGCCAGCCTCCGCATAAATGGGACTAGAAGAATCGATTGAATTAAAGGTGCATACATCGTTGGCTTTAATTCATCCAGCAACTTTCCCATGCTAAACCTTGATCGGTAGTGAGATAGGTTTACACAACCAAGTTTATTGCGCACTTAACTCGTAGCAAGCGACTTTTCGCTTTAAGTTCAGGTGTAACACAGTTCCGCAAGTCCACTTGAAGAATTTCCAAAAAGTTTCAAAGCAATTTGCTCGCTGAGGCGCTGTGTTGCCTGTGCCAGCGGCTGCCAATCTGGCTCTGAACTAACTTGTGCAAAATCTTCCGTCTGAATATAATTTCCCCGTAACAATTTCAGAATAAAACTCGCATAAATAACTAGGGGGTGTAAATTCACCAATTGAGGTGATCAACCGGTAGTGTTTGGTTAAATGGAGGGACTATCTTCTCTATATTTTGCAGCATAAAGACCCATATCTCCTTATACAGTCTCATTCATCAGCACGGACATTATCCTGCTTTATATTGCGGTGTCTATTTGTCTGTGAGAAACGAATGATTCGCTTTCCATCAGAATCAGGCTCTCCATATTTAGGAAATCAGTCAATGTCCATTGCTGCTTACTAATGGGTTACCTTCATTGAGTTACAGTGAGGGAAGTTCTGGTCTTTCGACAACTGCTACATTGTTCCTAAAGTCTTGACTTTGCTATCGGCACTTGAAACATCAAAAACATTTGTCAGGCCCAATTTTAAACGAGGCACAAAATTTTGTTATCTGTAGATGTACTGGGAATCTATAGGTATAATCAGGTTTATACTCCTTAAGCAGTGTTTTCATTCGATCCACTTCATATGTTAGGTTTATACATCAAAGGTCTCTTAATTAAATAGCGGTCTTCATAGCTAGTGCTTGAACGACCTACCTTGTATTAGAGCTCCATAAAGAAAACTATACGGAGCACTATGAAGAAGACAAGGCCTAGATGGATGGGCCACAACTTAAGACACAACGAATTTTGTAAGGAACATAATAGAAGGGAAAGGTCCACGAGGAAGACCGGGGGATAATTACATCGGCCTGCTTAAACGGGATATGGAACAGTTGAGCTACATCAACATCAACATCTACGTAATACCCTACGAGCCACCACGAGGGTGTGCGGCAGGGGTGAAGATCACCAAACATGCATATTGCCATGCAAGTAGGATATTTTAAGGGAGATATGCTAGAAAATAGGGTTAAATGGAGCTAGATGGTTAGTATCTACATAATAAGGAAGGGATGATTGGTTGTTATTACATGCATCATGCACTACAGACTACTCGAACTATATTTCACCTACCTACCCCTTTACTACGCGGTCTATTGTTCTCTCTTATGGTACGCGGGAAAAATGACATTTTAAATCTATAGGTACGACAATCTATCTCTCACGAATTTTGTTAATCTGATCAAACCTAGCATAATACGCAGGGGTTCATAATATATATCTAACTTCATCTGTGAACAAATCGGTTTCGAATTTACTTAAAAGGTTTAACCTATATTTTAACCTACGTTCTGATAATAATTCCCATCCTAGTTCTATTGAATTCGTAACACTTATACAATTATCATAACGGCCTTAAACAAACCTAGCGGATCTCCTTTGCACGCGCTCTAATCCGAGCTACGAGGACTTTAAGAGGCGAGAGTAAGGGATAGGGTACAATGGTGAGCAATTTTCAACAAGTCATAAGGTTGTATTAAGGCGACGCATCACACCCGCTCGACAGGTCGGATTTGTGATAATTTCCGACCCCAGATTTTTTTAAAAATTCTTACGTCATCAACTTGAAAGGTTATAGATCTCATAAATATATTCGTGTTGCAGGAACACATCTACTAGTCTCAAAACTTATTTACCGATAGTTAATAGCATTGAATCTTTGATCTAACATTCTACCACCGGATAAAATTTATGAAATGTTAGCCTATGATTAATTGTTAATGCACATAATAATTAGTCGGTAAGATTTAAAAACTGGCCGTTTGTCTCAAAACCACTCTTTTTTCAAGTAATTAAATCTGCCTGCGGTTCATTGCGCACCCTCCATCTTGGCTACTTTTGTAACTCATGCCGTAAGTTATGAAACCAGTGAATTTATCCTGCAACACTTTGCATCCTGCAACCTGCATCCTGCAACTGCAATTCCTATCCTGCAACAACAATTCCTGCAACACTTACTGAATTCTTGCCATGGCTTATGGGTCCCATAACTTTATAAAATACATAGGTATGTGTCGTTCCTGCAATGGGCCATAAGTTATTTTGATTTGCTCAATCGTGGGATTGAATGACTATTGACGATGACTGGGGAGAGCGAATCGTCAATCCTTTGAGTGCGGCATGACGTGATATCACGTCATGGTTTTATCACGCTGATGCTGATGACGTCATATCACGTCATGGGTACCGTGAGTGTTCCAGCTTTCACGAAGGGGGCCCAGTGAAAGTTCCCCAGGAAAAGTTGGAATACCCACGGTACCCTTGACGTGATATAACGTCATCAGCACCATCGTAAAGACAACCATGACGTGATATCACGTCATGCCGCACTCAAAGGGTTAACTTGGTTGAAGTGTACGTGTACAAAGGAGTTTTTTAAAAGTCAAATGGAGCTCTGTGTGTGATAATGAGCGGAGAGATACCCATCCGAAAGTTTACTGATGTATTCATCCGCCTTGGACTCCTAATTGTAAAGGACTATTTGATGCCAGTTAACATTTGTATTTATATCTCTATGTGCGATATCGCCAGAGCAGACGTTGGTTCGGACTGAAACCGGGGACGTGTGATCAGTCTCATTCTCCCTCCATGGCCATGAGGCTTAAACAGTGTGGCAGTTTGTTTTCACAAATGAAAAAATAACTTGGTTTTCTTCCACTGATTCATTTTCTTGATACGACACATCGGTGTCATCATCAGGTACGACACCGTTGTGTCTAAACATGTTGCACCAAGAAAATAAAGCAGTGGAAGGAAATCTAGTTATTTTTTTCATTTGTGTCTCTTTCTCTTTATATGTAAAATATATACAAATTTCCATAAATGGCTTGGTTCTATCTTAGTTTTACTCGAAGCTTCGAAGAATTTACACCGCCTTCCAGCACACGTCAAGGCGTTGGTGTTCCGCATTTTATATCGGATTCCATTCACGCTTCGTATTGGCTACGGACGTGTTGTTCCTCGCCGCATGCTGTTCGCGGCGCCACTACTTTAATTACTCTATTTCTCTCTCCAATTGACATTCGAGGCATTCCGTGAGAGAAACACGCAATCACGGCGGCTGTGATGTGATTTTCGTCATTTATCGACGGTCGGAAGTCAGGAATTCTACTTTTGGCGACGAGGAATTACTCCTTCGATCTGATGGGACCGTCAAAAAAAAATGCCTGCATTCGCGATTAAAGAAACGTCATGGCTAATGTTGATTTATAACAATATTTTTCCGGATAAGCGAACCCGTAAGGAAATGAAAAAAAAAACATAATTTCATCGATGAACCATTCGGCCTGTAGTTTAAATTGCCCTACGCCAATTTTGATGCGTAATAGTTAGTAATTTAAGCTGAAAATAATTTTTAATAAAAAGTATGAATCACGTTGTAATGATTGCGATCATAAATATTATTGAAGAAAAAATGGGGTTACCAGCCATCTTACGTGGGAAATGGTACAGTCACTTCATAAAGTATCGCGACACTCTACGCTAGCGGTTCGTATAGGTCGGATGTCGAAGAGCAAAATACGTTGGCTATCCTGACCTATCTCTGGTGGCTATGTCCCTCTTGACTTTCAATAAATATGCTGGCTATCATGCATGCATATCGCGACACACCATGCACCGCTAGCATGGTGTGTCGCGATTCTTTATGAAGTGACTGTACGTGTATGAACTCCAGAGAGATTTAATATAAAAAAATGAGGAATTTATTAATATCTTGATATCGTCAAAATATTAATTGTGTGTAGTTTTTATGTGTTCTCAACTATTTTTATAAATCAATCATATAGTCACAGCAGTTATATGTTCTGGATTTAAGAAAAAAACTTTCCGTTGTGGAGTTTCAAACGTACCTAGCGAAAAAGGAGTCAAGTTAAAGACTTGTAGCGATATTTTTATCTGATTACTTGAATTCCTGTCGTATTAAAGTATTTTCTCACACCATTAATAATGCAATATTTAACTCATGCGTACTAAAGCTGCTGTAACTAAAACATGTTATTCTTCCAAAGGTACCAAAATATCACCCCCACACCGAACTACTTTCCGAGATTTTAAAAGAAAAACACCCGCCCTTTTCATGGGTAAATGCACGTTTAAGCACTCCAGAGTGGCCGCATTTAAAAAAAAACGAGGAATTTATAGAACTTAGATCTCATCACAAAATTTATTATAGGTTTTCTGAATGGTTTTTCGACTATTGTTGAAAATAATTCATATTGTCACCGCAGTGATTTTTTTGGAATCTCAAAAAAACATTCCTTTTTGAAGGAGTTTTGAATATGCCGTGCGGAAAAAATAAGTCATGTTAAAGACGTATTTAAATATTTTTGCTTACTGTCTTAGAATTTTAGTCACATTTAAGTGTATAACTGCACCATTGATAATTTAATATGTAATTCAGTCTTCCTACAGCTACTGAAATAAACCCTATAATTCGAATATGGTGTCCATCATGACTAGGGAACTATCTCGCTCTAACTACCTTTACGATTGTCTTCAGCGAATGTCGCATTTTATAACGAACGAAATGATATAATTCAGAATTTGTTTTGACTCATGGAGTGGCAGAAGAACCTCTTTCATTGTTTCAAGAAATCTAATCCTGGAGAAGAGAGCATGACGAAGAGAATGCATCCGCGCATGGAGCCTGATTTCAATCTCCGGAATAAGAGTGCGGGATTATTTTCTTCTGCTCGTATGCGGCGAGGTCATTCCGCTCTGCAGATAAAAACTTAATGAGGAGGCATCGAATGAAAACGCAACATACAAACTAGGGCGGGGGGTTTTCGACCTTCTTATTAGCCGGATAGCCGAGTGTGCTCGTATTAACCGCATTAATTGGGTCGGGTTGCGCCTTCGAACGTATATACATACATATATATTTTTTTCCCCCACTCTTGTGTCGTGGGGGCGTCGAGTTATATTTACCGGCGTCACAAGTGTTAAACTCGACCGGCGTCTGCGGTGACCCTTCGCGAACTCACGGCATACCCTCGTGAAATGTTTGTTAAGGTCGCAGTTGACCGCTTCAAGGCAGAGGTCTTGATTTGGTTGCGGCTATAGATGGGTCCAGGGTCCCAAAGTCGGGTCGGCCGTTTGGGCGCGGCCCAAACCAGAGAGACTTTCAAGTTTGTAGGTCGACAGGTAGTGTAGCTGATAAGTTTATTTTCCCATTAATGCTTGTTTTCCTATCAGTAACGTAGTATTAGCATCGACTTTCGTATGATTCCAGCATGATTCTTGTATCACTGTCGTTTATGCAGTGGAAAAGTGCATAAATACAGATGGTTTATATATCTCTGGTATCATGTCTATAGTGTAGTGCATGTTTGTGAAATTAATTATAAATATTTAATAATTTTCCCACTTGTCACGTTTTGGTGTATCAGATAAGTAGATAAATTTTCAAAGAACAACGGAACTAGCCGCGCAGTAACTTTCACGGAGTCACCCACTAGTGATCACACAATTGTGTGAAATTCACAGTGGAAAAGTCATTCGCCTGGACTGGGAATCGAATCCAGATCCCTCGATTTCGCGCCTCGATCTCTCGAGTTCTCCAACTAATGGTGATATGAGATATGACAGTTCCGTAGTTCTTTGAAAACGTCCTAAGTAAACACCTTTGTGTGCATAGTTGGACTTTACCCCGTGGACTGTGGCGCTTAGCGCACGCAGACGGGTACCTCTGGCATTACATGCACGGCACCTGTGAGGACAACTTGCTCCTTAAAGCCCCCATGAGATTCCAATGGAAGGGACGCTTGGGTAGCTTAACTGGTTAGAGCACTGGTCAGAGTGAAGTCGAGGGATTCGAAATTCACTCCAGGCCAATGATTTTTCCGCTGTGAATTTCATACAATTGAGTAGATAAATCATAAATGCATCGTGTACAGCCAAGAGGTATCACGCGGAAGCATAGTATCGTAATATCCAATCGGTCTCGTGCCCAAACGTCCCTGCGCCCAAAAGGCTGGCGCCAAATGACCTTGCGCCAAAACGGCTCGCGCCCGAACGGTCGCGCCGAAATGTTCTATTCCCACCCAAGTCAGGGTAGTTGAATTGCGGGGCAAAATAAGAATTATATCGAATTCAATTCTAAATTTTGTGTAATTTCATGGTTGTCAATGATTCAATTTTTCTCGATAACAATACGATGAAAAATACACCAAGTATATGTTGCTATATCGCTCGCACTGCATTGGTGCGCATAATAATGCTTTCTATCGTGCCATCAGTTGCAGTTAATGGTCACACGCCATCATGTAGAATCCGCTGGATATAGGTACATTCATGAAAGCTTAATAACTACAGTAGAGCGTCGATTATCCGAAACAGTTGGAGATTGAGGGTGTTCGGATTACTGATAATGACCGATAACCGATTATTGACGAATAAAATTGAGATGGTGATTTGTAGGGTCAAAGGAGCAATCAAAAAGAAGAATCGTGCTGCCAAGTGCAAAACTATGCATATTTTATGAATATTTTTTTATTTCTGGAGTTGACGTCGAGGGATAATTATTTCATTTTTACCTCATCAGCCATTTTTTGGAATTTTTGTTAATGCGTCATTAGGGCTATAATTAAAAATTAATTCGGAATGTTATTTAACAATACAGTCCATTCAGTTTAATATTTTAGCTTTTTTATTTGGATACAAAAGTTCAAAAATAGGTTTAAAAAAGTGTATGTTGATATTGTTTCTCTGGGAGAGTCCCTCGTGAACTTTAGTTTTACAATGTTAATTTTGTTAGCAACAGCGTTAGAGTCTAGTGAAGTGGGCAAGTACGCTGGTGGAACAGAGGCACCGTAAATTCTGCTTTTCGTGCAAATTTTCTTTCAGTTGACGGACGTTACGGATGACCAGCATTCGGATAATCGACGCTCTATTGTAGTGCCAAGCATTCTAAACTGACTCTTTTGATAATCTTTTCCGTTCTGTCTTATCCTATTCTTCCTTTTGATTCGTCTCGTTCATATATTTCTTCAAAGACAAACTCCTATTGTGAAGACTCTTGATATTCTTCTTCTTCTTCTATTCAACTTTATACTTGTAATCATCACTGTTATCATTAATTACCTTTTTCCTCACGGTTTATATGCTTAATCATGTATTTAAATGTTATCCTGGTAGTGCTCTCTGCAGTAATATGTACGGCTGCATTACGAGTTCCAAGCTTACAATGAGTTTTTTTTATTTTTTGTTTTGCTTGTCATCATTGTATAATTAATTTGATTTTGTATATTGAGTTTCATCACTGTATTATTAATATAATTTTTGAATTTCAAAATAGCATTCATTTGAAAAATTGTACTTCATTATCTGAGGGGCTAAGAGTAGCCCACGATAATAAACGTGGTTATTATTATTATTCAGTAATATTAACCCGTGACTCTTTGGATATGCCCCTTCCTCTCTCGTCATTCACTTTAATACCACATAAATATGTTTTTCGTTACTCGACCCTCATCCATTCTCTCAGTGCGACAAAACCAACGAAGCAAGCTCCTGTCATTTATATCCATTGCTGGAGCACCCATTCCGCATTCCTTCATCGCCTTCTCATAACCCTATCCCTCCGATATTCATCGTGAACACTTCTCATATAACCCTCCCTCTACATACAGCCTACGCTCTCACTTCACTTTGCATATGTACCCAATTTTATTGGATTAGAATAAATTAGACAACTCCAGAAGAGTAGAAGAGGAGAGGACCATATGGGACACTGTATAAAATAGAAGGACAAGATGGATTGGACACACCCTAAGACACAATGGGTTTGCGAAGAACATTATTTTAGGTAAAATAGAGGGAAAAGTCCACAGAGGGAGAAGACCCAGGAATGAGTTCATGGTCCAAATAAAGAGTAATGTACATAGGAAGAGACACCAGGAGGTGAGGGAACTAGCATTAGATAGGGAAGAGTGGTGGGCTGCGGTCAACCAATCTCAGGATTGAAAAACTAATGATGATAATGATGAGAATAAATTAGAAGGAATACATTAGTGTTCAGAAATTTTCTCTTCCTTCTAACTGTTTTATACTCCACATACTGCTTGCGAATTTCCCTCCAGCGCTGGAAAATCTCTTACTCCTCACATCTTTTCTTCTATCTCTTGTAAACTTAGAGCCTTACTGAAACATTCTTTAGGCCTAAGCCTCCCACATGTTCAATACATTCACGATTTATACTCATTATACAATTATTATTTTCATTTCTTTTGTCAAAAACCAACTCTTAGATCCTTTACGCCTTCACCCGTGTTTCTGTAGCTCTTATTAAGTATGCTGTACTGAAATGAAATATCTAACGTAGAAGAGCGTCATATATGCCGTCAAATGAGGTTTTGATGATCTTCCAGTGGTTCCATGTTCGTTTCGGTATACTGATTATAGTATTTTGGAAAGTCGTTAATAAGTGGATGATAAAATTATTATTTTCATTTCTCTTGTCAAAAACCAACTCTTAGATCTTTTACGCCTTCACCCGTGTATCTGTATTCCATATTACCTCAACAAAGTTCCTGTAATTATAGCGGTATCTCACAGACCGGTAGCGTTGGGGTAAAGTCCTCGCCTGATAGTCCGATTCCGGGTTCGTATCCCGCTTGAGTGGAGTTCCACCGCGCAAACGTGGGTGACTGTGTTCCTCCGTTGTTACTTGTTGAAGCACTCGATATAATCGGCAATTACAGCCGTTTTCCGGATTGTGTGAAAAAGAAGTATTAACACTGCAGCGTTAGCAGTGAATGCTCGAGTTCTTGCATAAAATCTCCAAAAATTGAACCAACATAATCAATAAATGCATCTCTGACAAATATATGCGTTGAACAGCAGCAACAACGCTGAACAGTCCCGGTGACATTTCGTGTCCTCTTTCGGTGGTTTTTACAATCGGGTGGCAGTCAACGGACAAATAATCATGGAACGAGACGAAAAAAAATTTTGTGTCGAATCTATCCCGTACTTTTCATTGAGGCTCTTGCTGTATTATATATTTCTACCGCATGCTGAATAAATAAATCATAAGAAGTGGTGTTAGATATTCACTACTGGGAAAGCGAAATCGGTTGGTAATTGAACCTGATTGTTTTTAGAATTTATTCACTAGATTATTATTATATTTTATTGCCACGAAGGCTTGTATCTGAGTCTATTAAGTGTGTCAATTCGTGAAATTTACTACATAATAACTTTCAATTGTCACTGCTGGTTGCGACCAACAATTGACATCTATTACTACTCTCCGGTCACTAACCTGAAAATGTCATCGTCAAGTACACGGAGATAGTAGTGGCGCCGAGTAATATATTCGTGGAATTTGCCAATTATATTTTTTTCCTTAAAAATTATTTGATTGGCGGTGTCAAATATATTCCGTGCTTCGATTTTCATTAAGGCTCTTGCAGTGTAATATATTTCCACCGTATGCTGAATAAAATATTTTCTGCGCCCACCTACGCCTCGCTTATCCGGTTCCATAAGTTGTCCCTTCATTAACTAGTCGCCTTAGCGGTTCGATTTTTCCGTCTCCATCATTCACTTCTCTCTCGACATTTGCACTTAGTTTATTTAAATTCTCTCCTCTGGTGAACTGAAACTTATTTTTTTTTTAACGAGCACTTACATTCGAGTGAAATGGTTGTTCCCAATCGCGAGTTGTAACTGGTGAAAAGCGAGGACATGAGATCCGAGGTGTTTTACTCTCTACCTACAAATGACTGGCAGTGTAATGGGATAGAACCGTGTCTATGATTTTTACTTGCAAGATTTTCAGTATCTTGGGCTTTAGTTCATCAAATAGATTGGCCTTTTTGCGCCGTAGATTTTTATTGCACTTCTAAGTTACGAGAACGAATATATATACATCCCAACGTTGGATTTGTAAGTGATACAGGCGAAGAGAAACGCTGCTCATAAAGTAGATGGATGAGATATTACGCCATGAGTCGAGGTTGGCGTTATCAGGAATTATTGAAATCCGACTCCGTCATTGGTATTGTTGTCGTGTTGAAACGATGTGTTTCTGGTGCGATATTTTCCAAGGTCCAGACCTAAATACCATTAAAATTGCTTGGTCTGCAGCCTTTAGAATAAATGAATTTAAGGGGAAATGTACCCATAATTCAGCTTAATACAGCTGTTTGTTTAAAGTAGCCCAATGATGTTTCATACATAATCTGATGGGACAAAGAATGCCTGAGACCTAAGATATGCCACCAGTCGCCCAAGTTTTGAATATTGGATTAGGAGCATGTAGACGAATTGTTTTGAAAATATAGACTTGATAGAATTATATACACAAATATAATTCGGTTTTTCCTTTCATAATACTCATGTGGTATCACATTTTGTATCTTAAGATGTATTATACAAATCACATCGAAAAAATTAACTAGTTGGTAAACAAATCCATATGCTTTGCTCGGAAATGACGAAAACCAAATCTGAAAGTTATATTGATCCATTTTACATACATTAAATGTTATAATTTTCAAATTTTGCCTATTAAACATCCTATGTAATGCTAGAGAAGGAATTTTTTTACGAAGAAAGTAATGTTTAGGAGGAGTGAGAGCTGAAATGGTCATCATAAACTTTTTTTGTTAAATTCCGAAAAATAATCTCATAAGAGTACGAAGAGTCACGAATATAATCTCATAATCTAATAACCCACTCTGAGCCTCTATATAGTGTGAAACCCCTCTCAACGACCATTCTTCAGCGGAACCGGCGGTGGTCGCTTAGTTCAGGATTCACTGTATGTGTACATCAAATTAATATGCATAGAAATTTCCCAGGAGCAACTAAATTATAAGGAAATAAATGCCATCTGTATAGGTTTTAACAAAACCATCGCTCCAAGAATTTTTCCATTTCTTTTCAAATCAGCCGCCCGTTTATTTGCAGTATATGTACTCCAAGAAACTGAACCCCTATCGAAAGACCACCGCTCTTAACTAACATTTTTCCGTGGAACCGTTCATGGTCGCTTAATACAAGTTTCACTGCATTAATAAATTATTTTAATATGTTCTTATCGTTTTGCTTTTTTTCCTAATGGAGTCGTAGAGTCTGCGGCGCACTTTGCCGTTCGTAAAAAGGTCACAGAACTCCGCGCTCACGTCATCACATTAGTATTCCTCATACGCGCCGCACCTATTTTTTGTAGTTCTGACCCTTTTTTTTGTCCTTCGTCCGGCCTAGTAGACTCGGGAGTCTGTTGAGACTCCTCCGAATGTTCGTGGTTACTCTGTTATTTTTTTCTGTGCCTCGGGGAGGAAAGGGAAGTCCACTGCTGCTGGCGTTATCCGGATGCCCCGCTTGACGTCATATCATCCAATTCTCCTTTCACCCACGCACACATTATATGGAGGTCGGGTGACGGGGGGGGGGGAACTATTGCTGGGAAGAGCCGGGAGAGGATAGTTTACACTCGGCAAATGCATCGGCGTTCACACGTTTTTGCATCGCTTTCCGCCCTCCTCCCCATGCTCCTTCCATCTCTCCCAACTCCATCCCCGGCCCCTTTCGCCTCCCACTCCGCCCCCAAGCTCCGACCCCCGCCCCCGAGGGAATTGAGTGCCCCCCCCCTCAGATCGAGTTACGTGGGGCGACACCGCATAATAATAGAACCGTTGGACGCTTGTGGGAAACTCTGGCCGTTGTCCGCCCCGGAGGAGGGTCCGTGCAAGGGGCCGTTGTGGTAATGACCTGCTCGGGGGTTTTAGCCGAGCACGGGCGGCGACTTGAGGTGAAGTGGTGGCACGTGATGTAAAGGATACTTGTGAATTTATGGTTAACGATGGGGAGTAGCGCAAAGCTCTCCTCTGATCAACGTCTACTAATTGCCCTTGTCACACGTCTTGTCTTTTGGTGGCGATGAACGATACTTGTAAACAGGTTAATTTATTTAAAGTTTGCATTATTTTTCTCAGAACGGTGGAAATTTTCTTATATTCACTTCGCGTTCCGCTCTATGGCTACTCTTCTCTCTCAAGCATTCTCAACAATCAAAGTTTCCTACCCATCAATTATAAACAACAGCAAAACCATTGCGCCTATAAATGCAAAACAGAAACTAACTTGAATTTACAGAGGCGGCGCTACACGTCGCCGAAGTGGCGTGTGTGGCAGAGGGTGTCAGGACACCATTTTCAACGGGTGGCAGGACCCCCGAACATTCTCAACAATCGACATCTTCAACTCATCAATTATAAACAACAGCAAAAGCATGGCACATATACTGATACAAAGCATCGAACTTGAATTTACAGAGGCGGCGCTACACGTTGCGAGTCGCCGAAGTGGCGTGTGTGGCAGAGGGTGTCAGGACACCATTTTCAGCGGGTGTCAGGACACCCGAACATTCTTAGCAGTCAACGTCTACTCAGAAATTATAAACAACCGTAAATGCATTGCATCTATGAATACAAAACGTAAAATAACTTGAATTTACAGATCGCGACATAACACGTTGCAAGTCGCCGAGGGGGGGTGTGCGGCAGTGGGTGTCATGACACCATCCAGGATAAATAGGTGGTTATAGGGTGAAGAATTTGAAGAGAGAAATTCTAAAGTGAAATAAAGAAAGACAGATAAAAACGGTCAGGTGGCATCTTGAGAAAATAATCTGTAACCACAAATTTGCAGTGAATTCGTTTCCCTATTTTCCCCACTTATGAATGTTATTTTTTTTATTTCTATCGCTCTAATGGCTCTTGTCCCTATAGGAAAGCAGCAGTTTCGCTGTAATGAATGACTTGAAATTTTTTTAAATTATAGAATAAATGCATCAGCCAAAAAGGGACCCAATTTTGCACTCTAAAATATTTCCGCGTAGCCTCATCTTTTAACTGTCGCAGCATGACTCGCATGGGCTCTCTTCAAGTTCACCAACACAGCCGATAGCACCCATGCGCTCAACGAGTCTGTGCTTGCTTGGGTGCGAAGTTAAAGGTAACGGGGATAATCAATGTACCAGACGTCGTTGCATGTTTTTTACATCAGTGGCTAAGACGGGTCAAACTTAACACAATCATCATTCCGATGGGCTTGTTTCTCCACTGGACCGTTCCTTTGGAGAGAAGCGACCGCGAAGAGAAAAATGTTTTGCCTTTTTCGCGTGATTATCAGGGCGTAAACTAATGTTGCTCATGCAATACGGGTGTGCCGCGTGAGGATGAGTGATTTCCGTGACGTTCTCTTCCACTCTTGTGCCTCGTTCGTCTTTCCTTTCCCACTGTTTTGGTTTTTAGAAAACGCATCTTGCCCATAAACTCATGGCTGAACGGAAAAATTTCTCAATTTTTTTCACTTTAGAAACTGAAATTTTGAAAGGGACTTTTTAAAAAACTTTCGCGGCCATGCGAAACATCTGACATGTCCCTTTTCAAAGCGCTGACCGTATGCCAGCTAAATTGGGCACTTATGCTAATTTATACGCTAAATTTGGCCGGTCCGTATCATAACGATTTTATCCTGGCGATTCTGGCATTATATCTTTGTGCGAATGTATGTTTACGGAAAAGTAACCTTATTATTATCGTTTTTCCCCTGCCGAAGAATACATCTTCAACGGGTATATCCCATGGCATAAATACACTAATAGATTGAACTTTCTTGCATTAAAGTGTACGTCACCACTAACTAGAAGCTGTTTTAACCAAGAAAACTAGTTCAATTTCCTCTTTATTTGGTGGGCTGTCTATGTTTCAGATGAAAAATGATGAAGTTGTTTTCAAACAAATTTTGTGAAATATCATCTATCAATGCTTGCTTATGCTCAAAACCTGGTAATTATTGTGCGTATTAACTAGCTATCGATCCGGAAGTTTATTCTAACGATGGTATTGCCATCTATTGATGGAACCAAATTTTATTTACTGACTGTATCTATCAAAGGCTTAATATGATCATAAAATTGGGGCTGCTTATTCTCTTAGGCAAAAGTTTATCATTATAACATCAATGCAATAAGTTCATAAAATATTCACTACATAGCGGAAACACATTAAGTAAATAGCGCCGGCAAAATTTAACCATTTAGTCTGTAGTCAAACACATTACCGTAGGTGCGCAACAATGTGAGATTATGATCCACATTTCAAAGGACAACGCGTACGAAAGAAATGGTAACTTATTTCTTAATTTCATTACGTCAGGTCCATTCGATATTTGTTAATGATTGGCTAAACGCGTGATAGGTTTTGCATCTGACATCGTGATATGGCGTCGAAATTAACTGGAATCATTGGCTGGTGAAAGAGACTAGTCAAAGCCGTAAAAAATTTACTTGCATAATCAAAAATTAAAAGAATCGTCGTAATTTAATATTCATCGACGTGATTAAAAAATTATGTGAGAATCGTGCCTGGAGATATTTTGATTGCGCCTAGAATATAATGTAAAGCAAAAAAGCAGATGTACGTACCCAAGCAAATCAAGAATACCCCATTTCCATCTGGAGATGATCCATGGAACTAGGGCGGAACGATGACCGGTAAGAAAA
Organism: Ceriagrion tenellum; assembly: GCA_963169105.1. Lineage (NCBI taxonomy): Eukaryota > Metazoa > Arthropoda > Insecta > Odonata > Coenagrionidae > Ceriagrion > Ceriagrion tenellum. The sequence continues at coordinate 55,321,358 of OY720633.1, read as the reverse complement.
CAGCAAAGAAGCGGAGAAGCGCCTTGAATCGTCACGATCCGAAGCATTCGCGGAGTTGGGAGAGTGGACTGACTACGTGCTTCAAAGGCGATTGCGTTAGACACCGGCCAGGGAGGGCGCGCCTGTGTGTTGCCTGTTGTCTGCAATGGGGCGACATCCCACACTGAAGGCCTTGGGCCATTCAGCCCGACTTGCGTCCCCCCCCCCCTCCCACCCACCCCCTTCGAAGAAATATCGAAATGTTCGGATGAAATAACCCTAATGGTCGAGAGCCAGCTTGTCGCAGCGTGGCATAAACAAAAGGCGTAGCCTCCGGCATGGTGTCGTAATGTCCCCCCGCGTCATTACACACGCAACCCGGCTCAACCCTGTTCCCCAACCCCCCGGAAAATATCAGAAGTGGAAGCTAACGATCGAATCAAATCGCTGTCCATGGCTTCCTGCGGTCATTCAAATAAGAGCTTTTCTAATTGAAACTTCTGAAATGGTTTTGGTCATAACTCTTCGATTGTAAGTTCGGGAGGGGGAGGTATCGTTGGGATCAATAGGATGACGGCGAAAACAATCGATCCCACTCTGTCTTTTTAAATAATATTCTTGTACCATCGTAATTATTCCTATTGCACTCTCCATATAATTTATTCTACATCTGCATCTACGTACTACACTGCAAACCGACGCATGGGTGTGTGGCGGGGGGTGTTAGGACGCCAGCCGTGTAAATATGTAAGGGATAAGGTTTTGGGAGGAGAAATGGTGACACATATTTTGGAAGTGTATGAAGTGGAGCTCAGTTTTTATTGTGGTCGCTTATTGCGCGCGGAAAGAACGAACTCTTGTACTTATCGGTTCGGCAATGTTTCTCTCTTTTTTATTGCTTCTGTCAGACCTAGAGATGTAGTGAGGCGTCATGATAATATTCTCTGTGTCGCTCTGAAATACACAATGGAGGAATAAAACGCGGAAGTCGCGCAATTAATAAAACAGTTGCAAAATAAAATATACAATCTCTAAAGGAAACATTAGCATATAGCTGTTGTGACAGAGTAAAGAATTTGATGATAAAATTAACCTATAACAAAAGCTCATTTTCCTCTCGTATGACTCTTTAAAACATCAGTTCCAGTGGAAAACATTCTCACCGTAAAATGTAACGTCATTGCCTCTATATCACCATCGTCATAAATCATTCAAAACTGAAGCCCGTTTCACATGGGGCACGTAATTGCACAATCGTATGTACGCGCGAATGTGCATTTAAAATTACATCGTGTAAAGTAGTGAATTGCAGGAACGCATGCGTAAATGCATGGACACCAGATGGGCCCCACTGCCCCTTCAATAAATATTGTAACGCCAGATGGGGGAAAAGATGCAGGTTTAAGTGGTGCAATTTTGTGCCCCGTTATTTATTAATTTTTTTGTTAAATCTTTATGACCAGGGTCCCAAATGCTCACGGCGCATTTGAGGTGTGGCCTAACCAGAGCGAAGTAGCATCTCTCTTTTTCTTTTTCATTGGAGGACCTTCCTATTATTCGCTTTACAAAACCTAGTTTCTTTGATGCCGTGCCACATATGTTTTGTATATGTGTTCCCTACGAATGAAGGAGCTTGTCTGCATTGAGGTGTGTTGATAATTCAACACACCCCCCACCCCAACACGCAGTGGGTGCCTCCAATAAAATTTTCAATTTGATGAACGTACGTTTTGCCCCACGAGCCGTGAGTTGTCACTTTGAGCCTCAAGCCTAGGAAAGCAAAATCTCTCTATGATTCAAAATCCAGTTTATGGTGATGTTTTTTCGACCAAAGATATTTACGGTGTAGCATTTTACGACCCGATGGAGCTCATAAAACCGAATCGCCGTAACGTTCAGTACTCACGGCATTAGTTTGGCGAATCGCTGGTGCTTGAAAATCGTTTTTCTCATTTCTTTTTCAGATTTTGTTGCTTTCAAAAATCCATCAGAGGCTCCTGCGTTGAGCTCCGAATCGGAATCTGTAGAAAAATGCGATCGGGATAAGCTGATTAGAGGAGAAGGTGGAACAGACAAATGCGAGGGTGTTGGAATCGATGAGCGTGTAGGATTGGTATTGGCGTGGGATGATATGCGAAGGGCTGCAGATGCGAATGAGCCCGAGGGAAGAAATGTGGAAAGCCGCGTCAGTAGATATAATGGACAGATATTTTTAGTTAAGTTCGGTAATGAAAAACAAGAGTTTTGGTAAATATGAGTGGTAGATTGCAATATTATCAATAAAAAGGGCCGCTGGAGAATGTAATATTTTCGAGAGCATATTGAGATTGAAGCACAAATATAAATATACGTATTCATTGGATCACACTTCGTGAGGAGTGAGGAGGAACATTGGAAAACTGGAAGTGAAGGATATTCCTTAAAAAAATTGGTACTAGAGGAGGATGCGGAAGAAAACTTGTAGATACTATGATATGATATATGTAATTTATTGTTCCTCAGATATTACATCCAATTCGAACAATTATAAACAACACTAATACAAAAATATACAGCAATGATACAAAACAATATTGAAAAACAATGATGATACAAAAACTTTTTTGGATATATTCAACAATAATACAGCTCATCCCGTGTTAAAAAATCATTGAAAAAGGTAAGAACAGCTTATTGGGGGCACGTTATATATGAATATAGTTTATTTTTTAATATGGGCAGAGATGAGGTGTCGTTGATTGTTTTAGAAAGGTTGTTCCAAGTTTGAGAGGCGGCAAAGGTAAATGATTATTGAAATGTGGAGGATCTATAGTGTGGGATATGTAGATAGTTAGGGTCGGCTCTGGTAACTATATTTGGCAGAATGGTTCTCTTAGGGGATTGGGTTGGTGTGGTGACTGGAGTACTGGCTAACCATACGGACGGCCAGGGTTCAAATCCCTGCAGAGGAGGATGTTTTTCAGAGGAAACCTGATACCTACTTGAGTGTCTTGTGGAGGGCACTTCAAGTACAGTACTCCGTCTGCCAGAAGAGACGTGAAGAGCTAAGACCTTGGCGCATTTCGTAAAGAGCAGGCTAATTCCGACGCCGGGTTTCTATCCACCCTTCCTCTCTTACCTGTCCCCTATGGCGCAAATGACCTAAGTTGTCGGTCGCTTCCCCAAATATCCAATCCATGGTTCTCTTGGGAAAAAAGTCAATGATGTACTGTGAGTCATCGTGTTTTAATAGGGAATACATAGAGCCGGCCAGTTTGAATTTTCATCTTGTTTTTGTGTCCATCCAGGAGAGCTTGTTTAAATATGGGGTTATATGCTCACCTTTCCGAAAGCCATAAATGAATCTTACAGAGGAATTCATCAGGAGCTGAAGCTTAATATTAAGTTCTGCTGTGAGATCATAAAACACGAGACAGCTGTAATCCAAGTTTGGAAAAATTAAGGCTGATACAAGCTGCTTTCTTACATGGATGGGCAGCAGATTTTTATGAATTTTTAGTTGGTGGAGAGTAGCATCAACTTTATTTGAAACATACAAAAGATGATCTTGTATTGTATCCAAGACAAAGTATTGCTGAAAATGACTCCTAACCATCTTTTAGTGTTTTTTTTAGCCATCTTGTAGTGTTTTTAGTCATCTTGTAGTGAGGTATACAAATTCCCTGGACCTCAATCATAGGCGATTCGGCCGCAGTAAGTCTAGAAATGACCTTTGAGTGACCAATTATCGTGGATTTAGTTTTATTACTACGATATTTATTTTCAAAAAGTTGTCCTGTGCCCATGAGACAAATGAGCATATAAAAACTTATTTTTTCTGTTTGGAACTGAAAATCAAAGTACAAGGAAGCTTTCGCTTCACAAGACATCATTGAACGGAAGCGAAAAATATGTATGTTAGAATAAGCAAACGTTTTGAGCAAGTGCAGTGAAATGGGATTTTTTCAAAGTCTCTGCTGCAGTAGCAGGAGAGTTAAGGTCTTGGATGAGTGGGCTGTGAAAGAAAATTGATTAGATGCTCCAGTAATGGAATTATCAGTAATTTGCGTGGTTCTTTATTTCGGCCTCGTTGAGAGAGTAGTCGAGACCAAGTGACGGAAAAAATTTTTCCTGACTGGCCAACTTTGGCACGCTACCCGAATTTGACCCCACTACAGAGAGGCAACAGTCTCAGCAGAAGGTATTGATGGCGCAGATTGGACGGGTATCAATAGCCACAACTTCGGGCCAGAGTGAAGTTCAAGGAATCGGCCGGGCAACTACGATGTGGAAAGCAACGGGGAAACCACCACATTAGTCTCCGTAGAAGATGCAGCCCTGCATTAAAATTATGTAGGTATATGACATGATGGCATTCCTTCCGGTAAAATCTTCCGGAAGTAGAATAGTCCCCCAATCGGATCTCCGATTCGGGACTACTGGGAGGGGTACATCCGTCCGGAAGGACAAGAGAGAATAGGTTGGGAAATGAGATTCAAAGTTAGAAAAGTGAATGGTAAGAGAGGAAGGGGTCGACCGAGAAAGCCGTGGGTGGATGAGGTGGACGAGATACTGAAGTGAGGAAACAATAGGATTCTTTTGAGTAAAGGAGAGCATGAGAGGAAAGGGTAACCGATAAATTTAACCCCAAAGTAATAAAGCCGTTTTCATAAAGAAAGCTTTCAAATAAGCGCGCAAATTTGGCTGCGTTGACCCTCATAGTATGGGTGTAAGTGTCATCATCCTTCGTTCAATCCTAAGATTGTTTGACTGCAGCCCTCCACCCTTCCCTATCTAATGCTAGATCCCTTACTTCCTGGTATCTCTTCCTATGTACTCTCCTCCATATTTGGTCCATGAACTTATTCCTGGATCTTCCTCTGGGGACTATTCCCTCTATTTATCTTCAATTATGTTCTTCACAAATCCAATATATCTAAGGATGTGTCCAATCTATCTGTTTGTTTTATTTCTGAATGGTATTCCATACAGTCCTTTCCTCATTTACTCTTCTGCACACTTCATTGTTTCTGATTTTGTCCGTCAATTTTATCTTCAGCATCCTCCTCCAGCATCGGATTTCGAAGGCTTCTAGTCTTTTCTGGTCAGAATTTACAATGGTCCATGCTTCCGATCCATAGAGTGCTACGCTCCACTCGAATGTTTTCACATAGTGTTTCCCTGGTTTCTTGTCCTATCATCTTTGAGCACAAGGGTGTAAGAGTAGCAAAAGACAATTTCAAAGATTATTTGGAGGAAATCATTAAAGAAAAACCATTTTCTCCTGGCCTAAGAGGAGTGACTATACTCTTTGACCGTTTCCATCCCAAAGGGAGTGATGTGATGGGCTTGGATATATTTTCGTAGACCAGACTGCATCCCCGAGAATTTTTTTCGTTTCCCGCCTCAAACATTTACCGACACGGATCTCAAATGCAGCGTGCCTGACGTTAGAGTCTCTCGCTTAAGTGGAATAGTGTTTCTCGTTCTCTCAATCTTATGCATCGTGTGTAACTCTATATGGAGGAGAAATCTTGGCTCATAATGGAAAATAAGACTGTAAACATTTGGAAAGTTTATTGAATAGTGGAGGATCGGGTTGGTGTAGTGACTGGAGTACTAGCTATCCATACGGGTGGCTAGGGTTAAACCCCGTGTGGAGGAGGACATTTTTCTGAGACAACCCGATCTCTACTTGAGTGTCTTTAGGAGGGCACTGCAAGTGCAGTACTCCGTCTGTCGGATGAGGCGTTAAACCGTGGTCCCATTGGTGCCTTTCGTTAAGAGAAGTCTAATGCCGATGCCGGGTTTCTATCCACCCTTCCTGCCTTACCTGTCCCCTGTGGCGCAAATGACCTTAGCTGGCGGTCGCCTTCCAAAAATCTAATCCGATTATGGAATAGTGGAATCGGGAAAGTTTTACGGTACCTCGGTTTATAGAAAGTGTATATAGAGATCGTCATCGATATACGTCATCCACCTTCATATGTTCACCCAAACTGTTCTTTCCCCCTCCCACTTTCCTCCCCCCCCACGCCTCTTCCATATACCCCCTCCTCCTACCTTGGCTCTGGTCGCTCTGGTATAAATACATGTGAGTGTGTCTGTCCCATCACCTTGAAAATGACGTAGTATGTCGAAACCATGGACGGTGTTGAAGTAGTATATTAAAGTGTGGATATTACTATTGTTTATTACTATTGTTGTGTTATATTTTATCATGGATATATCGCATTTCCATCAAGTAAAGCTTGAAACGATTTCATACGTGTATATAGAGAATTTAATGACGGGTGCAAGGATCATAATACTCTAAGAAAAATATCCTGCTAAAACCGAGTTCGCATATTTTTAGAAGAATTTTTTTACGCTGGGTATATTATCTTTTTTAGCCACCTTCACGCATCTCATACGTCAAATTCATCCTTAGTTATATTTTTCTACCAATTCATCTTCTTATGGATAAAATAATTATCTACGGCCGAACTGAGTGTGTATTAATCGGATGAAATAATGAGCCGTATGACGTTAAAGAATAGGTTTCTAGAGATTTGGAGGGATTAGGTTAGGCTTAGATTGCTAAAAATTTCAAATTTTGAGAGTTTCAGGGCGACGAAGAGGGTGCGGTTTATGACAACACCGTTTGTTAGTAGAACACACAGCTGTTAAAAAATAAGAGATTTACTCTTTAGAGCGTAGGATTTATAAAAATTTATTGTTCCCAATCTCCATAAATGTGAACAACTTAAACTGTGAGACACTAAGACACTCCATAAGCATCTAATTCCTCTCTCCCATCCTATTTCTCTTCCTTCTTCTTGTATCTTTTTCATGACTGGTATACAAGCCCCCCTTCTGATGGCTTCCATGATTTTAAATGGATAGATGTATCATATGTGAATGAACTCCATTTTCACATGTAATTACCTAGTTATGCGTCTCATTCTGTAACGCTGCTATGGGTACTACAACCGAGAATATTATTTTATTGAAAGTAGGGTTATTTTTTTATTTTTTTACGCAAAGGTATAATGGAATTAAAGATCCAACCCCAAAAAAATACGTTGGATTATAAATAAATTATTCATTCAAATTATTTTTGCATATGGTTTTAAATAATATAGATAAACATTTTCCTAGATACGCGATGGATATTGAAATCGGTTGCCATGTTTCTGTGGACAAAATATCGATAAATTCAACGAAGAAATGGCCGATGCATTCATTCATTGAATCCTAATTAAAGATGATCCGAGACTATGTTAGTCTTCATTTCCATTTAAGTATATATACGGGGGACATTTGCATTTGACTTATAACATGAATATAACATGAATAACTAAAATTACACTAAAAAGAATGAGTAGTTTGCTTATAATTTTTGACATATTTGCAGCTAGCTTATCGCATAACATAGAAAGAACGGAACACAAAATGTAACACTTTAGGATTCAAAGAATCCGTTAAAGACAATGATGTAGTAGGGCTGAGGTGGTCATAGGGAGAGAATGGGTGGATGCTGTACGCCATAAATCCGCCCGCTTTTCAATGCTGCGTACTTTTTTGTTTTCCAGCTGAGCGCTGTGCGGAGATAAAGCCAATACGCTGGTTTCCGCCGAATGTTCACTTCGATTGGTGAGGCTGGGGCTCAGGTGACGCTGAGCTCCGCAGCAATATGCGCTCCTTCTTCCTGCGTTGTTGGGAAGGGTCCTTTACCGCGGGCGATTTCTCAGAAAATTGATGGTAGATGCCACCCAGATCATTCGGCGGTCTCGTTTTGGCTGTATGTGAGCCTGGTTTGGGTTTTGACAAGTTTCATTTTATCCAACTGCGGACAAGGAGTCGCAAGAAGGTGTAGTGAGATCGGGAGAAGCTGAAGTGAAACCAGGTGTACCTCAAGGAAGTTTGATCGGCCCACTTATCTTCCCAATTTGCATTAATGATGTATGTACCTTAGCACCTGCTTGAACAGTTACATGAAATCATTTGTCGACGGCTTGGAGACAAAACCTTCTGCACCTGGTGTTGTACTCATAAATGACTAGTAATGAACTTCTGAAGCACAACGGAAAACAGTACAGCGGTAAATGGAAGCCATTGCAAAGAAGTGGGACGTGATTGTATATTTAGGAGTCTCTTTTTCCCCAAACCTTTCTCCAGACTCTCCTAAAAAACAAATACAGTTAAGCCTTGAAAAAAAATTAGTTAATTAGCATACTGGAAGGTATTATAGATGCCTTGCGGAAAAGTCTCAACTTCAGCATAAATATATTTTGAAATGAATGCTTTCGTATAAATTATATGAATACTGGTCTTGGATTTATTGTATGGGTGGTGGGAAAATCACATTGAAATGCAGTTAACGTCGTTCTGGCCGCACTTTGAAAAATAAAATCGAAAATAAAATATAAATAAGGAAGTGAATACAAAATATAATTGAGAAGGAATTAGTTTTACTGATATATTGTTTTGACTAGCTCATACACGGAAGCCCCTTCTGTGAGAAATGTATCAGGCAAGATTGATTCTCCTTTGAAAATAACGAGAAGCAGATTTGATCTGTCAGCCGAGAATTATTTGGTTTCCACGCCTCATCGTGAGACTGGAAAGTAAAAAGAATTCACCGTGGGACGAAAGTCGCCACGAAAAAAAATCATTTGACGTGACCGAGATTCAAACCCCGATCTCCTAATTGCCGGTCAGCTCCGCTAGACAGTTACAACAGCCCTACCCTATTAAGCTAAAAGACATGATTGTTGGTTCTGAGTTATTGCATGCTAAAGTTTTCATCTTCCAGTCTTCGATTCTTTATCTTGTCCATATTCGACTAGATTAAAATTTACTTGATGATTAGACTGTCGGTGCGAGAATTACGGAATGAAGAGAACAAAAGTAATGAGATTCTCTGGGAAAAAGACTTGTAGTTACTGTTAATTGGCCTACAAAACATACATTTAATACGCTAAAAGTAAAACGTGATATCAGGCAAACCGCTGCATTCGGTTATTTTTGTTTAGTTTTTTGAAGTACTCAAGATTGAAAATAACAAAATCAACGCTGACCTCAAAATGTGTATTTTTGTCAGTTATCGTGTTTTGCGTTCGCAGGGCAGAGCCAGCCTTCATCTAGGCTCAAGTCAAATGATTTCAATAGATTCAGGCGAGATATCGTGTAAGTTTCACATGTTGGCTCTGCGAGCTGAAACTAGTCATGCTCATTAAAATATGTCGTGGAAAATTGCAATTGTAGTTTCTGTTATAATATGATCAAGTAGAATTTCATCCCTTGGTGTATGGGCGCCCGTTAGTGCTGGGAACGGAGGGCGCCCTCCGGTGATTGAATCGGTAGTAGTTTTTAAAATAAACTCCTCCGGTTTTATCCGGTACTACCGCGGTTGTTAGCGGAGGTGACGGAGGAAACGGAGGTTTCGGAGGACGCGGGGGCTTTGAGAGGTTGCAGGTTTTGAAAGACCTCTGAACTGTCTGCAGTGTGATTTTTTTCGAATAATGTCGTATAATAGCAATGTTTATTGATCAAAGATGCTTATTAAATCTGTAATTATTAATCTGCTCAACCAAATATAACTCAAATCTCTTCAAACTCTTTAGACGTTTGACTCAGGCAAACAATTCATTCTGTATTTAGCATGAGGCTAATAATAATAATAATGTTTAGTGAAGTACATACTTTCGGAAATCATTATTTTTACGTTTAATGACATGCACAATAAAAGAACACATCATAATTATCGAATACCGTCTGATATTTCTTATCAGCATGCAAGTGATACGGATCGCAAAAGATTCTAGTAAATATAATGGGATGGTATCGGTGGTGATCGTCAAATTTCCGAAGAAGCGGATATTTCCACTCTGTTCTTTACCACAATAATAAATATTGTCAATAAAAGTTATTTTTTAAGTATTTTATAAGTATTTTCGTCATGTTTTGATTCATCATCTAATCTCATTGAAACATGAAATCCTATCTGCGCTCGAACCTAGGCCTAAATGTTGGGGTTTTCGTTTTTTTTCTGCCTCGTCGGGCATTTAAGATCTTCCATGAAAATTTTATTCCTGTAGCTTGATAAGAAATGCTAAAATACCATCCTCCGAAACCAACGAAACATTGCGTGACGTAGCGTTTCGGAGGTTTCGATCGAGATAGCAATCGGAGGTACCGATTGGTTTCCAGCAAACAACTGCTCCTCTCCTACCGCTCATTTCCCAGTACTAGCGCCCGCACGAGTGCCTTCGCGTGTGATTTCATTCGAAACGTTGAAAAATTGTAAACAACAGTATTTTTGCATTTGAATGAGCGTTGTTTTAAATATGAAAAAAGCATAAACTTTCACACCCCTTCACTCTTTCGTGTTGCGGCTTGTAGCTTGAAGGATCGGGGTTGTTGTTGTAATTGTGGTGAGATCAACGCTCACCGATCAGTCCAGCCTTTGGGGTTGATCTTGGAGCGAATGAGAGTCGCTGTGCAAAAGGGAATGAGATTCGCCGTTCGAGTGATGCATGCAGCATATATACGTCGGACCCGCTTGTATCAACGGGGAAGTGATACGATCTCGGCGAATGACTCTGTCTTCGTCGCTCGCCATGAAGTCACTAATGCCAACAGACGCGCAAGTGATCCGATTCGACACTGTCTGGTTTGGAGGCAGGTCACCTTTGAAAAAAAATACCTACCTTTGCGTGCGCGGCTCTGAGCGGAGAAATTCGCGTGAGGAAGGAGTAGTGTCGGAGAGACGATCACCAATGTCATTCTCTGCGAAAGAGAATGGGTTTCCCGTGCGACCATTCAACGTTCTGAACGGTCCTGCCTACTTTCACTCACGTCGATATTGTGAAAAAAGTATTATATATCGTCATTGGCACTGCCTAAGGCTTTCGAATTCATGCCATTGCGCGGAAAAAAAACGTTTCAGGCTCGTTCAAGAAGAGGATGTGGCGGGAAGACGAGAGCACATATCCGAGATCACGGGAGGAAGTGGAAAAGCCTATACATTAGCTCGGCCAAAATGCAGTAGCGATAAATGAAATAAAACTCGATTCAGCTTTGTAGAGTTTCGCGTTAATTAGTAAAAGTAACTTTTACACTCCGCCGGTCAGCTCACAGTTTTATTAATCGAACAATCCCGATTTCGATGTCTGGCATCATCTTCAGGTGCTCACTGACTCGAAATATTAAAAAGATTGTATGACTCGAAATTTTAAAATGATTGTATGGGAGTGTCTGAAAAAACGGAAAGTACCAACAAGATTAAAGAAAAATAAAACTGTTGTACAAAGGGTGCAGAAACAGTGTACAAATAGAGGGTAAAAATTCTGAGTGGTTTGAAACAAAGAGAGGAGTACAGCAAGGAAGTGCACTCTCTCCACTTTTGTTTCTGGTCGTAATGGATGAAGTAATGAAGCAAATAAAAAGTAGGAAGAGTACAGAGTTCAATGCTCTGGCATTTGCAGATGATGTGGTACTTTAGGGATGCAATGAAACTGAAGTCCAGGAAAATTTGAACCGATAGTACAAAAATTTCAAAAACTTACACCTGAAAGTCAGCAAAAGTAAGACAGTGTTACTGACTATTAGAAAAGTACAGAATAATATAACTTTAAAACCCGAGAATGAAATATTGCAAAGAGTGGAACAGTTCCCTTACCTAGGAAGTGTAATTTCGCCGGATGGTTTAGATTCCTGGGAAATTACTAACAGGTTGAATAAAGCGTCAAGTTTTTACCACCGAGTAAGGAGTCTTCTTTGGGACAAAAAAATACCAAGAGCTGCAAAAATGACCATGTATAAGTCTTACTTCGTACCTATCATATCATATAGCCTTGAAACTTGTACACTATCAAGTAGAGACATCAGGGCAGACAATACAGGCCAACGAAATGAAATGCCTAAGGACGATGGTACAAAAGACAAGACTTGACAGGGAAAAAAATGGAGACATTAGAAAACAGGTTGGATGTAAAATATTATTAATTGAAAACGCCAAGAGATCCAGATTGGGATGGTATGGCCATGTGATGAGGATGGAACAGAGCAGAGTAGCTAAGGTATGGCTGGAAAAGGAAATACCAGGGAAGAGAAGAGTGGGCAGACCAAGAAGGAAGTGAATCGACCAACTGAAATAAGACATCCAATTGAGAGGGAGCTCTTGGGAGGAAGTTCAATATCAACAAACATACCAAGATAAGAGAAGTTGGAAGAGGCTGATAGAAAACACCCGGGAAACTGGAGTTGCTACTTGGTGATGATGATGATGATTGTATGATCCTGGTTGCTCTATCCTAGTGCTGTGCGAATCAGGGATTTTAATTTAGAATCGAACCGAATCGACTCTCCCAAAAGGTATTTCGAATCGAATCGAACTTTTTTTAAATTTTGGTAGCGAATCGAATCACCCCAAAAATTTGATTGTTAACCGAATTCGAATATAAATAAAATACAAAAGTTAATGCGCAGTTAAAGTAAAAAGATTTTCACAATATTTCAGGGCATTATATTAGCTTATATATCTATAGTGGCACAAAAAATAGCACAGAACAACATGTGGTCGTTGAAATTTTTGTTTTGGGTGAGGAAAACATCGTCAAAACGGACGGCGCACCATTTTTGGAATGAGCACCGTGTTTGAATGCATGCGATTTGCAGGTGAATCGAATCGAATTAAGCCGGATTTGAGTCGATTCGAATCGATTTCGTAGCATTCGCAAAGCTCTACTCCATCCCTAATGAATGTTTGTTTCCCGCCTCTTCCCCAATCCTCAAAACCTTGAGCCAGCTTCCCTCAACAAAGTAGATTCCCCTCCCCCTCCCTCCTCCACCCCCGGCCGAACATCCCGTAATATATTGTTTGTTATTCTTGTATAATGTCTTGTTTGCTATTCTTCCCCCACTCTCCCCTTTTCTTCTAAGATTACTTCCCAAACCTCTCCCATCTCGTATTCTCTCCCCCCCCAAATCCACCTTCCTTTACTATATAAACCGTCGCAATGACTTCTTTACTTGTCAGTGAGCCCCTGGTGATGATGCCAGACATCGAAATCCCGACTGAGCAATAAACTTATCTGTGAACTAGCCAGTGGAGTGTAAAAGTTATTTTGACTGATTAATATGCAGTGTCAATTTTTTTATGTGTACTGGAGGGAAGCTCGCGGAGCAATAAGTTTTGCAACAGTGTGAAACTCTCTCGGGCTTCACTTCAGGTGAAGACGGTATTCCTTTAGCTCGAGAGAACTTCTTATTCGCTGAGAAAGCACCAAATCTTTCACTTGGCTACATTGTGTTCAAATAAGACCCAAAAAAACGACTAAATGTGGACATTCCATAGTTCACCTGTTCCTAAATGGTTCTTCTGAAGTACTATCTAATTAATTTGAGCTAGGGCCTAGTAGCCATAAGGTGAACTACATGACAGTGAAACCACCGTAAAGTAATCAAATGTTGATTTTAATTCCCATTTCACCGCCAGCACAGGTCCTACGAACCCCAATTATCCCTCCACTCAATAAGAGGCTTCTGGCCAGGTGCCACGTCTCCTGCACATCAATTACGCCCGTCCCAACCCCGACGTGTACAACACGACGTAATAATTGCTTCTGCGGCGGAAGCGTCGATTCCAGGTACCTCTGCGGCGTCCTCTGCCGCCCTAAAAGTGTTTGTTTACCCCGGCGATTGGCGCGAGAGGACCCAAACGTGTCGCTCAGTATATTATTGCAAATGGCGTCGCTCACCGCGGGGCTGGTGAGTGTTTTTGACACGAGTGACAACGGGGAGACGGCCTTCCATTCCGAAATTCAAGGTTTCCGCGTCGTGGGAATCGGTCGAACAAATAGTTTCGAAAGAGTTTACAGCCAAAGCTTTATTTTCTATATTAGAGCTCCACAAACATAGCCACGTTCGGGGAATGGAGACATTTTCATGGAGATGGGTGGTCGTTCGACAGGGCTTAAGTTTTCAGGAGTACATATTACGCAAATGAACGGGCGGCTGATTTGAAAAAAATTGGAATACTCTTGAAGCGTGAATGCATCTACCCGTTTATAATGTTGAAGTTTATCCATTACTCCTTCGCGTCGTTTCAAGTTCTCAGCAAAGTAGAAATGAATGACATGGTACTAACATTTTGTTTTTTTAATTTAGCGTATTTTGAGATTTGAAGAGTATGAACAAATCTGTGTAATGGCCATACAATAAATGCATTTTTTATGCCTGTCTGTACAACATGTAGACATATAATGCTTTAATTAAAGGTCCAGGGCAATTTTTTCTCTTGGAATTTTCAACGTATTACACCGTCGTATTCGCGTCCAGCTTGGATACTTTGAATACAGTACGGTGTTTACTGGCTAGTGACGCCAAAATCAAATACCACGCGGCGGCGTGCCTTTTTCGGCGCCTTTTCATTTTATGATTATCCAAAACGTTGTGTAGCTCACTACTAGCCAGTTGTAGAAACGACACATATGTACTCTATAAAGTTATGGGAGCCATGGTAACCATTCAACAAGTGTTGCAGAAACATTCGATAAATTTATTGGTCGCATAACTTAGGCATGGAGGTATGAGTTCAAAAAGTAGCCAATATGGCGCAATAAACCGCTTTGAGACTTAATTAATTCGTAAATGAGCTATTTTGAGACAAATGCCCAGTTAATTTACTCTTACTGACTGATAATTATGTGCATTAGTAATTATTCATAGGCTAAACTTTCATAAATTCTATCCGGCGGTGGAATGGTTAGATCATATATTCCTAGCTACGAAGTATTGGGAAATAAGTTATGTAACTAGTAGATGTGTTCCTGCAACCCGAATATTTTTATGAGAGCTATAAATTAATGGATCTCCTAACTATTGACTCCATAGCTAAATTTTCTTGCAACTGGCCTTAAATGTTTTTAATATTACCGTCGGTAATTTCCACTATTTATTTTTGACACCGACTTTCCATAAAATAATAACAAATACTAGTATACGCCTCCATTTCTAATGTTCAAACTTAAGTTAAATATAATTATCGAAATTGGTTCTTGGACGTACTCTTTTTTTTATTATTCTAATCACAAGCGTTCGATTAACATAGAATTTTTTTTCTCCACAGATTTTGACACCTACTCCGCTGATTGAATGCAGAATACGGAGCCATCATCTTTCCTCGTGGGATCTTTTCGGCTTCTCTCTTCTTACCGACGCTGAGCGGTTCTACTGACTTCAATCACGGTAGGCAAAAGCTAATTGGGAGCTTTGAAACTACTATAGGAAATCACGTCTTTGATTGTGGTCACAATAAAACCAGCAATCTGTAAAAAAAAAAAGTCGTGCCTTTCGCTTGGCTAGGTATCATTCGAAAATGAGACACAAGAGTACCAAATATTAAAATACGGGGTGAATCATGGCGGAAAATACAAAATTTTCATCGTTTTAATCATCTACCGGTTAAAGGTAGGTGTGTAGGCTTTGACAAGCAGGCCTTCTGCTAATTAATAAAGATTTAGCATTATTTACTTGATGCCCACGATCTAGGTAGATGACTCAAATATTTCCAATAAAAGTTGGATTTATCTTGCTCGTAAAAAATATAAATCGAGAGACTTATGACCTAGAAAATTGCATAATTTATATACTTTCACTAATATAATCGCATTTATATAATTGTACTTGATTTCACTTTCATGCACCTAAATGGGTGCATGAAATGTTTAGTAGTCTGTACTAAATGGGTCCATCCACCTTTTTATCTTTTCTCTCTAATCTCAGATCAAACAAAAAGTATTTGGAAATGAAGCATTGTTGCATAAGTCTTTAATTTTTTATTATCACTATGTTAGAATAACTTTAAACCTTCCGATGGTGAATGAAAAAATTGAATGTTACAATGAAAGTTTGCACCCGTCTACCGTTGGTGATGTGAATGAATGAATGATTTATTGATACTCTGGGAAACCCATAAGAGCAAAAAAGAAAAAAAAACATAAGTACAGAAAACATTCTGCTCAAAATAATATTAATTATGAAATAAGTATAGCATAAACACAAGAGCAATTGAAAACAAAGGTTCTAAGAAAAACGAAATTAAACAACACAAAGATTCTTACATTTAAAAACAACAGTGCTGCTGTTTTAATAATTCGTACAATTTCCTCTTAAAAGATTCCGGAGTGGAGGAGCATTTTATTGAGGGGAGTAATGAATTTCAAAACTTGGATGCTATAATCGGGAAGGAATTTAGGTATGGGTTGGTACGGGCTTGGGGTATGTGGAGAAGGTTTAGGTCTGCCCGAGTTCTTCCGACGGAAACAGTAGTTCTGAGGGTAAATAGGTTGTAGAGGTATTCAGGCATATGAGTATGAAAGAGGGAGAACAGAAAACAACCCAGGAAGTAGTTTCTTCGGGAGCCAAGAGGCAGCCACTTCAAGGCAGCAAAGTAATCAGAAACATGGTCATCTCTGCGAAGATCGAATATAAATCTAAGGCAGCTGTTAATTAATCGCTGGATACGTATTTCTAGAACATTTGTTAAATCGATATACACTAGTATACAATAATCTATAATTGGAAAAATCAGTGAGGTTACAAGTGAAATTCTTGTGTGAACAGGTAAATTTTTCTTTTGAAGCTTCAGTAAATAGAGAATTTGATTTCCCTTGTTACACATTTCCCATACGTGCTGATCCCATTTTAAGTTAGTGGAAAGAGTGATGCCAAGGTATCGAACAGTTTCTTTTAATTTAACAATGCATGAATATTAATCGTCAAGCAAGCTTACATTTCCTAGCAGACTTTAGAATTTTAATTGGCATAATTAAACTTGGCCTACCTACTGCGCAGCTCAGGATTTCCAGTTTCACTCGCGAAAAACACTCGTCACGGCGAAAATTCCGCATCCTGGTTTTTGCGTCGGAGAATTATTAAAAAAAAAATAAAAGTCGCTCTCGACCCTCTTTTTGCCAGTTTTACGCTCGACCTTCGTGAATATTTTCCGAGTTTAATTTCTCTTTCCTCCTCCATCTCCATCTCTCTCTTCCTCTCACTCGCACACTCAACAAAAAAACAGGGATTCCTCTTTGTCCGTCTCGAATTTCGGTCGCATATTCGGGCGAGTCATACACCAGAGAGCAGCAACACAGCGTAACTCACTGAAATTTGAATCCATATTTCGTTCTGCTCTGGCGACCAGTTGATTTAGTTTCCTTTATTTTTTTCATTCTGTCTTCGGCTTTGGTCAACCGGACATCGCCTCACTGTTGATAACTTCGCAAAAACTTTCTTTCAACCTTTTGTGATCGCGGTTGGATCCATAGCCTTCCTCCGTCCGGAGCGACTTAAAACCTGTCCACACCATCTGCTCGCAATAAATAAATTTATCATTTAAAATACGAAGGAAAGCTGCACGATTCGTCAAAAACTGCTACGGCCGTACAGAAAGCGTTACACAGATTTTGAACGATTTAGGGTGGGAGCCGCTAGAGACTCGGAGGCTACGCGCTAGGCTTAGATTGCTTGAGCAATTGAGAATGGATATCTTTCAGAGCGACACGGAGAACATCATATTAGAACCACATTATATTTCCAGGTCCGACAGAATCGATAAATTAAGAGAGATATTTTGCCGAACGGATAGGTATGGGAATTCGTTTTTCCCCCGAACAATTCCGAACAGTTAAGGACTTTAATAAATGCTAGGCGGAACTTTGTTTTTTTTTGTTGACGGCTGGTGTCCTAACACCCCCCGCCACACGCCTTTTGAGGCGGCTTGCGGGGTAGTATGTAGATGTAGAAATAAAAAAATAGCGTTAAAGAAAAGAGTTGCGAGAAGTGTTTGACTTGGAGTTTGGCGTTGGGATGTACGAAAAGACTTGTGGGAAGAGGATGATAATAAAAGGAATGATTTCTAGCAGTAATTTGAGACTTTTAAGATCCATCTTACTATTAACTCTCTATCGCTAGCAGTAGCCTAAGATTCATCGTAAGGTTCACCTGATGACGTCGCACAGCAACGAAACCTAGATCGCTGAAATAAATTTCTCATGTGGAAATAACACAGTGTTTCAATCTATAATCCATGCGATACATTCTCATCCCCACAGATTACTAGCTATAGTGAGTTAATAGTAAGGTGGGACTGAATAGTCTTAACTTACCGCTAGCAATTATCCCTTTCACTGTCATTCTCTTCCCACAAGAGTCAGGATTTTTCGTGCGTCCCAACTCCAAATCAACCACTTCTTGCCAGTGCACTTTAGGTTCAGGCTCACCTGATGATGTCGTACAGCGACGAAACCTAGGTCGTTGAAATAAATTCTCACGTGGAAATTACAAACTGTTTCAATCTAAATTCATGAAGTTATTCCGCAAAGTTACCCCTGGAACTATCACTTGTATCTCATGGAGTTTGAGATGCAAGCGTAGAGGAGGCTAGAGAAGGAGTGATGAATTTAATGAATGAATATAAATTTACATAAGAGCAAGATTCTTGAGTCGCGGTTACTATATGCATTTCTCAATTCCGACGTTTCGCCAAAATTTTTGCCATCTTCAGGGCATTGAAATCGGAATAGTGAACCATCAAACAAAGTAAATGTCAATTATAAGCAATGAAGAGAGTGTAGTTTCAATTATTTACCGCTAAAAGGTGACATTTACTTTGTTTGATGGGTAAATATTGCCAATTTTGATGCCCTGAAGATACCAAAAATTTGGCGAAACGTTGGCATTGTGAAATATTTTTATTCGCTACAACTTAAAAACCTTGCTGATAAGGTAGTTTAAGCGGAATACCTTTTCATAAAGAAATCGAAGAATTTGTTCTCATTTTAAAGAATTATATCTCACCCATCCAAAGATACAACAATATCAGCCCCTTACTGCGCTACTTTCCGAGATTTTTGACGAAAAATACCTGCCATTTTACATTGGATACGGTACCTGTACGCACTCCAGAGAGGCCTTATTTTAAAGAATGTGGTATTTCCAACACCTAGATCACGTCAAAAGTTGACTGCGTGTATTGTGTATGTTTTCTCGACTATTTATGAAAATATATCATATTGCCAACTCAGTAATTTTTTCAGAAACGCCAAAAACCTTCCGTCATGAAGGAGATTTCCTCGTACTGCGTGAAAAGGACGAGTCTAATTAAAGGCGTACGGAGATATTTTTATTCGATTACTTAGAATTTCTGTCATACAAAAGTATATTATTGCACTATTAATAATGCAATATTCAATTCATACTACCTACAGCGGCTGAAATTAAAACGTATGTACAATTCGAATATGGTCTCCATTATAACTAGGGAACTATCTCGCTCAAACTACCTTAATTCTATTTATATTATCAAATTTATAAATATATATTTGTCAAACAAAGTAAATGATAACTCTAAACAGTAAAGAAACTGTTTCATTTCTCTACCGTTGAGAGTTGACATTTACTTTGTTTGATGGCTCAATTCCACCGAATTCAATCCCCATGGATGGATGGATATTTGGGGAGGCGAGCGACGGCTAAGGTCATTTGCGCCATAGGGGATAGGTAAGGGAGGAAGGGTGGATAGAAACCCGGCGTCGGCATTAGCCTGCTCTTAACGAAAGACGCCAAGGGGACCACGGCTTAGCGTCTCATCCGACAGACGGAGTACTGTACTTGAAGTGCCCTCCTCAAGACACTCAAGTAGGAATCTGGTTTCCTCTGAAAAACATCCGCCTCTGCAGGGATTTGAACCCTGGCCGCCCGTGTGGTAGGTGAGTACTCTAGCCAGCACACCAACCCGATCCCCATTCAATTCCCATTAGGTGCTCAATTATTTTAAGGAACGTAATCATTGAGAAATATTTTATACTGACCAAAACTAAATAACCTTGCTTGTCGAGTAAGTCAACATTGATTTGTATAAATTTATTGTTTAATGGCATAATTCGTCTTTTTCGTTGTATTTTAAGTCTTGAGGTAGAAGAACAAAAGCAGAACGATAGACTATGTTGTATGTTTGACATCATAATTCATTACTAACATAATTTAGCGACACCCTTTACTAAACACCAGCCCTACAAAGTCGGAAATTATACAAAATAACATTATAAAAATACAGCAGCCTTTCATGAATGTTTTCATTTTAAATGGGAGTATTAATTTTTGTAAATGAATGAAAATATTTTGATCCTAAATTTACTTGGTACTCGCATTAATTATGAAATCAGATAGCTTAGCTAGTATGACAGTGCTTACGCCAGTTAGCCAGCATGGTGGTGCTATATCACAGGATAGTTGAAATTTGTCATACTAGCTAGTATCCTTGAACTTGTACTGGGTCAAATATCGAATGAAAGACGTTTAAAACCGATCATAACCGGATAGATCTACCGCTCACTTTTCGTTTCCACGAATGGCGAAGGTAATGACATGACCAACCTGTAAATGTTCCCAAATCTTTGGGATTTGGGAACATTTACAGGTTTGGGACATTTGGGACAGGGTACCAGAAGTTAAAGCAAACAAGAGAAAATAACATGTCGATTTATAGCAAAATTAGAATTCCAGCATCCATGAAACCTTTTGCATTGTTCAAATTGGTTTCAAAAGCAAATGAAGTATTACTCTGTTTTTAAAGAGAGCAATATTCTAAGTTTTTCTGTAGTGTTTGTCTTTTTTTTAATTGTCATGCATCATTTTTTCCCATCACCACCACCGTCAGTCGCTTTAACTTGAAGGTATAGGTAACTATATACATGTTTCAGCCTTACGGACGTATATTCTCTGTGCGATTTGAACTAGAATCCCTGGGAATCGTCCGTAGGTTAGTTTAAGAGCCGGGTATATTTTTTTTATGAAATAAACAATATCTCTTATTAAAATTATATATTAATTAATATATTATACAAAATAATTAAACAATATCTCTCATCCATTTTTCCTTAAGATGGAAAAGATGGCTTGTCCAGGTTTTTTCAGGCTGGCATTTGAATGAGAAAATGGCGTAGGTTTACCTAAAGCCACAACCTGAAGTTCATTACTGCCTCCTTTAAAATTTTAGTTTTCTCGATAATCTGTGATTCAACGTGATTCTCAGAAATATACGTTCAATGGCATCCCTTTGCTATTGTTATCCGAAATATTCGACACCCCTGTCTGCTGGTGGGACTGACCCACAACCTTTCCTGGAGAAACTTAAAACGGTCCAAATCACCCGCTCTCTCCATATCCAAGTCCGCAAAAGATGGCCATCGTTATGTGGAGGACGGGGACTCTGAAGAGAATATATCGTGGTGACAGGGGGGCATTGTGTGGAGACCCATAGCGACCACGCACAAGTTATCACGGAAAAATATTGCGCCGCCAGAGCTGTGGGTGTATTTTCGTTTCAAGAAAATATCCGACAAACGAATCTCCCGACGCGGAATTTACGGGAGGAAATGACTTCCGGAAGCCCTCAGGGAATCGAGACTTTTTTTCCATTAAGGTGAAAACAAGAGGGATTGAGGGAGAGAGAGAAGAATAATCAGTTCCTTGGAATGATCATAAGTTTTTCAATCCGCAGATTGGTTGTGTGCTGTCCTCTTCTCCTTTCCATTCTGTGCTAAATTTGCACCACGCTGATATTGTCTCCCACCAATAGAGCGTCCCACGTTCCATGGTTTCAGGCTCAACTACGTGGAAGTTGATATTCACAAATGAAAAAATAACTTTGTTTTCTTCCTCTTGGAACGCTCTCAAAAATGAAAAAAATAACTTGGTTATCTTCCACCGATTTATTTTCTTGGTACGACACAACGGTGTCATCACCAGGTACATTACCAAACATGCTATACCAAAGAAAATAAATCAGTGGAAGATAACCAAGTTATTTTTTTCATTTCTGAGAGCGTTCCAGATTTAGTTATCAGCTTCAGTCTTATAGAGAGAATTATTTCCATATTTGCTATCGACGTTCTCATCTTTAGGCCACGTTGGTAACCATTTCCATCTCCTTTACTCCGTCCCGTTTCCCGTCTCCATTCCGCCCCATCTAATGCCAGCCTCTTCAACTCCAAGTTAAAATGGCAGCCCGTATCCTCCACAATCCTTTCGACTTATTCCTTTCTGGGTCTGCCTCTCGCACTCTGAACTGAGACCTCTGTAATGGTTCCTAGGATCTTAGTGACTTACTGTAAGGAATGATATTTGGGTAGCGGAAGAATGCTAAATGTACAGTTGATATATTGTGTATCACTGAGCTAATTATTCCTATTAGTTAAATTGCACCTCCGGCCTTAATTAGATCTACTCAGAAAACGAATTCCCATTCTTCCTCTTCCTCACTGGTCAAAAATCCGTAGATTAATTTACATCAGTCGTTTTCCATCTCCATTCCACCCGATCTCAGCCTCTTCAACTCCCGCCAGTCTCTTCAACTCCAAGTAGGAATGGCTGCCCATATCCTCTACAATCTGTTCCACTTATTCCTTTCTGGGTTTGCCTCTCGCATTTGTACCCTGAACTGAGACCTATATAATGGTTCCTAATAGTCCCTCGTGTCTTATGCTATGGCCAACCAGGTGTCTCGTATCTTTCTCCTTGTGTTCCACTGACATGATACCTCATTAGCTCTCCGTAGTACCAATTCGTTAATCACCCTCTCTATCCTATATAATTTGAGGATTCTCCGGTAGCACCACATCTCAAAAGCCCCTATTCTCTTTCTTCCATTCATGCCAAGTGTCCATGACTCATTTCCATAAAGCAAGACACTCCTCACAAATATGTCGAGTGGGAGTTTCTTAAACGGAATTAAATAATGCTGCAGGGTAAGAGCCTTTTCTTTTTATTAAAATCTGTCTTGGCCTGATCAATCCTGCTGGTGATATCTTTGACACTACCTCTGTCCGATGTGATTTTGCTTCCCAAGGTACCTAAACTCCTGTACAGTGTCGAGTCTTTGACCATATTGCATGACTTCGGCATCAGTTCCCATCCTGCTTATGACAAGGACCTTTGTCTTTTCTCCGTTGATGTTCATTGTCTGCCATCCCCATTGGATCCAATATTTCGGACCAAATGTGGAAAGCTCTATTTCCTTGCGAAGGTTCCAATCACCTGTATAATCACATATTTGTATTGACGTTGGAAAAACACCAATACTACCCGTAGGATATTTTCACAGTCATTGAAGGGGTCAAGAAGTGAAGGGATACGAAATTTGAGAAGCATTATGTATAAATAAATTGGGTACTTCAAATTTAGTTGACAGCATGGGCTCTTGTGGAGGTTCGTTTCTGAGCAAATCCGGTCAAGGAGGGATGTTTGATGCACCAACATGAGACGCCAGATTCTGAATTCGTAGTCATTGAATTTAACTGGCTATACTTAGGTCGATCACACTTAAATAAAGATAAATACAACCTTGGAAGTGGGTACATTCTTCCACAATAGAGTGTATATTGCATTGAATGGAAAATGACAACAAGCCTTTTGGTGAAATAAAGTAAAAAATTGTGATGCGTTTTTGAAGAAATTTCATTTGATGAGAGTAGCAGCGAAGTCTTGTCAGCAGCCAGGGAGTATAGAGAGAGCCTTTGAGTGTTGTTGGCGACGGTTAGGTAGCTTCCAAAAGAGACCTGCATAATTCTAAAAATTTTTATAAACAGATTGCGCTCGATATTCAAGTATTGTGGATATTTTCCGCGGAAAATAAACAGGATTTAATTTCTAGTCGGTATTTCTGGGATCCGGCGTATTAGGCTGCTTTTATGACAACATTTCGCCGTATTTCCTTGGAGGCGTCGTCAAGTGATGAATTTTCGTTAGAATTTCATTGTCGTAACATATTTTTCGCCGCCTTTCAAGAGAGACGAATAATCGTTGCGACAAAAGAAACTGAACGAATTTATCCCGGAAATGACAAAGAGAAAATTATTAAAAATCGCGCAAATCTGGAGAATAATTTAACGATTCATTGTGGTTTGTCAAGACGCTATGTGCTCTCTTCTTTAAACCGGTATCCGAGGCCACATAGGAAGTACGTATTTTAAAAAATATAGTCAATTTTTGTTCCTCGCGGTCCAAGACTTATTCCATTCTATAGAGGCGGTTATCTCTCTTCTGCTTCCTGTCTCCCACGAGCGTTACTATTTTTAGTTTCTCGCCCCTTTCTCATTTTGCTCGGCAAATTTGATTTCTTTGGGAGGAAGTGAAGATGTCCTCTCTCCAGAGAATGACACTTTATGAGAAAATCAATGTGCTTTTGTGGCTCTGTCAGTCTCACTGGGGAAATTCTGGAGGTGTCCGAATTGTGCGGGGTGTTCCGCAGGGGGCTTGGATAAAGGTGGTGGGGATGAAGCCGTAATCTGTGGAACCATAAGAGGAAGACTAATTTTTCCTATATTGTGGTGGCGAAACTCGGTGGCAGTCGCCTGCGCGTAGAGGCTAACCGTACGAGCGGCCAGTTTTCGAATCCCTGCAGAGGAGGATATTTTTCAGAGGAAATTCGATCCCTACTTGAGTGTCTTGTGGAGAGCACTTCAAGTACAGTACTCCGTCTGTCGGATGAGACGTTAAACCGTGGTCCCCTTGGCGCCTTTCGTTAAGAGCAGGCTAATGCCGACGCCGGGTTTCTATCCACCCTTCCTCCCTTACCTGTCCCCTCTAACGCAAATGACCTTAGCTGTCGGTCGCCTCCCCAAATATTCAATCCAATATATCAGCAGCGCATTTAATGGTAATGTTTGCGATCCAAACAAAACTGGTTCAAATTTCTCTGAAAATTTTCTCATCCCTTTGAAGAAAGCCTATTGAGGTAGATGGAGAGGAGTTGGCTGTCCTGGCCAATTCTAGAAGCTGAAGCAGGTCCGCCATCTTGATTGAGCCTCATTTTCTTTCATAGATTGCAGGCTAACGTGCTAATTTTTCAATTTTACAATGTTTCCCATCGATAACGTATTAGAGCCAGAACTAGCCCATGGTAATAAGCAGTTAGTATATGTTTCAACAGTTACTTGACTTCAATTTTAAACAGATGGTGAATATTTTTGCTTCACATCCGTTAATTCGTCCATTCCGTCGTGCTATCTATAGGAAAGTTAGGAGAGAGCCGGGTTAAACAATATGGTTGTTATTTCGGTTGTCAGACTTCAGTTTGATGACGTAGTGCCCCCTCTTAATGGGAGAATCCCATCTCAACAATTGGATTTAGGTGGTTGGAGTGATTATTGTTTACAGATTTTGTTAAAGATTTACATTCGTGTTTTGATTGTGATATCTATGAATAAAATTGTAATAAATTACTTCCAATCAATCCCATTTTTTTGGTAATTCAATTATATAATAAGAGACTATTAAGTATGGTGTGAAAATTAAGAGATTATAAAGATATGATGTGCCTATAATTGAATTACATTGTAATGGACTGTTTTAATTATACTTTATTGAGTTATTATATTTTGTTGATTAGTACAATGTATTAAATCAAAGACTGATTTTTATTTATGCTAATTTTACATTGAAAGTGAATTATAACATTTGTATTAATTTAGTTTCTGGCTTGTATCCCTCTTATATTTATATGTAATCAAGAGCAGTTATGCTCGTTTAAGTTCAACAAAATAAATAAATAAATATATGATAGCCTAATGGCACATCATACACACTTTGTAATTATTCGATTGCATACAGATTTTTACAAACTGTAACTAATAAATACAGATTTTTTTCTAAAATGTAACTAGCACGATACATATTTATGATTTTTAACAAATATAATGCGTCACGCCGTGTGAAAAATTTTTGCAATAGAATATATGCAAAATATCATATATCGCGCGGAAAACACGAGTCAAAACATGCTTAATAGAAACAATTTGAAGTGTGACTCATGGAGTCATGTACATTATTCGATTTATGGTGAGTTACACCACAAAATTAATGCAATGGGAAAATATTGCAATATGACCTTTTTTACGCTTACTTAATAATATTTAAATTTTCTCTAAATGATGTACGATTACTTCTCCTAACGTATTAAGGCCTGTCTAGAGAAATTATGTATGTAACCCATTAAGCATTTTGATATGGTAATGAAGATTTTCGAACTGGGAAAACACAGTAATAAAGTTAAGAAACATCGGAGAACATAATAAACTACCTTATTCCGTGAAAGTTTTGTTTTTTTTTCCGGCGAACATCGCTGATGAAGTCTTCTTGGGTCTTTCCAGCCGGATAAGGAAGACCGTTTCCGCCAACATTGCGATGGCTTTCTCAGCCATCGTCATCAGGGCTAATGTGGGACACAGTTTCGTTACGGGTTAATATAGTCTGGCGTGTGGGGTTAAGTCTCATCTAATTGCCCAGAGCTGGTGCCTATTTTCCTCTGATCTTTATACCCTACACCACTACGGTATCTTGATTTTGTCACAGCAGAAATGTAACGCATGGAAGGAGGCGTGGCAGGTATTGACAAGTATATGTGTGGAAATTATCAGCATCACCTTACGAGTCCATCTAGCTATGTCCGTCTGTCTATCTGTCTCTTCGCAAGATAACTGCCGTTAAAATTGAGATATCGAACTGAAATTTGGGTCATAGGCCTCTAGTAGTCCACAGACGGTACAGTTCTAAAATGGGTTGTATAGGACCAAAACCACGTGTTTTTTTTTATTGAAAGTGGTGAAGGGTATTTCAGCTTCGGTAAGGCCGAAGACAATTTCTTTACTAGTTTTTATTGTTGAAGGATAGGATTCCATATTTTGCTAAGGATTTATCCTGCATCTCTGTTCATAGTCTTTTCTTCTAGCCTTATCTTGATGGCTTCTTTGGTCAGCCGAACCCAATACCCATTGGCCCTGCTGATAAATTCAGCACCGTCAAACTTGATGATATTGTCGTGGTTAAGGCTGTGGTCCATCTTGTGGAGTCAGTTCCTAAGGTATGGCCTCTCTCTTCCTCTGGAAAAAGGGTCTTCTGCGCAACTTCCACCGTGTTTCCCTACCACCATACATCTCCAACCCTCTCCTATCCTTCCCGCTTCTCAGTTTGCCCTGTGGTCAAAGGTCCCCCACAGACTCGGAATGCCCCGTCGTCGAGGAACGCAAGGATCGCGTCGGAACAACCCTTCGCATCCCCCCCCCCCGCCACATTTCCCTCCCGAGGGCAGTAAATTCTGGGACCTACCCCGAAATTTCTGGATTTTTCCAACCGCCCTGGAATCCGCATCCTCCCTACGGTTTGCGGCCTGCGCTTAAAGAGGATCACTTCCTCCGGTCGGACGCGATGCTAGAGATGAACGAGGCGCTTCTTTCGGATTGTCGCCACGCTTACTCGCTCAGTCAGTGATGTTCACCTCTCCGTTGCAATAGGAGTTCTCTCCACTCATGAAACTAGAAGTTAGAGCGTATGGAAAACACAGGCAATATATTAAAAGATGATGAATTTAACGGCGTGCGATGGAAAAACGTTCACTCCAACAGTCGTGTGGTCAAAGGTATCTTCTGTGGACTGCTTAGCGCTCTCTCGCAAAGAGAAGCTTGTAATTCCGCAAAAAACTCAGAACTTGAGGTAGTTTGAGCGAAATATCATTCCACCTAGACGAATCAATCAATTAATCAACGAATAAAAGACGAATTAATCAACGAATTTGGTCTCATTTTAAAGAAAAAAATATCACCCTTCGAAAGATATAAAAAAAAAGCTTCTCACCTCACTACTTTCCGAGATATTTTCCAAAAATGCCAGCCATTTTACTTGGGAAATGGTACGAGTATGCACTCCAGAGAGGCATTATTAAATAAATAAAAAAAGAATTTTAAAGCATGCTTTTCTAAAAAGTTATAAAAAATCTAAAAGCTTAACTTAACGTCGCACTAAAAAAAGAAAAATAATATTTTCTCGAGTGAATGAAAACTTAGCCTAGTACTGGAAATAATTAACTTCAACTAAAGGAATTCAGCCACACAATGACAAGACCACAACGAATAGCGTGAGGCGCTCTTTCATATTCGATATTAACATAAATTCATTAAATATGAAGATTTTTGGTATTCAATAGAATAGAGTGCTTCAATACACAATTTCTAGAAAATCTTTAAATGAACTTAAGTTAAGGTGCAAAATATAAACGAGGTCGCGCCCCATTCTTTTCGCTGTGGTCTTATCATTATGTGGCTAATTTCCTTCAGTTTAATTGAATTTTTTCCATTACTATGATAAATTTTCATTCACTAGAGAAAATATCATTCTTTCTTTTTTAGTGCGATGCTAAGATATTTCAGCTTTTAGATTTTTTTAAATATCTTTTTAGAAAAGTATGCTTAAAAACATCATTTGTAATTTTAAAAAATTTTTTTTTACGTTTTAGTCCCAGTTAATAAAATGTTTAAAAACTACAAGTTTTTTTATAAACATTTTATTATTAGGACTAAAAAACTACGACTGTTTACTAGAACAAAATCGCTTGGATGTAGACGTGATGCGACGCCTCTGAATCACCTACGTGACTAAAGTTGGACACCCTACCACCAATCTAACTCGATTCATAATTTTAACTGTGTGAAGTGGTGTCTATGCATGGTAAAATGAAATGGTCACTATGGACCCATTGATCCATGGATCCAGGGAAAAGCGAGCTGAAGGAAATCATATAATGAGGAATTTCTAACGCCTGGATCTCGTCTAAAAATTAAGTGTGTAGTTCTTACGATTTCTCTAAAAATAAACCAAATGGTCACCGCAGTTATTTTTTTCAGAATCACAAAAAAAACCTTCCAAACAAATAGACACAAATATTCTTTCATTCCGCGCACAATAAGCGACCATAATAAAAACTCTGCTCCATTAAAGCACTCCAATATTACACTTTACCATATTCCCCAAACCTTATCCTTAACACGGCTTGTGTCCTGACACTCCCTGACACACGCCGATGCCACGTCTTGCTGGGTATTATGTAGAAGTAGATGTAAACGTGCTGAATGCGGTTCAGTTTCAGCTTTGAGTTGACCACCGTGTGAAAGGCCCCTGGGTCCACAAAGATTTCGGACGATCGCGGCCAATCTATTTGTGCATGCTTGTCGTTCATGAAAAAATAGATGGGAAGCGGAGCATCTACATCTAATTAATACCCTGCAAGCCGCCGCATGGGCGTGTGGCAGGGGGTGAAAGGTCACCACCCGTGTAAAGATGTAAGTTTTTGGGAGATGAAATGATGACGTGTATTATGGGAGTCTGTTTAGTGGAGCTCAATTTTTATTGTGGTCACTTATTGTGCGCGGAAAGATCGAGTGTTTGAACCTATATGTTTGGTAGTGCATATCTCCTATTTTGTCACATCTGTCAGACCTAGAGGTGTAGTGAGGAGTCATGATAATATTCTCTGTGCTGCTCTGAAAATATTAGTTCTGAATTTCTACCTAAGCCTAGCGTGCAGCCTCCCGAATCTCTAGGGGCTCCCACCTTAATCCCTCTAAAAGTTGTAAGACACTATACGTACGCTCGTAGCAGTTTTTAACGAAAATCGCTGCTTTCCTTTGTATTTTATTAATTTTTATGGCTAAATCTTTATGACCAGGGTCCCAAATGCTCGCGACATATTCGAGGTGTGGCCTAACGAGAGCGAGGTAGCATCTCTTTTACTTATTCATCCGAGAACCTTCCCAGTATACGTTTAACAAAACCTATCTTCTTTAATGCTGTGCCACATATGTTCTGTATGTGTAATCGCCACGATATATCAGAAGTTTAAGTAATTCCAAGATTTTTTTGTACCTGATGATGAAGAAGAGCAGAGAAAGAAGAAAAATTTTCGGGATGGACAATTTACAGAAGTGGTTTAACTGCGGCTACAAGTAACGTCTTAGAAGAGGGTGAAATAAAAATTAACCGGCCATGATGATTTCAAATCTCCGATAGGAGTGATAGGATGATTTCCGATTTCGTAAAATATTCTTCATTAAAATCGTAAACTTTTTGCCTCTCCAATAGCCAGTTGTAGGAACGACAGCTATGTATTGTATAAAGTTAAAGTACTCATAAGCCATAGAAATCATTCAACAAGTGTTGCAAAATCATTCGATAAATTTATTGGTATCATAACGTACGGTATGGAGTTATGAGGCCTCAAGTAGCCAAGATGGCGGATGCGCAATCAACCACTTGGAGACTTAATTACTAGATAGTAGAGTTGTTTGAGATAAATGACCAGTTAATTTACTCTCTCAGGCAAATTTATTATACGTGCACTAGCAATTATTCACATGCTAAACTTTCCTAAATTTAATCCATCGGTAGAAGAGTAGATCAGATATTCGAAGCTATTTACCATCGGTAAATGAGTTATGTAACTCTCAGATGTGTTCCTGCAAACCCGAATATTTTTATGAAATCTACAACTTCATGGATCTCATAAATATTGATTCCACAACTTAATGTTCTTGCAACCGGCCGTTAGTCATTCTATTACTCACTGACAGCTTTTTAGCGATAACCGCACATTTATTACGGGGGCAAATGGCTATTTCTCCCCATTGTTCACTAAATCTCTAGCCTTGGCATGAGTAAAATTACTATCGATTTCTACGGTGGTAAATACTTAAATGTACGGACGTTTCTGGAAGCTCGTTCGCTCTTCCGGAATGAGGGTGGCGTGACGATACGCCTACTTGCCACGGTGATGCTCGCGAAACAAGAGAAGTGAGAAAGGCGACGAGTACGTACGCGACCTCGATAGAGAGTGAGGATACGTTTTTGTGTTCACGGACGACCGTAATTAAAGTGACGAGACTCGATCCACAATGGTGGTTCTTTTCACGCGAGTTTCGGGTCTTTGCAAACGGCCTTTTCCGTTTGACCTGTTAGCAGTTCCTCGATGTAGGTAACAGGTCTTTCTCGCCTCGCGGGCGTCGTCGTAATTAAAACCGCACCCGGCGTTGCATTTAACGTAGGAAAATAAATAAATGATATCCGCAGGCGGTGGTAAAGAAGGACTCACTGAGATACTGCAAGAACTCAAATGATATCGTGGAACGAATTAATGGGTGGGCGAATAAGTATATTCAAAAGCGCCAATAAACGTATTGTAAACAATGCTCTCGTTCAATACTAACGAAGAGAGGCTGTACTTAAATGTAATAAATCTTAATCAAAAACAGATGATTCATCGCTGATCTAAAAACATAATCTATATGTATGGCGTCCTCCTCGTCGCCCATATGCTTTCAGCGAAATCTTTGTTCAAAGGTGTGAGGAAACTTCATTCACTGGTTAATAACGGGCAGAATATCTTTATTTCAAGCGGTATCCCCGAGATCAATCCCTTCCTAACGTAACCCAAGAGTGTGTATTACGCTGAGGCATCATCATCATTGGTTGTAGAATCCTAAAGTTGACTGTGGCCCTCCAACCTTCCCTATCTAATGCTAGTTCCCGTAACTCCTGGTATCTCTTACTATGTATTCCCTTCTTTATTTGGTCCACGAACTTATTCCTGGGTCTTCCTCTGGGGACTTTTCCCTCAATTTTACCTTCAAATATGTTTTAAACATACCCATTGTGTCTCAGGGTGTGTCCTATCCATCTTGTTCTTTTTTCTGTAGTGTTCCATATTGTTCTTTCCTCTTCTAATCTTCTGTACACTTCATCATTTCTTATTTTGTCCGTCCATTTTATCTTCAGCACCCTCCTCCAGCACCAGGTTTCGAAGACATCTAGTCTTGTCTGGTCAGCTTTTCCAATAGTCTATGCTTTCGATCCATAGAGTGTTATGCTCTACACGAATGTTTTCACATACAGTTTCCTGGTTTGTAGTCCTTTCTTCTTTGAACACAGCATCGGTTCATAGTTGCGGGGGATCGTCCATGCTGCGGCAGTCGATCAAAAAAACAACCCTCTCAATCCGTTTCATTCACGAGGTTAATAATCTACTATTGTAATTTTTCCATTGGCTCTAGTGCGCTGTTCACTTCCATACAAAAAATTCGATCTTTTCATACGTGTCAGGCCTTGGGCAGGATAGGCTGCTCACTTCAAGACACCACGCAAGGTCAGAGTAGATGTTCGCTAAACAATAAAATAACCTCAATACTCGCATCCGCGATTGTTTTTTTGCGTAGATTTTCTATATAGATATCTACATCTACATACAGCCCTGAGTGTCGCCATATGGGCGTGTGGCAGGGGCTGTCTGGACAGCAGCCTTGTAAAGGTATAAAGGATGAGGATTTGGAAGGTGAAATGATGAAGTGTAATATGTTTGTGCTTCAAGTGAATCTCCGGCTTTATTGTGATCGCTTATTGTGCGTGGAAAGAACGAATTTTTGGATCTATCTGTTTGACAATGTACAGCTATTATTTTATCGCTTCTGTAAGACCTAGAGATGTATTGTGGCGTCAAAATAATATTCTCTGTGTCGTTCTGAAACACACCAGTTCTGAATTTCTCAAGCAAAGTAAGCCTAACGTGTAGCTTCCGAGTCTCTACGGGCTCCGGGCTCCCAACCTATTCCCTCTAAAAGCTATGAAACACTATATGTTCACTCGCAGCAGTTTTAAAGAAGCGCGCAGCTTTCCGTTGTATTTTATTTATTGGGTTAAATCTTTCTGTCCAGGGTGCCTTATGCTTGCGGCGTATTCACAGTGTGGCCTAACCATAGCGGATGGCACTTGTCTTTTACATTCTCAACTGAGGACCTTCCTATTATGCGCTTGATAAATTTTTAATGCCGTGCTGCGTATGTTTTGATTGTGTTCGTGACATTTATGGGACACTCTGTATACAGGGTGTTTCAGGAGAAAAGTTATAAACTTCTGGAGGAGGTAGGGTAGGTGATTTGAAGCATTTTTTTATCATAGCAACATGGGGTCGCAACTCCTTAGTTACCGAGCTATGGCAACGTAAACATTTTACAGAAGTATTCTGCAATCACAGTGAAAACATCCAATTTCAATAACTAGTATCAATTAAGGAGATCGGAAACTTTTCATAGTGGTACGAGAGATGTGTATTGTTCTTGTTCTGCTATCATCAATGCTAACTGTATCTTATTTTCAAGACGGCTCTTGAATATCCATCGAAATTTAATTCCTCAAAAACAAATAATGCACAATACTCTTTATGAAACTGATGAAAAAAAAGAATATTCGAGAGCCATCTTGAAAATAAGATACCGTTAGCATTCATGATAGCAGAACAAGAAAAATACATATCTTACGCACCACTATGCAAAGTTTCAAATCCCTTCGATCGATGCTGGTTACTGAATTTCGGTATTTTCATTGGGAATACAGAATACTTTTGAAAAAATGTTTACGTTGCCATAGCTCGGTAACTAAGGAGTTGCGACCCCATGTTGCTAAAATAAAAAATGCTTAAAATCACCTCTCCTACCTCCTCCAGAAGTTTCTAACTTTCCTCCTAAAACACCCTGTATATGTGATGGATTTGTAGTCTTTACCTGAAGATGACGTCGAACGTCGAAACCCGGGTCGTAGAAAATATTGATATGTGGAAAAACAAAATTTAAGTGTTCTCATTATTATGTTAACAGACTCCTCAAAGTTACGCCTGATACTGCTTGATTTTCATACGATTTATATGAAAATGAAGGTAGGTTATCGGGCACGCCTAAAATAAGTTTACTCCTTAAAATAGCATTTAATTTCTAAAAAACCACCCCGGTCACAAGCATTTTTTTAAATTTTTATCCATGCATATTAGTGAAGAGTACGCGTATGTAAGGTTTTACCCAAATCCGCACATGATTGAAAACCTCTCCAACAGTCTTAAACCTTTAGGGCGCTACGCGTTGAGTGCTCCTGCGATTTTAAATGCCTCCCCTAATGATCGAAGATGTGATGTCTTAACGAGCGTGAGGGAGGAGTGCGGGAGTATCGCAGCGAGGAGCGGGTATCTCGGGCGATGCCGCACCAAAGTCCCCTCCAGTTTTTTGTAGGTTTTTGCCTCACACGGGAGATAATAAACCCACACTCGCACAAAACATTCTCTCCCCCCCACTACTTAACGAACCACTTCATGAGAGGCCTTTCACTCCTTTTGTGCTCGAGAAGATGAATGCCAGCTCTGTTCGCCCCTTGCTCGTCGTCTTTTTTTTTTTACTCCTCGGGATCGCAGGATAAAAAAAATGGGTGGGCCCACGAGAGTGCGCTGCGACACGGCCTACATAAATGACGTCACGCCTCTTTTCGTCGTCTTCAAACCCGTCCTTCGGTCACTCCATCAAGGCCGTTCACGAGGGGCATTACCACGTTCAGCATGTCGCGTGGCAAAGTGCACGGGCGAAACTGCGTCGCACACGAGGTCGTTTGAGCGAGATGGTTCCCTGGTCATGATGGACACCATATTTGATGTGTGTGTTTTGATTTCAGTCGTTGTATGAAGTTGAATTAAACATGGCATTATTAAATACCGAGGGGTTATTATAATTAAATACCGAGGCAACTTCAAAAACAAGTGTACACCGCATTTCCGTTTCAGCCATTTCTATCCATTTCTAACCATTTCCATCCATTTATGTCCATTTTTAACCATTTCTATCCGTTTCTATCCATTTCTGTTCATTTCTATCCATTTCTGTCCATTTCTAACCATATCTGTCCATTTCTATCAATTTCCATCCATTTCTGTCCATTTTCAACTATTTCTATCCATGTCTGTCCATTTTTAACCATTTCTATCCGTTTCTATCCATTTCTGTCCATTTCTATCCATTTCTAACCGTTTCCATCCATGTCTGTCCATTTTTAACCATTTCTATCCGTTTCTATCCATTTCTGTTCATTTCTATCCATTTCTGTTCATTTCTAACCATTTCTGTCCATTTCTGTCCATTTCTAACCATTTCCATCCATTTCTGTCCATTTATAACCATATCTGTCCATTTCTATCAATTTCCATCCATTTCTGTCCATTTTCAACTATTTCTATCCATGTCTCTCCATTTTTAACCATTTCTATCCGTTTTCCATCCATTTCTGTCCATTTCTATCAATTTCTAACCGTTTCCATCCATGTCTGTCCATTTTTAACCATTTCTATCCGTTTCTATCCATTTCTGTTCATTTCTATCCATTTCTGTTCATTTCTAACCATTTCTGTCCATTTCTGTCCATTTCTAACCATTTCCATCCATTTCTGTCCATTTATAACCATATCTGTCCATTTCTATCAATTTCCATCCATTTCTGTCCATTTTCAACTATTTCTATCCATGTCTGTCCATTTTTAACCATTTCTATCCGTTTCTATCCATTTCTGTCCATTTCTATCCATTTCTAACCGTTTCCATCCATGTCTGTCCATTTTTAACCATTTCTATCCGTTTCTATCCATCTCTGTTCATTTCTATCCATTTCTGTTCATTTCTAACCATTTCTGTCCATTTCTAACCATTTCCATCCATTTCTGTCCATTTATAACCATATCTGTCCATTTCTATCAATTTCCATCCATTTCTGTCCATTTTCAACTATTTCTATCCATGTCTCTCCATTTTTAACCATTTCTATCCGTTTTCCATCCATTTCTGTCCATTTTTATCAATTTCTAACCGTTTCCATCCATGTCTGTCCATTTTTAACCATTTCTATCCGTTTCTATCCATTTCTGTCCATTTCTATCCATTTCTGTTCATTTCTAACCATTTCTGTCCATTTCTGTCCATTTCTAACCATTTCTAACCGTTTCCATCCATGTCTGTCCATTTTTAACCATTTCTATCCGTTTCTATTCGTTTCTATCCATTTCTGTCCATTTCTATCCATTTCTAACCGTTTCCATCCATGTCTGTCCATTTTTAACCATTTCTATCCGTTTCTATCCATTTCTGTTCATTTCTATCCATTTCTGTTCATTTCTATCCATTTCTGTCCATTTCTGTTCATTTCTGTTCATTTCTGTTAATTTCTGTCCATTTCTAACCATTTCTATCCATTTCTAACCATATCTGTCCATTTCTATCAATTTCCATCCATTTCTGTCCATTTTCAACCATTTCTGATCATTTCTATCCATTTCTGTTCATTTCTATCCATTTATATCCATTTCTGTCCATTTCTACCCGTTTCTGTCCATTTCGCAACCATTTCTCAGCAAGTGTACACCATTTCTCATAGTTGCATACCCCTCGTTAAATACTTTCTAAAACTGAAATTCTGAAAATTGAAATAAAAATATCTATAGTTATAATCACTTGTGTTAATATTTATATTCAATTGACTCGTATTTTTCACGCGTTACGTTTAAATCTCCTCATGGGAAGGTTTTTTTTACTATTCTGACAAAATTATTTTTTATTTATTTATTTTTTTTTTTTTAAATAGTCGAGAAAATATGCCAACTGCACTCTGTTAGTTTTTTTTACTGCATGTAGGTGCTAGAAATTCCTCAATTTTTAAACAGGGTTTCTCTGAAGTGGAAGCCTGTATCATTTCCCGTTTATTAGGGCTGAAAGTTTCGTAAAAAATCTCGGAAAGTAGTGCGTTAAGGGGGTAATGTTTTGGCATTTTTGAAAGGGCCAAATATTTTTAAATATATACAGTACATAGGCGGCAGAATACCTCGCCTTTCTATTTTTGGCTTGGGGATCATTTTGTGCTGGACAACATTAGCGAATGCTTTGGTGAGAAAAGGATCCTCCAAGGATTCCTACGTGGGTATTAATATGGTGGGACAATGGCGACAATTATTTCTATAGTTTACTTGTCTCAGAGACAAGAATAGTCGCTCCGGTAGTAAGAAAATGTTCGAAGAAGCTTGGAGAGAAAAGCTCCCATAGCCCAATTAAATTTAAAAATTTGCCTAAGTGTGGTGGCCCAGTTGTCCACTGCGATGAGAAATTTGCAGAGCGTTATTAAATTGTCGTGCTGTAATGCGTGTGGATACTAGCAATCCCCGCTTACGTTTCTACAGCTTGTACTTGAACTAATCTTGAATTTTTTTTTGTTGATATTTAGTGAAGGAAAAATTCGCACTTTATTTTGATCGGTAGAGAGATTTTTATGATGAATATATTTCCTGTTTATAGATCCACTCCACTTACTTCCCATTACGCATTCTAAAGTCCAAATAAGCATTTATACCACTGCTAGAGTGACAACCTTCGCTTCACTTCATATCCGTTTCCCCGTCGAAATGGAACCATATGTTACAGGATGTGGACCCCATTTACACTAAATGAGCCTAGTATGCGAAAAAAATAAATACCTGTTTTTATGTCTTTCTTCGACGTTCTGTCCATATTTGACATCACCACGTTTAACGCCCCCTTCTATCCGAATTCGTCGCCTTTTGCCTTTCCGATCTCTGAAAAACGTAAAAATGATGTCAAATTCTTCTCTCATTTCCTTCGTATGACGTACATAAGTTTGTATGAAAATATTGGAAGTCACCCTACCAAAGTGAGTGCTAAATTACCTTAAAAAGTTTGAGTTGAAGAGAAAAATTGTTGATGAAATGTGTTAATTTTTTGATGAAACACCAAGCATCACTCTCGTATTATTTTCCGCTGTAATAATTTCACTTAATTGATTGAAAGGGGTAGGGATTTAATGGATAATATAGTTTTTTATCGGTTGTTTCGACGAGGAGGATGCTCTTTCACTCCATGGCAATACTTACTGTGGTAATCACGAATAATATTCTGTGAGAAATATTACCGGGTTCAAAACATTCGTGTTAATGTATTATTTTTAACAAAATATAATCTTTATTGGTATTTTTATTGCTAACAATAAAGAAAATTCATTCTTCGTGAATTAAAATGCATGATGTTCATTTTTCCGGAGAATATTTTTGTAAACCTAGTTTCCAAGCCTTAGCATCATCATCAGGTTATAGTAGTTGAAAATGTTGGTGAAAATGCACAGTGAGTACTTTAATTCAGGCAAACGTGATCTAAAAATATAACTGAAAATTTAAATATTATGTTCATAAAGGAGTAGGGTCTATAGATAATCCTGTCAATTGAGTTCTGTTGTTACATCTATAACTTGACTTGATAATTATCAGAGTTCATTATTTCCGGAATAATTATTAATTCTTTTTATTTCGTAGTGGAAGGATAAATAATTAATGCCATACATATTTCTTTTTGTTCCTCCCTTGTCTCGAAATGCAAAAGTGATTCAAGCGCGTTTACCTTATCCCTTATCAAAGCACGTGATATCATTGAAGGAAGTCGCGGGAAAAACTCGATAGTGCGGTGAATGCTCTCTGCCATACCCCTCGCCCGTGAGGTAAATCATTTCGAAAGGAATGGAATAAAATGAAACGTGCTAATTGAATGTGAAAGTTACATTTATGGATTCACATTTAGACCCATCCAATCTTGAGTTCTATGATTATTATTTATTATATTTAAATTTTGAAGAGGATGGAAAATATTTTCACTATCTCCTATATTTCCTTACACCCTCCCTCGTCGCGATACTCAGCTGTGGCTCAGCCCTTACACCTTTTCCCTATCCCAAATACGCGGTGTCATTTAAGGAAGGCATGTGAAAACTCGACGGTGCGATTAATGCTCCTTAAAGGCCTGTACACACGGCGCCTTAGATTTTGTGGTCATTGGCGCATATCCTGGCCTCAGATCCGGTATGATTGGACGGCGACATTTATGGTAGCAATATCTTTCGCTTCTGTGTACACACGGTGCCACGAGACGGTGTTGAAACAATTGAACGTAAGTATACATTCGAAAATGAAATGAAATCACACATGACTCACTGAGAGTATATTTAAATAATTCATCAAAAACAAAAAATCATATCCAAAATCTACCACTCTGCTCCTTTCTAAATATACTTCACCAATGTCATAAATCCAATAGGGTAGCTAAAAGTTTTCTGAACAAAATCACACACTTCTAGTTCTAGAGATCCGACACGATTGCTCGCTGTTTATAGTTGCACTTTCACGACCGGTTTCGATATTGGTTACTCTTTCGAGAGAACCCGCCAAATTATAAGTATATTTAGACAAATTACAAAGCGTCTTTAGACTTATAATCACTCTCTGGCTGTAAATAATTTGTTCAGGTGGATGAAAATCGCTGGTATTTTGCTTTCTCTCGCGGCTGTTTACTTTTTCAAGTGGTGGTTGCTATGGAAGTAGGTAGAGATATGGCAGGGAAAATGGTACACGCTCTATCGCTGGCAACTTGCTTGCGATTGCCTTGCATGCCACCAGATGTCTTGCGATATGGGCGTACACACGGCGACATCTGTCGCCGACAGTAAAGTAAGCAATACCCGGCAACAGAAATCTCTTCGTGTGTACAGGCCTTTACGGAACCCCGTACACCATATGGGAAATCTTTTTGAAGGGAGCGATGGAAAAGTATTATAAATTCAACTTTTAGTTAAAATCGATGAATGTACCCTTGCCAGTATTCAATGCCATTTCCAAGCTTGCTGTTAATTTTTCTGATATTGGAATTTGAAAGATGAAAATATGAGCGGTATATTAGTATTCTCTCTCATCGTCCCGAAATGCAATAGTGGAACGAAGGCCTCCATGCTCTCCCGCTAACCCATGTCCCCCTTCCCAAATACGTGATGTCATTCACTGGCATGTGAAAATTTGATGGTGCAGTTAATGCTCTTTGCGGTACCCCCTCGAGCATAAGGGAAATGTTTTTGAAAGGAGTGAAATGAAAAAGTATAATTAATTAAAATTATAGTCGACATCGATTACTTTACACTTGCCAGTATTCATCGTTGTCACTCATAGCCAGCTGTTCAATTTCATAAAATTTTCATTTGAAAGATAAAAGCTTGAACGACACACTAGTATTCTCCCTTCCTCGTCCCGAAATGCAACAGCGACAGGAAGAGCTCCATGTTCTCCCGCTAACCCATGTCCACCTTCGCACATACGTCATGTCATTCACTGGCATGTGAAAATTCGATGGTGTAGTTAATGCTCCTTGCGCCACCCCCTCGTCCAAAGGGAAATCTTTTTTAAAGGAGTGTAATGAAAGAGTATTATTAATTTAATTTATAGTTAACATATATGTGACTGTACACTTTTTAGTATTCAATGTTGATTTCCAAGTCAGTTGTTCATTTTTCTAATATTTTCATTTGAATGATAAAAGCATGAGCGAAACGTTCGTATTCTCCCTCCCTCTTCCCGAAATGCTACAGTGTCACGAAGACCTCCGTGTTCTCCCGCTAACCCATGTCCCCTTCCCACATACGTGATGTCATTTACTGAAGGCACGCATAAAACCCGACGGCGCGGTTAATGCTCCTTGCGGTACCCCCCTCCCTTTCGACCGCAAAGGGAAGTTGGGTCGAATGTACTCGAATTTTTTTTGCAATTTTATTCCTTCCTCGTTTGTGTGAATGTGTGTGCGTCTTGGCGAGGGTAGACGGGTGGGTTCCCAATGCCTCTCATTCCGCGAATTCTCAGCCCCCCTCGTCCCTCCCTTCCTCACCGCACCGCGCCGCCACTTCCTATCCCGCCTCCTTCCTTACACTCCATCCCTTCTTTCTACGTTGCCCTTTTGTCTTTTGTGTGCAGCGTGGCCGGAATTCGGGTCGCGGCTTTGAAAGCGGAGTGGTTGGCATGGGGAAAGGAAGGATTGTGCGGGAGAGAGAGAGAGAGTAAGAGAGTGAGCAACACCGAGAGGAAGAAAAGACGGGAGAGAGAGGGGGAGAGGGAGAGATAGAGGGAGAGAGAGAGAGAGGGAGGATGGCTTTACAGAAAGCATTATATTATTTTTCATCTTCATCTTCTTCTACTACTACTACTTCCTATACCTCCCAATTACGGGTCGTTTTTTTCCGGACGACAACTTTCGTTTGTCATTTTTTCCATCTTCCCTCTCCACCCTTTCCTATTAAAAAAAAATAATTTCTCTTCTACCTCCGGTCGGTTCCCTACCCCTCTTAATTTCTCCTTCTTCCGCCTCCTCCGCCCTTTTGG
Source organism: Ceriagrion tenellum (assembly GCA_963169105.1). Classification (NCBI taxonomy): domain Eukaryota; kingdom Metazoa; phylum Arthropoda; class Insecta; order Odonata; family Coenagrionidae; genus Ceriagrion; species Ceriagrion tenellum. The sequence continues at coordinate 55,280,482 of OY720633.1, read as the reverse complement.
TTTTATTTTCTGTACAGCAACCGGGGGCCCTAAGGGTCCAGAGAGCTCGACCCCTCTCATGACTCCCGCTGAGGTGGCGGCTCCCGCTATACCGCACGCGCCGCTCTGTCTCACTCTCTGACGAGGGATATTGCTATCAACGCCTTAAAAAAAATGAGTACTCAAAATAAAAAAATACACGAGCGAAGGTGTTTTAAAGATTTGCTTTTTATAACGGAGCGAGAGGGAGTGCGGGGATTTAAACCCGACAGGCAAATCCGTCGAGAATAATGCCATCACGCCTCGCGTCCTGGAGTGCTTCCGCCTGTCAGTCACCGCAAACTGCCATCAACCACTCTCACACACATACAAAACAACTCGAGCGACTTATGGCGTCTTTGTTTTTTTTTCTTTTATATTTTATCTGAAAATGGTTAGAAGGTCAAGGTCTTGCAGGGTTTTCCCTTTTTTTTATTACTTCTTATTTTTCCCCTTTGCCATCTCAAAAGTGGGATTATGCGATTTGGTTCGTCGAAATATCAGATATTTATTGTAATGTCGGAAAAACACTTCGTGATATTTAATTATATGTGATTGTGTTAGCAGTTTCCAACCGTTTAGTTACATTTCATCCTAAGAGGTTGGTCCACATAAACCCTTCATTAAGTCGAGCAATCACCTCAAAGATGGGAATCTGCGATTAGTTTCTTCGAAATATTGAATATTTATAATAATATCGGAAAAACACTTCGTGATGAATAGTTATGTGTGATTATGTGTGTTTAGTGTATTATATGTATTACATTATAAGTGTTAGCAGTTTCTAACCGTTTAATTTCCTTTCATTCTAAGGAGTTGGCCCCTAGAAATCCTTCATTAAGTCGCGCAGTCACCTCAAAGATCGGAATCTGCGAATTGATTCGTCGAATTGTCGAATATTTATTATAATATCGAAAAAAACAACGCGATAAATGCGTATAAAATATTTTGTGAGACGTTTCTATCCGTTTAATTGATGACAGTATGCGACGGTTCAAACTTCTGATCTCTTCTGTGACTGTGGCTAATGTCGGTGTCATTTTTGTCATCCGGTTACGAATAGATTTGAAATCCATCCTGACCCTATCATTTACTTATGGCCCCTGCGTTTATTTTTCTTCATTTGTTTGTTTTCGAAATGTTTTGTGTCAGCCTGGTTTGCTTCAGTTTCTCTCTCTTTACTTTATTTAGTGTCGAGTCCGAAATGCGTGACTTCGATGTGTTGATATGCGGCCGTATACCGGTACTGCTTCCTTATAAGTGATTCAATTTTCTTTGGACAAGTCAGCTATTTTATAATGATTCTTGAAGATAAAATGATTTTCGTATCGACCAACGTTTGCTAATTTGTGACGTCAAAATGAAAACTGATATCGAAGCATACCTTATTTTATCGAAACATCCAAATAAGTCTTATAATTATGTTTTGCATCAGTCTTCATGTATTTATTGATGCTACTGATTATCATCAGCATAACTGTTCGGGAAATACAAAATAAAAATAAATAAGACTCAAAACTTTAATCCCAGCATGCGGAAGAAAAAATCTGAATGCAGAAGTCTTCATGAGAGGAGAGAAATTAGAGCAGGTGGATTCCTTCACCTATCTCGGAAGTATCATCACGCGGGACGGAAGAAGTACAACGGACATCAGATAAAGAATAGCCCAAGGTATGATTACTTCATTTTTAACAAACAGCTGCAGTGCTCAAATAAGATAGGACAACAGACTCGGAAACATTATGGAAAAACGTTCGTGTGGAGATTGGCACTCGATGGATCGGAAGTATGGACCATTGGAATAGGAAACCAGAACAGCCTTCAAAACCTGATGCTGGAGGAGAATGCTGAAAATGAAATGGATGGACAAAATAAAAAATGATGACGTTTCCAGAAGCGTAGAAGAGAAAGGAACCATATGGAAAACTATACAAAAACGAAGAACCGAATGGTTTGGACGCACCTTGAGGCACAATGGATTTGTGAAGAATATAATTGAGGGCAAAATTGTGGGAACAGTCCTCAGATGAAGAACCAGGAAATAGTTCATGGACCAAATAAAGAGGAAAATATACATGAAGAGCCATCAGGTGTTGGGAAATGAGAGTTAGACAGGGAAGCGTGGAGGGCTGCAGTCAACGAATCTTTGAACTTCAGTCAACCGATATTAGAATCTTTTTCCAATTGAATTTCTGATGCGGAAATAAAAGGATAAATTGTACAAACCCCCATCGAGCAATCGTCCTTTGCGGCAGTCCATAATCCACGTAGACACCAAACAGGGGTTGGGGGTACGAGAGTTGTCAACGAAGGTCCATGTTGGGGAGTGGGGGGGGGGGGGTGGAGGGATGTCTACGTTGACAATGGTCATAGTAAATGACAGATTATCATAGCTACAAGAGTAGATTTTATTTCACTAACCTTTCCTCAAAATCAGCCTTAAATTACAGATAGTCCATGTCAATCAATTAATAACCCGTTTCACAGCTGTTTCCGCAAAAAAAAGAAATGTCTACGTGGACTACAGTTGGGGGGGAGGTATGGGGGGTCCTGATGTAGTCTACCAGTGTCCACGATGGGAGGTGGGCGGGGGGTCAAAAAGTCACCTATTTTTGTCTACGTGGATGATGGACAGCCCCTTTAGAATTCGGGCGGGCCCCAACCATTCGGGATTGGCTTAGATAATCACGCGGGAGGATTGTTTCACGACCGTGGCTGGCCTTAGCAGAGCTTATCTCAGAGCGTTTCGGTCACTCAGGCTGATATGGGCATTATTAATTTCATGTGTGTCTCGGACAGATATGGATGTGTTTATAATCCTATGCGATTACTCAGACGGATCTGGCGTGATAATAATGCCCGGTTATTCAAAAGGTGCTCTGAGTTCATAGTTTGAAATGTGAGTTTAAGTTTTCTGTACTCCTCAGCCCGTTGCAGTCATAATAAGTTGGTATCTATAGAGTCGAAAACGGAATATAAAAAAACTCTTATCTCGAAAAGTTCATGTGCTGAGTGGTTTGTAGGTCGAGACAATAATTGATCGCAAGCGTTCACGAGACCAATATCGTTTTTATATTTATTTTCACGATTCTAAACTCTTTCATTTGCACTTGGTGATTTTGGCTTGGCATTAGTTCGATGTATTTTTGTGCATCACATCATCCGAGGTAAATCGAATCGATTTTTGTGTATTTTTTTGTCATTGGGTACCTCCTTTAAGAACGTCTTGGTAAGCCATTTGAGTCTGTGGGCGTGTTGAATGTAGGAGTACGAAAATTTATCCCATAAAATACGTCCTCTTCATTATTCTACCAGTGGATTCCCCGGTTGAAATTCGTGGCTAGATAGTTATCGTAATTTGAAAGGAATATTGGTAGTAAGCTGTAATATTTTCTTGTCAATGTATACAAAATCAGTACTGGAACTTTTTAACAGACCTTGTGAATCAAATCAATTGATTTTGGCGTTACATTGTGGAACGGCGAGAAGGAATAACTCATAGAAACGATACACAGATTCACTATGTTTTAATGCTTTCTACCGGTTTCGACATATATAGCGTCATTTCCAAGACTAACATTTGACCTTTTGAAATTGATGGCGTGACATTCGGGACTTAAACACCGCTGAGCATGCGTACCAACATTTTTGAAAGTATCGTTTTACGAACTCATTCTCACATGTGGGCAAGAATGCTAGTTTCACATATTCACCCGATTATTTTTTGGTTTCAAAGTCATGAGGTGGCAGTATTTCCCACTTAATTGCCGATAACTTAAGAGCGTTTCGTATCCGTCGCAGATATTATTTCATTACAATTTTTCCATCGCTTATTTCATTGCCACATGCAATGAGATGGAAAATCATCTCTCGTCAAGTGATTAATCCAAATATACATAAAGTCGCTGTAATAACAAGTCCCTATTCGTAGGTTAGAAATTAACAGGCATTTTTACTGAATGAAAATCGTCTATAAATTATTTAATCGACTGATAAACGATAAATCTGTCCAATTGTGGCAGCAATTTCCTTTCTTTAGTTTGTAGTTGACGCAATAGGCGTTGAATGATAACGAGTCCAGAGTTATCTCGACTTAAAAACCGCTGAGCGTACCAATATTTCGAGATACTAGCCATTTTTATTTTTCATTTCGGCTCCTAGGCACGAATTTGTTCTCAAAATACGCTGGAAAAAAACCTTTATTTTAAGGCAACATTTTTTCCCGATGCGCGATTCATACTTACGATTCAAAGCTACAGATTGGCCGACCTGCGCGTAACAAATCTGACTATCACGTCGGATAATCTGTGGAATAAGTATGGAACTTTGCGAATGAGAGGTTGTGAGCAATATTGTTCTTAATATTCGCCATATTTTATCGTAATCCAAGCAAGGCCCTCGAGGTAATGTTGGCGGATAGAATTTGGCAACAGTGGACTTCACATCGTTGGATAATTATGTATCGAAATTTTTCCACTTTAGTTTCCCTATCATCTGCAATCGGTAAAGCTCTTGGAAGTCACTTCCATCACATTAGCCTTGGTAGTCGTACGTAAGCGACACTTCAATGTGTAAGCACGCACTTCCGTGGCAGTATTGGGATCAATAGTGGTGGTAATCGACCGCGGGTGCTACTCGTAAAGCTGGGTTTACACGTAGCAGTTGACTGTTATGACAGTCGTACGATACGCGATACCTCGCTACTCTTACCGCCGCGAAGTTTCCACACCAACTTCTTCGACTATCGCCAGCGGTCAATGCTTCAAAATGGCTACTATTTTGTAGGGAAGGTGACGAGCTCTTCTCAGAATCCTCTTTAAACCTACAATACCTCATTAAATCAGAATGGTGATTATCCTTATATCCTTTGAGATGCTAAAAGATGATTCCAGTTAACAAGGATAAAGGTGAACCAGACAGTATAAATAACTAAAACCATGTCTATTATCCCACTCTCAGGCAAATATTGGAACGTTTACTGAAAAACGCACTTCATGCTATGACAAATAAAATTTGCCGCCACTGAGGATTGAACCTTAGTCCTTGTCAATGCTACGCCAATACGCACACCACTACACCAAGCAATACTGAAGACACGTCTGAAAGTTTTGAGGATACAAACAACCTAGATGTATATCTTTTTACTGGCAAAGATTTATTGAATAGTTGAGTAAATCTCTCCACCAGCTTGGCTTCCTAGAGAACACATTGATAGATGAAACTGGCTTTGCCTGAATGTTTTGCCTATGTAGTCCAGGAAATTAAAAAGGTAATCAGTATTTGAGTCATATGTGTCGAGCTTTTGATGCTCTGGACCATAAAAATGATTGATCACATAGCAATAACTTTAAATAACCACTAAACACTTGGAAATATCTTTTCAACAACGCATGGAAAGTTTGATCGAGACTTCCTTATGGCTACCAGTGACTATAACACACTGAATAATTAAAATGTTTTGCTAGGAAGGCTAAATAAATTGGTCTATTCACATAAACTACATTTATATAATCAGCATTTCTTTGAATCCTTCTCTGTTCTAAAATATCCTTTTGGAGGGAATCTTTTTAACATTTTTCATTATGGTATTTACTATTCCAAAGTGTATTTCGGAATAATATTATGCGGTTCCTCCTCTTTACATCCTGATATCTACTTTGTCCACAAAAAATATGAAAACCATGAGTAAGCCGCATGCAAAAGCACATAAGTTAACTATTTAAAACGCTGAGTATATTAACTGTGCTGTGTATCTAGCTTTGTATATCAGTCCATGGTCTTTGAATTACAAATAGAAAAGCTTACATCTCTTCCTATAGTTAGATTGAGCTCACACTAGAAATTTTTTTTTCATAACCTCCAGCGCCAGAATTAACTCTCCCACCCTGAGAAAAATAGATGAAAGTTTGGTGACAACATTTTTATATACCTCGCTTCTCAAATTCTTTAAAACTTGTGCTTCAAAAATTCTTCTATAAATCTGAAGAGGTCTACTGGCAGAAATATCCACGCCACCTCCTTCAAACTCCCGTTTTTTTCAAAAGTGATGGTTGCGATAGTTGCGATTAACTGCACTTCATTACGATGAAAAGTAGACGTCCTCCTACTTTGATAATAGCTCGAATCCAGGGTCGATCACTTTCGACTCAGTACTTTATCGATTCTTACTCGCATCGCAGTTCGTGTTCACGCGTACGAGACAAGCTTAACTCGTAGCAGTCGACTGTCATAGCAGTCGACTGCTACGTGTAAACCCAGAATAAGGAAAATAGACTGGTTCCTATTTTGCCTGCAAGCAGCATGTCGATTCTGCGATATAATAGCATCGCACTCGGCGGCATCTTGGTCACACGACAGCAAACGGAGATTTAAAATGTAAACAACGAATGACTTTTTGAAGAAATTGCAATGAGAAAAATTCGGCCTGGACCGGGAATCGTACCACGGACCTTTGGTTTGCCGGACCAATGCGCAGACCACTACGTTATCCAGGCTTCCTAATTCCCATGGCAATTTTGGTGGATACAAGGCAACTAGATCTTAAGCCCTTGCGGTCCATCAAAGATGGCAACGCAAGGGAGAAGAGGACTTCAAAGAAGCCACAACCAAGAGTCAGTATCCTTCACCAGCACATATGCCGTGCCGTCCTTTTCTCCCTTGCGTTGCCATCTTTGATGGACCGCAAGGGCATAAGATCTAGTTGCTTTGTATCCACCAAAATTACCTTGGGAATTAGGAAGCCTGGATAGCTTAGCCATTTGAAATTCAAACATGGGGGGTGAATTTTTTGAGGAAATTGCCATGAGAAAAATTCGGCTTTGACCGGGTATCGAACCACGGACCTTTGGTTTGCCGAACCAATGCGCAGATCACTACGCTATCCAGGCTTCCTAATTCCCAAGGCAATTTTGGTGGATACAAAGCAACTAGATCTTATGCCAGGTCCGTGGTTCGATACCCGGTCCAGGCCGAATTTTTCTCCTGGTAATTTCTTCAAAAAAATTCACCCGCCATGTTTGAATTTTGAACGAATGACTTTGTTGGAGGAGGATTCATTGTTTCACGTGTAAATATTTATTTGTACTTAAATATTTAAAATGCTGAAGAACCCTTCAAGTGAGCTTTACGACTTATCTCTCATTAGATAATGATCGATTCTGTCACAATTGACACTTTTGAATCGACTTAATAATGCATCATTACTGCAACCCATGGAAAATTATTAAACCCACGAATGCCTATGGGTCTCAAACAGCCATAAACGAACGCCACTATTGCCAAATTTCAGCGATTTTGGTAATCACCATATTCATTGTTTACTTCCGTCATCCATTTGTTTGGGAAAAGCCGGAAGTTATGTGTAAGCAGAACAACTCCCTGCGAGTGGCGATACGATTCGAGATGTCGCTGCTCTCTATTTCCATCGAAGTCAACTTCCATGCGTAAACCCGCCTTAATGATAGTTCGATATTTTTTATAAGTATCGATTCTATCGATTACGAACGGAATCGATTCTACCACTATCGAAATCGCCCACTTGAATAATTCGTGGTTATTCCCGTCGACTTGGCTGCGATCATTAACGTTTAATCGTCCCCTTTTTATGCTTATTCATCCATTTTCATCCCTCTTCTTATACACGCATATATTGCGAGATGGCTGGGGCGAAAATTTTGGCAAGTTTGATTTCCAGAGACGAGCAAGAATGATGGAGTGGGTAAACCGTTAATCATCCTCCTTTTCTAAAAAAAAAGAATATAGGAGCGTTAAAAAAATGATGCCCTCACTTTCGATTTTAAGCGAAGTTTCTCTCCCTTTTACGCCACCCATCCCATTCTAACTCTTGTCTTTCTCGCCTTACGCGTAAAAGTTTCATTTCACCGTCTCGCGTTGAAAAGGCACAGCCCCTCATCTTATCGGAGTTTTGGAAGAACCCAAGCAGACAAGTAGAAGGACGAAAGAGGAGCATCTCAGTTTTGAGTGACGCGGGCCGTAACTCATCGCGTATAATGGATTGAAACAATGAGGAGTTTCCCCGCGTCATTTTAATCCACGCGCGCGTCGAGTTCGTCTCCTTGGAAAAGATCGTCGTATTTTTTTTCCTGCCTCTCTTTTCGTCAAGAAAATACAACCTTAAGAAATATATAAAGGGCTTTTTTTTAATAGATATAGACCAAACTTAAACCTTCTTGTTTATATTTTTTTATACGATGAGTGAATCCACCACGGCTTTTGCGTTTTCCAATGTACCAACCTGAATGAGACAATTTTTTTTTCATCGAGGTGAATGAGCTTATTCGACGTCGTCAAATGAAGGGCGTTTAATCATTGGAAAAAAGTACAATAATTGAAATTGTGAGGAATGGCATGCTCGAAATATTGCCATTCTTCAGCGATCCCCATAGCTTCTTCCAACTATCATCTTGTTTTATTTTTTAGCTCGTCATCCTTAGTCGCCAACGCCATACCGTTCATAACTTCGCCTTCCCACCAGTTAGTTTAAGAATGTACGGCTCAGTGTGGGCCTTATTTTTTTCAATTTTCGAAATACGAATCGTGCACCCCGATAAAATTGTTCCCGATTGGTTGAAGTGATACCTGAAAAAATATTTTTCGACTGAATAAATATTTAGTCTGTCCGTTTCTATTCTTGTTAATTTTCTACCGAATCATTATCATCACGTCCTCCAGCCTCTTTACTGCTGTGTGTCCATCGCTAAATGGAATCCTTGCTTTGCTCCAGGGAATGAAAAACTTTTAACTTTGTTATTTCTTTCATCTCATACTTTGTTCTTTTCTCATCCTTCAGCTCATAAAGTATAATGCCTGAATATCATTACTGTTTGGAACCAGTGAACTAGAAATGGCACATATTTTTCGAAATAATTCGTTGACATACGTTCGGAATTTTTCCTAAACGCGAAAACATGGCTTTCATATTATTAGAGTTGTTCCAATAAAATATCAAGAAAGCATGCCGAATAAAAAAACACGCATTTATGTATGATTTTCGCTTACGTTTCGCATTCTGAACCGAAAAATCCAAGCCATGAAATTGTTCCCAATTGATTGAAATGAACCCCGAAAAAATATTTTTCGAACGAATAAATACTTTAGTCTTTCCGTTTCTATTCGCGTTAATTTTCTCCCAAGTCATTATCATCGGGTCTTCCAATCTCTTGCTTGCTGTGTGTCCATCGTAAAATGGAATCCTTGTTAAATTCCAGGGATTGAACAAGTCTCTCCTTTTTTGAAGAAATTGCGATGAGAAAAATTCGGTCTGGACCGGGAATCGACCAACGGACCTTTGGCTTGCCGGACCAATGCGCAGATCACTTTGCTATCCAGACTTCCTAATTTCCATGGCAATTTTTGGTGGATACAAGGGGACTAACTAGACAATTTTTGGTGGATACACGGCAATAACTTTTTACTTGTTATTTTTGCCACCTCGTATTTCGTTATATTCCAATCCTTCAGCTCTATAAGTAAAATGCCCGAACATGAAGACCGTTTCGAGCCAGTGAACTCGTCATGGCACTTGACATGTATTTATAAATAATTCGATTACATACGTACGGATTTTTTTCTTGAACGCGAAAACATACCTTTCATATTATTAACCCTCTATTGCCCGCTGTGACTTGGAAGTAAGCTATCATATACACATTTTTTATTCTCTGTTTTGCACTTCGTTACTCCAGGATACCATTGTAACATCAATTTTGCAGTCCGACTATTTCAATGCCTCTCAATCGTAATTTCTATGGATGAAAAATTCAAAAAATCAAAGAAGAGTGTCCCGTTTTCGGCAGCTGCAATTGAAGATGTTAGAAGAGATGAGAATTGGCCATTGGCCGGTATTTTCTAACAAAAGGGGCCGCTGTAAGAATCCTGAATGTAAAGGCTTTCCAAAAGTAAATTGACCAAAATGGCATGTATATTTGTATTTAAATCCTAATGTAATTTGTCTCATGGCTTTCCATACCAAATAAACAGATTTTCATACTGAAATGTGTTTTTCTCACCCATTATAACTTCTGAGTCACAGTGCCTATTTTTGCAAATATATATTTAAATATTTTAAAAAATACCTAGTTAATTTTTATCTAAAATTGAATGAACGCCTAGGTTATCTTTTATGTTTTTTGCAGAAGACACAAAAAATTTGGCTGTAGTGTGTTAAAGTTTTTCCCATTGAACATCACAGTATCACACCAAATAAAGAGCTCGCTTCTATGTACAGTCATTGTTTAAATTCCGATTTTCGCGCCGTAAACGCAAGACATAACAATGCTTTGATTGAGATGAAATTTAAAAAAATATAATTCTTGCATCATTTATTGTACAACATTTATTAATATTTCCAACGAATAAATTGATGTATTCAGGAGAAGTACGGTCCAAGAATTATTTTACAAATTTCTTGAAATTTTTATTAAAGTGTTCATTCAACGGTTCGCAATACGCGCTCAAACCAACTTAAATGAGTAAATGGCCATATTGAATGGGCCAGTTGATTGCAGACGCTGGAAAAATAAGTAGGTAATAGTACCTCGAGTATTGCGGTACCATTGTATCTGTACATGAATTCGAGATTTTTATTCAGTGTGATACTTGGGAACAATCATTGGGGACAATTTTAACCCTTTGAGTGCGGCATGACGTGATATCACGTCATGGTTGCCTTAACGCTGGTGCTGATGACGTGGCATCACGTCAAGGGTACCGTGAGATTTCTAGCTTTCACTAGGGAACTTTATCACGGCCCCAACTGAAAGCTGGGACACTCACGGTGCCCTTGACGTGCTATAACGTCATCAGCACCAAGCCAAAGATAACCATGACGTGATATCACGTCATGTCGCACTCAAAAGGTTAATAATGTGAGAACGAGGGGTACGCAACTTTAAAAACAAGTGTACTCCACATTTCTATCAATTTCTGTACATTTCTATCCATTTCTATTCATTTCTATCCATTTCTGTCCATTTATAGCCATTTCTGTCCATTTCTGTCCCGCGACCATTTCTCAACAAGCGTACACCATTTCTCAGAAACCCCTCGTAAGAAAAGTATCTCGGAAAATGCGAATTAGATATTATTTTCAAATAAATGCACTGCGTCCATCATAAAACTCACGAACAAAGTGCGCGCGATGGCCATGTTAGGTGGTACGTAACATAATTCGCCAAAAAATAATATGCTCCGCTTTCGGGCAACAAGACGCCATCTACTCTCTACTTTTAACTTTGGCTTTTATTTCCTTTCTCATTTTTCTGCAAGTTAATGAGAAAAATATGACCTTAACCCGAAATGTGAAAGGCTGGCATTATCACGAAAATTCATACATTCTCGCGAATTGCAATTTTATTGTGTGACATTTTTTTCCTCCCTGGGAAGGTAGTACGTGTTTTAAAATGCGATTACTTATTCACATTTCGCAGGCCCCCTTTCATCTTCTAAATTAATATGGATTTTTTTTTCGAGGGTCCCAAGCCCTCATGAGTTAGACATTTCAATCCCCCGATGTCTCTCATTTTATAATTCCCCCTCGACCTCCTTGACAAATGAACGGAACGTCAGTCGCTCTCTCTCTCTCATATATTTTGACGTTCTCTAATCTCTCCCTCCCCACCCGCTCGCTATTCTGGAAAGTGTGTTACGTTTTGACATCTAATTGCTCGCGCAATTTTGTCCCGACCATTCGTCACCGATGGGGTGGACAAGATAAGTCTGAATTTTTGGCATCAAACATTTCATTGTTTAAATTTCCCCGAAAATCATTGTTCCTCCGATTTTACGCACACAAATCCCAGGTTCCCTCTTCTTTCGTGTTCAATTAATCATATCCGAAACGTGGACGTTGTGTCCGTTGAAATCGGCCATTTCTGATCCCTACCTCGAAAAAAATTCCCTTTGTACCCGCTTTCAGTGTTGTATCAATGAGGAAGTAGTAGACACGTAAAATCAATCGCGTTTCACTACATGGCTCCCAGATTTGGTCCATTGGAAAGGTTAAACAAGAGAATAGAGGCATTCGAACCTATAAAAAAATATTTTGGTTCTTTTTAGATATTAAGGTATTTCGAGCGAGATAGTTCACTAGTCATAATAGAGACCGTATTCGAATTATACGTTTTAATTTCACCAGCTGTAGGACGCTTCAATTAAATATTGCGTTAATAATGGCGCAATAGTGTAGTTTTATATGACAGAAATTTCTCAAAAAAAGAACTCATTTTTTTTCGCGCGGTGCGTTTGAAACTCCTTCAAAAGGGAAGGTTTTGTGTGATACCCAAGAACCTAATGCGGTGATAGTATAATGATTTTCAAATATAGTTGAGAAAACATACAATCTAAACGCTGTTAGTTTTTTTACGACATCTAAGTGTTAGACATTTTTCATTTTCTAAACAGACTCTCTCTGGAGTGCATACACGTACCATTTCCCATGTAAAAGGGCTGGTGTTTTTGGCAAGTAACTCCGAAAAAAGTGAGGTAAGGGGTTAAACTTTGGTGTCATTAGAAGGGTGAAACATTTTTCCTTAAAATGAGACCAAATTTATTGATTTCTAAGTAAAATGATATTTCGCTCAAACTACCTTAAATACTCTGGTATCAATTCCGAAAAGCAAGTAGCTGAAAATAATCTAGGGATCTAACTTGTTATGCGTTGGGATATTATGTTGATGAACCTATGGATATTTTTCAGTAATGCTATCGCAGAGAGTTCAGTGAATTCGTAGTATCACTGCTCTGATAAGGAAATGAAAATAAAATTGATTTCGGTGTTTTATGGAGCATTTCCATCATATGGAGTTAAAAAATAATTTTGAGGAATTTAATGACTCAATGTCCATCACTGAAGCAACAGTGGAGGTTACATATGCGATTATAACAAGGAGTGTGTACCTGCCTGAATATATTTTTTGCTTTAACTTTTACTTAACCCGAAATGTGAAAGGATGGCATTATCACGAAAAATCATACATTCGAAATTTAAGGCGAGTAACTCTTGAAAAATAATTAGGTTGCTTATTGCTATAGATTGCCCTCGATTAGCTTCAGATATCGCCAAGAAGGTGGATTATTATTTATGTAAATAAATAAATAATACATTAACGGAGAATCCATATTACAGCAGTGAATACATGCCGATTTATAGTAAGTTTTCGACAGAAAACGTCGTAGAATCGTAATATTAGCGCATCAGCCTGAAAGCGCTCAAGGAAAATCGGAGTTAACAGAGATGGCGAACAGGCCTCGCCTTGATTACAACTTTTAGCATTTGCTGCCGTTGGAAGCTCTCCCTCTCCATCTACCTCAATATTCTGGATTAATGTCTGATAAATTATGTCTTGCGTTGCTGGAGGACGCTCACTTGCTACGTCTAAACTATACAAATTTTGCATTGCATTTATTTTTTCATTAGCTTGAAAAATCGTACATTTATAGAAAACTGAATGCAATAAATTTTTTGTCCATTTTTTTGGAGCACGTTTGCAAAATTTCCTCGTTCGACCATTGAATGTGCATTTTTCAGTCCCGCGATAAAGTAGGATTGGCGCGGAAGGCGGAGACTTTGATGAAGAATCGAGGGAATGTCGTAAATAATTCCCTAACGATCTCTGAAAAAATAAGAGAAGAGAGATATCCAGGCGGGCATCCCCTCCACTTTACAGCCAATCGTCCTTTCTTTCCCATCCCCAAGCCTCCATGAATGGGAAATTTCAAAAAAATTCCGAACGCTCCGCCCTCTCGAACGAATTCTTTCCCGAGAAAGGCGTCTTTTCCTTCATTCGTCGGACGAATGGAGGTTCTTTCTTAACAGTGGTTTTAGACCTCCACCCTTTCACCATAGTTTAGAAAATTGCTCCTTTCCTACAAAAATTATTGTGAAGAAATGCTTCCATTCTGCAAAGGACATTTAATGTGCTCGTGTTAAGCATCGCTTTTAATCCGATGAATTCGGTTATTCTGGTAAAATAGATTGAAGGAATCAGATTCAAATTAGAGAAAGCTCATTTTTGGTGATAGTTAACTTGACTGTGGCAGGCTTCTCTTCGTAAAAGCTTCTAACATTCCCATACATGGCAAAGTAAAATTCTTTGTAATTCTCGACAATATTTTATTAGTATGGCTCATTCCACCGATTTACAGCATCATAAGAGTCAGAATGATTGCATTCTACATTGCATAATTTTTTCTAGAGATATAGGTCCAACATTTACTCATGTTAAAATTTTTATCGTACTTTTTTCAACAAATTTCGTTAAATACAACGTAAACCTGGATTAATTTTTCAGTTACATGTAAATATATTTTTGATGTAGCCTTGAAAAAGCATAAGTTAATTGGCAGAACGTCGATGAAAGAGGAATGAAGTTCATATATTTATGTTACTATGGACATAAAACTTGAGAAAATTAACTGTGTGTGAATAAAGTGTCGTGACAATGAATCACCCGGGAAAAAACTTTTATCGCATTTTCGCTAATGTGTGAAAAAAAAACAATTTGTTTCTGGGGATGAACGCAGCCAATGTGTTAAAAACCAGTGATATCTGCTTAGATATCCCATGGAAATCTTACGTTGTTTTTATCACTGTTCAAATTTATGGAAATCTGCTGGAAAAATGAATAAAATATATTTTTTTAAGCCTTCAAGTAATTCACAAAGAATCGCAATTTGCTGGACATTAGTCAAAGTTTTAAATTCCGAAAATTTCAGTGTTAATTTCTTTGAATGGTAAGTAAACGATAGTAAAATAGATATTTATTGCATTACATGAGGGATGCTAAGTAAAATCCAGCCGATAGAGCATCCATAACTCCTAATACTACCTCCATCGCCCAATTCTCCACCCCTTAAACACCCCTTAATCCCCTAACAGGAGGGGAATACCCCACTGGTTGAGAACCCCGTCTGTAGAAGATGGCGAAGCTTTAGAAGAGCGATCTCCTCTAGGCGAAGGCATCTGTGGAGGAATATATCCCAGAGACGGGACGATTCAAATTTTTTGACTTTAAAGAGCAATCTTAAGGAGAGGGGGCACGAGGGGGGGCTGACTATTTTATACTCCCACCCGTCTCTTCCACCTCTCTTAAGTTTTTTCCACGTCGTCGCTCACATAAGTCGTTTCCTTCTTGGAAGAAGATCCCACACAAGAAAAAAAGAAAGAAAAAAATTTCTCTCCCTTCTCCTCTCCTCTCTTCTTTTTTTTTTCTCCGGGCCCGTTTAATTCCTCTGGAGCACTTGGCACTCTCCCGCATTTATCCTTTCCGTCCTTCCCTTTAGCGTCTCCTCTTTCCCTTTCCACCTTTCTTCCCCTCACCCTTATCACCTCCTGCCCCTCATCCTCTCCTCCCCTCCCCATTTACCCCATTCCTCCGAAGAAAAGCCCACTTTAATCCCCTCATTCCTTTTCTTCCCTCTCATACTCTTTGAAAATAAAATCCTCTCCGGAACCCACTTCTGCACTTCTCCACCCCACCCTCTCTCCCTCACTATTTGGAGGAAATCTTTCTCGTGATAGTGAGGGAGTTTTAGAGAGAGAGGGAAAGTTTGAGGCTGATAAGGGATTGCAATACATTTCGATTCATCGACTGCAATATATTTCGATTTATCGACTACTATATTTCGATTCATCGACTGCGATATATATTTCGATTTGAAAATACAGCCATACACCTATGGTGAGTTAACACATGAAAGTTTACTTCGATAGAAGTAGCGAGTGTAGCAATATGTCGAATCGTATCGCCTTTCGCAGTGAATCGTTCTGCTTACAAGTAACTTCCGGCTTTTCCCAAACAATTGGTTGACGGATTCCTCCCTCTTACATTTGTAAAGAATTCGCTCGAGGCCCATGAGGGCGTGCGATATGAATAGAGATCCAATCGGCTGAGATATATCGCATTTAGATATCACGCATCCATGGACCTATCGCTAACTAAATACGTTGAACCCAGATGAGCGATTTTGTGGTCTATACTTTTCGAAAAAATCATTTTATGAGATACAGAAATGAAAAATTAGGAATTATCCACTGAAATCAATTTTATTACGCCTAAGGATTCAATATATTTTTACATCATGATCAGGTGATCGATGTTTCTAGGTTCTCTGGTGTCAAGGTTTTCTGAACTAGGTTTCGATGTTTTTACATCATCATCATCACAATCACCTGATGATGATGTAAACTCATCGTAACCTAGGTCGCAGTGAAATTTATTTCTGTGGATAATTGCAAATTTTTCATTTCTGACCATCATCTATGACTTCCACTTAATATCGCAGGAATCTTCGGAATTTACATTTTCTGAGAGTTGGGCGTGCGTTTGAATCATTCGAGGTAATTCATGTCGCGTGCTTTAGGAGTCATGTGGTACAATAATGAACGGTATGAGATTTTAAATGAGTCAAAAGAACTCGGATGAGTTTCATAAGCGTCTCATATGTTGCTAGTCGCGTCTCTAATCGGACATTAAACTCAGACAATACAATATCCCAGTGAGAAAAACTCGACCGAAAAGACTGCGCGATATTTAGGCGAGTGATTCAAACACACGAAAATCTCGAATCAGTCGCGATTACGCCGCGCAAATCCCTAGTTACGCGATCGGAATTATCTCGAACTGATCAAGCGATTCCCCTAAATTCACTTCCGATCCCTCTCTCGCACGGATATCCTACCTCCAAGCTGATAATACTGTGATATCACAAATTATTGACAGTTGTTCGTGGCGATTTTACGGTGTAGGATTTATCGCCCGTTGGACGACTCATGACGCATCGCAATTAGAGCTATTGTTGAAATGAGATACGAATAGATGCCATTTGAGATGGAAGCGCGTCGTTTAGGCATATATGAACTGCATGCGAAAATCAAACGAGGTTATATAATACATTTTAACAAGTTAAATATCAATTTAATAAAGTTAAAAAATTAAATAGTATATAAATTTAAAGCGTCAAATACGAAAATTCTTATCCATTATCTTGAGCGTAATTAATTCTAAAAAGCAAATGAAAGGCATTTTCAGCCAATTCGGAGTCTTTCTACTGGGAGTAAGATGGGAGTCCAAGATAAAATTTATTTTTCTCAGTCCTTACTAATTAATAAAGAGGAGGCATTGGCTCACGGTTGCATTCGGGCATTTCTGAGTATAAGCTAGCCAGGTCCCGTCGTTTAGGTGTGAACTCGTGGTTACCACTTTATGCCTGTGTTTACTGACGACTCTGGTGGCTAATTTAAAATCTCATAATGGATCAGTTTAAGCAGAAAAATCACATGTACCGACTATAAAAAAGAAACACGGTTTCCACATAACACGTTAATAGCGCATGAATGCGCATTGCATAATCCATATGTGCTCTTTTATGCGCATATTTTGAATGCTTTTTGAAGTCAACGTGTGGAACAATCAGGGTCCGATATGTCGCCACGTGAGATGCAGGCTTCGTACGATGTTACGCCATGCGAAATCATAAATTATGAATATCGCATGTGATAGAATAATTATTTATTCATTTCCTTCTTAAATACAAATACATTCCAATTTAACAAAAACATTTAGGAAGCTTAAGATTACCCCAAATATTATAAACCTATGTGAAAGAAAGAAAGAAAGAAAGAAAGATATTTATTGTTCTAGGACTCTTGTCCTCTAAGAACAAATACAATTTACTTATACAAATTCTTAGAGTAGATTTAAACATGGAATTAATTAAACATAAAATCATGAAATCAACTCAACTTACTCATTGTGAGCGATAAACTAACAGGAAAATATAACAAAAGAGTTCCATTTTACAAAGAAATCATATCATCACTACACTACTACAACAGCAACAACATTATACAAAGAAAAGCATATGATACACAACGTTCCAGTGACAAATCACAGAACCAACGAGGAAGTAGTTTTAGGAATAGCAATAAGTAACATGATGAAAAGAACAAACAACCAAAGAAATATAAGAGATACACATTAGTCTTCAATTAACAACCAAAGAAATATAAGAGATACACATTTTTCTTCAATTAACCAATAAGTTATTATGGGGCAGTAAGTAATAAGTTATAGACTTTTGCCTTGAACTATGTGGGGGTAACCAAGAGTTTCGTACAAAGGAACATAACAAAATATTTCAGTTTTAAGTGGTACTATACATATTTTACATACATTTTAATAATCCCCTGTCAAAAATATGTTTCATGGACATTTTCAAATAGTATTTCAATATCATTTTGATCAAATAGCAATTTTTTAACTCGCTTTAAACAATAGTTAACTTTGTTTTCCATTTTAACGGCCATTGGAAGTAGTTTAAAGATTCTCGGGGAAAAATATATAATACTTCCCGGAAATAAATCCAAATTTGGCCTAGGCGGTAGAGCATCGAATTAAAGGCGATGGTTTCGCTCATGATGCAAGAGTTTTGTGCTATTCAAGTGCCCTGTTACGCAATAAGGTTTTTTAACACTTACATAGCAAAAATACTTTAATGGTAGAATTTGTTAAGCGCGGAAAGGTGGAAGTGTAGGTCCCATGAAATCTATTTTATATTCAATGTCAAATTTGTTTCATGTGTCCTGTAGGAATTAATGCTTGAATGTTTTCGGTACGCATTAAAATGCCTGGAGTGGTACCTTTTATTGATACTATCTAACTCCGATGCCCGAAATCACGCAATGGATTTGGAAATGTGACTTATTTTGCAGCGTTTATTTTGATATAATTTGAATTTTAAACGGGTTTAGATTGTCTTGGGTTACATCAAATTGTATTTGATAGTATAATATTTGCAATGTGTCGAATTAATCGTGATACATCCAACTCGCTGGTCGATGTATGGAGTTACTGAAATCCGAATCTCGAATCGCCGTAGCGCGACTCCTTATGCGGAGAAATCGCCCCCCCCCTTCTTCCGCTTTATTCCACCCGCTTCCTTCGCTATCCTCTTTAGTCCCATTTAATTTGAAGGAAAGAGAGAGAGAGTGGTGAAAACGAAAAGACGAGGGAAGGAGGACAAGAAAAAAAGAAAGAATTATCCTCTCCCACGCGAGATCCTCAAATCGCATCCTTGTCGGTTCCTTGTCCTATCGATCGTTGATTGATCAGTTCATTTCGTTTGGCTTCTTTCCCCCATTTCCCTCTTTATTTTTTTCTCCTCTTCTTCCCTCGTCCTAATTCGGACCACCCCCACCCTTTTTTACTGTCGTTTCCGCCATATTTATGGCTTTGGGTTGGGTGGGGCGGCAGACAATGGCGAGCACTTTCGGGATCCGGTCGCGATGGTCCCTCGCCTCCGCCCTTCGTCCCTCCCCCCCCCTCACCCCCCAAGTAGCAAGTAGGCGGATAGGTGACTGTTTTCCATTTCTCCCACTCTCCTTCTCTCCCTCCACCACTCTCCCGGAAGCATCGGGACAAATTGCGCGCAGTTATCCTTAAAGTTCCTCCCATTTTTATTTTTTTTTATCTTCGGTCTTCGCACTCGGCGATTATGCCTCTTTAGCTGATGAATTTCGGAATGGCTCGGACCATTCGAGGCGCAGTGACCCCGATGAAGCTGTTCAACCGCGTCCTGATTTGGTGCGCCCGCGCGGAAAAAAGTGACTCGTTTTCTGCCCCGCGCTTAAAACTGTGGATCCACTAATCGTCCTCGATTACTTCTCATACGGAGCTGTGATCGATTACAATCTCCTTGAGCGTAATTAAGTCCGACCTCTAATTTAAATCGTGTCCAAGTTAAGTGATAAACGGTGTTTAGATAAGGAAAATTTTGCACACATCCTTGGTCAAAACTCTTGTGATATTTCATCATCTTTGTTCTATGGTTTATAAAATAAAAGTCTGTTAAGTTATTAGTAAACAAAAATATCGTATATACATTTCAAGTATGGAAAAGAGGGGTGCTTCCATCTCTTTATGCTCATTTTGTCTTGTTATTAATAAGGAGTTTAAAGTTATGGTAATTTATGGTTTCGATTCATTTTTTTTTACCTCTCAGTTGATATTTGGGGAAGTACGGTACTACTTTGCATGTAGTTACAAGGGTGTGTAACAAGATCGCCACTTATAGACATTATAAACAAACTGATTACTGAACGTGTGCGAAGGGAGATTTTCATATTATATTATTTATTTCATTTTTTGATCCATTGGTAGTATAAAATAATTCTTGTTTCTACTGTGTTGCAATCCATCTAATTTGTTTAGTCTTAAGTTCGGTCGGTGGTCATAATATGAACTGAGTCCATCATGCATCTCTCGGCCCCCATTCTAGATCTTCTTAATCACAACGCTTGTTAATGTAGTCTTGCGGTTTTGCAATTTTCAATCAACATGAGAATGAAATCTTGCTTTTTTTTAGGTAATGCGAGGGAGATAGTTCCCAAATCATAATAGAGACCATATTCCAATTATTAGTGTTGATTTCACCAGCTGTGAGACACGCGAATTAAATGTCGACTTATTTATGGTGTAACAATATAGTTTTATGACAGGAATTGTAAGTAATCAAATGAAAATATCTAAATAAGTCTTAAATTTTACTCGTTTTTGCACGCGGTACGTTTGAAACTCCATCAAAGCGGAAATTTTATTGTCATCCAGAAGAATTTACTGCGGTGACAATATGATTCATTTCCAGAAGTAGATGAGAAAACACACAAACTACACATTGTTGATTTTTTGACGTGATATAAGTGTAGAAAATACCTCATTTTTAAATAAGGTCTCTCTGGAGTGCACACGCGTACCATTTTCCATATAAAAGGGCTGGTATTTTCTGACAAATATCTCGGAGAGTAATATAGTAAGGGGTTGACTTTTTGGTGTTCTTGGAAGGGTGATGTATTTTTCTTCATAATGAGACCAAATTCATTGATTTCTTGATAAAATGATTTTACGCTATAACTACCTTAAGTTGGAATTTCTAGCTAAAACTCAGTTGAACATTCTACCGGTTAACATCGTCTATGTAATCTCAACTGGATATTCAGGGTTACTCTTAAAACAAGAACAGTTTTTAATGCTCATTGGAAAACACTTGGTTTCTTCCGCACTTTCATATTTTACTGCGACTGGTTTCAACATGCGCTCCCGTCTCATCCAAGCAGAAGTTCTACTTGAAAATGACGCGAGGGTGCCAAGTATGATTCAATCAATATTAAGTTATATGAAAGTAGCAAGTGAATTTTCAATCAACATTCTCGTAAACTTCTGCAGAGTGAACTCACCTACCGTGAACTTTAACCGTTTTTTAAACGCTTTTTTATTCAACTTCAGAGACATGCCTTTGGGTGTGAGTGAACGAAATCCTACAACGTCATTTTCACCCACTTCCCAGGAACATAAGACTTTGAAAAGAGAAAAATATGAATTAAAACAACGAAAAAGTATTTTTTTTAATAAATAAAATTTAAGAAAAATAGAATTCGCTTTTATGAAATATTTTTAATTAAATATTTCCAAATACTTAATGTCAATGTAACTGAGTTTTGTTACATTGCAATCTCTATTGATAGGAGAAAGACAGTAAGGTCTTTTGAGGACCAAATAAATTACGCTCTCACGAGTAATTATATGTGTACTTCTCTCGTAATCGTAGGCTCATTGTCAGTAGAAGAAAAAAAATTCTGTGAAAACCGCATGAATAATTCATTTGCTGGGCAACGAAACTTAAGGGAGAAAAAGGGGGAATTCAATCAGCGCTCGCCTAAATAATGTGGAATTAATGTAACTCAATCGGATCTGGAAAAAAAACGAAGGGAGAGAGGCGTCGCTTTGAAATTTCCATGGAATCGCGGGCATTAAATTCTAATGCGTCGATTTTTTATTATTTTTTTCCCCCTGAAGTGAAATGAGGGTTTTGTCACTGGTGGGAGCTCTTCCCTCTTATTATTTTTACGTCTGACAGAGATCGTTAAAAAAATGAAACGCGAAATTCTTTCTATTCATCCCCCTTTCCATTCTTCTATATTCGTCCTGTTCGATTTTCTTCGGTTCTGGGCCTCTCCTTCACTCTCGTGAATTTGGGGTGGTTTCCGAAGATTTTGACAGACACCCCTCGTCCTTCCTAGATAAAGGAAAAGAAGATTGAAGTAGCGTCATAATCGGGGGTGGCTCGAGGAAACTTTGTCACCATAGAAAGGTCGCTTTTCAACCTTTAGTCAATCCTTTTTCATAATAGAGAATAGTCTCGTGATGTGGAATCCCATCCGTTGACAATAAAATCTAATTTTCCTTTTCGCTCGCATTTTACAGCTACAAAAATAATCCCCGAGATATGAATGGAAAATCTTTCTCCCCGCCTAATTTTAACGACTACTGCATAAACTAATGGAGACAATAATTCCATTTCTCATAATATACCTACGCAATTCCTATGCAGAATCAATCACGGTTGTATAGATGATTTCAAACACCTCTTTCCGCTAATTTTTCGCAGATTTATTCCTGCATAAACATGAATATTGTACCACAAATTTGATAACATTTTCATTAAACTTATAAGTTTTGTAACATTTTTATAAAATTTGAAGAAATTAAATAAAAATGTTTTACATTGAAACGCATATATTACACTGAGAAAAATATAATAAATACATGGTAACAGTTTTAATTGTTGCTGTAAATAAAGACCAACAGCATAAAATAATTTTTTAAACAAATAAATTACAAAGAACAATTGCGCATGCATATGAAGTGGTTGGAATAAACTTAAATTAAGATGCCAAGGATGCCTTGTATTTTTCCACAGTTTATTTTCAGTGGTACAACTAGTTTCTACGCAAAGGCGTCATCCTCAGGTATCACATTTTGCTGTTGCACATCGTAGTATACATAGACAGGTACAAAGTACAAAATATAATGTGTTCTTTGCATCATGGTTAATTTCCACGAAGTCACGCCTTAACTCACCGAACTTACATGAAATTTCTCATGGTGACATCTCATTTTCTTCCCATCCTAATTCGATTTATTTTTCATGGTTCCTTTTTTTTTAATTCTGTGTCCTAACTCACCCACCCCTGCCACACACCCATCCGGTGGCTGTTGGGGTAGTTAATAGACGTAGATGAAACTCCCCACGTCCTCTTAAGGAGGTCGGTTGCCAAGGATCTCCTTTCGAACTGCAGTACCCAGTCCTTGGTCCCTGCTGGTGGGGAAGTTAATTCCCTGGGGATTTCCATCTGATAGATGTGTATTGATGGAAATCATTAAGGGTCCTCCGACGGAGGGTTTGATTCCAGGGGTAGAGGATCCGATTAGTTTTTTCTCCTTTCCTTTTTTTTGCCGCTGAAATTTATGACGCATTAAAAAGTTAATGCGCTTCGCTCGCGTTGTT
Source organism: Ceriagrion tenellum (assembly GCA_963169105.1). NCBI lineage: Eukaryota > Metazoa > Arthropoda > Insecta > Odonata > Coenagrionidae > Ceriagrion > Ceriagrion tenellum. The sequence goes on along the minus strand of OY720633.1, from coordinate 55,257,103 downwards.
TTTTTTAAATCTTGGAGGATAGGATTACTCGCCGCAGGAGCCAAATGTCTCGCGGATTTGAACATTATATTTGCATCTACTAAGTATAGTGAGTGTCCTGACAACATTAAAAATTAATCCAATGGAACTGTAAATTTGCGATATTTAGATTTCTGTAATGACGATATCGATTTGTGAAGGGCGATGAAGTGAAGACTTAAAGCGATTTTTCGGATTAAAGTAGACACTAATGGTCGTAACGATCGTAGATTTGTCTTTGTTATGTCATTTCTCGTAGAGAATGGTTCTGCCTATATCTTACTTCCGGTTTTCCTATTGAAATGAATGACGAAAAAACCGTTAATAAAGTTATTCTGATAATCGCCTAGATTTGGGAACAGTTGCGTTAGAACATCGCGCTACCTGAGTCCAACAGGATTACTTGAGTGCCACACACGAGTACGCTCATCGCAGTTTTTCACAAAACGCGCTGTTTTCCTTTGAATTTCATTAATTATTTTGTTTAAATCTTTATGACCAGGGTCCCAATTGCTCGCAGCGTATTCGAGGTGTCTAACCAGAGCGCGTGTGGCCTAACCAGAGCGAAGTAGCATCTCTCTTTGACTTTTTCATCCGAGAAACTTCCTATTATGCGCTTATCAAAACCTAAATTATTTAATGCTGTGCCACATATGTTTTGTATGTGTGATCCCCACGATAGATCAGATGTTAGGGTAATTCCAAGATATTTTACTGTATCTGAAAATTTTATGTTTACTCCACCCAAAGTAAAGGCATGGCGTTTTTGTGATGACTTTCCCAGGAAGTGAACTGTGGTGCATTTTCTGATAATTAATTCTAACCCCCACTCCTGGCACCACGAATGAACGTTGTTAAGGTCCGATGAATCAACCAACGTACCATACCGAAGTGCCAACGTCCCTGCAGTGAACGCCGATACTCTCTATCTTTCTCTCCACCAATCAATATAATAAAATCCCTCCTACCGACCCACGTATTCTTCATGGCGCAAATAACCTTAGTTGTCGGTCACATCTACTATTAACCGACTCAATCATGGATTCCCTGCCTGGAGGTCGTACGCATGGAATCCATAGTTGGGCGCTCCGCGATCCTCGGGCGTTATTTGCCCTCAGAATTGGTGAGTATTCTGTAGACGGTGTTCATGAATAGAGGGTCTGATCAGTGCGGCCTAAATACTAATCCTCCGCTCTTTATGCTTGTATTTAGCTGGTGTTGACCCAATTCCCTAGTTCCCCTCCCTCAAAGCCTTTCCCGGATTATTGCATGCTCAGTACTTCTCAGCGCCTGTTCAGGGTTGTGAAAAATATATGCTACGTTTCTATGCACGCAGGTGTTGCTGTTTCCGTTCCACCAATCAGGTGTCGATATTTGTGCCATAGCTGGCTCATGTGTCAAATTTATTCCGCCCTGATTGGTCAATAGCTCCTCCTAATCACACGTTACAAATTATGACATCTACATAATACCCTGCGAGGCGCTGCATGGGCGTGTGGCAGGGAGTGTTAGGTCATCAGCCATGTAAAGATGTAAGTTTTTGGGAGATGAAATGGTGACATGTATTATAGGAGTGTATTTAGTGGAGCTCAGTTTTCATTGTGGTCGCTTATTGAGCGCGGAAAGAACGAGTTGTTGTACCTATCTGTTCGGCAGTGTATCTCTGTTATTTTATCGCATCTGTCAGACCTAGAGATGTAGTAAGGCGGCAGGATAATATTGTGCGTTCTGAAAAATATCAGTCCTGAATTTCCTAAGCAACCTATGCCTAGCGTGTAGCCTCCGAGTCGCTAGGGACTCCCACCTTATTCCCTCTGAAAGTTATGAGACACTATATGTACCTACGCTCGTAGCAGTTTTTAACGATGCGCGCTGCTTTCCTTGGTATTTTATTAATTTTATTGGTTAACTTATTATGATCAGGGTCCCAAATTCTTGCGGCGTATTCGAGGTGTGACCTTACCAGACTGAAGTATCACCCCTTTTGACTTTTTCATCCGAGGACCTTCCTATTATACGTTTAACAAAACCTAGTTTCTTTAATGCTGTGCCACATATGTTTTGTATGTGTAATCCCCACGATATATCAGAAGTTAAGGTAATTCCAAAATATTTTACTGTATCTGAAGCCAGCCTTGATGACGAGGATGGAAATCAATGAAATTCGAGGAAAATTGGGGTTAAATTTCCTTAGATATCCCATTCATTAAAATAGGACCAAAATCATTGATTTATATTTGAAATAATATTTCGCTCAAAATACCTTAAATTTAGCTATTAATGTAATAATCAATAAAATTCAAGGAAAATGGAGATTAAATTTCCTTTGATACCCCAAAGTAAACGTAAAATTAAGTGTACACTGCCCTACTCTTGTTTGAAGATAAACGGGTCGTAGAGTTATGATCCCCAGAAAAGATAATTTGGGTCGAGTGCCGAATTTGGTAATGAATCCTTCACTGAATCTCACCGCGGAGCGTATTTCAGTCTGCTGTCGTTTTTTTTTTTTTTGGTCTAATGGAAAATAAATTCGACGGAAAATTACCAGAGCTACGCCGGTGTCCTGTTAGCCTGTTACATTTCCCTTAATTTTTGAGCTTAAACTTAATGGTATATTTATGAGTTACTAAGTGCTCTGCAGGCCCTTTGCTTTTTTTCAAGCTGTCATCGTGGTGTCCTCCGTGAGTTTCCCCTTTTAAAAGCCCCAGGTCAGCGCAGGTCATTCCGAGAAATTTGGCGAAGGAAACACCTGGTACCGAGTCTCTTCCATGTACTTTTAGCTCGGAGAATTGGGCAAAATTCTTTAGCCTAATAAAGTCTTTGGGAATGGCCTCACACGGTATATATTGCTCTGCATGATTTTCTAAAGCTAATTTATGCGCCTTCTGATAATTCATATTTAATTTTCTCAGAGTGGCAAGCTTTTTAATAGCGACACATCCTGCGCAACCTGCTTCAAAATACTGCCTTTCCTTCACTTAGGAAAGTAAACCAGTTAACTTAAGTTGGAATGATCAGTAAGCGAAATCTTATGAATTTAGTCACCTTTATTAATTTAGTCAATTAGGTATGATTGTTTGTTCTTCCATTGTAGAGGCAGGAAATTCAACGATAATGAGGGGTCATGTACTATTTTTGAGTTTTTATCTTATTGTAAGTTCTACACTAATATTAAAAACGCGATTGATTGTTAGAAAGAAGAACACGCCATGAAAAGTGACGTTTACGTGAGTCAAGAAAGTTTCATTGCACGACATTCTATTATTTATGATCCATAAAATAAATGTATAAGGTAAAAATTATTAATGATGGAATAGAGTGGGCGGCGTCATAAGACACGAAAGAGAAGTCTGCTTCCCTTGCGAATAATGATCCGCCTACTATGGCTACCGCGCGCGATTAGTCCATTAATTTTTTCGAACAATAATTCAGGATATATTTTGTAAATTTTTTCCACTTAACATCTTTATTGGTAAATCAGTATGGCACCTAGACATTCCGGCCGTTATTACCAATATTTCGGGATCATCGACTGTGAAATTGATCCATCGCATCTGGCTGAGTGCGAAAGATAGCTTCAGTACTCCCCTGAGCACAAACAAATGAAAAAGGTAATTGCCAAATTTAGGATACTTTTAGCAAGCGTATGACTGTCAAAAGCACGCGGACGCGCTCAAAGGAAAGGCAGAAAAAAACGTATCAACGACGTAATTTTTTAAGGGGGACCGAGAAAAGCGTAAGTTTACCTTTAAATTTTCAGCCAGTTTGCGGTTGGCTCGAAATTTGCCTCGGAATGGGATAAAAATAGCAACAAGGCGTCGAGTGCGCCGTGAAATCAACTTTTAACCGTGCCATTCTGAAGTGGACATGGTCCTTTTGACGCGAATGTTTAACTTCAGCATCCGAGGTTGCCATCCATTTAAAGCGTCACTTTTCTGTCGCATTCGGTCGAAGTTAGTTTGCAGCAAACAAATGGCGAATCTCGTAGTTAATTCATCGAAAAGGGCCAACTTCATCAAATATTTTACTCGCTTCGCGTTTCGTCTCTTTTATTTGCCTTCTGTGCGTGCGTAACTAATGGCAACGAGTTTAAACAACTCAGATGAATTCAGGCAATTTGACGAGGAAACTTGGTGGAATTCCACGCGCGTTGGAGACCTGTAGTTAACCCCCATATAGGCGGAATTATGTAACATCAGTAAAGAGAAAATACTGCAATTATATTAGTTTTTTGAAAGTGCTATTTAAGAATTTAAAAAAATTGCAATTTATTTGATGGTAACATTTATTGTGAAACGTGACGTATTTGTATTGTTTAATTTAAATTGGAAATAATACTTTAAGTAATAATATTCACACAAGGTGTACTTCAACATTACCTTCATAAGGTAGCTTTTTCAAACTTTCCCAATTTTTTCTTCATATGACAGCTGAAACTATTTATTTAAGTGCTTCACCAGGCACGCCACCGTCGGTAAATAGCGTCACACTTTCATCTATTCAAATTTTTTGACAGTCCGTCGAAAGAGACGCATTTTTCCACACACTTTAACCGATGCGTTTAAATTCTGTCCAGCGCATCAACTAAATGGAAAGGCCTCTTAGAAAGCAGATATTTCAACGACTTTGAAACGTAACAAATTTGACTCGCTCGTCTATTGAGGGCTAAGTTGGTTCTACCGTGAAACGAACTAATTGTCAATTTAAGTCAGGATTCGGCCACTTATGGGAAAACGTGTCCTTTATTTGATGTGAAAAGATATCCAACCTCATCAAGTTTTTTTGTTTCAAAAATTAACCTTTTCAGTGTGTTAATTTATTGCTGGTTTCACTTATATTATGCCTCAAGTATCTAAAATAAAATTACGCATGATATTTTCTCGTATTATTAAAATATGTATATTAGTGCGCAGACATTGCAAAATCGTTTGAAACTTTTGTTGCATGTCGGTAGATTTGTCGCATCGGTACAACATTTCTGGGAATATGCGTGATCTCTGCCGTGCAAAGATGATGTTTTTTTGAGTTTTATGGGATAAAGTCGAACTCCGCGGTCAGCGAATCAAAACATCAATAGAGATATGTACCGACTTCCCAGCAAAAGAATTAAACTTGAAATGATATAGCTTGCGAAAATGAGTGACAATTTGGGAAAAGTAGAGCAGTGGAACGGCGTCCTCCCTTAAGCATTCAACCAGCTCTCTAAGCGGCTATTTTTTCGGAAACGGAATGAATTTCCCATGCATTAACGAGCAGTGTAAAGTTTCCCTCCCTTTAGCGGTCACCTCCTTAAGCGACCATTGTCTCATGGGTCCCGAGAAGGCCACTTAATACAGGTTTAACTGTATTCTAAATCTAAAATGAACGCCACCTCAGCAAAAAATATATTGTAAAAGAAGCGATTTTTTAGAGAATAGATTGCCTATGAAAAGTAAGTATAACTCCATCTTCGTCTATGAGTTTTGGCAAATTACCGAAATACAAAAAAAAATCTGCTCCCGCGGTCATCTCCCTTAGGCGGTCAACTCTCCAAGTGGCCAATTTTTTTCTGAAACGGAATGAATTTCCCACGCATATAGAAGAAATGTAAATTTTTCCTCCCTTCAGCAATCATCTTCTTAAGCGGCCATTGTCTCATGGGTCCCGTGGTGGCCACTTCGTACAGATTTCAATGTAGTTGAAAATAAATAATGACAACATTCTTGAGTAATTGGTCATTCATGTGTTTCACTACGGCCAACTTTTCGCCACATATTGGCATCTTCAGGGCTTTGCAGCATGCAACAAAGTGCCATACAGTCAGGTATTTATACCTACAGTTAATAGAACAAGAGTTGAGGAAAGTTATTGAATTCTTTGTTTTTATTTAATAGAAAACAAATGTGGTCAATGCTAATGTTAATTTTATATTTGTTTTATGTGTAGGAAATTGTGAATTATTGATTTTTTTCGTTGTATATTTATTTGTTGCAAATTTTGTAAACAATTTGTATTAATTCAACTGTTGTTTGTTTACATATTTCTTTACTATTCGGAGTTGCTGTTTACTTTATTGTTGTTCAATACTACACTGAATTGTAGATAAATTGTCGATTCCTCAACTTTTGTTCTAATATGCACTTATGTAAATACCTGGCTGTAGTAGAATACGTGGATGACCAAATACTCAAGAATCTTGTTATTATCTATATTATATCGGTAGAGAAAGTTGTTATTCGTTGAAAATAAAGTCGTCATTTCAACCAAAATGGGCGTACTGTTGCTTTAATTGACCGGAAAAAGTGGTTTAAAAATGCATTCGACGAATAATTTGCATCTATTTTGCATCTGAATTTTGTTTGTTTTTCAGAGCTAAGGCGTTTTTAAGCGGGGAGTCAGATTTATTGTTGTACAAAGCAATATGTAAATTTTTTTATTTTATTCATATTAATTCAATGAATAGGAACAAATGTACTATCGTATTGTTCTTTTTTCCAAGGAACCTTTTTTATGTTGATATTTTATTTTGACGTGTCTGAAGTTTGATTATGTAGCCATATTTGTGTTTCAGCACTTTTAATATATTTTCTTATTATGACTTGTGCATATTTCGATGTAATATTTAGTTAAATGTCTGTAAGTCCGTTAATGAAATATATTATTATTGTAACGGCACTCGTATATTGAAGAAAAAAGTGATTTATTGTCTATTTGCCGAGAATTAATTCAATGGAAAAATTTCGCGAATTAATCAATAATTTTATAATCAGATCAGAATTTGGTGGAATTTTTCAAATCGCAGGCAAATCTGAAATGGAGATGTCTTCTCAACGGTATCTGGCGAGATGTTATGGAACATATTGCTGAATAATGAAAGAAATTGTGTAATGTCCATTTAGTTTATTGTTGGTACAACTCGTTTCAACGATTACATCAAACCAAGGTTGGTTTATACCTGATGATAATCGTTGAAACGAGTTGTACCAATATAAAACTGAGTGGACATTACAAAATTTCTTTCATTATTTTGGAGATGTCTCTTATATAATGCCAAATCTCAAATAAGAAGACCATAGCCATTCGATACATCGATGTTTTTTGTCGATGAAAATGGAGTGAGTGATGAGTACTTTTATACGCGTCAAATAATCGACTACTTAATGTTTTTTTTTATTGACTATTCCCTTATTTATTGCGGCAGTGGAACCTCCTCACAGGTGTGAGGAATGTTGAGTTTTACATTGCTCTCAATAGGTTTTGTCCGTTCGTTTTCATGCGCTTCTGTGTAACAGTGTAGTTACTCTCTTTCCATCAGAACAGGCGAGGGTTGAGTACAAGATATAAGTATCGAAGTTGTCATGCGCGATAGGCAGTAAATGAACTTTGATAATTGCACCCACTATTGGTGTTTATATTTTGATTATTAAGTAAATTCGTCAAACTCAACAATATTAAACTTTAAATTGTTCCGTGATTAAAATGTTACGTTTTTAAATGTGTGTATTGATTGAATACTGATTTATTATATTGACAAAAAAACAGCTTTTTCACCAAACATCCGGCCATTGCGGTGGTAAAAACATGCAATGCTATCTATCGGCTGGTTACCGAACGTTTTTGCAGTGCATATGGCTCCATTTGTCTTTAATCACTGTTTTTGGAAGGTTGATAATCGATAAAAATAAGGTCGTAATCCCTTGACAACGTTTCGCAAGATTATATTGGCGTCATCAGGGCTTGAGGTGTAAATAAATTCAAATATATAGTCTAAATGAAGTAACTCTGTTATTCCGCATAAATTATATTTAAGACGACTCGGGTTTCAACGTGGCAAGTCATCATTGGGTGATGATGACGTGCCACGTTGAAATTTGTGTCGTCTTAAATAAAATTTATGAGGGATAAAAAAGATACTTCATTTGCAATGTATAGTGAATTCAATGAAGTCACGCCTGAGACAACTGAGTCGAGTATAGAGATAATGACATCAGAAAAACACTTTGCGGGAAGTGGAATTCGCAGCATGTTTGGTCTAATGTTAAGTGCTGGGAATGAGTGGGCTATGAATGAATTAGGAATGAATTATAACATGTATACATATAAAATGGTTTCTTAGCGTTCTACAACGTTATCCAATACCAAACTGCCAATTTCTCTCTGTTCATGCGCAAGCCTTTTGGTGACTGCTTTTCTCTGATTGCCTTTGCGATACCTTCTCTCCAACTAACTCTGGACCTTCCTCTATTTTTTCTAGTCTGTGGATTCCAAGTTAAAATTTGCTTGGGTAATCTCTCGTTCGTCACGCGTTGTGTGCGACCATACCATACGAGCAGTTTTTTTAATTATTTTATGTCATCGAATATTGTGTTGGTGACTTCCATTGTATTTTTTATTCTCTCATTCGTGATTCTTTCCCGTCTGGATACACCCGTGGATCGCATCCGGTGATCCATCTCTGAAACATTATTCATTTGTTTTGTTTTCTCCTTCATCTGCCGTATCTAACTCCCATATGCGATAATTCTTCTTACAATTTAATTATATATTCTTTTGTCGTTTGCATTGGATACACTTTGAACCCAAAAACTGGTATTCAACGTGGTTATTGGCCTTTTTCCTTGTAAATTTCTTCCTTTGGTTGCATCATCCAGGGCTTCTTCTGAGTCAATTTTACCTCAAATTAGTTGACAAAATAGGGTGAGAATATTTCAATAAAATAAGGGGAGATATTCTCACCCTATTTTGTCGATTCTACAAGGATGTTGAGCTCAAGTTTCCTTGATAATACCAAATTAGTTGTATTCTTGGCAGTATTGTATTTCCTGTCCATCTTGCAGCACTATGTTCTCTTGTGCTCCTCCAAGGCAGAAACTTCGAGTCTTTCTGATGTTTATTTCCAGATCCCAATTTTTGTATTATTCAATTAGATTACGTGCAAGGTAGGATAAGTCATCGTGGTATGAATGATAGCATTATGGACACAAATTGAACTAGCGTGCTCCGTTTGTTTGGCCATGTTGAGGGGGCAGATAAAGTCCGTTGGCTAAGGTCCGTTGGGGGGGGGTTAGAGTCTAGGCCAAGGTTGGTCACGAGGGATGAGGGGTCTGGCGGCGTACCACGTGGTCGCTTTGGATGAACAAAAACCCGATGACGAATGCTGATTTTCACTCTGTGGGCGCCCGCCCACTGTGCCTTGACAACTATGTTTAGCTTTGTCAACGAATTCGGGCGGGGCAGTTTGGGGTCGGAGAGTGCAAAACACGCCAGTTGTACGGCGAGTAGGTACTCATGCCAAGGACTTCGAGTACTTGCTTGATCTCGAAGAGTGTAAAGAGCAGGCTCGTGGAATTGATGACAAGGTAATTTGTTTCACAAAGGTTTATCGTTATTTGAAGTAATACACAATCCTTGAACATTTCGGCTTCATTTTCTTTGTTCCTCTTCATTTTTCAGCAGAGTTATAGGTGAAAATATTCAAAAATAGAGAAGAGGTGAATTTCCGTATATCACCACGTGACCCCCTGGGGGGAGGTCAAGACCATGGCCACGTCTGGTCACAAGGGGGGAGGGGGAGGTCGAAAAAAAGGCCTAAAATTGGCCACGTGGTTGTTGAATGGCCCCTAAACAGATTCATGATGAAGAAATGAAGGACGTTGGAGGGAAGGGTAGACCCAAATTTTCAGCAGTGAATTCAGTGAAAGATATGGTAATATGAAGAAGTCTTAGGAAGTAAAGCAAAACTGAAGCATAGAGTGAATGTTTTAAGGTAAAAGAGGTTTGCAAGAATAGCGACATTTCTGAATCCGGTCGCTCACAAACACACTCACTCGAATGAAATTGTTCTATAATATGCACGGGGCCTTACGTCACTGGACATTATGTCTACATAAGCACAATCTATGCTACCAACGACTCTTGGAATTCATAAAAACTGGCATACTACTATAAAGGACTCGAGAAATGGCTTCAAAGTAAACAAGATCGTCTGGGACTTTTTACTATGGATGTCCGTCTCTGGCGATTTTTCGACGTCTCTTTTTCTCTGAAGTAACCTGAAATTGAATTAATTCTCCAATACAAATTTTGAAGTGGTTCTGGCAAACATTAAATTGAAAAGATCCTGCGCCTCAAAGTCATATTCACCACCAATTCATCATCGATATGGTTTATGACGTCAATCATAAAATTCGCCATGGTAGAACTCACAACACCGTCATAAAATGCATTAATCTTCACGTAAACTCGGATAACCATTGGAAACCCTCCGTTATCGTAACGAGCGCTTTAACGTCCAGATTTAACTTAACCATCGGTTGTAAAACCGGTCGTTTTTGGGACATAACCGGCCGTTAACGATAACGCGAAGTTTAACAAGACATTGTAAAACCGGCCCATAGGAAGACATTTATAAAACAGAACGAGTTCCCATGGACTAAAAACGAGAAATAATCTCCTTTAACTGTGCTTTCTCCGAAAGAGAGCGGCTTTATTGGTGTGTGTATGTACGTACTGATGTAATTAAGTTATATACAAGTTTCTTTTTTTCAAATGGACTTACATTGTCATCAAAAAATGAGAGTGCAGACAATTGCTCGCTTAGATACCACAAGTGCCTGCTCAATTTCTTCAGGGCAATTGTTCTGTCAATGCTCCTATACTCTTTTAATCTAGTAATTAGCTCCAAATCGTTTTTTGGTGCCCCAGGAGCATCAATGGCTGTATACCATGAAAAAATATACACAGAAACAATGAAGATATTGACAGTTAGAAGTCCCTTGATTTCTCTTTCTGTTAAAATAAACTGATCCCTAAAAGCCATATTTTTAGTACCTAATATATTGCTTTGGCCATCCATCTAGCCCTATGGAAAGCTCCGGGAGCTGTAAATTTCATGCCATGGGTGGGGCATTCGCCAAGTGCAATGACTACAAGGTTCAAAAGCTCCAAATAATCATCTCTCGGTTGACCACCCTGTAAATTTATTTAAAAAAAGGAAATAAAGCATTTCCAATACCTGTATTAAAACGGCAATGCAAGGTAATTTATAGTTATACTCAGTGCTCATAATTACCTCTATTTTATTGCGAGCAAAATCAATAATACTTTTTACTGCATCACCACTGAGGTATTTTGCCATCTGCTCATCTGCAAGAGCTTGAACCTTTTGCTTGTCAACTTCTGGCCACTTTGGTTGAAATCGTATAAACAGCGATATTTCAGGCCCACCGGCAGGTTTTAGATAATTTTCAAGCACTTCGTTAAGGATGATTTCTAACACGTGGTGACGGCACGCAAGGTTCAAAACATCTTGTTGTAGTTTCTCCTGTAGTAGTACTGCAGCACCATTCCAAAAATAAATAAACCTAAAATATGATAAAAAACGAATTTTCAAAATACAAATCCCGAAAAGTACGATAAACTATGCACTCTGAATATGAAAATAACTCGTTACCTGTATTCACGCTCGTAATATCAAATGAAAATGCTTTGATTTTGTTCGTTAATCCCCACTCCTCCACGCAGTCGAAAGCCATCTCAGCAGTGACCCGCCCACTGGCAGCTTTTGGGAGTTTTGGAACCTGTAGGTCTATTTCTTTCATCAGTCAAGTTTTCAAGGTTTATTCAATCATTAATGGGAAAAATATGCAAAGAATTATAAATTTCAATATATAAGGTTAAAAATTACCTTAATGAGTTGATCGCTTGTGACTACAACCGCAATGCGATCAACATCTGTTTTGCCGATTAGGTGGGGGACAATTTTTCCGTCCCAATGGCAGGCAGGGATCTGGCTTGAATGGTAAGGCAGGGATCTGGCTTGAAATTACTCTTGATCGATAAAGCCCTCTTCTTACGCTGTTCTACCCTTAGTCGATATTCAGAAGAGTAGTTGATGTTGTAATCATCAATGCTCTGCCTAGTGCCACTCATAGTGGCAGAAAGAACCTTTGCCGTTCTCCTAGCGCTGATGCCTAAGGCATCACATTGTCAATGCCAATTGGGGAGTTATAAGTAATGAAGCTCAAATGATTTCGTACTATCTACTAATTTTATTTCAACCTCTTTCTACACGTGTTTCAACTGTCTAGCAGTCATCATCAGGCAAGACTGATAACTGCTAGACAGTTGAAACACGTGTAGCAAGAGGTTGAAATAAAATTAGTAGACAGTACGAAATCATTTGAGCTTCATTACTCATTATGCTGTTCTACGATATCTCGCCTGAGAAAGTGGGGAATTATAAGGTTTTTCCTACATCTGTGCTTTTTACTTGACGATCCAGTTGGTCCATCATGACTAGCATCAGAATCAGAATTATCTTCGGAACTCAAGCTAGCAGTAGCGTGATTTCCCGTAAGAGAATTGAATAATTAAAAACCGTTCCATTAAATAAAAAGGATAATGATGGAGACATAGTTTTACAATGCCGTAAATCTTACCTCCCAGTTTACTTTTTGGTTTAGTCTTCTTGCGATAATCGTCAAATCTTCTCTTCCTCTCAGTTCGACGTGCCGAATTCGCAGCGTCCTCTCTATCTGAGAGTGCTAACTTTGTATCTTTTGAAGCACTTCACTCATACTGCCTGATTGTCCCGTCCTCTGGCCTCTGCATTTTCAAGAACTCCTTGTCCTCTTCATTTTTTACCTCTTCCAGAGCATTTAAGGTGGCAATGTCAAATAATTGGTCAATCTTTTCTTGAAATTCCATTTCATTTTTCAATTGCTGCTTAGAGCGGCGACGGGAGTTTTTCTTCAATTTTATCAATTCACTGTAGAGGGCTTCGATTTTCTCTATTCCATGTATTTCTTGAATAACAGGAATCCTGGACATATCTATCCGGAATGGGACCACAGACCTTATCGTTGCCCTCGAACTTTCACGCACTCTTTTTTTAAGGAGCATGTGGTGATGATAGAACACCTGTAGCACTTCACGAATCAAAGGCAGCTTATTTTTAAGGAAACAGTCGGCTACAGATCCAGGAACGCCGATTAGGCACACCGCACTAGACCTACGCGTCGTGACAGACATCGTTGATTACACAAACAAGAGGATAGACTTGACTCCTGATCTTAACTGCACACTGTTCGAAATCGGACTACTATATCATGGGAAGACGGGGAAGGACTGTATGGACACGTGAAACTTGTAAACTTGTGTGCAAAGTAGCCTCGACACACCCTTACAAATGATTCCACAATTTATCGTATGCTGCTACTTAACAATCGCCTACTTTGTAACAACATAGCAGTATGAAAGTTTTTCTGTTAATCGCTCATGTCTGATGTTCCATCTTTTGCATTAATACCTTGCCATTGTTCGGCAGCAAAGAGTTGTCGACAGCATGTTAACAGAGAATAAGTTCTTCTAATCACCTCCAGTACCACCTCCCATAATCACATAATCACTTAGTGAATTACCCTTTTTGAAGAATCCCTTTCTGGAAAATGAATCTTCGGTGATCGATCAGTGTGTAGTGTAACCGAAAGTAATATTAATGGGTCAATAAAAACTTGGAAAAGACATTGCTCTTTTGTTTGTATTTATCTCCGATTGAAAATAAAATCCTCTCCTTCTCTCTCCGGGAACACCTGCAAAATAAAGCGACCAGGTCCACCGACACACACCGGAGTCTGCTCCCGTTTTATAATCGTCCGTTTTAAACTCGCAGTATTGATTCAGGGATAGAGGTCACATGTGACTGCGTCCACACACGGTTGATAGCCTTCCTCCTTCTACCCGCCCACCTCGCTCTCGCCAGTTATGAAAGGAGTGGAGGCGGAACTGAAAGAAGCATTGCGGAGGAGCGGCGTATTCGTACGTTCGCTTTTTTGGGGAAATTTTCCCATCTTTTGTTTAATTACGGGATGGAAATGGAAATTTAAAATTAAAAGTAAGGAAGGGAGAGACACACGAGGCGTGCTCCGACGTACGAGCGACGACGAGCAGAAAAATCGTCCCTAATCCAAGCCTTTCTTGCTCATTGGCTCAAAATGCATGACCGGAGCGATTCTCTCTCTCTCCGCCGTACACACGCAGTCCGAAGTCCCGCTGTCGCCGTTGTTTGGTTTTCGAAGTCGGGGAGAGTTGAACTTCCGCAAAGTTCCCGACGCTGCGGAACTTTGGAGGGAAAATTTAAAAAAAAAAGCTTTCAGCGTCCGATATTCATTTTTTTCACAGCGTGTTTTATAAAATATAGCGTGTTACCGGAGAGAGACAGGCAGACAGGCCGAGGGAGAGAGAGAGAGACTAAATCAGAAAACTAGTCATGTCGCTTGGAAATTATTCCCTCCGCGCGATTTACTCGACTTCGTTGGAAAACTTATCGCCGCTCAACGCCGCCCTGTTCCACTAATTAGTGTTGTATTTGAATTCCCACGTGGACTCGGCGACGAAATAAAAAAAAAAGATGTCGAGGAAATCATTCGTAGGTATGGGGTCAGCCACCTCTCTCGGTTCGTGCAAACTCTTCCATTTTTTTCCAGCATTCTGAACTGTTTAAAGTTTTGACCGTTGATTGAAGAGGAAAATGAATGGGATTGTATGGTGACGTGTGATGTGACTGCAACAGGGGATCAATGGAGACGCATAAATGCGAAATTGGTCTCGTTGAATGGAAATTGTGCAGTTAATATTTGTATTTATATATATATAGAGCTACAAAACTGACTGACTGACTGACTGGCTCATCAAAACTCCTAGGGAATTTCTAAACAAGCTAGGTGGGTGAAATTTTCAGGATAGAGTTGGAATCATGTGTCGAGTTGGGAATAAAAGTTAAAAAAGTCAATTAGGCTTCGATTTATTGCAATCGATAGCTTTACATGGGATTATATGGGAAAAATGAAAAATTTTAATGTGGACATTTATTCTTTCGTTCATTAAAATATGAAAAAATTCAGCTACAAGATTGATTCTTTCACTTATATGAGGCTGAATGTTTGAAAAATTTTATTCTTGCAATAGATTTTTTTCTACCTACCGTAAAACTGATATTTTTAAATTTTTTCTGGGATTTTAGAAATATTTTCACTTTCGTTGCTATGGATATATTTCTCCATTGTCGCCGGGCCGAGTGTCGATTCGAGGTTTGGAACTCAGCGAGGCGGGCCAGTTTCAGGGGAGGGTTAGATTTATGTGTCGATATTGTGTAAAAGTTGAAAAAAATCGATTAGGCTTCGAGATATTGCAATCGATAGCTTAATTTATATGAGTTAGGTATGTGCATGTGTGCATGTTATTTAGTCTTCTTTATACCATTTTCCGCACTGCTAAGTACTGGGTATAATTTCTTCAACTTTTTCCTAACCTCTACCGCAGCTTTAAGGCCAATTTCAACCAACCAAGCTTCATGATATTTTAGTTTTCATTAGAATAACATACAGTCCATGTAGAAGATTGGAAAATAAAAATTGAATACGAAAATTAGTATATTAAATTCTCGATTCCGATCGAATTTATATAGTAAGATTCTTCATGTGAGCTCTTATTAAGTGTGCTGTACTGAAATGCAATATCTAACGTAGAAGAGCGTCTTATATGCCGTCAAATGAGGAATCTTCCAGTGGTTCCACGTTCGTTTCGATATACTGATTATAGTATTTTGAAAAGTCGTTAATAACCGGATGACATACAATATAAGTTTGTACTAGAACTGTCTGGTAACCATACCTCATGGGGCGCGTATTTCATTTCTGAGAACTATACTTTTCTTTGCTTGCATGTAGCACGCAGACTTGAGAGCTTTCATTGTTTTTTTCCTTATTTAAAGAGTATCATCATATAACACTTCCCCTCCTGCCTGCAAATTGCAAGCACCCATTTACTCGTTTGTATGAATATATAGTTATAAATTACGGGATCTCTGTGTTACCTTAGTAGTTAGTAAAAACGCAGACGGGAAAGGATTTCCAAAAAATACTGCATTTTTCGTCAAATAAAGGGGATAATTTCGCATCGTAGCCATTAAGGTGGATCATTTTCTGCAAATAATAAGGCCTAACTTTCGTCAACTAAGTCTCCTACTCTCTACTTTATGGTAATAACGGATACATTCAGTACGGATCTTCTGATCTCGGATTGTTAGCGAATGACTTCATCTACTGAAGTCAGATATTGTTTACTTCCAGTTTATTTTTTCTCATTTTTGATCATAATATAATTTTTCTTTGAGCATACTCATCAATCATGTCCTTTTATTTATTCGATTTTCAGTATCTTGGTTGTGTTGAGCTTCCAGTGTCGTTTTCATTAGCGAATGACTTCATCTCTAGAATTGGTTTGGTTGTAAATATCCAAATTTTTCCTATTATTTATCATCTTTCGTTCCGCATCTATATTTTTGACGTATATTTGAGCCAGTAAGGTCAGATTAATGCTAGGGCTGAAAAAATTAACTCCTTATCCTCATAAACATTAAACAAAATACAATAATGATTGATTTCGTCCTTCCGCTATTTTAGTTTACCTCGACTCTTCGTTTTTCACTAGGTGACTAGGTGGAATTCGCTAGGCATCGTAAATAATAAGGAATTTATAAGTTACTCTTATCGCTTACAAATTCCATAACTCGTTTGTGATATTATTCCATTGTATATTGGGTGACGAATTTTCCTCCCTTCTCAGCTGTGGATAAAAATTTAATTGTTGCTGTTACTATTTCATTTTTCATTTTCTGCTCGAAAATTTTTCTCATTTGAATACTTGGACTTCATTCTAGAAGTTGTCGCCACATTACGCTCGAGCGCCAGCTTATTACGGTTAAATTTTAATTCCTTCTCGTGCTCGGCGGAAAAAAAAAGTTTTTTTCTCTTACCTCCGTCGCTCACGGATTTCTGTCACTCCACTGCTCGTGCTTACCAAATTTCATTTCCAAAATTCGAGGATAAGTTTTGGCTAGCAATTTGTACAGGGAATCCGATCACGCATCATCAACTAGGGATTAGGGCAGTTGAAATCTGATTAATTTCTATGCGATTCTATAGTTTTTTAAACATTCGTTTTTCTCTTTAAACTTCCCCCGGAAAACACACCTTATCGTGACTAATGCTCCTCCACTGCTTCGCGGAAATATTATTTGGGTGTCGTATGAAAAAGACCACCGAGTGTGCGCTTTCTCAGCGGATTCAGTTTTCAAATTGAGTGATGAATCTATATGGAATCATTCATAAGGGGAATCGGGTTGGTGTGGTGGCTAGTGTACTAGGTAACCATACAGATGGCCAGGGTTCAAATCCCTGCAGAGGAGGATGTTTTTCAGAGTAAACTTCGTCTTGTGGATAGTTCTTCAACGGCAGTACTCCGTCTGTTGGGACGGCAGTACTCCGTCTGTTGGGACGGCAGTACTCCGCCAGTCTGAGACGTCAAACCGCGGTCCCCTTGGAGCCTTTTGTTTCGAGCAGGCTAACGCCGGGTTTCTATCCACCCTTCCTCCCTCACATGTCCCCTATGATGCAAATGAACCATCCCATTCACTTGGAATTCTCATACCTGAAGCTGATTATGTGAGTTTTAACGCGCTGTAATGCTAAAATATTCTGCGTAATTGCATGCTATTAAAAATTAACTTTCTAGTAGTGAGTCGTGGCTGTATTTTTTATCTAGTCGTGTTTATTTCAATTTCTAAGTCTTGTACCCTTCGCTTAAATGAATGATTTTTCTTCTTCGCACGATTGGCCGTGACTTTGGCGTAGGAAGTAATGATTGCATTACGACCGATGACTCAAATTTATATCGTATTATTATTAATTCATTATTTGCTGTCGACGTTGTAAATTGCATTTTAATCATACTTTGAGGTCAGGCTCACCACTGTACTTTCGTTTTAATTTCAAGCATTCTACGAATTTAATGAAAGTTTTTCCGAAGCCGTGTCTTGGAATTTCCCTTCTCACGATTTCGTGTTGCTATGGAGATATTTGAGCTGCTTAAATCTTTTACTCTCGCTTTGAGGTCGGCTCATCCTTTCATTCTTATAAACTTGCCTGGGACAATTGATCCATCCTGCTCTTACGTTTATTTTCGGCGAATTCGTTTGAATATTCTTCCTCTTTCGTACGAATTGGGTGAAGAATTACGTTGTATCATGGGGAAAATTCTATTGAATTATTACTTCGACTTTGATGGAAGATTATTACATAATCACGCCCTGGAGCTGTTGACTTATTTTATATTTTAACTTCAACGTGCGCTCGACGAAAAAGATGACCAAATTGAGTTTTACGAGGTATAGGCCTGCATTACAGTACCTGCACATGTCAATTTTAATGTCTACTGTTGAAAAATTCGAGCTTAAATTTTTTAGCACCGGTGGTATCATTGGGAATCATTCCTCACATTGTTAGTCAGCCATTTGATGTCTTTTTGCTCAGATTGGCGATAGTGGTTAGAAACATTTTTTTAATTTCTAACATCAACATTCTAACATTAGTTCCTTCCTCGGAAAATAACCTTCATCGATAATTCACTGGTTTCATTTTCCGCGAATTGCTTTGAATATGGTTCCTAAAGATATCGTCACGCGTAAATATACGAAATAAGGCCTCGAATTGCTTACCTATAATGAGCCGAGGATTTTCTGTTGATCATCGGGTTCCTTTCTGTTCCGTTCTGCTTTTCTTCCACTCTTAAACTCTTCGATTTCGTTTGGGTGTAAGAATATTTTTCTCACGAGATAAGTTCGAACCTTCCGAGAAAATGTAGTCGTTCATCGCCCCTGGTTCAAACTAAATTAGTGTTCAACTTTAATCCCCTCAAGTGTACGACAAAAATAAAACCAAGTACAGTCTTGCGTGAGGGTGAGGAACCTTGCTATTTATCCAACTTTTTCGACGCTCTGGAATTCGAGCATAAATTTCGACGAACATGTTTCAGAAAGAATTCCGCCTCGTTTTATATTAGCGAGTGATTTCAGTTGCTGAAGTGAGGTAGGTACGTGGGAAATATTTGAGTAATTTATTTTCACCTTTTCACCTCATAAACTTCCTGGGAACATATCTTAATTATCCATCCCTCTTTTTCATAAATTTAATTATTATCTCTTTGGTGTGTTTTTCCAGTGTCGTACAAATTATGGGGGATATTATTTCCTCGTCACGAATCTTGTATTAATTTGAAAATCCTGCGTTTTCATGTTATTGCTTTATTTTCCGTTTATTTTTGTGCATAGATTAATACAAAAGTGCATGGAGCATTGACGCACCAAAGGATAACTTGGTGGGGATAGGTTCTTTACCCAAATAAATGATCCACCTAACTTGGCCAATGCTCAATAGGTCCAGAGATGAATTTTTTTAATTGGTTTTTTTGCATAGAATGAAATTTTTGTGAATAATGCAGGGCCTTTTTTGAATTTTTTTTGCGTTTATCATTTATATTCGTAAGTCAACACGGTACCACGAAAGTTTCACTGCCAAAACTTATGCTTTTAGGATATGAACTGCTCAGCGAATCCATTCAGTATGGCTGTTTGCGCATTTTTAAATAGCTTCAATTTTACCTAGTTATTGCGTATCGTATGATTTCTATCTATTCTCTTCTTTAACTCATGTTTTGTCATAAACTGTATCTGTGACTCTATGGCGACCAGTAGATGGGGGTTTTCTACATTCTCGCGGTTAGTTATATCATATAAAAGCAGGCTTTCAAAAGTGTTTCAGATATTTTTCAGCTAGATGGGCTCTCCCGAACGTAAATTATTCCGGAAAGATATTAAAATATTCACGGAGGACCACTCTTTTTGATCCATTGAAGTGAGGCTCGATCAATATTGATGGACATTTTTTATTATTTTTTGGCATCATTAATATTTACGATCTTTACATGACAAGAGGTGGGCAAGTGAACAAGCGTCTGTAAAATCTCATGACCCGAGTCGTTTTTAGAATGCTGTCATACCTTTGGATGGTATTAAATGACGACACATAACCAGAACGGTTGCCGTTGTGAAACGTTCCGTTCGGAATCGCATACAGTTGTTTTTTCCTTCGAAATCTTTTTTTTGCGTTCCCTTTGATGCAATTTTGAATTTTACCTGAGGAGCGAACACCCTTGCATCACTTTGTCTATGTTTTTTTATTCATTCGTTTGGACGACCCATTAAAATTTTTTTTTATATCACACGCGCCTCATGTTTCCGTGTGCATGATATGGACGTACGAAATATCGCGATGCCGTGCCGTCGGAGCGCCACGAGTTATGAAACGGGACCGGAATGAGTTTTAAGCTTTTTTTATCTATACGTGTTTTTAAGGAGGTCAATTTTCACTATCATGTTCCTATTCATAAGATAGACGACACACGTGCAGTTATACACGATACACGTGCAGTTGAAGATACCTCGGCGGCCACATCCCATAAGCGGTCACCTCTCTTCTAAGTGGCCGATTTTTTTGGGACCGAACGAATTCCTCATTTATATAAGCAATAGTACGTGAAAATAAATAAGACGATGACCAAAATCCTATTATGTAGATGTAGATGTCAACCTGAGAGGAGAGGTATCAAAGCGAGTGGATTCATTCACCTATCTCGGAAGTACCATCACGTGGGACGGAGGAAGTACAACGGACATCAAGCGGAGAATAGCCCAAGCTAAGAAGGGGTTCATGGGAAAAAGACTACTGCTATGATCAAAGAAGATAGGACTACAAACCAGGAAATAGTATGTGAAAACATTCACCAGGAGCGTGGCACTCTGTAGACCGGAAGCATGGACCATTGGAAAAGCTGACCAGAAAAGACTAGAAGCATTCGAAGCCTGGTGCGGGAGGAAGATACTGAAGATGAAATGGGCGGACAAAATAAGAAACGATGGAGTATACAGAAGAGTAGAAGAGGAAAGGATCACATGGAACAGGATAGATAAAAGAAGAACAAGATGGATTGGACACACTCTAAGACGCAATGGGTTTGTGAAGAACTAAATTGAAGGCAAAATGGAGGGAGAGATCCCCAGAGGAAGACCCAGGAATTAGTTCATGGACCAAATAAAGTGGAAAGTACATAGGAAAAGGTATGAGGAGGTAAGGGAACTGTAATTAGGTAGGAAAGGGTGAAGGGCTGTAATCAACAAACCTTAGGATTGGACAACTAATGATGATAAGCAATGTAAATATTCCCTCCAATCAGCGGTCACCTGCTTAAGCGGCCACCATCTCATGGGTTTGGTGGTGGTCTCTTAATACAGGGTGCACAGTATTACTTTATCAGCTAATATCTCCAAATATGTGACATAGTGAGAGTTTCCACTAATAATTGCAGTTCACACTATTGAAGTAATCGTTTATATGGTAGATACAGATTTCGGTTCGCTATTGAGAGGCTCATTTTAAAAATATTTAACTCCATTCGGTACCTACTTCTCTAATTAATTCGAAACTGTTTCTGAAATAATCAACACGAATATTGATTCATCGGCAAATACGCGGAACTATGAAGTCTCGACCTAATTTTCAACAACATGATTTATATTCTGAGCTAGGAATTTTAAGTGAAGCATTTTGCAATCCCAGTAATGCACCGAAATCCAAAATTCTTTCTGCTATGATGCGAGACTAGCATAAGTTGTAAATATTTCCTATCGCATCATTACAGGAGCAGTATAAAGGAAATCAAATTCTACGGAACGCCGTCCGTCAAACAGCCGATATCCATAAGTTTCAATATCAGCTGTAGCGATATGTCATCTTACGCAAAAAATTAGACCTTTTATAACTTTCCAAAGGGTTGTTTGCTTTTCCTAATTTTCTACTCATGATCTAGTGTACTGCAGTATATCTGTTTTGATCTGGATACAAAAATGAAGTCCAAATTTTAACAAGTTTGAACTATCTTTTTTAACGAGCACAAGGTAAGCTGCAACTAGCATGCTTTACGAAATTATAGGTATGTCTCTTTTTGACCGAATGAGATGGTTGGCTAAAATTTTGTGTTTGCTGTAACTTAAATTATACTTACCGACCATAACTTTACTCATTTGAAGTAAACAGGTAGACGTAAGGAGCCGCCTTCCCGCTTGGAAATGTCTAAATTAGGCTCATAAAAAGGTTTCTTTTCACTATCGAGAGGCTCAATTTAAAAATATTTCTCTTCATACGGTACATTCTTTCCTAATAAATTCAAAATATTTCCACGCTCGAACTGAGCCTTCAATTTCTTAAGGTACTCCTTATTTCCAGAAGATTTGACTTGATCAGCACGTTTTTCCTCGTGTCTTATTTTTGACGCCTTAAAAAAGTAGTCTTTTGAATTAATGTTCAGTTTTCATTGCAGCTTGATTGCTTTCAACCACTTGGACCAATAAAAATATCAGCAGTTTTGTTATCATGATATCGTCGGCTTTTTTCAGTAAATGGAACACTAACTCTGCCATTCATTGGTCGTTCAATCCTAAGATTTGTTGACTGCAGCCCTCCACGCCTCATATTTACCTATGCCAGTTCCCATGCTTCTTGGTATCTCTTCCTATGCATGTACTTTCCTCTGTATTTTTTTTTGCTTGCCGGACGATTCTGTTGCCCCGTATGTCCCCGGAATCCCGATAGGCTCTTGGATCGAGCCTGTCATCAGGATTTCCAGGGACCGGACCAACAGAACTTGACATACATCCATGCCCTGGGCGGTGGAAAACCCACCCAGGCGGGGCTCGAACCCGCGACCCTCGGTTTAGCAGGCGAGGAATTTACCCCGCCGCCACCGGGGCCGGCCATGAACTTATTCCTTGGACTGGCTCTCGAACCTTTCCCTCCACTTTTCCTTCAATTTTGTTCTTCACAAACTCATTGTCTTAGTGTGACTAATACATCTTGTTCTTCTTTTTTCTATGTTGGCCCATATGGTCCTAACACTAACATCCTCGTGAAATTTCTGAAAACATTTTGCTTTTACTAATAACGTATAAAATATATACGGGTGGCAAAATAATCATCTTCGCCTTGCAATGGAAGTCTAATTTATGAAAATTTCTCAGAATTACTTAGAAAAGGCGTAATTTACATTTACGCTCGGTGTAGCACTGGGGTGAGAATCTGTTGCTGAAATGAATTAACACGGAACAGATAAAATGTAAATTGTTTCGAAATGTTATCGTTCCAAACGGTAAATTTATATTGAATGCGTGGGTACAGACCAGTTTTCTTTTCCGGGGATAAAATACTACCCAGCACCACTGAGGACATATAAGGTTTACAACCGTTTACATTAACATCGCTGGATCAATGTGGCCTCCATAGCCACCTCGCTTTGAACAGAAGAAGTTTACGACCCGTGGTGGGTCAATGATAAGTGTATGTGTGACTGGGCCGAAGGAGTTATGACCCAATAGCTCACGATTTGTATTTGGATGCAACATAAATTTGCCGGAAAATACATCGCTCATTTTACAACTGTGCCTATTACTGGAAGCTTGATTGATTGCGCGAAGGGTAATTTACACGTCAGCTGTTTCCAGGCATCGATTTAATCAAGTTTATGAGTATCTTCGATGATCGAAATTTACGCGCGCGCGCGATGAACGTTTCCGTGAAATGGCTTCATTTTCGGATGCAGTTAGAGTGCACGATTAATTATAATTGCCCTTGGCGCATTGATACCAAAGAAAATAGATGTTTCTAATGTATTCGGATAAGAGCAGATGTTGCTGCTGCAGTATGCTTTAGAATTGATCGTTTTACTTCTTAATGGTAATCCAAGCATTGTTTGTTGATTGATGATAGCTAGTAAAAATTACAATTACAAATCTTTTGCCCAAAAATTGTTGATTCCAATCGATTTCTGCGTTAATCGCGTATCAACAGTTGAGCAATGATGGATGCCCAGCATGCGTTGGAATGCCTTTTTTGGGTTCAAAATCGGTCCCTAAATGAATTTGAGAACTATTCCAATCGATTCCTCGTACCTACACAGGAAAAAGTAACGCAGAAATGATGGAATGAGTTTCCATTACATGCCTATGCTGTGGTTTCCAAGTAAATAAAATATTATATTGTTGAAGTAGTGCCAAAATTTAAGATTTTCGTGCTTAAAAATTCAATTTTAGGAAAAACGTATACGAATTCGAATGTAAGAATTAAAAAAAGGAAGTCAAGAGACCACGGCACCAAACCTTATTCTACGCACATATAAATTACGTACCTTTTATTATAAATTATGTCTCTCTGATATGATTCAGATGCACGCAATATTATGTCTCAATTGATACGATTCTGATGCACATACATAACTCGTACATCAGAATCTCGAGCAACTCGCAAACGATCTGCTTCGTTGCTTGCTTGTCGTCCTCGCTCGTTTGAGAAGCTCGCGTACCAGCACTAATTTGTTGAAACGAATCGCGCTCCACCTATTGTGGTGTGGATGTAATAATTCAGAATTCTTTGCGGGCGCGCACCAAACAGCTCACCATAGCTTCATCGTAATCTGATGAATGGTATTGGAATGCATAGAAGACAAAGAAACAAACATTCATTTTTATGTGTTGGAAGATTAGTGATAGAAGTTTGGCTTTTCTTTGATTAACCATCGGAATTCCATAATTTCGTAAACATGGTCAAGTCATGAAGTTGGACGATTTTAATATATTTTTTATTCGTTTTCGTAAGACTTACGTCAAGCAGGCGAATGACATCGATGAAAAATATATCTCGTCTTAAAATTAAATAATTTTTCTTTCAAATTATGCACAGCATGTCCTGCCTGATTTAAATACGTCAAAGTCTACATCTATACTATGCTGACGGCGACAATGAAGTATATACAAATATTTAGCTTGTCTATGCTTAATGAAAGGTCCTGACTTGCATAAATATTTTTATTTATTCATTTTATCCTCGTACCAGTGGATTAAGTACACTTGGTAAATCTCGAATGTGCCTGAAATAAGAAATTAATTTCCCTCAAATCGCCTTTTACTATACATAAATTTCCTTATTGCTCCATCGCAATTCAACACCGAAAAGTTTAGAGTTTGATTCGAACGAAAAAGTGTTTTTTTTGTGAGACTTATATAATTCAAAACAGTTTTTCCTTGTCCATTTCAAAATGAAAAACAATTGTAACTTTCCACACAGAATTTTTAACCTTTGTCGACCATGATTTCAGCACCTAGTGCCATTATCAAGGTTTTTTGATAATGGCACTAGGTCCTGAAACCATGGTCGGCAAAGATTTAAAATTCTGTGTGGAAATTTACAATTGTTTTTCATTTTAAAATGGATATATATATATATATATATATATATATATATATATATATCGCTTCCACAAAGTTGAGCCTGATACGCTTTTATATATATAGTTTTTCCTTGCTCAAAGTTTGATTGCATGAGTCTTAGACGGGTGGAATCGAATGGTAAATTCGTGCTACTTGTTATTTTTAAGATATAAAATATATTTATCTGTTTTAGGGGGAATAAATAATAGAGTCAGAACCATTTAGTACTAGAGCGTACCAGAGACTATTAACGGGAAAACGGCACCATAACAAAATGAAAAATTAAAAAATGTACTTGATATCCAAGAATAATCCAATAGCTGGAGAAATAGAAAAAAGGATTTTGATGTTGAATTTGGAGGTAATAACAGAAAGATCTATGAGGCGAAAAGAAAACGAATTTTGCAATTTGGCAGATCATTTTATAAATTGCAAAAAAATGAATGCAAGATTTTCGATTGCTGTCACCGTGCAAATATGTAAGACCTAGAGCTGTTTAAAAAGGCAAATAGGAAAACTTCAAAGTTATCCAAGACAGTCAAACATTAAAAAAAGGTTTTGGAAAAATTTCACAGGATCCTGACCTCTGGAATATTAGGTGTATAGAACAACGGTATTAGCAATTTATTATATATCTGAAGCCTTACGAGGTATTTTTGCATGCTTGTTGAATGCATGCAAACAAATTGATTACATTCATGGTTTTTTTCAAAGCTATTCTCCAGTCTCCTAATATTTGGTAACCTTATGACATAACCGCATTGTAAATTTCCACTCTAAAATATACTAATTATTTGACCGACCCAGGTCTCAGAAAGTATTGTCATTATCAGGGTAATGCTTGCCGTTAGCTTGGCCGAAATTTAGGTCGGTTGAATAAATTTTGTGTGGACATTTAAAGTGTATTTTATTGTGATAATATTGTCTACCAATCATTTCCTCAATTTGTTGCCAGAAGCTTGAAACTCATTCCTATTGTTTGTTCTTTTATGAGTATCTTCCATCGCATTTACCCATAACTTCCTCGGTCCACTCCTTCCTCTAACGCCATTCATCCTCCAGTCATAATTTTCTTTTGTTATTGGACTCTCGTCCATTCTTAAGAAATGTCGGCTCCGGTGGCGGCGGGGTAAAGTCCTCGTATGCTAACCCCAGGGTGGCGGGTTTGAGTCCCGCCTGGGTAGAATATTATCTGCCCAGGGCACGGGTGTGTGTGTCTCTTCCGTTGTTACTGTTATCCACCCGACGTAAATCGGCACATTGTGCTGTATTCGGGATAGTGAATTAAAAAATAAAATAATATTCGAGAACTTAATCCGACACATGGTTCCGTAAACAGCAAGCCAGACACGATGCACGCTACCTATGATTATTTTTACCGCACAACTGTCAATGCAGCAAACTACGCTCGAGTATGCATGTCTTCTGCATGGTGGACATAAAAAATTGACTCGTTTTCTCCGTCTCTCCTAACTTTTTTAGCGTCTCGTAGTCTCATAAAAGAGGATGCGCATTACTGCAGACCATCTGCTTCCAGAGTTCACAAATAATTTTATTTTGCTGCATGACTCTCTCCTTTGTCATAAAGTATCAAATTTTTCTCCCCCGGTTTATTCTTTGAGGTTCTTGAAATCATGCGTAGTTTCTTTCGTTCATCCATTTGGTCCTTTTTATCCTTCCCCTTGTCTTTACTTGTTTCTATGTAGTTTCTTATCGTACCTTGCGGCCAATTTTCTTCTAATAGCTCTACTTGGATTTATTTCATACTTGCCTTAATATCCATTGATTCTCAATGGGAGGGATAAGAATACTAAATAACATGCGTGGTAGTTCCATGTTTACAGAAAAGAATCTTACTTCCCATTTATAATCTCAACGGTGACTGCTTCGACATTCAAACGTAAATGGATAACTTATGGCAACAACAAAACCGCTCTAAAATCGCTGTCCGCTGAGTGACACTTCGTCACATCAATTCTTCCGTAGCCGAATCAATGCGGCATAGACAGTGACGATCAACGTGCATCCGTAAATGGATTATTTGTAGCTGCAACAACGCGTGTTATTTTATACATTTTTTTGACATGTTATACTCTCTTTTTTCTCAAGATTTTTGTTTTTTCCTCGAGTAATCAGTGTTATCCAAGTCGGAGATGCGCGCTGGGTTACCGGGATGATGAGTCTCGACAAATTTACATTCTGCTTTATAAATTCCTCTTTGGTCCCCCACCGCGTCAGTGTGTCCTTGTAACGTCCAACTGAGGCATTGAAAAGTCGGCCTGCGTGGAGATCTTGAACCATACGAAGATAAGAGATGGAAGTTCTGCCTCCAGCATGCCTGCAAACCCCCAGATCTTATATTTACTTTGTGCTTCTCCTGGTTATTCGCAACCATTTGGTACTTTTACTGCGTTGCTTTGCTACCAGCGTATCAATTTGTCAAGCTACTTTCGTGCAACGTTGAGCATTATTGGAGATTTTCATTCGTGATAAGAAAAAAGCAATGAAGCCTATAATAGAATACCTACATGCCGATGAAAAATGTGAAGTCCACCTCTTTATTTTGTAAAAATAATTCCAAAAATAATTTTAGTTGAATAAATTAAACAATAATGGCTCAAAGCGACTTTTGTTTAAAAAAATTATTGTGCCCTGCTGTGGGATATGAACGTCAAATGCATCAATTTTGACATCAGTGACATTATTCTGGAGTATCCTCAATACGCCAGATGGTGGAATTCGCAGCGAGAATGTTAATGTTGGCAATTTTGTCTCTCCAATGTATTTTTCATAATTGTCTTCCTTTGGTGTTTTGCAGATTTTCTCCCCGCGAATGAGTCTCTCCCTTTAAAACCACGGCGATGATAAAAATTTTAAGTATCCACTCGGTCGCTCCATCTTCTCAAAATGCTTTCGCACAAATTTTGTTAGAGTGACTACCACTAGCAGAATGGCCTCGAAGTGTTCTCTCTACAAGGGGTGAGAGTGGAACTCACCACTCCTTAGCCCCAAAAGCCCCCACTCCCGCACCCCCGGACACCCTCCAACACATCAAGAGAGACGCAGAGAGATAGAGAGCAAAAAGAGGGTGACATTAAAATTGTCTATTTTCGGTACAGCTCCCCCATGTGACGTCGCCGGATCCGCAGTTCCTTTTAAGGTTCAAAGGACGAGGGGGGGGAGGGGGAAAACACGCTAGAGACTGCGACGGGGTGGTGTCGGGGGATGGCCCGCCTCCCTCGCTTTATTAGGTTCAAAACGCCGCCCTCGTGCAGCACTAATGGGCCGCCATCTCTCCTCCTCTCTTGCGACAAGACAACCGACTCCATCGCCTTCAGACTCATCCTAGCAGCCGAATTCACATTTCCCCTCACACCATGTGGTATCTTCCCACACACTTATCGCCGTCTTTCACTTCTCTCGGCACACTGATGGCTGTATTCGTAAGTGTGTTTCATATACTGTCTAAAGACCCTTTTTACGCGATGCTTAATGCTCCATTGCTGTACGCATTTACACGATGCGTTATGCTTCAGTGCTTACCCTTTAATCATCTATTTGGTCGTTCAGTCCTAAGATTTGCTGGAATTTATTAGCTAATTTCCCGTTCTTAATTCTTTCAAGTATTCCGAACATAATTCTTGTGAAAACTATCAAATCTTTTCAACTTTTCTTGAACTTGAACAAACCGTGCAGCCTTTCTGCGGACTTTTTATAACTTTTTTATATGTCCCATCACACGGGTTTCCAAAGTCCTTGTGGCTAATTATAATGATTGCCGGTTGTTAACATCCTAACGCTTCATCATTGTTCGTTCCATCCTATGATTGATTGACTGCAGTCCTCCACCCCTCCCTTTCTAATGATAATTCCCATACTTTCTAGTAGCTCTTCCTAAGTACTTTCTTCTTTACTTGGTCCATGAACTTATTCCTGGGTCTTCCTCTGAGGAACATTTTCCCTCAAATTTTTCTTAAATTGAGTTCCTCACAAATCTTTTGTGCCTCAGGGTTTGTTTAAATCATCTTTTTCTTCATTTTTGTCTTGTGTTCCATATGGTCCTCTCCTCTTCTTCTCTCCCCTAAACTTCATAATTTCTGACTTAGTTCACTTTCCATTTTACCTTCAGCAATCCTCCTCCAGGACCAGTTTTCGAAGTCTGTTGCATTCTACTTTTTCAATGGTCCATCCTCCCGATCCACAAGGAGCCACGCTCCACAGGAATTTTTTTACATACTGACTCCTAGTTTGCTGGGCTATCTTCTTTGAACGCAGCAGTTGTCTTTTTTTACCCTGAACGCTCTCAACCTCATTCTTTAACAATTACGAGTTAAAATTTCAGTTTTAACTTTGTGGAAAAGTGATACATGAAATAAAGTCTCTCTTTGTTTTTTTTTAATAAATCCTTGTCCAAATTTTATTTCTCATAAAATTGTCCCATGTGAAGGGTATTGTCGTATTCGACGATGGAATACAAACAAATGGCAATGAAATCATTTTACAGTGGTTCCGTTCAAAGACAGATGAAGTTTACAATGTGATTCAGACGGCGTTCACGTCGCGACTTGAGATAATAGCAACCCATTGCAAAACATTTGTTCTAGTTTATCGTTGGAGTTGTTTTGCTGAGTCGGCCAATCGCGAAGAGCTTCCTTTAATTAGAAGTTCCTTCGGTGAACACGAACTCATTGAGGAAGAGTGATATATAGAAGTAAACAAACGATGTTGAAGACGTAGTTGAATTGCCTTCCCTTGACTCGCGAGTGACTTCGAGTCAAGTTTCGACTTTTTAAGTTACTGTAACCTAGTTAGCACCGGGCGCAATAAGTACAAATGCGATTATTTAGTTGCATCAATTTTAAAGAGAAGTAGTCCTTTAAAAGTCTCTTTGGAACTCTTAGAGAAACAGGAGATGCCAGGGATGCTGAATTAATTCTCATTCAGTGGAAATTCAGGTGATGTAGAATCCTATGCAAGTCGATGCGGATTCGCCTTGAAATTTCCTGAATACATTATGAGCCCCTTACACCCCAGTCTAACTTGGAATATGTTATTACTTCAAACAACCTTAATAAATTTTAAGTTCTCCTTCCTTAAATTAACGCTGGGTTAAATTTAAATCGTACTTTTTTAACGCTTACTACCCGTGACGAAAAAATTAATCTTTCAGGTGATTTAATGGTTACATTTACAAAACCGCAACTTAAAAAACACACACGACTTGACCTTATCTTTTTCTTTGACCTTGACTTTTATCGGGACCTGAAGATGACGCTCAAGCGTTGAAACCCGGGTCGTGTGTGTTTTTTAAGTTGTGGTTTTGTAAATGTAACCATTAAATCATCTGAAAGATAACATGGAATGCCACAAAGTTAACAAAGAACTTGTATTATTTATTCGTGAAAAAATTAATGTTCTAAAATTTGTCGGCCTAGGTGCCGAAGGAGTTAAGTCCTGGAATGACTTCGAGGGTCGCGGATCCGAGGGTCGCGGATTCGAGTCACGCTTGAGTGTGTTTCGGACATGGGTGTTGGTGTGTTCGTCTGTTGTTAATACTAATCACCCGGCGTAAAAGGCCTTTAATGTGCTGTTTTCGGGATTGTGAAATAAATAAATTTCACCCGATACCAGCTGATTGTCCTCTATTTTCAACTTGCATTCGTATAAATTATGATTGTATTGCATTTATAATAGTCTTATACCTTATATTACATTACATCAGTGAAAAAATGTATCATGTGCTAAAATTTTAAGCTTATAGACACTTCTTTGGAATTATATTCCTGTTTTGTGTTTTACGAATGGGTATAATTTAATGAATGCTACAAAAACTTTTTTCATTCCAACGTTTCTTGGAACAAAGTGTGTTATCGTTTATTTTATTATATTGAATATCCAATTCTCCTATCAATTGTATCTCTCAGAGTTTCTACAGTATTATCCCGATGCAATTCATTGTTTTCAATTCCATTTTTACGAAATAACTATTCATTTTTCTTGCCAATTTTTCGTGCAATAAGAGACAACTACACATACAGCGACTTGGACTTTTTTTACCTCATCGAATAGCATTTTTTTTAAATTGTGTTAAAATAGCTGTGACATTAATATGTAATAATGTAAGATTTATTTATGTTTTAATAATTTTCTTCCAAAGAGGTAGGGCAAATTTTTATTTTATATTGATTCTATTTTATTTTATTCCCTAAAAGCAAGTCCTATTGATTTATAATAGACTAGCTGTGCCCGGATTGCGTTGCAACGCCTCTTTTCTCTCTACATAAAGTAGATTGCAGCATGTGTTTCCATTCCTTGCCTATCTACGGTTTCCAAGTAAAATAAATATTCAATTGTTGAATTAGTGTACAAATTTAAGATTTTCAAGATAAAAAATCCAATTTTAGGAAAAAGCGAAGCGTATACAAAAATCGAACGCAAGAATTAAAAAAAAACAACGAGACCACCGCACCAAATCTTATTCTCCGTGCATTTTAACACAAATTATGTCTCACTGATATGATTCTGATGCACGCGATATTGTGTCTCACCGATACGATTCTGTTGCACGTGATTGAGCAGCATGTGTACGATCTTGTTCGCTGCTTGCTAATCGTTCCTCGCTTGTTTGAGATGCTCGCGTGCCAACACTCATTTGTTGAAACGACTCGCGCTCCATCTATTGTATATACAATGGATGTAATAATTTAGAAACCTTGGCGAGCGCGTGCACAACAATTCACCAAAGATTCATTGTAATCTGACGAATGGTATTTGTACGCATATAAGACGAACAAACAAACATTCATTTTTATATATTTGATTACTTCCTTGCAACGAATTAAATCTTATCTGAGTATCGCCTTATTGTTAAGTGAATGTTAATTTTGCATTATTGTAATGGTTTATGTTGTGTTAATGTATTCTTGAAATGGGTTTTTCTGCCCGTTAATAAACATCATTATTATCTCCTTTGCAGCCTCGTCTCGCAGCGGGTACTCCGACGTCCATCAGCGACTACCCTGCCATCCCAGAAGACGAATTTTGTCATCCCCGCAACCCCTTTCTCTCTGGGTCGACCCCTGCTATCCTGCCAACCGCAGCAGCGTCCTCGCACGAGAAACCACCACCACTTGTTCGCCATCCTCACATCAGGGGGACCGGCCGGCTCCTCCTCTTCGGGGACGTCACCATGAATCGGCGCCTCCCTCCGCCCCTCCGCAGCCGGCAGCGTTCGCTGCCTCCCCACCACCCACGTCCCCGCTCCTCCCCCGCTCCACCGCCCCCGGACGCCTCGCGAGAGGCCCCCGACGCCGGTGAAGAGTAGAGTGCAGTGTGCAAGGGGGGCAGGAGAGGAGAATTTTGAGTGAGGGAGGAGTTGCGGAGGCGGTCGGCGCTTCGGAGTTCGGGAGAGTTCGCTCCTCCTTCGAATCGTGAGGAGAGGGAAGAGAGAGCGAGTATTCCTCCCCAGGTCGTCTCTGTCGAGGCTGGGCCGTGAGAGGAGAAGTAGTAGTAGTAGGAGTAGGAGAGCAGGGAGTACTTCTCGTGGGTGTGTGCGCGCGTGTCGGGTGCAGTGAAGTAGACCCATATATTTCCGCGCGTGTGAGTTAGTGTGTGCTTTCGCCGGAAGAGGAGCGGGAAGAAGAGGCGGTATTCGTGAGAATTCAACCCCCTCGTATGAATACGAGAGGGAAGTGTCGAGGACAACCCCGTCTCGTCGTCCTTCGCCCTACTACCCTTCGTAATTTGACTGTGAGACACGGAGAGAAGAATTAACAGGTTTGCTCATTTTTATGTGTGTGCAGAAGACCTGTATATATTTTTACCTCTTTGCTTGCAGTCGTGATTTTCGTGGAAATAACTAGATACGGTGCTCGAGAGAATTCGCCCCGTTATAGTTTTTTTTTCGTGGGAGTATTTGGGGGACCCTTTAGAACGAGCCTGCGCCGTTAATTCAAGGAAACTAGACAATTTCACGTTTTTACGCCTATTTTTTGTAGAGCAAGGGGCAAAGTTTAAGAGAATTTGACCTGCCACAATAAGGAGGGGATATAGGTAACTACCCTGTCAGTTTCAATGCAGTGTGCAGTGAGTTGAGAAAAATCAGGTTTTCTCGTGTGTTTGTTTAAGGAGACCGGTTGTATATTAAGTGCATGTGTGTCTATTGTCGTCATATTCAGAGAAGAGCAAGGAACTTTGTCCTAACAATCCGAGCATAAGAGCGATTGTTCGGAAGGTGTGCGGGGAAATCCGCAATCTTTATTTCCGTGCGCTGTGCACCGAGTTGCAGAGGGAAGGTTCAACTTGGTGCTCCCGAAGGAGACAAGCGTCCTTCCGAGTGTGTGATCTCCTCTTCTTTTGAGAAAAATGTGTGCTTTCCTGCATTGAGTGTGTCTCCTGTGTTCGTGTGAATTTGTGCTTGCGGTTGGAAATCGCTCCTCGTTTTGGGGGAAGGCTGAGTGTCGGGGATCCAAATAATACGTAGGTACTACTCCCTCCCTCTTATTACCTGCGGCTCTAAAACTCCCTCACTACGCCTTTCAGCGCTCGAATGGGCCCTGAGGTAGGAGTCAGCAGCGGGGATGGGATGAGGAGAGGCATTCCCTAGGGAGGAGGAGAAGGAGAAGACGAAGGGGTACAGGAGGGAGGGTTCGTACCCTTTAAAGAGGGAAGGCCGGAAAGATCTTATTCCCCTACATATACGCGGCGGGCAAGGTAGTCACGCCTTCACGAGAAACGGCGGCGGCGCAATCGAGCTCTCTCGTGACCCCCCGCCCCCTATAAGTGAATCATACGTCGTAGAGGAGTCTGGATGTGAGGGAAACTCGGCAATGCACACCTAAACCAGTGTTATCCCTCTTTCGCACACACAAAATTGGAGTGGTTCTTGTTTGGCGGAGGGCAGTGTTGTGTCCAATCCCCGCCGGGAGTATCCAGCTCAAGTCCCCGGCGAACCTTCGCGTCGACGGCCGGGAAAAGCGATCGCAAAACTCTCCTTCGAAACGAACCCAGAAAACAGTAACTCGTGCGGTATCTGTCGTTTCGCAGTGCCGGTGTTTAATGATATAAAATTAAGAGCGGGAAGATAAATAAGAATCACACCGAAGGAGAGAATGCTGTGAGGGGAGGTCGTTAATTTTGAGGAGGAGGAATAAATAGGGAGATAAATTCTCGTCCACGCGATAAATTTTCAGCGTGTGACCCCCACGAGAACGGCCTTGACTCTCCTCCTGACGACTCCAGGTGGGAGACGCCGAGGGAGAAGCGAGAGGAGTTGGTTATTTATTCCGGTATAAAGGTGCGGTTTCGGGACCTGCCCTGCCCGGAGGGACCTTTTGACCCTCGGAAGAGAGTCCTCCTGCAGGAGGGTATATAAATAGCATATAGAACATCGCTAAAGAGGTTTTTTTCGACGACATCCAAAGTGGGAAATTCCGATACCTCCGCACTTTCTTCGCTCCCCGGAGGGGTTAAAGAAGCGGTGGATGCGTAGTTTCTCCGCTGGAGACCGAGACTCATTTGACCCTCGGGAACGCAGACTCCCCTCTCTGAGAATAGGCGGGGAGAGGGAATAAAAACAGTTGAATAACGATAAGCGATTGGTCGGCGAGATCTGACACTTAAAAAGCCAAGAAGTAAATATCTGGAACTGCTATCCCAGATAGACTTTCAGAAAAAATAGGAACATATTTGGAATGCCTGGCCGAAATACTAGACACATCCGACACTACGAGTTCCCACTACGAGTGACGAAGTGAATGAATAAAATAACAATCGAAGATCACGACGCGGATTTTCGGCAGTGTTCGAGGGGTGACAACCAAACAACGTTTAGAAACTATTTCCTCTGCTCTCTGGAGGGGAAACGTTGTGGTGGACAAAGAAATTGCCCCCCTAAGACCTGGATGTTTTGACTATCCTCATGGTATCACCAACACCACTTCAGATAAAGATGGAACAATACTGCTAAACTGCTGGTAGGGATTTGCTGACGACAGCTAGTGGCACAGACCAAATAATTTCCTGAAATTCACTGATAAGGAGCTCAAGCCTTATCGGCTGGACAGATTGTAAAGATCGCGAGGAGTTTTTTTTAGTCGATAATATTGGCGGACGAACCGATTATTCTCCTGGCGTCTGTCGCCAACTCTCAGTGGGTGTAAAAAGAGGCGGCGTTTTCAAGGTGTTCTCACCCAGAGGACAGGTTCCCCCCAAGAGACCCGAGACGGCGTCGGGAGGCGGTGACCGCGACTCGGCCGGCAAGATGTTCGGCATGAAGCTGAGGTCGTGGATGGAGGCGAGGATCGTTCGGGCGCGGAAGAAGCGAGCCGGGGGAGGAGGAGGCGTCGCGTTCGGCGGAGGGGGCAAGGAGGACGGGGGCAAAGGGGCGGCGGTCGCGTACCCTCCCACCCCCAAGGGAGGGGGGATGGGGGGCTGCGGTGGCGGCGGGGGCGGCGACCAGTCCTCATCTTCCTCCTCGGAGCCCCCGTACTTGGGCCGCAGGGACGAGGCGGAGGGCGAGGAGGGGCGAGGTCGAACGGCGGGGCGCACGACGGAGGACGATCCCCGCCCCGCGTCCGACTACTCCGCAAACCTCTCGTCCCCAGAGTCCGCTTACTCGACGGGCTACTCGACGGACGGTACGTCCCCGGGGGCGTCGTTCCCGCCGGAGTACTACATCAACCTGAGGACGGGGACGCATTACTTCCAGCAGCAGCAGCAGCAACAACTGCAGCAGCACCAAAACCAGCACCACCACCAGCACCACCCTCCTCCTCCTCCTCCCCCGCCCCCTCCCCTGCCCCCGCACCAGCATCACCACGCCCACCAGCACCAATACGGCCACCATCTCCACGGTCAGAGGAGGCCCCCCTCTCCGCCCCCGAAGCAGCAGTCGAGGCGCGTGGTGGTCGCGCCCTCCCACCCCCCGTCGTCGTCTCCCCCGCCCCCGACGCCCCCTCCGCGGAGGCCGCAGGTCCAGCAGCCGCCCCCGCCGCGCCGCCCCCTCCCCGGGCACCTCGCGCTGTCGCCTCGGCACTCAGGGCAGCACCCGGCGGCGCGGCAGCAGGCCGCCGCTCCCTCCTCGTCGGCCGCGCCTTACTCGCCGTCTTGCCTGCGCGTCAAGGGGAGATGCGGCCCGCCGACGGCGGCGGAGGTGCGGTTCGCGGGGATGGCGGCCGAGGTGACCGCAGCGAGGGTCGCCGAGGTGAGTGCTAATGCCTGCTCTTGCATGATCTGTTCTTTTGCACTGTAATCATCTTGTTGTGACGGAATGACACGCTTTGATGAGGCTTGTTTATGTGACTATTTTCGAGAAAATTATCGCCTAACGAGTGAGGGGTTAAGAGTCGATATCCCATTCGTTTGTAATAATGACGAATTTATCTCAAAAAATTTTCTTAAATTTTACCTTTCGTATCTCTTTGTGGTTGAAGGGTAGTGTTAAGACCGCCAGGGTTACGAATGTTAAAATTTTTTGCACTTTCTGGAGATATTTTTTTTCATTAATACCGTCAAACCTCACTGTTTCTTATCGTGTTTGATTGGTTGTTTGTTTGGTTACTTAAATGAAACCATTCTTATCAGTTTAATCGCGAAGTGTTCGTAGAAAAAGGATTACTCTTTACTTCATAGGAGTGTAGTTGGATGGTGATTTGTAGCTTCATGCTGTAAATTCATTCTTCGATAAGAATGACATGAAAAAAATCCTATGACGTGTGAGGGAATTAGCAGGTGACAGGGATAAGCAAAGGATTGCAGAATCTTTTTTCATGAGTTCTGATGAAGGCTGAGGTCGTTTGTGTCGCTGTATACAGTTGGATAGGCGACTATTGGATATAATTATGCTGTCAGAGAGTGGAGGAAGGATAGGGATAAAATGGGTCGAAATAAGTATATCTACTCTAAGCAAAAGAGGCCACGAGGTCATCATTTTAACGTTCTCTACGACGAAGGGAGTGTTGCGCTTCAAGTGCTCTCCATGTCGAATCCAAGTGGGAATTGTGGCTCATCTGAAATAAAAATCTCATCCGAAGCCTGGAATCATACCCGAATCCCCTGGGTGGAAAGCCATTAGGCACTCAAAGCCACCACCCCTACCAGATTCTCTGTTGAATGTTAAATGTTCTCAGTCGATTGTGTTTTTTTTCTGGTTGGGGCGAGAGAACGCATTGAACACAGTATTCACATGTTTTACATTCTGCCTCTATTGAGATAGTCTCTCTTATATATCATTGAATAGCCATACACTGGTAGTATTAGTAGTATTTCATGCTAACGGGCTTCAACTGCTGTGGTAATGTAAAACTTACTGTCTGCAGCCATCAGTAGCACTGAACGAATGCTAAGGTATTGGTTTAAATTTTGCATTCGTATTTTGTGATGCTTATTTACGGCACCTATCATTGGATTTTATTCCTACATCTGTGCACATTTGTCACCTTAAGTGTCGTATTGAATGCACTACCAAAAATTCATAAATCTCCGCGCACCATTCGGAAGCGCTTCTTTACTCACGAAACAAACGAATACTTAATTCGTTTGTTTACATCAATGTGTGATCCCCTACTATCTGATTGGCGATTCGTTGTCGCGCGCGTAACTTGAGAGTAATCAACTAAGTCACCAAGAAAACACCTTGATTAAGGCAAAAATGGGTGAATTATTGGGTGGTCAAATTCAATAGTTTCAGCCTTAACTTTGTAAAAACTCTTCCATAACGCTCGGGTTACATTACTTACAAATTTTTGTTGATTCCTGAGTATTAGGTGGACAGTACACGTCAGCATTTATGATACAGAGATCTTGCGAATCAATCATTAATACCCTTAATGTGTGCATGTATGTATGTTAAAATTTACTATAGTTGAAATCTTGATGTGTATCCATATGTATTAAAGTTTGCTAGATCTTCGAAACGGGTTACGTCACCATATTTCCTCGACTTTCCTTCTTGTCGCGTGATTTTTTTCCGGGTCCTTTTCGTCGGTAGGATATGACGAATGGATGTTTCTGCAGTGCGTGCCGATTATATTCTACCGTAGATTAAAGAGGAGAGTATATGTCTTCTGGAAGCACAAAAATGGAAGCTTTTTTTATGACAAAAAAATCGATCTACTCAACTTGGCTACTCGCGTCAACTTGTCCACGTACTTTATGAATTATATACCATTTTTGGAGATTATCTCCGCTTTTCATTTTAGAGGCAAATCATTAAGTACCGCCATCATTCTTGAATTAATGTTACCAATGTTTTGTCGTATTTATACCTCAATTTCTCCATTCAATATTGCCGATTGTGCATTCTAGTGGCTTGAATATTCTGCTGTGTTTTGTCGTGCCTTATCAATTCGTCTATTCTCTTCTATACTCTGTACTGTAATGTTCAAAAATTATCTGGTATTATTCTTTAATCAGAAATATTGACTTCTTTAACTTCTCTTCATTCTCTCTTCCTGCTTTGGATAATGATTATTTCAGTTATCTGAGCTACGTTGTGATTGGCCTTTCGCCACTCTATAGCTTATTTTGACTGAAAATATCCAATATCAATCTATTTGATAAACAAAAAGACCAACTAAGCATAAAGTACGTAACTTGTCATATTTTCATTGTTGGCAGAATTCTACGTCGTCCTATTGGGTTGGTTGTTTATTTGGTTACTTAAACATAAACATCGCTTTTAGAATGTGGAATCTTAGATATAAATTTTGAATGAGAACGATACTTTTCGATTAAATCACATTGAAATCATTCAGTATTTTATTTGGTCAGGAAATAAATCATCACATTTGTCCGTCGGTCCATTACGTGGAAAGAGAAATATTGAAAAAATAACCCATGGAGGAAATGTGTAAAAGATTTTGTACCCAAAAGGCTTGGAAAAGGTGACATAAATTAGCTGAGCACAAATTTCGTTATTTTCGATCTACCTCATGGGTATTACAATTTCCTTATCCCAAAAAAATTTCGAATTTTATATTTTAAAGTTCTGAAAGTAATTTCGAGGAGAGACAAAGTATAGGTGGTACTGTGAGTCAATGGTTACACCTCGGTTGTTAAAGGAAGGATATTGTTTGAAGTACATAGAGGCGTTTGCTAAGGAAAGGGTGGTGGTGAACGGAGCCATGAGTAAATTCGAAAAGGAAATAGATTGGTTAAAAAAAACTTTGTGAAGTTGAGAATGGCACCGTGCGACACTGAGACCTAGACTTTGAGGATTGAGAGGATGACAATCAATCGTCGTCGTACCAAATGTGGGTTTGGAGATGGAAGGAGGGGCAGGATTGGGCCGAGCGGAAGGCTAAGAGTTGCCATATCCATTGTAGGGAAGGAAAGAAATTTATTGGAGGGACTTGGAAGGTGGCAGGCAAGATGGATTGGAGAGGTGAGGAAGGCAATGGGCCGTGGTCGGACATGAAGGAAGGGAGAGTGTCAAGCGTGTGGTGAGGAGGTAGAGAAAGGGTTCTTGCATTTTGGACATGGTGAATGGCGTCGGGGAGTATTTTGGGGTAAAGGATTATGTAGGATAAAGGAGATGAAGCGTGATTTAAGCATTCCAGTTAAAACCTCTTATGAATGTTGAAATTATGAATTCATGACTTTTATTCATTTTGCAAGCGTCATCATTTCTTTTTACGCGGTTATTCCATTACCATTTGCGTGAAATGTTGGCAATAGAACTTGTCATTCTGGCGTGATTAATGATGTGTCGATAATTTCGCCTCGGAGTGAGCCTTCAACATTGATGGCAAATTACACGGTCGTGTACTCTTTGTCCTCCTCTGATGTGCCACAGTCCTCTACTTGAGTCGTTCATTCTTTTCTTCATTCGACTATCGATATCTCTTCTTGTTTCTTCTTATTTCAACCATTATATTAAAATGTCTGTGAACTGCGTAAAAAGACTTTCATCATTGAACGTATACATTTTTTTTACATCGATCGACCCTTCGTCATCGAGGCGTATTCAGTAATATTCAACTTTGTATTTTATCGATATTCATGCGTGGTGATTTTTTACCATGCATTTGATATCCATCATTGTTGGGCTCCTTAAGGACTGAAATTTTAGAATTTTAGCGATATAAGGCCAAATATAAAATTTCTAGTAAAAATAACTAAAATTTAATGCAACAAAATTTTTATAATGTAATTTATCACTGCTCGTTGAGCTATAAGGTAATTCTTAATGTCTAGCGGGTCCAAAAGAGTTCAAATAAGCGGAAAGGTGTAACACTACCTATAGTATGCAACCGGACTACCGATGTCTTATGGTCGTAGCAAAAAATCAAAATATTTACTGAAATAAATAGAAGGGATACTTTTCTCTTGTTTGCAAATTGCATGCAATTTAGTTTTATTACTTGAATAAAATTTTATAGATACTTCAAATATTGATTCATTCCCTAATTGGTGATTTCTCTAATGACAATGCCTCTCTAACTGCCGCGATGGGTGCACGGGTATGTACCTTGAAATGGCATGTAAGCCACTCCACGGTTATGACGGGGTGGGAAGAGACTAGATACTGATCCAATCCGTGGGACTTGAAATTACTTTAGACTTTGGTTTACATTCCTTTAGTTCAGTATGTTGTTTACCGCATACAATTCATACAATCGCGGACCTCCCTTCCCGTAAAAACACTTACTATTCTCACGTATCGTAAATATTCCTTTCCTTTTCTGAATACCATGACAATTATTTATCCATAATTAACGTTATTGGTATTTATGATGCTTCGTATTACATCTTTGGCTTCCAATGGATGAGTTTTCTGGGAACATATTTCTTTAAAAATAGAAGAAAGCACGCTCATTTGAGCCTTCACGAGAAGTTGGCTTAGCTAAATCACACCACGTAAGTTCACCGCTAAAACGGATTATGTTTAGTGTGGAAATTAATGATTAACACGAAATTCTTTCTGGCATAACCAGCGTATAGGATCTCTAATTGACATAATGGATGAGAAAGCTTGACGTCGTGGTTCATTCGAAGCGGAGCTGGGAGATGTTTCAGTGCGTCAGCTCTAATGGTAAATTCTCACTTGTTTTCTCTGATCGTTTGCTGTTCTGATAATACTTCTTTAGGGGCGGAATCCCGTAATAATGAGTAACAGAAATTGCTCATTCACAGAATCATTTTAAATACATTATATAAATATTATGTTCGTAAATCAGAGCGGAATTCCACTGAGGAAATATCATTCGCCTTTACCGGTACTCGAACCCGGATCCCTCGATATCAAGCCGGGTGCTTTGGCCAGTTAAGGAGTCCAAGGAGTCCTCATCCACTGCACATTTTTTTAGGGTTACTGGTTCGAACCTTGATCAAGGCAAATTCTTTTTCCTCCGTCGAATTTCGCACTTGTGTCTCCTTGAGGGAGACTCCTTGAAGGTAATTCCGTGGCTAGTCCTCCAGTATCCTCAAAATTCTACATCAATCAGTATAAAAAAAAATTTCAAAATTTTTTTCGTACGAAAACCCCTCATTTTTCATCGGTGACGTGAACGTCTCCCAGGTCAAGGATCCGTTCCCTGCCCTCCGCGGGGATTTTCCACGTACTCGCTCCTTTGGGTTAAGCGCCGTTAGCGCTCGCCTTTGACGTGAGCCTTCGCAGTCAAGGGTACTCCACGCTCCGCACTGCGCTCTCGACAAAGGGAGGGGGGTAGGTGCACCCCCCTTTAACCCGCCATCCACCCCTTTACGACGGAGAGTGCGAACCCGCGTTGACAGCCACGGGGACATTCCACGGGGATTGGAGGTCGGGCCTTGGAAAATCACCTCCTCTACTCCCTGCGGGCGGTGAGCGGCTGTCCTTGCCTCTATGCCATCCCGTAACTACGACGTCTCTTCCCGCATCCTCTCCCGTCAAGTTCATTGTCTCGCTCGAAAGATCTCCGACCGCTTGGTTGAGAGAGTGCAGTGGAAAGAATCAGGAGTTACCCTTTACTTCATTACAATACTATCCTATACTTTAAAGCGGCCAATAATTGTATACGTAGGCGTGTGTGCAATGTAATGCATTAATCCAAAACTAGTAAACCGATCTACCCAAATGTTGGCATAAAGAAGGAACCTGCGTTTCGAAGTGTGTACTGTTATCTTAAGATGTAAAACATGTGCTGTACCGCGTAAGTTTAGGCTCAGTTCTGGGTTTAATATATTTCAAACTTCATGAAAATGCTCATTTGACTTAAATCTTATAGGGCAAAGCGTTCAACCGAATATTTCACTGCGTCACGAAAACCAGTAATCATGCTGACTCCAACCTTCATTGCTTTTCGGTATGATTTGATATCACGATTTTTTTAACGATCTGAGGGAAGGGTGTAATTATCTTTAGACTTAAAATATTTGAGGATGTATGTTAAATGCCTAATTTTATATTAATTGAAAAATAGATTTGGTAAACACGGTAAACAGCAGAAGTTTCCCTTGGCAACGTTGCCAGATTCATCACAAAATGTCGGCAATGTGCTCCGACGACAACCGGAAGTCTATTATTTAAACCTAAATACTCATCTTGTATTATCGCTGACCTAAGTTGAAAAATTTATTAGGTGTCTCAATACATAGTGCATGTTATAAAAAATTTTGAACAATAATATTCGCGCCGGAATTGAAATAAAATAATGTTATGAGAAGAGGTGCCATTGCTCTGTCATTAAGGCAATGTGTTTCCGCGTTAAAACTCATCAATTTTAACCCAATATATCTTCGTCGAATGATCATTGATTTAGTAATATTTTAACACCATTTGATAGGAGAAGTTTTAATGTATTATATTCGATAAAATCAAGATAGGTTATCTGGCATGCCTGAAATGAAGGTTCCTACTTAAGGAAGGTTCAACCGCGACTGCGAAAGTCATAACAAGTACTAAGTTTGAACTCTTTTTTAAATGGATTTAAAAATCATGCTTTCGCTAGAGGAATTGGTTACCCTTTGAGAAACAAAATTAAGGCACAAAAATGCCATTTATTCCACGAATGTGTTTTTCATGGACACTTTTTAGTAGTCATAGACGTCGACTGAAGCGCCATTTTTATGGAAATACTACATTTTTACTTCAATTTTTGCATTAATTGGTGAATGGTAATTGATAATCAATAAATAAGGCGGTAAAAAGCTCTTTGTTCATTTTTTCATCAAATTACGGTGAGTTTTCGACTCTTAACCCTAGAAGTGCCGGACAGAGGCATGTCTATTAGTACCGACCCCATTGAAATGTTTTGACCCCATAGAAATAATTTGTTTCCTGAAGAAAATTCGCCCATTTTTAAATTAGATAATATAGAAATTGTTTCGAAATGATGTTTTATTCGATATATTACATATTTTTTATATAATAATGGTTCATATCAACCTACTATTATTCGACATTTCATCATGTAGGAAGCGGCCACGACTTCTGTCCCGTTTCCTCATGCGAAGTCTGGGACCGTCGGGTGTCAAACCGTATTTGCATAATATTTCAACTAAAGATGATAAAACTCCATTATTAAATGGCAATACTCGATTATAAAACAGAGAAGGTGTACGCCTGGGTTCAAAATGACCCCTATTGGTACTAACAGGTAGACAGTAACGTGCTATAAATACTGTTGCTGCAAAGAGGTTCTTATTCTCACATTATTAATTTATTCACTGGTCGTTCAATCCTAAGATTGGTTGGCTGCAGCCCTTCGCCCTTCCCTATCTAATGCTAGTATCCTTACCTCATTGTATCTCTTATTATGCAACTACTCTTTATTTGGTTCATGAACTTATTCCTAGGCTTTCCCTGGGACTTCTCCCTCAATTTTACCCTTAAGTTTCTTCTTCACAACCTCATTGTGTCTCAGGGTGTGTCCAATCCATCTGGTTCCTCTTTTCTTTACAGTGTTCTATATGGTTTTTTCCTCTACTCTTCATCATTTCTTGTGTTGTCTGTCCATTATATCTTCAGTCCTCTCCTCCATCACCAGGTTTTGAAGACTTCTACTCTTTTCTGGTTAGCTCACATTATATACTCCTCTTAATAAAATTTAGTCAAGAAATGTGCATCAGCTGGAATAATTCAGTCCGATGGAATCGATTGTCAAAAATGATAAGGGTTAAAATGATACCTCCGATATATCTAATGTTTGAAATATTTTTCCTTTGAAAATCGGCGTTAAATTAGATATGAAAAGGCAGCCATTTTTCCTCGAGTTTCATCCGTTCATCCATTGTAACACCATATAATTTTTTTGATAATTTTTTCGATAAATATAGCACGGAAAGGTAAAACTTTGTCGTTTTGATCTATTAGAGGTCATAATTTTCTATAAGTATCGAGAATATGAGAAAGAATGACATTTTTACTCTTGTTCGGTGGTGGTACCACCTTAAGGTAGTTTGAGCGAGATTGCTCCCTATTCATAATGGAGACCATATTCGGATAAAACTTTTTTAATTTTAGCGGCCATAGGGAGCATGAATAAAATATTGCACGAGTAATGGTGCAATTAAATACTTCTGTACGACCAAAATTCTAAATATTCGAATAAAAATATGTGAAAAAATCTTTAATTCAAATAATTTTGTTTGCGCGGTACGTTTAAAACTCCTTAACAACGGATGGTTTTTTTTGTGATCCAGGAAAATTGTTTCGGAAAGGAAATGATTTATTTCTGAAAATAGTCGAGAAAACA
Source organism: Ceriagrion tenellum (assembly GCA_963169105.1). Taxonomy (NCBI): domain Eukaryota; kingdom Metazoa; phylum Arthropoda; class Insecta; order Odonata; family Coenagrionidae; genus Ceriagrion; species Ceriagrion tenellum. The sequence continues at coordinate 55,212,220 of OY720633.1, read as the reverse complement.
TACTGACTACACACTGTAAAATTTTGTATGAAATCTTGTTGTTAGAAATACCCAATGTTTTCAAATGCGTTCTCTCTGGAGCGCATTGACGCGTCCTTTCGCGTGTAAAAGGGATGGTGTTTTTCGTGAGACATCTCGAGTAGTAGGTCGGTAAGGGGCTGATACTTTTGTACCTTTGAAAGGGTGTAAGGACGAAGGGGAGATATTCTTCTTTGAAATGAGACGCAATTCATTGATTTCTAGGTGAGACCATATTTCGTTCAAACTACCTCAAGTGTTTACTTTAGATTTACTGATAATTCGGGTATTGCATTTTACTCTGTCAATTACTTGACGTAACCATTAATCGATTTATGTCGGACCCGTATCATTAAAAAAAATCAGTCTTTTTTTTTTGCACGAATAGAATGCCCATTATACGCTCAAAAAATGCGTGGACGGCTACCTTGGTTACTTTTATCCGCTTCGGCAGACTTGCTTTTTTATCTAGGTATTCATTTGTTCCAATTTTTTACCATTCATTATTTTGGTAAGTGTGCTTGAAATAATTTTTCTCGAGTAAACGAACAATGCCTATTTTAACAAATTTTTTTAATGATATAATATATAAGAACTTTAAAAATAGTTGTGTTGTAAAAGATAAATTTCCATTTAATTTGGAAAAAAATGAAACTTTTACAAAAATTTAAAAATTCGTTTTGTGTTTAGCCCGATCCCCCGGTGCTCAATTTAAAACATAAATCACGTCATATCACTTTCAAGGTGGTCCTCAAAGGAGGTTGGAATGCGAGGTATGTGGTTGGAAGAGGTAATGAGGGGCGAGTGGTTGCTGAAACTGTGATTGAGGGGAAGATTTTGGGTGTAAGGTGAAGGGAAAGCAAGAGAAAAGGTTTTCTTATGGATGGAATGAGGAAGGATAAGGAAGTATGCTGAGATTAAAACACGATGTTTCAGGGAAGACAGGGTCCTATGTTGTCCAGGGTTGTAATCCGCCATAGCATGTAGATTTCCTTGATCATCGTGATACATTGTCTGACTAACGTTAACCTCAGATAACGTAGGCTTTTCGTTCACTTTATGTTTACCGAGACTTTGGATGGAGATACTATAATAACTTTTACAATTCACTGTGGTCAAAAGCAACATGCACGATTCGGATTTCGAATGCTAGAGCATCATCATCGGGTGCTGAATGACAAAGCAACAAAAGATATTGCACCCTTGTATATTGTTTTGGATATGGGAGGGGGGGGGGAAAGGATTTCGCGAGGCAGGTTGGAGACCGGTTAGGTGAAAGGGGGTGGGTTCAAGGTCTGTCATGATGTGTTTTTGCAAAGGGCCAACTTTTTTACTCGTTTTTGTTTCCGAGCGTAAAATTTTCGGAATGTTTTCCGGGAAAATCTCCCCTTAATATCCTGCCCTCCCCAGATCGCATTTCATCTTCGAAGTTAAATGGACGCAGTCTTTTTTTTTAAAACAGTCATAAAATTCATGTAACAGTGTTCTGTACACCGAAAATCAGACAAGTATTTTTTTACATGGTTTAAATATATACCTACTAGAAATATACACTTCTTTAAAAGAGCAGTTGGTGATTGAAATATTCTTCATTTCCCATCATTACAAATAACTTATTAAGCCTCGGTTTTGAAATCGAAGCTTCGAAGCTTCGGTTTTTGTATTTTACTCTGTCATTAACTTGACGTAATCATTATCAATATAAAAACATACAAGCGTCAGTTATCGTTACAAGACAATATTTTACCAAAGATTTCAAAACCGAGGCTTAATAAGTTATTTGTAATGATGGGAAATGAAGAATATTTCAATCACCAACTGCTCTTTTAAAGAAGTGTATATTTCTAGTATATATTTAAACCATGCAAAAAAAATACTTGTCTGATTTTCGGTGTACAGAACACTGTTACATGAATTTTATGACTGTTTAAAAAAAAGTACAGCGTCCATTAAACTAATTAAAAATCCAGCGCGATTATAATGAGATGGGGAGATCTCAATCCAATTCTATCTATGAGATGAGTAGCATTTTTTCAGAATGACCCACTTTTGATGTCGGGTAAATAAATCAAGCATCAGAGTAAACAAACGCTTTGGAATGGAAACAGAATTGAGTGCTTGTTTTAAAAATATCCCGATTTTTGAATTACGAAAGTGCCTTAATCTAAAAAATGTAACTTGCTGAAATATATATATTACTGGCGTATGAATTAAAATTCAGCCAACATGCGTGAAATCTGGCGACCTCGTATTGTTTTTATATATTAATTAAAAGTAAAGCTGGTGTCGGTTGAATCTGGGCGCTTTTGCTCATTTACTAAAAAGCTAGGCTCATTGTAATTTTCAGTGTTGTGCGTTTTTGTTACCCTGTAAAAAAATACCCCTAGGACGACACTCCGAAATTCATGGAATATATCATTAAACAAAGAGACAGAGAGAAGCTCAGAACAGCTAGTAAATAATGCGAATGGAGTGTACCTACTTTCAAATACCCCCGGGATATTTATTAGAAGTAAAAAACGTCCTTCACCTAAAATACGCCAGAAAAATAAAATAAATCAAAGGACTCGGATGCCGCGCTATTAACTAAAAGGTTATTCCTTCCTCTATCAGATTGAAAGGATGCGTTCCCGGAAACGTCGATATTTTTTTCATTCATTCCTTTATTTCACAAGCCAGCCATGATCTTTCCTGTTTGCCGGGGTATAAAAGGCAATCTTTGGAGCTCATTTAACGACCATACGTGTATTAAAAAAATTACAAAAAATATAAAAAAATCACGTACATCTACAATTTTATACTCTTCTCCAATTTCGATTCGTACAAGCGGCACATTCTCCAAAACCCGTACCCTGTTTTTAAGGAGAAAAGGAAATGAAAAAAGAACTTCGCGAAGGTTCTTTTAGTGGCGCGATGACATAGTGGTCGACGGAACGCAACTCGTTTCATGGGCGTTGAAAAACTCGTTTTTGTTTCCCGAGCGTAAAATTTTCGGAATATTTCCCGGAAAAATCTCGTCCCGCGAGGCGATTGAGTGGTGGGAGCTGGCTGTGCGCGAGTAAGTACTTACTTTAAACGTATGACGGTCGTACGCTCCGGCTTCAACCACGATAGGTACACATTGCCTTGCGTCGCCTTGCTCTGAATGCCAGGCCCTCTCGTGGTAGAGAGATGGAGAGGAGTGATTTTTTTTTCAGTGCGCCCGGGACGAATTTCGTTTTTCAACTTTTTCCCTCTTTCTCAGTTTCAGTCACGTCCCATAAGCTCTCGCTTTCGTGTCGAAAGTTTTGATTCGTTTGTTTGTTTATTTATTTATTTCACCGAGTAGGGAACTTGGCACGAGTCGTGTTTTTTTCGTAGGTAGTCCGCGGAATGAAGTACGTTTTCACTGGAAAAGGGAGGTAAAAGTGATATGGCATTCCTCGTGGTGTGGCCTCTTTGAAATCGCCCGTGTTTTTTTTTTCGAGCTTTTCCCATCCAGTCCCAGGTGGTTCCGTCCGTAAGGTGTGGAGGGTAGAGAAGATTGAGGAAAAAAAATGTACAAAATTTTAATAATCCAGCCCGACGACGAGGCTATTCCGGTATTTTCGTCCGTTCCGTTTTTTTTTTGTTTTTTTTGTTATCCTATTTATCGCCTCCACTCCCTCTTCCGCTTTCGTTCGGTGATGTGATCGGGTCGAAAAGCCTTTCGCTGCCTGCCGTACGCTCTTTCTATATATCCTTCATTATCGATTCGGGGATGAATCGACCTCAAGCGGGAGGGATCCGAATCGTTTAAAATCGTCCTGTTATTTAAGGGAATGTGCCTATACGAGATGTTTGCATGAACTCATGATATTTCTGTAATTCATGGGAAAATTTTGTCGTAGTCACTGCGATACTCAATTCAAGGTGGTTCGTCGTAATTTGGTATTGACGCCATTTTATTCATATGTCGGGTACTGGAAGAAAAATGTGTCCTCTGTCTGATGTAAATATAGAAAATCTTACTTTTCCACGCTTCTTTTATCAAAAATTTTTCTCAAAATTACTCGGTGTTAAATGCGAGACAGGGATATACTTGGGGCAAATATTTTTTTTCTATTTCATAGCAATGGAAATTTTGCGAAAAACTGTTACATAAAAAGGCAACCTCCTGGATATTGAATAAAAATGAAACATATGCATCTTTCTACCCGGTATTTTGAGTATGCAGCCAATTATAGTGCGATAATTGAAGTCAAAACGCGTAAGTACAATATGAATTGCCCTGCAGTTGGCCCAAATTGTTATCATTATGAGATTATGTGTTTAAAAAAATAGATAATCAAAGAATATTCCTATTGTTTTATATCTTAATTTTCGTATTTTGTTTCTTATGCACTGCATCAGCAAAGTAGGTTTTTATAAACTAATCACGTAAAAATTTGTATTTCAGCATTTTTTTCTTCACACAGTCGCGATGAATCATTCTTTAGGCTTTTGGTTTCAAATTTGATTTCTTAGAAAGAGCTGTGCAGATTTGTGATATGTTGAGTCTAAAATAATTCAAGAAGAGTCATTATCAACGCACACTGCTGAGTGCTCATTGGAATTAACAAAGCAACATTAGGTCCAACGATCCGTAAGAATCAATCAAAATGAATACTATAATTGTCTCATTTGTTAGTAACTAAAGAGACTCCGATGAACTGTCTGTAAAATTTGCTGTCTAAGTTGGAATTCCTTCTCCTCTGTTATTTGTTAATGTATGCAAGACGTTTATCCTAATAAAATTCATACCTACATTTTGTTTAGTTTCCTCTCCAACATTTAATTAGGAGTGTTTCTAACGCCAATTATTTAACAATGGTGGCCGCCGCTGTGAAAACATTTATATTGTCATGGGAGTAACGGTCTTTATTAAACAGCTAATGGGCCAGTATATTAGCCTCTGTGGTTCACTAATTTTTAAATTATTTTCGTTTGTTACCTTACGCAAATTCCTCTGTGGCTGCTTACGCCCCATTCACAATGCTACAGTTGAATGATGGTTGACTTGATGGTAATTGTTTAAAAATAAAGATAGACTTGATGAAGAATCGAAGAATCGAATAAAGTGCCGGATGAATGAGTACCCTTGAAAATGACACCGAAACCGGTAGGGTTTCCAAATAAGTGTGTGAAAAATACATCGTTCAAGTTTTATTTAATATGTCACTTTTTCACAAAGTATCCAATTTATGCGAAGGTGAAAATTTTAGCTTGCGATAACTCAGAACCAACAATGAGTTTAGCAACGGCAATGAGTTAACAAGCAGTTACCGGCCGTTAGTTTAGCAGGGCAGTATGGTACAGAGTCATCTTTATGAATCCAAAAATATTTATTCGGTAATTCTTCAAATGTCACGCAGATAACCCTGCCTTAATAGAGATGTAGGTGGCGTATGGACGCGAGTAAGGTAAGAGTAAGGACGGAAGAATGAAAATTATTTTCTCAACTCCGCCTGCAGGATTTTACTCACACCACCCGCGTATATAAACTTTGTGCCATCTTCAGATCATAAGCTGAAGGTGATACAGAGTTTCGAAAGGCATAAGCCGCTACAGAGACATTTGCTTAAGGGAACGAGCCAGAAATAATATTAAGAGTTAATGATCCACGGAGGGTAACATAATGGGCTATTAATGGTTCAATAAAGACCATTATCCCCATGGCAACGTAAAGCCTCAACAGCGGTGTCCACCATCGATTGATAATAATTGACGTTGAGAATACTCCGAGGTAGATACTGAAACACAAAAAGTATTCATTTTGTTAGACTAAGTATCTAGCATGCAACACCGGATAATGGAGTGGACACAATTCTAAGTTAGGCAGTAAAGTTTATAGACATTTCCTTGGAGTTTCTTTTGTTTCTTTCAAAGGAGACTGCTGTAATTTTTATTTTTATTGGTTCCTGCAGAAAATTATAGGACCCTATGTTGTCTTATTATTATAAATAATCATTACCTGAAGATGACGCTAAGTGACGTCACAAGTGGAGGTAACATTGTTCTATTAATTCTTCCGTGATGGATGACTTCCACCAATAAAGCCTACAACCGTTTCCTTTGTGAAGGAAGTTTGGGATTTAAGAAAAAAGAACTGAAGTGATCTACGCGAATGCAGCAGTACCATAGTTGCTATGGACCTGTGGAAGAAATCGGAACTTGGAACGTTAATTGAAGGAAAAGTTGTAGGTAGTTAGTCTCCTTAAAATTGAGCGACCACCCAAGTATATATTATTCCGGGGATACACCCGCGAACCTATCCTAACATAGTTATTAAAATATTGTGGAATCAGTACGTTAGAGAGGTGTAGGCAACTTGACGTTCGAAAATAAAGTCATTTTTTTCTCAAAGGAAATGGTTCCAGGCTTGACTTTGTGGAAGTAATTCATAGTGACTCAAATAAAACTTTGTATACTCCACAATAGGTTTAATAACACGACCCGGGTTTCGACACTTCGTGTCATCTTCAGGTGCAAATACAACATTTGTCACTCAATGTATATACAGGTTCGTGGTAGGGGAGGGGAAGTAATCTGGGAGAGGAGGGGTGAGGGGGTGTGTGAGGCGGGCGAGGGGGGGTTGATGCTTTGAGGTGGGAAAGGGTTAGGGGGTGGAGAGGGGAAAAAAATGATAGTTTGTGTTTTGGGAAAGTCAACTACAATTTACACTATGGAAGGTATGGTTTGGGTGTATGTTGAGGAGCCATGATCACATTTACAAAGTAAACAAAGTTCATCAGTTCACTTGACTTATCCGGGTTTTTTTCTAATCAATGTTCATTCTATCATGGCTAGCGCGCGCAAACTGTCCATAATTTTTAAGGATAATTAAATGATTTTATATAGTTTTTGTTTAGCTTCATTTTAAATAAACCATCATAGCTCTCTGTGACTATTCCACTAATAATATTGCTTTCGGCGGATTAAGTCCACAAATGATCGATTCCATATGGATGATTGCACATCAGTGACTTTAAAATTATTCCATTGTGTTATATGGTATAATTCTTTGTATTCTCTTCTTAAAAATATGAAGCATTCACCTCTGAATGCACCCGCTGGCTTATAAGTCAAGAGGAACTTAAATTTCTTCTTCAGTGTAGTTCAGCCGTCTTTCTTCTTGACCATCAATGTACTATCTCTCATTCACGAACATTTCAAATACACGTTAACAGTGCCTCCGCAAGTAACCTTATTGTGGTGAAAAGAGGTTATCAGGATTAGCGCGAATACACTTGGTTAACGCGATGAACCTTTTCTGCTGTCCCAGTAATCGGGCTCGTTCTGCCAAAATGGTATTGATTTTTTTGCCCAGCTGATGGCGTAACGTGCCAAACCATGGCCGGTTGATCTATAAAAGTGCGGAAGTATGCTAGTGTTTTTTTTTCCCTTCGCCTCTTATGAAGATAAAAACTAAAACTTGTCAGATTTGACTACGTTAACGGTATAATACTGGGAACTTCGTTAGAAATACGGTTAGAAAAGAGGCCAAATTGATTTATTTAAGATTATGGTTTACTCGTGTGGGATATACGATAGCGAGGACTGGATTCTTGAAAAAGCATATGAACATGTTAATTACATCTCTAATATGACCAGGGACCTATCATAATAATTCAAGTAGGAAGTGAAGTTAAAGGATTCAAGGGAAGTTTCTGGCTTTGTGCGAGCGAACGGAAAGAGATATATGGATAATAGGCAAGAACTCTGCCGTACGAACGAATCGTCAACCAAACGATTACTGGATACAGAAATACTTAGATGGAGAGAACGCATAGAATATAAATAGAAGATAATAAGTTTTATTTTTCTCTGAGATTCCCCATAAGAGCAAAACAGAAAATACATATCAAATTCTGCTTAAAACAAAAAAGAGAACAAAAATATAAGTGGCCAATATCTCTCAGTGATATAAAACAAACATGTAACAGCTGCAGATATTTAATACTAAATACAAAATGGAAAATATAATTTCAATCAGAAAGAGATAAGAAACAAACATAATTTCTCAGATCATTTACATATATCATATCATAAAACATACAATTCTATAGTTGCGATTCAGGCTTCCGCGGGGTTTGGCTGAAGGTTAATTCTTGGAGACGATATTTCGCCGGGTTCCTCAGGTCCAAGCGTAGTGGACCCGAAAACCCGGAAAACAGAGGAGTCAACCTTCATACAATTCTATAAAGGATAAAAATTTTAGTTATATATGCTCATTATAGTAATAATTAAATAGTTTCTCCTTAAAAATAGACACAGAGGAAGAAGAGAGAAACGATGACGACAGGGTACCCAAACGAATGTGGAAATACAGTGCGTGAGGCGGACGAGTTCTGGAACGTCTACGCAAGCGATGAGAAGACTGAGATTGGAATACGTCTCGACAGGTTTAATATCTAATACTACTCTAAGTTTGTCCTGGAAACTTTAAACTGTGCTCTGGCAGGGGAGTCCACCAGAGTGAAATTCATTCTGCTCGTTACGTAATTTTTCCGCCAATTTCCTCCTCTTTCGATCTCGGGAATTAGCGAGGGTTATATGCGACGCCAATTTTAGAACGTCAAGGTCCGTTGCCACCTGATAAATTGGACACGGAGTTGTGACCAAGGCGGAGATACGGGGGAGCGATTTTCCTTCCCCTCCTGGTCGGTTGAACTCTCTTCCTTCAACCCTACCGCAAACCCCAGGGATGGGCAAAGGGAGTAAACCGCTGAGCTACATTCACTGAAGAATATCTTGGGAAGTTACATTTTAAAATGACCGAAAATCACTTACAATTCTCATTCTGCCCTCCTATATATAGCGTGTCCTCTGTTTGAAGTAGTTTGAGCTAGATAGTTCTCAAATACAATAGGAAAACTTCTATTTAATACTAAAGATAAATTTGAGATTTCTGACAAATGTGGTTTTTATGCTCTAAATTGTGATTTATGTGATACTAGGTACATCGGCCAAACTGGACGGAAATTAGCAATTAGAATTATGGTGCATGGTAAATTAAAAGTTTTTTATCTGGTGACGTTTCTTCCATGTTTGCAATACATTTATTTAAGTATAAACATTCAAGTGAACTTAAACCTGACAGTTTACATTCACAAGATAAGGGCAAAAATTAGTGTTTCTTGAGCAATATTGAATCGTAAATGCTGTTAATAATAATTCAAATCTAATAAATGACCTCACTTTTGATGTGCATTTGCCACTTATGTCAAAAAACATATTTGACGTCATAAACTTACGTCGTGAATACCTACTTGGAACATTTATTTTTTCTATCTTAGCCAGGCTTCCCAACTAATGAATGTTTTCTAAAAGAACTACCAATCATGCAATGGTTACTAATTACAACAGAACCTAGTAATTTTCTACTTCCAACCCACCGAACAACTACCGTTCACAATTCGTTTATCGTGGCCGCCTCACAACTTTGGAATTCTATTCGAATTGATGTGAGGAAATCTCGTTCGTTGGTAATTTTTCAATCTAAATTGTGTGGAATTTTATATAATGAATGTTTTCCAAAATAATTTAGCCTGTTCAGTATTAAATTCGCATTGGCAATTTTTTTCTATTTTTAAACAAAAATTGATTTTTTTTCTCACGGTCGGTTTATGTTTTTTTATTACCTTGTATGATATATCTATATATGTATATCTTGTATTTATACCAATCTCTGAGTTCAGCTGTATGTCGTGTACAGTTATCGTTTTTTAGTGAGAGTATTCGTTTTTAGTCTTTTTCTTTGTACAATGCATGTTATTAAGCTCCGTTCATTTTCTGATTTGAACTAAATAATTAGTTGTTTACCTCGCTGCTATTTTATTTCATTGTGTTGTTGCTCTAAAGGACCTCTCCCAGAGTATAATAAATGTTTATTCTATTCTATTCTATGTGTACTTCAAATTTATATGCATTGCAATCTTCCAAGATCAGCTATATTATGAGGAAATAAACGCCTCCTGTATAGGTTAAACAAAACCATCGCTTCAAGAGTTTTCCCATTGTTTTCAAATCAGCCGCCCGTTCATTTACATGATATGTACACTTAGAAACTGAAACCCTGACGAACGACCAACCCTCTTAACAACCATTATTCAGCGGAACCGTCGGTGGTCACCTAATACAGGTTTCACTGTATCTTTGGAAGGGTGTATATTCTTCTAGAGAATGAGAAAAAATTCATTCATTTCTAGATTTTAAAAAAGATGAAGTTAAATGTGGCCCAATTATGTTTTTTTATTCAATCAAAATTTCATTCATATGTGTCATCAATGACCACCGATAACCGTTCCTATCGCACCATAAGTGTACGCTCATGTATTTTTCAAGAGCTGTGTTTTTGATCCTTAAACATAAAAATGTAGAATTCAGTATTTGCCATGTTATTCAAGAGTGTCGCTGGAGAGAGGCACTACGGATTCGTAAGTTGAGGAATGTCTAGTGGAGGTCTTGGTTGGGTTGGGAAGGGGGTTGTGTGCAGGTTTCCGCATGCGCCATGCGTGTTTCCGTTTTTCTCTCTCTCTCTCCCTCTCCCTCCCTTCCTCCCTCTCATCCCTTTTCATTATATCTCCCCGGGGTGCAACTCCAGTATGAGCCGCGACCGACTGCGTTCCCTTCGAGTGCGCGTCTACACGTGTGTTTCGCATTAGGGGGGGATGGGAGGCTCATGTCGCGGGAAGGGCAAATAACCTCTGCGCGCCCCGAAGACGAACGAATCTGCCAATAGAAGAGCAGTCTTCCTCATCACCTCACGCGTACCCAATGCTACAGGGAGGAGAGGAGGATCGGGGCAGAAAAAGAACACACTGCAGATAGTGTACGAGAGAGGAATGCCAAACGCCCGCATATCCGTCCATTATAAATTTACAGGACGATTCACGAAGAGGTTGAATCACTTCAGGAGGTTGTACAGGAAATGGTTTGAACCTCAGACTACCAAGGGGTGCAACGAGATCACCCCAAGTAACATTTTCAATCGCAGAAGCTCTGAATAAATTTTTTACTGATGTAATGCTTACGAGCAATCGTTCGTGGATGATTTTAGAACCATATTACGAAGAAATATATTTTTTATTTAAAAAAATGTGTTCGGAGAAAATTCCTCTGAGGTAATCAGAATACCACCTATAGAATAGAATTATAGAATATAGATGTCATAAGTTTGTAACGAGTATCGAAGCAGTTTCGTTAGTAAATCCAGCGAAATATGTCATGATATGCGTTCAGAACTATTAATATTATATGGGAAAATTCATTGATTTCATAAAGAGGGTAAATAACAGTTTTGAAAGTTTTTGAGTAATTGTAATGGTATTTCTGTGGGCTATGTATCAATTTTTTTCATAATGGAACATATATGGTTTTAATATATCTTTCCAATGAAATATTGTTTCTTACTGAAAACAAAAATTTTCAACCTTTAATAGAGGTGTTAAGGATCATATACACATGATACTAAGGATCAATACTGATTAGTATAATTTTTATGTTATATAATTAATGGGGTACCCGAGCTACCCCATTTGGTAGTGAAAAGGTGTGGAATACCTTGGTAGTCTGAGGGTTATAGCATTTATTTTGTTCGACACACACGGGGTCATTAATCCTTAAGAAGATTCCACTGCGACTATGTGGGTGAAAAGGAAATGCTTCTCTCCAAATGTTTGTTTGATTGGTTCCAAAAAACCTGCTTTCGCTAATGACATGCGTTTCATATTGGAAACCAAAATTAAAGTAATAAAGATGCGGATCATGCCAGGAATATTTTTTATGAACTCTTTTTATTGCCATCGGAGCCCACTATTGCGCCTTTTCTGTGGATTTATTACATTTTTACTCTAATTTTTGGCAGTAATTTGAAAATCACTAAAAAATATGTTATAAGAAGCATTTATTTTTTAAATTAAAACTCCCGGGTTTACCGTTTCCAAAAAAGGTTTTAGTACGGCGTTTATATTTAATAGACAAATACTACTTTCCCACATTTTCTTTCACTCACTACGTTTACCAATTAATTTCAGGTCGATCTGACTTGATCAGCTCGGTATGGTAAACGAAACGAGCTAGTGGGATCGATTGATAGAGAGTTTAATCCGGAAGCCTCAAGAGGCTCGGAGGCTGCGCGCTAGACTTATTTTGCTTGAGAAATTTAGAACGGGCGTGTTTCAGGGAACAAAATTTGGACGCCACACTTCATCTTTAGGCCCAACTTATGTGATAAAATGAGAGTGATACATTTTAGAACAGATGGGTGCAAAATTCGTTGTTTCCACTCACAATGAGTGACTAACAAAACCTGAGCTTTACCTAAAACACACCCATAATGCACTTCATCCGAAAATCTCATTTTTAAAACCTTTTCACGGCTGATCTCCTACAACCACTAACCACACGCCCATGCGGCGGCTTGCAGGGTAGTATGTAGATGTTACAGAACTAAGAATCGGGCCGACTCATTCCGCATGCTCAGCCAGTGTGGGATTTGAAATCGACCTAAACCAGCCGGTCTATGGCGCTCCTCGTTATTCTTTTGGCTGTCATTACCTTACCTCCTTGGCCATTGAAACCTCAGCAAGTTTTCGGCCTCACCAACAATGCCTCTCCATTCTGTTCTTTGAAGTGCAGCCCCAAGTCTGTCTATCACTACGTTTACCAATCGAACTCAGATGGATATGATCTCGGACCGATCTGAACATTCTAAGCCAGCCGATCGCCTGGTTTACCAAATGCGAAATCCATTGAAATATCGATTGAACTCGGTTCATAGCGATTTCAAATCTCAGACTGCCAGAGAAAGCGGGGCGAGTTAGCCCGCTTCTCATATCGATCTCGCTAGCCCGTTGCGTTTACCAAACCGAGCTAAACTGGCCAAATAGATCTGAGTTCGATTGGTAAACTTAGTGTATGTCCTTTTTCAACTTGGTCCTTCCACCTCATTCTTGATCTACTGCCTTCAGGGTTTCTCCGGTATGAAGTCTTGATTATTGCAGTTTCTTCTTTTCTCCTCGCATGTCCTGCCCATCTTAATCTTCGGCTCTTAGACATTGCCACTATATCTGGGTACGTATAGGTGCCTCTTAACTCTCAGTTCTTCCTAATTCTCCATCCATCTTGGTAAACTTAATGGTTGAAGGCGTAACTTTGAGGAATGTTACCGCAGACATGACGGAAAAGAAAAAACTCCTAGTATATTCCACACTTATAACCTTTTTTCCTGACCTAGATTTCGATTGCCTTACAATCATTCTTAAAGGTTATTTTCTTTTGAAAATGATTGCAAGGCAACCGAAACCTAGGTCAGGAATAAAAGTTTTAAGTGTGGAATATACTTATTTTTCTTTTTCGTCATGTCTCCATCCATCTTGGTCTTAAACTGGGCCAAAGATTTTCCTCGGCGGCCAGGGTTCAAATCCCTGCAGAGGCGGATGTTTTTCAGAGGAAACCCGATCCCTACTTGAGTGTCTTGTGGAGGGCACGTCAAGTGGAGTACTCCATTCTGTCGGATGAGACGTTAAGCCGTGGTCTCCTTGGCGCCTTTCGTTAAGAGCAGGCTAATGCCGACGCCGGGTTTCCATCCACCCTTCCTCCCTTTACTATCCCCCATGGCGCAAATGACCTTAGCCGTCGGTCGCCTCCCCAATTTTCCAATCCAAGATTTTCCTCAATACTTCATTTTTTTTTAAATTAGCTTTTTCTCAGTCTTTGGTTAATGCCCAAGTTTCCGATCCATATAGCAGTAGTGGGATGATTGTTGAATGATAAATATTTAACTCGGTTTTTCTCGAGAGCCATTTAGTTTTCAGTATTTTTTCCAAGGGCCAGTAAGTCCTTGAAGCTACGGATGACCAACTGTTTATTTAATTTTCCTCTCTATTATTATTTGTAATGACTACTCCCAGTTATTTAAATTCTGTCACTTTCAAATGTCAAATCGTCTACTTTCACCCTTTTGGCTGTCATTTGGAAACTAAATATGATCGTTATTATTCAAAGTCGTGTGTTGTAACCGGTTGTGACAAGGGTGCAACAGGAGTGAGTGATGAGATATTGATGAAGTCGCAGCACATCGCAATTCCACCTCCAATTGGGCATTTTTGTAAACTGGGAATGCAGTTGAAAATTTCCTCTTCTGCACTTGTTCACACACAGCGGGTCAATTGTGCTTCAAATGACGGATTTGATTATTTAATATCGACATTTTCAGTCCGAGTTGGTAAACCGGGAGATTATCGGCGAACAAAATGACATTTATGTTAATCAGTGGTGGGAACACCTCCATCTATCACCGCGCGTAATTTTTATACAGATCACTTAACCATCCCCCAAATATTTACACAACTGCAAAGTGAAATACAGTGAAACCTGTCATTAGCATAATCTCGCGGGGCATTATTTGTTTTCCGGTTAAGACAGGTCTCCGCTTAATCCAGGATCAGACATTTCAAAAAAGACCTTGAAAGCGATTTCAAACCAATAACATGCATCGCCTTAAAGGTTGAATTGACTCAAATTCTACATGTACACGAAACTATTATGAAATATTGAAACAGTTACATTGTGGCAAGCATTTTTTATTGGAACTAATTAACATAAAAACCGACCTATAAAATACGCATATAATCTCTCATTTTTGTCTGTTTTTTCTTTTGTTTCCTGTATAATACAATTCTCTACGTTACCGATTGCCCCATTTAAGATATCAAACAAATCAGTGTTACGTTTTAGTATGACTACATTCTGCTGATTCTTTTAAAGAAACCAACATTTCTCTGAAGGACGTTTTGTTTTCTTCACATATTACGGTTATGTCTCCTTCTTCTTCGGATTCAAGGGCTTCGTCTTCTTTTGTACCATCTGTCAGGGAGCCATCTTCATCGCTCGTCAGAAGATCGTCGTCGATGTCCAGAAATATCTCAGCATCCATGTTGTGGCCAATTATCTGCTGTAATTCCATATGCACGTCGTTCAACTCGCCGCCAACATTGCACCAAACAACATTATGTCTTGCTCTGAAACTCTCCAGCCAGCTATTTGAGGCCTTAAAATCTAGTTTTCCTAAAGAAACTGCGAAGGAGTTCGCCTTTTCTTACCTCTCCAAGCGCACATCCACCAAAATGGTAATGATGGCAAAAATATTTTTTTTTACTTATTAAATTTTTTGTGGGTATCAAATAAAATGCATTATTCCTCACTAATTTCGAATCAAATAAATATTCCTTCTTTTCGAATACTGGGAATATAAAAAAATATCTATAAAAAATTCAGAGTCAGCTGAAAAAGGGCAGAGAAAAATGTTATTGTCACAGAGTTAAATAAAAATAATGCTCGATCAACGTCTCGCGGAACAAATCGGTTGCTCCCAAATCTGATTTATGTCTATGCTGTTGAATGAGCAGTTTTTCCCCATCAATTCAGCCCAGTGGATATTTAAATGGCGCCATAATTATCACCGGGAGAAATAATCGTGAATTTACTTTACAGATTATGAACGCTGTTGACTCCTATATTAATTCCATGGGCAGCAGGATAATGGGATGGCACAAAAGGTAAAAAGCCCTGCACTCGCAATTCGGATCGCCCCGACAAATACAATTAGTGATCGAATGTGACGCTAAGCGAAAATATCATAACCGCCACGGAATTAAAAAGAAAAAAACAAGCGAGCCTCGCCGATAACGCTTTCAACTCAGCCGCTAATGCAATATCCATTTCAGTCCGGTCGACCGCTGATTCAATCAAATGCGCCGTAGAAATAAAATCCTGGAAACCGCCGTTCCAATGAATCTTGTTTGCATAACTTTTCGGAGATCTACGCGATGACTCTCCTTTTATTTCACCTTTTGGAGAGCTGAAAATTGAATCACGCCTTTTAAAAATATTCATCAAAACCTACGTTAACGTTGGAAAGTGTTGACATAATGTCTATTAATTCCAACTGAATAAAATCAATTTAAGAGTTTATGCGAAAATTTCTGGAACTTACAATTAAGCGAATATTTGTGGAATTTCAAAAATTTTACTGTCACCATTAAATTTTTCCCTTTTAAAGGAGATAGTGTCATAGCAACGTCATTAACGAACGGCATTATTAATTAATTTTAGACGCCATATGTATTCTAACCGAGTTGGCTTTCAGCCTGTTCTCACAGGAGTCTTAAATAATGAAGTAAAAAAATACCCTGATAAAAATTTGTCCCGAGATATGAAATATAGTTTATTCATTAATGAGTTATCTCCATGGCCGAGTGGTTTTTCCCATGTCGACGTTCCCTTGGGGCGCATTAAGCTAATGTTTTACGAGAACTTTATGCCCATGCTTTTGTAGACACATCAAATTAATTTTCTCTTGCATCCATATGAATCTTTAACTAACGTTTTATCGTGATAGCTGTCGCAGGTGGTCATATTATATTATTAGTTACGCACAAAAATTATTTGCTCAGAATTTCAATGTCGTAAAGTAAAACTTGCATGCATTTTTACCCATTCCTTGATACACTTACCTATGCTGTGTAATCCAAAAAAGGGGATAGGGTTGATGTGGTGGCTAGAGTACTGGCTAACCATATGCACGGCCAGGGTTCAAATCCCTTCAGAGGAGGATGATTTTCAGAGGAAACACGATCCCTACTTGAGTGTCTTGTGGAGGACGCTGAAGTGCAGTATTCTTTCTGTCGGATGAGACGTTAAACCGTGGTCCCCTTGGCGCATTTCGTTAAGAGCAGGCTAATGCCGACGCCGGGTTTCTATCCACCCTCCCTCCCTTACCTGTCCCCTATGGTGCAAACGACCTCAGCTGTCGGTCGCCTCCCCTAATATCCAATCCATTTCATTGTATTCCAAAAAAACTTTTCATTGTCGCTAGTCTTTGCCAACCAAATATGCGCTTTCGACTGGTGGTAAAGGTATTCTCACCGTAGCTAATGCTTGGAATATTCTTCCAGAATTTACTGGTGAAGTTATGCAACATAGTCAATATGGAAACTCAAAAGTTAATCCCATGATATATTTCTTCGTGTATTAATTTCATATTTAGGATAAAGCCATAACTGCCAAGCGTTCTACAAAGATCACAACAAATGGTGCGCCTCCTCATGGACTATTTAAAATATGAAAATTTGACCAAAAATACATCCATTATACCAATGCACAAAGCCTCTTTTGACTATTGGTAAAAAAAAACTTCGTAAAACTTTAAATCTTGTTTATTCATTCCCTTCGCGAAATTCACATGTGGTCGCAAGATTAGGAAAGTATCCAACCGCACTTTTCCTGCTAGTATTATTTTTAACGAGCGCCATGGCTGATAAGACAGTATTTTTACGAGTATAATTTTCTTCATGAGCATGAGCTTCACTTTTTGGGCTCTAAGTGTAATTTTATCGTCTCTTTTAATTATATTCTTGTTGTCTAATTCTTAAAATTTAGCATTACTCGATGATGGCGATAATTTGGGATGGAAATGTGAAATTTTACTCTATGGGAACAAATTCCTGTTTTCATATTCCTATCCTATTTTGTCATCAGTGGTAGAAGGCAGGTTCCTAGTGCCGACTCTAGCATGGTCATAACGAATAGGTCCAGGGGGAACATCGTTTAACGTTCAATCCTGCTTACGGAGTACTGTATTTAAATTTCTATCCTCAAAAGAGCCGGTAATAGCCCAATTTTTGCGAAACACGCACGGAATCACCTCGTTTTAACTTCCTATTAAACACTAGGCTGTCTCAGGCTTTACTTGGTGATATTGAGTCAAACGTGATAAATAAAAAAAGAAGGTTGAATTCTATTCTTTAAATTCCTGATAATCGACCATGGTTTCGACAAAATTTATACCATTTTCAACGTAAATCGTACATTTTGCTGAAATCTATTTATCTGGGATTAAGCATATGACATGTGGAGTATCATCTTGTCTTCTAAGTCATCATATTTTCTTCTGAAACAACGTTATGTGCTCAAACGCCTCGAAGCTCTTATGCAGGAATATGATTTGGAGAACTCTCCACCGCCGTCAAGGGCCCGAACCCCGTCCATCCGCGGGGAAAGTCAGCACAAAATGCCCCTACGAAGAATACAGTGAGTTGATATAATAAATTGAGAGGCTGGTTGTTTCGTCATAAGGATATTGAATGTGTCTTTAAGACTATTACTTGAGTTTCTTTAAGACAAGGGTTCCACTGATTATGTTCATTTTTTATACCATTCTATTTTTTCTAAAAATTCTATTTTAATATATTTTGCTCATGAATGGTTCACTATTATTACATTCTTATTTCATTTAGTATCTGTTTACTAAAGTAGTGCATCTACTTTTACTCGAAATAGATGGACACATGTCATTTTGTTGATTCATCAAAGAGCTATTTTTGTACTACTCTGATGCTGAAAAATGCACTGCCGAGGAATGCCATACTTCCATTGAATGGCATCCCCTACACAAGAATATATCTTCTGGTGTGCCTAATTTCACTGTTTTTTATGTATTTTGGTGTATACTTTTTGCAGTGGCATAAATTTATTTATGTTTTATGTTTATATGATATAGGCAGCATTTTTGGGGGTTTTCATCGCGTTGTTGTTTTTCGTGACAACAGTTTCGCCTGCGTTCCAGCAGGCGTCTTCAGGCTGAAACTATTGTCACGAAAAACAACAACGCGGTAAAAACCCCCAAAAAAATGCTGCCTATATCATCGGAGCACCGCGGAAGCCTACGCACCAACTTAATAGTGTGAGTTATCTACAAAATTGGTTGATTCGAACGAAAATTTGCGTGTAACATAGAGAACAGTTTTAACTCAGACCAACAAGGATATGCTTTTTTACTGATAAGGGCCATTTCCGACGTAAATTTGTGCGCTAAATCAAAATCTGCTCGCAAAAATTGCCTACCTTGTCAGAATTTTGATATATTCCTACTATAAAGGGTCTAACGGTAATTATTAGGTCATTTTGAGCATGAATTTCTCTTAAGCCAAAGGTGATAGAACTCTGCAAACGGATTCACAATCTTCGCTAAAAATATTTCAACTGTTGACAGCTCTACTTGGTGGAATAACATAAATTGGGAGAATTTAAAAACACTTAGTAATATTCCACAAAGATTTATTTTCCCAGCCGGTTTCAACGCTGACGCGTCATTATCAAGGGTGCAATTCTCGAGAATTGTACCCTTGATAATGACGCGTCAGCGTTGAAACCGGTTGGGAAAATAAATCTTTGTGGAATATTACTAAGTGTTTTTAAATTCTCCCAACTTCGCTAAAAAGTTTATAGTATACAACAATGAAACCTAGAATAGATATTGTTCCTATTTCCTTACCTTATTTTTTAAATTTGTACTCTCCAGATAGTAGTAAAGATTAATTATAATAAAGCTGTTGATAGTTGCCAAGCAAAACAACATGTATATACAAATCACATGCAAGTGTGCCACACTGAAGAAACTCATTCTTCTCACGCTCATAAATAATTTTGTCGACTTCATCATCAGGGGTGATCTACGGGTAATAGATGGAAGCATGATTACGTACACTAATCTCTTACAGCTTCAGTCCCTTTTTTACTTACAGTATTTCATTCTTCACAGCTCCGTGTACGTTCTACCTCTCCTCATTCCATCTACAAAGTCTTCAATTTACATCCCTTGCCCACCACTTACCCTAAACCCTCCCCTCTATTATGGCCTTCAGGGTTCCCCTGTCACTCATTATCCATCTCAAGTTAACTACCCTGCCTCTGCCTAATCACCTGCGGTAGTTTCCCTTCATCTCCCACCAGTCGGAGGAGACCTTCGTTTTCTTTTCCTTCCAGCGCACTCACTACGTCCTCCTCCGCAGCCGCAAAACTCAAACGCCCACGGTCAAATTCTCATCCCCGTACTCCTTACAGGATTTGGTTCCTAGCATCATTCAACGCCACACTCCAAAATTGGACTAGCCTTTTCCTCAACGTTTGTTCGTCATTGTGAAGGGTGAATAGGGCGTGTTTTAATCGGGCCCTCGCCTCAGGGTCACCATTCCAGGTTTTTTGGTAGTTTGAGCGAGATAACATTTTTCCTAGAAATCGATAAATTTGGTCTCATTTTAAAGAAAAATATATTACCCTTCCATTGACAAAAAAAATTCAACCACTCACAACATTACTTTCCGAGATATTTGCCAAAAGAATACCAGCCCTTTTACATGAGCAATGGTACATGTATGCACTCCAGGGAGATCTTATATTAAAAATGAGGCATTTCCTGCACTTAGATCTCGTCAAAAATCAAGCGTGTATTTTTTGTGTTCTCTCAACTATTTTTAAAAATTAATCATCGTGTCACCGCGGTAAATTCTTCAGGATCACAATAAACCTTCCGTTTTGATGGAGTTTCAAACGTATCGTGTGAAAAAAAGGGTCTAGTTAAAGACTTATTTAGATATTTTCATTTGATTACTTACAATTTTTGTCATGTAAACTACATTATTGCACCATTAATAAAGCAATATTTAATTCGTGTGTCTCACAGCTGGTGAAATTAAAACGTATAATTCGAACATGGTCTCCATTATGATTTGGGAACTATCTCGCTTGCACTACCTTACGTCTGGTTTCTTAAAAGTGCGTTTTATAGACTGAGATGGAAATAAAATGGGGTTTACAGGATAGTTTTTATGAATTTTAGCCTTGAAAGTGGAGATGTTAGCATGGGTTCTAGTGGAGATTCCTCAGATTACAGCATAAAAGAGTTGATTTGAACGAAAAGGTATATGCAAGCTTTTAATTAAAACTACTTATAAGAAGCATAAAGTCCTGGAAAATTGAATAAAAATAAAATTAAACCATCTTTTTTCCTATTTTTTAAAGTTATTATCGAATTACTGCCGTGATTGAAGTCAAAATGCGGTAGTTCCATGCAAATGGCGCTGCAGTCTTCTCCTATGGCTGGAAGAATGCGGTCCTTAAATATTTATTCGTGAAATCATCTGCTAATTTACCCTAATCTATTAGCCTAAACCATAATTTTGGTTTCCAATATATTGGAAACTATAGTGTATAGATTTCATTTGAGAAAGCAGAATTCTAAGCCAAATAAATATAGTTAATTAGTATTTGTCTTGACTATTCAGATAGATATAGAGGACCCTACGTAATCACCCTGCAGCCTGACAACCGAAATGACCATCATATTTTTAACTTTTCTTCCCTTACTTTCCTATAAATATTTCGACGGAATGGACGACTTCGCTCAAGTAAAGCGAAAATATCAACCATCTGTTTGAAATTTAAGGCAAGTAAGTCTTGAGATGTATCGACCACTCCAAGCCGCAAAGTAGTATCTCAAAAAATCATTCTATTCAGGCGTATCTTGAATTTCTAGACCACAAAATCGTATGTGTAAAATTTGAGCCGTATAATCGTATTTGAAATTTCGACCATAAAATCGTATGTCAGAATGCCAGTTCACAAAGCCGTATCTCGAAAAATCAGTCCAGATAGCAGTATCTCGGCCAATAATTTAATTTTCGTTTTGGGAACTCGATTTTCATTCATTTTTTAAATTATAATATATTAAAATATATAATATAGTTAATAAAATTATAATATAATTTTTTTAAATGAATGAAAATCGAGTTCCCAAAACGAAAATTAAATTATTGGCCGAGATGCTGCTATCTGGACTGATTTTTCAAGATACGGCTTTGTGGACTGGTATTCTGACATGCGATTTTATGGACAAAATTTCAGATACTATTATATGGCACAAATTTTACACATACGATTTTGTGGACTAGGAATTCAAGATACGCCTGAATGGAATGATTTTTTGAGATACTACTTTGCGGCTAGGAGCGGTCGATATGTTAGCTGCATATTGCTATGGATTCTACTCGATTTACAAAAGTTTTTTTCATTTTCATTTCAAAGTGGAAATTCGCACATGTGTGTATTGCGGGTGACTCCGTAAAAGTGGAACTCCGTGGCTAGTCCCGGATAGCTTAAAATTTGTTAAACTCTTAAGATATTCCCGAAGGTCGAGCGTTAACCGTCGGAAAAATATGGGTCGAGTATAACTTCTTAGTAATTGAACAAACGTAGAAGGCCTCTTTGAAATATTAGTCAGTTTTTATTGTTTGGTGTCATCTACCGGTTAAGGTAAGTTTAGGTGGAAATGCATCTACATCTTCATACTACCCTGCTATCCACCGCATGGGCGTGGTGTGTGGCAGGGGAAGTTGGGATACCTGCTGTGTAAAGGATAAAGTTTTGGGGGGTGAAATGGTGATGTGTATTATGGGAGTGTTTTGAGTGGAGATCAGTTTTTACTATGCACACTTGTTGTGTGCGGAAAGAAGGAATTTTTTTACCAATCAATTTGGAAATTAATCTCTCATATTTTATCGCTTCTGTGGGACCTAGAATTGTAGTGTGGTTTCAATAACAATATTCTCTGAATCGATCTGAAATACACTTTTTCTGAATTTATCAAGCAAACTTAGCTTTGTCTTAAAATAAGGTTGATTCAAGGGGAGGGATATAAGCAAAATATACCTTATTGCCAGTCATTATCCTTTGGTCGATCTCATTAGTTTTAACTTCGTTATATAAACCCACTCTATGATTGGTAAACTTTTTGACGCCCTCAAAAATCATAGTTTCCAATTTTTATGCTTTGCAGCACACGTCTGTTCTGTGGCGATGACATCTTCATACACTTTAGCTAGCTCTTCCTGGGTAACATCCTCTTAATTAGGTCCATGTACTTATTCCTGCGTGAGTCTTCCTCTTGGGACTTTTCCCTCTATTTTACCTTCAATTATGTCCTTTAGAAACACATTTTGTCTGAAAATGTGTCCAATCCATCTGGTTTTCCTTCCCTGTATAGTGGTCCAGATGGTCATTTCCTCGTCTACTCATCTGCACACTTCATAATTTCTTATATTTCCCGTCCATTTTATCCTCAGCATCCTCCTCTAACACCAGGTGTCGAGGCCTTTCTGGTTTTCTTTTCCAGTGGCCAATGCTACCGATCCGATACCGATAGAATGTCCGCCCCACACGAATGTATTCACGCCCTGTTTTCTAGCATATTTTCTTTATTTATTTCCTTAAACAAGACATAACAATCGCTAATAATGAAAGTGAAACCTTATAAATAGAAGCCACTACTTTTACCAGACTCCGTAATTCTTTATTGAATGTCTTCCTTAATTTTTATTTTAGAGATAATTACGATGGCCGGCAATAGCTTGGCGCCTGCTTTTCGAACTTTGAAGAGCCACCCTCGGGCGCTGCGTACACTCCCTCCTCTGCCTGATCCCTGTGCCCTGTGGATAGAGAGCTTTTGAAAGTGGTCCCTTTGTTCTTTCGGCAACCCCATTAAAGACTTTGTGCGAGAGAGATTCCATGAACTTCCCTGAACTGGTTAAAGGCGTTCGTCGGGAGCGAACTTGCCGTCGGAGGCGATTGTGCCTTAGTTTTTTTTTATGATCGGAACCCGCCATCGCCCATGCATGGGACTTTCGGAAACCGTGGTTTATGGAAACGGGCCCCCAATTTTCCCCGGGAGCGAAATTTGGAATGCGTGTCAGGAATGTTTTTCAGCAGGAAAAATATCTTTCCTTGATCGTGGTTTATGCTCGAAGGCGTATTAAAAGGGATAGGATATTGACGCACACTCATCATATTAACCCTTTCTCGTAACGGCACACGCTTGATGGCGGAGTCATCTCCCCAGAGTTGAATGATATGGCGAAGCATTTTCAGCGTCCTCGCGTTCCTTTATCGATCATCCTTTGTGATTTAAGGTTACGGCCTACGTTGGCATGGAAGTACATACCTTATTTTTTCAGCTAGCATTGCGTAGAACAGTGAAAAGCAAACCGCGGCTAGCGAGCCACATGTGGCTCTTACGCCCCTTGAGTGGTGCTCCTCCACAGAATACTTCGTTCTGGCGCGCATGTACTTAATTGCCTCAATAAATAATATTGTTATTAAGTATGTTATCAAGTTTTATTTACGTACCTATAGTTTAACTAAGACAAAAATTTGATTTAAGTTCATAAAGTTAATTATAGGGAGCGTTTTGGTGTGAAAGAAAATGTAATATCGAGATTTGAAGGCATTTTAAGATAGTTTGGACATATAGGAGACTCCAGGAAAGAGCGACGTCAACTAGCGGAGGTTTTCCGAAGCTCTCTAACGAGGATACTGCTAACGGCGAATGCATGCAAGTACGTTGAAAGTGAATGCGCTATTTGGGTTTAAGCATTTGTGTGGTAGCTACCTATATAGTGACAAGTAGACTGTTTTGGTAATATTTCTTGAGCTACCTAAAACGACAAAAAATATTCCGGTAACTATGCGGCACAATGCGAGCGTCCGGTAATATCTCATGCGACAACGAATCTTGCGCGCAGAAATGAAAAACGCACATCAGGATCTCCACGACGTGAAACGTGAGAGAATTTGTGAAAAATAATAAGGGAGCTAAAACAACAGCAAAATCAGCCTACAGGAAAGCATTAATAGACTTCAAAAGTAAAATATTAGGCGAGTATTTATGAGATAACCTGAAGGCTGAGAGGATGAACGAAAGGAGATAGACGAAACAAAGTACACAAGACGAGTGTGGTTGGGAAAGAAAAGGGAATGGAAAGATCGACCTCGGCAAACGTACCTCAATCAGACTGAGGACGTTTTTAGCTAAAGCCAGCTAAGGAGTACCCTGATTAAGGTAGTGCGAGCGAGATAGTTCCCTAATCATAATAGAGACCATATGCGAATTATTCCTTTTAATTTCGCCAGCGGTGAGAAACACGAATTAAATATTGCATTATTAATGGTGCAGTAATATAGTTTTACATGACAGAAATTGGAAGTAATAAAATCAAAACATCCAAATAAATCTTAAACTTGACTCATTGCTTTCACGCGGTTCATTTGAAACTCCATCAAAAGGAAAGGTTCATCGTGATCCCGAAGAATTTACAACGGTGACAATATGATGATTTTTCAAAAACAGCTGAGAAAACACGCAAACTACACACTTGATTTTTTCACGAGATCTAGGTGTTAGAACTTCCTCATTTGTTAAAAATGGTCTCTCTGGAGTGCATACACGTACCATTTCCCATGCAAAAGGGCCGGTATTTTTTTGGCAAATATCTCAGAAAGTAATGCGGTAAGGGGTTAAATTTTTGGTGTCATTGGAAGGGTGATATATTTTTCTTAAAAATGAGACCAAATTCATTGATTCCTAGCTAAAGTTATTTTTCGCTCCAATTACCTTAAGCTAATAACAATATACCTACCTATATAGCTTAAGATTTAAAACTTTGGCTCTCAAAAGAAATTTCAGTCATTGTAATATTGAAATTTTTGGCTCTGTTGATTAATGAGTTTCCCGACCACTGGTTTTGGACGTTTTTTTGTTGGTGTTGAACATTTTTTGTTTATTTTTGCATACATATGCTATGTATACGCGCGGGCATCGATCGCCTCGTCCACAACGAGGTAGTTCCGTTGCCTGTCCGAAATATCACGAACAATTTTTTTCGATATTTTCGGGATTCTGCACTCATAAAACTACGGCCGCGTCAATTTTCTCTTTCCTTCTGGTATTTTGCTCACGTTACTCAGGAAAATTTGTTGCAAAACACGATATTCCGCTTACTTCATCTACTTAACGAAACTGGTCTAAAATTTTGAAACTTTGTCGGCTTGGTGGAACCTTTGGACATTTTATTAAATGTTCAAAAAAAATCCTGCGATACATTGAGACCCAAAGACAACTTTCCTGATTCCAAGCGCATTGAAATCAGGAAAAAGTTTTTGACGGTCGCCCCTTCATGTGTATCAAATCAATTGCTTGTGGTGTTTTATGGTGGAATGATGGGAAGGAATAAATTATAATAAAACGATGTACAGTTCCACTATGTTTTAAGGCTGTCTTACGGTTTCGACGTATATGGCGTCATTTTCATGAGAAACAGAATATTACAAATGCGAATCTTTTACACTAAATCAAGTAAGAGGGGATGGGTGAAGGGGAAACATGGACTCGCATTCTTAATTCTTCTGTTTGTCTTGAAAATGACGCTATGGACCTTGAAACCGGTAGAGAGCCTTAATACATAGTGGAACTGTGCAACGTTTTCATTATATTTATACCAACCCCTCATGCCGTTCCTTTTTGGGGTATGCAAAGTCAAATAATAATGTAATTGATGTAGATAATTGTTTAAAATCATTGCTTATCACCCCTGGACTTAGGAAACTGGCTCATTTTTAACAATACCCTCATAATCCCCTATCATTACAAACCACTTTCGCCCATCTTAAACCAATTGCTTTGCTTCACACACATTCTCCTATTGACTGTTCCTTTTTTCGGGATTCATTCCGCGATGTATGTTTTAAGAAAACAATAATATTTCGCTGGTCCTCCTGCCGGCTTCATCAGGTTAACTGAACTGATTTCGCTCGTCTTTATATATATGAGTCTGGACTCCCATTGTTGCCGGAATTTAAATTTGAAAAAATTCGTTTTAGACTGCTGCTCAACTTGTAACCGTCTTCTCGGTTGACGTTCTCCGGTCTCTTCGCAATTTCTATAGCCTCCCTGATTAATCTTGGGTAATAGCGTATTTCCCTAGCTATTAATCTTGTCTCCTCAAAGTTGAAATTATGAGTGGGGCCGCTGAGATGGTGTTCGGCTATTGCATAAATGCGGTAATTATTATTTTTAATTGCCCGTTGATGCTCTTGGAGGCGTATTTTTAGGGTTCTGCATGTTTGGCCTACATATGGTTGTCCACAGCTGCACAAAACTTCATATATTCCTCCGTAGAGGTTCCGTGGAAGCGGGTCTTTGGCTTTCAGAAGTACGTCCCCTGTCTTCGTCGTGCATGTGAATCTGCTAGCTACGTTGTACCTCGATAGAACTCAGGAGATTTTCTCCGTAGTTCCTACGAGCTAATTTTACATTCTCCTATTCTTAAAACTCCTAATGTACCTCCTTTTTAGTCAATTTTACCACATTCGTTCATGACTTCCCAGTCTATCTCTTCGTCTCTAAGAATTTACTCTCTTTTCACGTATATGAGTTTTGGAGTTTGGACTCTTTTCCGACTCTCTTTGACTCGATATGGCCACATTTATGGTTTAATTTAATTTTCATTTCACTTAATTTGAGTATTATTCCTGCGATTTGCAAGGTTTTTGGACAGTACGTATGCTAACGTCCTAATTTCTGGCATATCGTTCCGTTTTCCCTTGTACTGGCGATCCGCCATCAGATCCCTCTGAAATTCCTCACACCGTCTCCATCTTCTCATTTCGTCCAGAATTCCTATCCTCTTCCTTCCTTTTCCACGCTTCCCCAGTTTTCTCCCCCTGTTACCCTCTTCAACATTCCATCTCCTTTCAAAACATCCCCCATCCATCTCTTCTGGCTCCTCCAATCCCCCGCCACTGGTTTCCCCCATCTCCAACCATATCCATATGCTTCCTCGTTCGCCCTACGCAACACCCAGCTCATTCTTTTCATCCTTCTCTGCACCCACTTCTCAAACACCTCGAGTCTGCATACATCTTCTACATCTACATAATAGCCTGCGAGCCGCCGTGTGGGCGTGTGGCAGGGGGTGTTAGGTCACCAGTCGTGTAAGGATGTAATTTTTTGGGTTGATGAAATGGTGACGTGTATTATAGGAGTGTGTTTAGTGGAGCTCAGTTTTTATTGTGTTCACTTATTTTGTGCGAAAAGAACGAGTTTTTGTACATGTACGTTCAGCAGTGTGTCTTTCTTATTTTATCGCATCTGTCAGATCTAGGGATGTAGTGAGGAGAAATGATAATATTCTCTGTGTCGCTCTGAAAAATATCAGTTCTGAATTTCTCAAGCAACCTAAGCCTAGCGTGTATCCTCCGAGTCTCTAGGGGCTCCCACCTTATTCCCTCTAACAGTTGTGAGACACTATAGTTACGCTCATAGCAGTTTTTAACGAAACGCGCTGCTTTCCTTTGTATTTTATTAAATCTTTATGACCAGGGTCCCAAATGCTTGCGGCGTATTGGAGGTGTTGCCTAACCAGAGCGAAGTAGCCTTCTTCTTCCCTTCACAATGAACAATTATTCAGCCCATACAGCGCCACGTTCCATATATAAGCCTTTATCAGTCTTATCTTTACGTCTCTACTCAGATCCCCTAATAAATTCCCTCCTCTTTCAAAATGCTTCTTTAGCTATGGCAATCTAAAATTTATGTCCCTACTTCTAAACCTACTCTCCTCCAAAATACTACTCAGATACTTTAACTGCACAATTTTTTCCATTTTTTGCCCTTCCTCTCGTATGTTGAGCCCCTCCTTTTTACATCTAGGAAATCTAATCACTTTAGTCTTCTTATGGTTGATCATTATGCTCATGAAAGCAATTTACTTTTTATTTTTAATAGTACGAATGAAATAAAATAAATAATTTCCATTATTATTCCTGCTTAACATAATCTATGATTTATATAGATATATTTTTTACCAAATTTCATAGTTTTAAATAAAATTTCTACGCAATGATTTTAAATAAAATGGAAAAAATGGTCGTCAGTTCCCTTATTCATTTCCATACGTAATATTTGCGACTTTCCTTTGGATGGCGCGGATTCTATCTAAATGAAATGAATGTTAATTGTTGTCCAAGTCCTGCTTCTCCTAAAAAATGTGTCATCAATGTCGTATTTTGTTGGAAATCATCCCTTAATTTTTTTTCAGAGTGAACTTGAGGCCATTATTGGCTCAAAGGCAGAAGGGAGAAGCGTAATGTAGGAAAGTATTTTTTAAACCATCAACGAAAGCAATTTTTCCGATACTAAGGTGTTAGAAGCAGCCGTTTTCGGGAAATTATATTGCAGAGACAGTTTTATGCAACAAATAAAAATTGAGAAGGGTGTACCAATAATTTCACTCACCATTTCGTCCTCATTTTACTCACCCCCTCCCCATCATCTTCTGTTTTTGTGAGAATATGAGATCTGACGTTCTGAATGATGTCGATTATTCAACGAAAGCATTCGTTCAAAGTACAAAATTCTGTGAAACTTAAAGTGTTCACTTAACATCATCTATCACGAAGTTTCATTTGGTGAAGCCTGAAAATATTGAAGTCATGTTGGTTCCTAATTAGTTGAGGCGACAGATAACCGGGGCCATTTTTGTAATAAACGACGCTTTTGTTTCGCTAAAATGCGCTGATGACTTTCCAACACAAGGGCGAACTCGTTTTCCCATCGTTTCAGTCATTGCACAGTAGCCAGTGAACAATTCAAAACGGATCAGGAACAAAGTCGATTACGTGCCCTAGGCGATGAAATGACTTTAATTATTGTTTCCACGATTTCTGTCGATGAAGTAATTTTTCAGGACAGTTCTCGGACGTGGATACTGTAAAGTTTTTAATTAAAGTTAACGCAGTTAAAATTTTGGATTTTTAAGGACCTAATATGAACGAGCTCCACAGTTGCACAAAAAATACGGCTGTGACAGTTTTGAACTTAAAGGAAGCTCTCTACCGACTGGATAGCGAACGTTCCGCCTGCACACATAGTTCCATTCAGCGTCGGTTCTGTTCGTTTAAGAGCGCTGATGAGATTTGATTTGCACATGCCCCAAACATTCGTATAAAAATCTCCCATAATTATAAATGTATAGGCCATTGTTAGACGTAAGCCATTCCCATACGTCTACGTCTTCTGGAAACATTGAATTTCAGATGGTGCACCAGAGAGGAGGGGGTTGTGGATTGAGAAGCACACAGTAAAATGAATGCAAGATGAAAAGATACATATGTCATCCAGAAATGGCCGGGAACTCATTTCGTTAAGCTAGGGGACTCCTACTGCCCCAGAGAGGCTTGTTTGGACGGAGGACAGATTACTTTACCCGAAGAGCTCTCCAACGTGGCCATCTTGTAAGGGTCCGAACTCAACAGAAAAAAATCTCTAACATTTCCTATAATCAAACCCCGGCCATTGGGTAGGGAAAACGTTAGTTTTGCCTCCTCTTTAATGTGGTAGTCTTATGAAATCGAAAAAGTGTATTCAAAGTTTTTTTCTCCTCTCGTACAATGCAGGACCCTTTATTATAATTTGTATTTAATATATATTTTATTAAAATCCTGGTCCTCCAAATCCTCAGGCTTGTCTGGAGGTGCCAAATTACATAATTACATACATAAACAAGAGAATACGAAACAATACATTAAAATGTTTAAAATATTTACCCTTAATATATGTTAAAATAAATTGTATGGAAAATTTTTACATGCATTTTATATCCGATATTTATAGATGTACAGATCATTTTCTAATCTTAATGATAAAATCTTGAAGATCAATTGTTGTTATCAAACATTGTTAAATTTATTTTTAACCTTTGATATTGTTTTTAAAATTTTCAGGTGTGCCGGAAGACTATTTAGAACCTTGGCACAATAACATTGAGCTATCTATCACTTTATTTACTAAAACAAAATGTACATTGAAAAGTTTAGGCTTTTTTCTTCCGATAATGTGCTTGTCTTCTTTTTTGTCTCTAAAATTTACGTAAAAATAATAGTCAACTATCAACCTTTGGGAGAGAAAGAGGTAATCTCCAACTTACAAAGAAATATCTCCCTTTTTGCATCTATTTCTCTCTAGGTTTCGGATAATAGGATGTGGAGATATAGCACACTACGCTTCCCTTGCATCTAGGGTATTATGCAAATGTTGCTAATGAACCTAGCATTAGACCCACGGTGAGTCTCGTTTAAGTATATTTTCCCCTCACTACTTTCATTAATTCCCGTCGTGAATATTTAGAGCCTCCTGCTCTCAAAAATACTAAAGTTGTTCTAATGCTCTGTGCAGAGCAGCTTTCTGAGACTGGAGACAAAGGTCTTCGGATGGAAATGTGAAGTAAGAGGATTTAGGACGTCGGCCTTTGAACTCTCGCTCAGTTGGTTACACCCATTCTCTAGGGTACGTCTGGGGGTTTTTTCGGGCTCAGCAGAATAATGGGTACGAAATGGGCGGCATCTTGTCTGTGGCGCAGCTTGGGGAGGTAGAAGTGCGCCTAGGGAGGTACTTTTTTATGGGCGGCCATTATAGTATTGCGACGAACATCGCGGAAAAACGAATTGACACGGTGGGAAAGGAGTCAAAATGACCAATACGCAATGATTTCCAACAGTCACACTATATTTAACATAGTAAATTACAATTAGGATTACACAACAACGCCCGCAGGCTAGCTGCCGAAACTTGACGAACGACGGGTGCTGTCGAGGTTCACACACCGGTGGGTAGCAGAGGAGAGAGCCGCTGCGACGAATCGCCCGGTGACCGTCGTCAAAGGAGGGGAGGTAGCTCTGGATCAGTGGAGAAGGGGGAAGTAGGGGAACTGTTCGTCCAGCCATTGGTTGGGACGGCGGCGTAGAGGATGACTCTTGCCATAAAGTTCCGAAAAGAGGCCGCTAGATGCGAGTTCACTATAAAAGTAGGGCACCTTGATCTTGTCGCGCAATATCGCCGACAACGCGCAATATCGCCGACAGTGCGCACTTTGAAATCTCCCTACCGCACTTAGAACATCTCGCGTTATGTCCGGCTCGCGACGATGTCCGCGAGCGAAAATGTCCGCGGCGAAATTATAGCCAAATTTGTGCAGAAAATTCGGCACAGTATTTAAAATAATGTTATTTCTTTATAACGATGCCAAGAATAAAACTCTCAACTATTACCAGAGTTTGCGCTTTTAACTAATTACAAATAACAATTAATATACATATATGACCCCCTATCATAAAAAAACCTCCATGGCTCAATGTTAATACTCGAAGAAAGTGCTTCTTTGGTTGATTTTTGTATTCTTTGTTCAAAGAAAAATCCCCAGAGGTATCATATCTCTTTGGCTTATTTATTTCCAAGCCATCCACAAGTAAAATGTGCACCAGATGTGATTCCGAATTTTTATATTTTCCTAGTCAACTAAGTTCCAAAATTCACTTATCAAAACAGCGTGTCATTGGTGGAATAATCTACCACAGCATATGAATAATAGTCCCTCTCTCTCAAAATTCAAAATGAAATATTATAATATATTACCTTATATCTTAATTTTGCAGTTGTATCTTTATATCATGAACTTTTTTGCTGGAATTCTAACTTCTTTATGTGTAATACTACGCATCTTACCTGGCATACTTTTTCAATGTTTTATTGAAAATATTCAAACATGGCGGGTGAATTTTTTTGAAGAACTTATTAATGCAAATAATAAAACACTTTTTTGAAGAAATTCTCGTGGCAATTTCTTCAAAAAAATGTTTTATTATTTGTATGGTACAATTTCTATGTAATTACCAATTTTGCTTATGAATTGGAGGGATTGCCGAGACGCCTGGAGGAGCTCCAAAATTGGAGCTCCTCCAGGATCTCCAGGGTAGCGGCAACACAAGCTCGACAGCAAGACTCCAGCGAGCGCGGACTCCGCCTCCACTTAAATAATACGGGAGGTCCCATCGGACTCGGGGCCCATGCCCCACCAGAAAGACCGACAGCCCTCGGCCCAGGAGCACCGGTCACGACTCCCCCCCACAGGGAGGGACGAGGTGGACGGCTCGTCCTTGCGTAGCACCGCGGGAACCACTCTCCGGAGGACGGAGGGTGGGGGGGAGGGGGGCGCTCGCTAACAGGCGAGGCGGACGGCTCAAAATGCAGAGTTTATACAACATTGCGCAATTCGTCTTTGCCAATCATACTTTTTATTTTTGTTCGCAAACTCGCACTACTATGGATATTATCTTTTTGTTCTTTAGAGGCATGACCCCAGAACCAAGACCGCGACGCTCCCCTTCCCTCAACGGTAACGCTTTACTAGCAGAGCACTCTAGCGGTCAGGCGCTTCCCAACCACGATTACCCCGCCAAATTTAAACCGAAGCACTGAAGCCTTGAGCGATAGCTTATAACATGACCTCTGCATTCTTCCAATATTGGTCCAAATGATGAAAATTCACGAGGTCTCCTGATATTTGATATTGTTTCTTAGGTTTGGTACATAATTTCCGATGAAAAGAAACTTTATTGTGAATAATGATGCTGAGAACACAACTTACATTATTAAAAAAACTTCAACGTAACATTTGAAACAATGAAGTGGAATTCATTTTCAAACTTGGCATAAAATCACATAAATCCTCGCACAGCCATACTATAGGACCATAGGCCAAATTAATTAATTAGATGTAAATACAAAAGTAAGAGCAGGCCTCGGTCATAACTGTAAAACATCTAACCATCTTATTCACACCGTACTTACCTCGCTAAATCACTCGGGAAGTTGAAAAATGCAATTTTTTTTCTAATCTACAGTCAGAAATATTATTGAACCAACTGGCTGAGCAATAATGCCGCCCGGGTTGCTTTTCACATTCACGACTTGCCGCCATGTTTGTTATTTTGATACGGACCATGCAGGCCAAGTGACTTTTCCTGACGAAATCATAGCATAGATTTTGTTAACAAATTCACTGAGTATAAACGATTAAAATAATTATTAATAAATTAATAACCTATTATCGTCTTATTTAAAGATCTTTTTTAATTTGCGCCTGAAGTGATGACGCTAAAGTCACTACATACGATATATCGCAGCAAGCGATGTAGCCTTCCCCAGAACTATAAAAAAATATTCAATTATTTCTATACATATTTCTATGTGACGAGTAGAACATCATACGACAACAATTATACAATACGACAACAATACGTATAATGATTAAAATTGTGATGTATGGTATCCTAATTATGTTACCGCTAAAAGCTACAAAAATATATTTTTAACTTTGTATTCTGGTTGGTAAGTAAAAAAATATGTTTCTCAAAGGCCTATATTCATAGTCCTCAAAAATTACAGATTTGTTCCAAAATGTGAATATATCTCTAATTAATTATTTTTTCCTCGTTAAAGAGTCATTTATCAATCACTGATTCTTGAATCAGAGATTCATCAACCTCTGATTTATATGTATTCACAGCCGTCAAGTAATCATTGTTTATTACTCAAGTATTTATAGTCAAGTAAACAGTAATTCTATGCCTAAACAATCATCAATTCGTGAATTAAGCTCTCTACTGTAATTAATTAGAGTTTTTCATTGTTGCACGTCGGTAGTTTTGCAGTTGTTTACGATATATTCGTGTCTTTACGTTTAAAAATGCACACTTTTATACGGTGCTAAAGGCATA
Organism: Ceriagrion tenellum; assembly: GCA_963169105.1. Classification (NCBI taxonomy): domain Eukaryota; kingdom Metazoa; phylum Arthropoda; class Insecta; order Odonata; family Coenagrionidae; genus Ceriagrion; species Ceriagrion tenellum. Next base: position 55,177,918 of record OY720633.1, on the reverse strand, counting down.
GAAAACTCAATAAGACCGTCTACTACCTTGAATTGATTAGGATTTTCTTCAATGAAATTTCCTTCGGCGTTGGCGTATGTGATTCCCGATGGTGACCTGCGTATCAATAAATCTTTATTTTCAGATTAAATGGGTCTGATGTGAATTACTAATTTCCATCAGGAAGGGCGGTAATAAACAGATCGCTTCCGAGGGTTAGAACTGTGACAAACGGCGGGAGCCACCGTATCTTACTTAAGTTCATTCCTGAGAATACCGTCTTAAAAACATATCCCTAGGAAATAATACATATCGCATTTCTAGGACATTTGACTAGTGCCTCATTGGTGAAAACATTGGGAAATATACGTGAGGGTGCAATCCCGTGGGAAATTACGCCTACTTTATATCCTCCGAGCCACTTCATGTATCATCGTTCATGTGCGTTGCGTTGCGCTAATGTTTTCCCCAATACGCCAACTTTAGCATCTCATGATGAAAGCTCCCATTATCTTAGAGAATACTTGATAATCAAGGAACCTCAGTTGTACACCAGGGTTGAAATTCGCCATGAAAATAATCATTTGACTTGACCGGGATTCGAAAGTCAAATGATTTTTTCATGGCGAATTTCAACCCTGGTGAATACGCACCCATGCGAGTGACTTCGTACCACATTATTTGTTAAATGCAATGGTTGGGAATCTCAGTTGTATTCTGGGAGGATTTAGATATAATAACAAATCACGTTTCGGCTTTTTCACGACATCATCTTCATTTTTTATGATTATGAAACATGATTAGTTTTTCTTTGACAAGTTCCGATTTATATGATGTCCAGTCTTTTCAATCACTACTCGAGTTGGGAGTGAGAAGGTGAAAAAGTGTTGTATAATTCATTGACCAAACCCTGTGGATAATCACGCCCGAGATCCCTTGATTATCGAGATGAATTCACGCCACATCTCTCCTGGCAACGTCAATTTCCAAGAGAATTCGTTCGGAAAATGGTTTTGTGATTTCTGTTTCGAAGTGCGGTGGGAAGATCTGGGGGAATTTATCACTGAGCTCTCGCGAAGCGACCGGAAGGCCTAGGTGAGGGAGGAATTGAGGAGAGGGGACGGGGTAGGGCAGGCAGGGTGGTAAAGGTGTCATGCCCTATAGTGCATCGCAGGAGAGCTTTTAACACCACCCTGCCGGAGTACCGTTATGGATTATTGTTTTGAGTTCATTTATCGATTAATTAAAAATGAGGCTGGGAGGCCTGAGCGGGCGCTAGCGACGTTCTCCCGGGTCCATTGCGAGTTGCATCTCCGCCACTAAATTAACCGAATAACCCTGGGGGTGTGGAGTAGAGGCACCTTCGCAAAAGACCCCCCGTAATAATCCCCCCAGGGGACCCGTCACTAATATCATGTGACCTCAATATAATGGACCCTTGGAGTGGCGGTAAAACCGTGGGTAGATTGTCCCCCGCATAGTCACGGCAAGGCACTCTCGAGAAAGAGGGCTTTTCCGTTCTCCCGGAAAACCTCCTGAATAATAATGATGTCCATTTCGTATTTTCGCCCACCTTTACGATTCTCTCTCTGTGTGTATGCATTTTTGGGGATAGGTAGGGAGAGAAAGGCAGGGCCCAAACGCTGGCGAGGTAAAGCTTTTTGAAGTCTGGGGAATTTACGAGCGAATAAGTGAGTAGGTCGCACGTGGACGCCATGCGCGTAAGTCTTCCGGGCTTAAAGTAAGTGGCTCTGTGGCGCTGTTATCGCTCTCGAGGCACCGGCCGGGCGCCGCGCCGTGGGAATTAATTCCGGAGTTCGGCCGATGTTTTGATGCCAAAGGAGCGCGAGTGTTAATTATGAAAATCGTCCTTCGCCACCCGTTACTTGGGTGGAGATGAATGTTTACCTTTCAGCGAATTTGGATATAATGGCCTCATGGAGTTAAGTTTGTGGAAAAATTATTCACGGCATTCCGAATCCCAGAATTGCATCTCTGAAGTAAGAGGTTCCTCGGAAAATAATAATTTGAAACCCTCGAGGTTTATTCTGCATTTCACATAAAAAATTTTCTCCGGTCAGACTACTATCCTAATAACAGACAGCACTGCGTGCATTAATGCCACTCCTTAAGTAACCTTTAGAAATGTTTTCTTTCTTCTTCCGGAATTCGGCCGCGTCGTTGTTTTTCTGACGTTTCTCCTCCTCTCCTGGAGGCTTCTTCAGGTCGAAGGGGATATTGATACATCTTCGACCTGAAGACGCCTCCGGGAGAAGAGGAGAAACGTTGGCAGAAAAACGACGCGGCCGTATCCCGGAAGAAGAAATGGAAGGGATAGCTGCTGGCCGCAGGAACCTTACACAGAACTTAAGAAATATTAATAAAACATAGGTGGTTATTTCTACTTTATTCTCAGTGCTCAACGAATTATGAAATGAGATACGGTTTGTCGTTATAAAAAATTGTTTCAGGTGATCTACCGGTTAATGTACGTGGAGATGGCAAAAATATCGCATTTCATAATATTTATCAGCCGCAGACCCTAATCTCCTCACGCGACTTCTTTCTTTATCCAAGCATACGTCCTTATTCTATTCATCCCGTCCATTATGCCTATTCTCTTCCTTATCCTTACCCTACATTCTCCCCTCTCTGACAATGCCGTCTACAACCAAGCTAAGAAGTCTGATATGGGAATACTGTTCCTTGCTTCTCGTTGTCGTTATTTTAATTGTAAACGCAAGCTGTTCTCAAAAGACCAACGGTTGAAATTCTCCCGGAAAAAAAAATCACTCGACTTGGCTGGAATTCAAACCCGGAGCTTCCAAGCATCAGTCAGGTGTGTTATCGAGTTACACAACCAAGCCATCTTCCTTAAAGAGAATTTTGAGGGGGTTTACGCGAAATTGATGCTCACGCCTCTAGTCTACGTACATTGTGGCACGCGAGGTGATAATCATGCTTACAAAGCCACTAGAGTGGATAGACCCAAAATTTTCAAATGATTTTTGTCATGGCGAATTTCAAACCTTGGTGTTATTGCACCCCTGAGAGTGACTTCGTACCACATCATTTGTAAATAAAATGATTGGAAATTTGTTCTAGAAGGGCAATGGGCAGAGTAGGAATTCTGGACGAAATAAGAACAGGTAGACGGTGTGAGGAATCAAAGAGGGATATCTAATGGTGCCGTATCTATAAAAGGGATAGTCAATGAGGAGAGTAACTACCTTACGAACGCACTCAATCCTTTATAACTAGGGATTTAAAGCACCCTACAAAATTTGAATGAAGGCTAATAAAATCTTCTCGGGGTTTCCACCAGGTCAGGTAATTGTTGGCCGACGTTTCGATTGCTACCTCCGCCATCGTCCTCAGGGCATGTCCGTTCCTATCAAATCAAATATGTTTATCTCCGATCAAAGAGGATACAGAAAGAAGAAAGAAAGAAATAACAAAAGATACAACAACATTTGATCTGGTACCTCCTTAAATACCTATCGGTTTCGCGCCAAAAGCAGTCTGGTTCCCTGTGATTCCCTGTTCCCAGAACTCCGCAATTCCAGAACTGGAATCCAGCACTCCGCAAAATTAAGGCGGAAAGTAAAAGCGGAGTATAAAGAGTCTCTATGCTCCTTGTCATCTCCAATACTATATTTTTAAATTTGATTATTCTATCAGCTGATTGGTGGTTTTTTAGATTGTCATTTTATCGCCACTGTTCAAATTTTTAGGGTGCTTTAAATCATTAGTTATAAGGGATTGAGTGCGTTCATAAGGTAGTCACTTTCCTCATTGGCTATCCCTTTTATAGATACGTCACCATTAGATGTCCCTCTTTGATTCCTCACACCGTCTACCTGTTCTTATTTCGTCCAGGATTCCTATCCTCTTCCTTCCATTTCCTCTTTTTCAAAGTATTCTTCCGATCATCGCCTTTTTTTAAAATGTCCTTTCCTTTCAAAACGTCCTCCATTCATCCTCCTGTATTCTATGAACCTCCGCAATCAACTTCATCTACACCATTCCTCTTCACACGTATCCAATACCTCCATTCCCCACAGCTTAGACTCTCATCTTTCTCCAAACCCACTTTTCTAACGCATTTGAGGATGAAGAATTGAAACTGATTTAGATAACGCTAGGGAACTACTCAAAATCGCTTGCATAAATCACATGTTTGAGCAGCTTTTATTTAGTACCAACTGCTTCAAGTGTGATCTATGCTTGCTTTATCAATTATTGGGTGTCAGTTATTGAAATTTACCTCAGTTCAATACCTTTTGAACCTTGGAACTTAAACTAAAAAAGGTTATTAATACAATTATATTATTTCGAGTAACTGTAACGGCTCTTTCTTTGCATTTGCCAGTATGTACAGCCACAACAGAATGAACAATATACAAATATATCAAAAAATGTAGATGAAAATCTAGTCAGAATTAACAAAATACCTTATTTGAATGTCATTTATAAAGTTTTAGCGGTACATATATTAGTCAACTTGCACCATGTAAGAATCTACATTTTATTCTCATTTAAATTATGGCTCATGACATGCATGTTATAATGCAAAACTTCAATCCCTTGTATATGAAATATTCATTTTTTATTTCGCAAAAAATGTCCAATATTATCACATATCGTCATATGTTCCTGGAGAAAGTTACTTTTTCCCTTGCTATTGTCTTATGAAATGTTGCATCTTAAGTTTTATATGCTCAGACGAATGGCCATCCTTTTTGTTTTTCTAACAATTTTTGTCGAGTCATTTAAATCACGCTTCACCATTTTAAAATTTTTTTATTAAACGAAAAATAAAATTTCGGCTCGGCATGGACCCGCCTACTGCGTTCTCTCCGAAATTACGTCCAAGTTGGGGGGGGGGGAAGGAGGGGGAGAAGGGTAAAATTGGCCAGGTAACCAAATTTGCCTCGTTAGCATCTCCAGGTCAACCCGTCAACCTCCCCAAAGGGTTCAACAATCGTTCGGAGAGCAATGCCCCCACCCCTGGCGGAAGTTTAAGGGGCCAGGGGCCTCTGCTTCGTCACCCCTTTTGTATTTAGGCCCTCCACCGCTCGCCGGCCACTGGAGGATTAAACGGCTTTTGAGGGGTGGCCCTCGTCCCGCATTCTGATACCCGCAGGCGATAAGCAGTGTGCATTTACTTACCCCAGGTCTTCAGATGATTAATAAACCTGTGTGTCAATGAGAGCACTATGTGATCACACCTTGTCAAACTGTCCGGACTTGATCAATGAAAGACGAGGTGGGAGCCGCAATGAGCCATTTTCTCGATTTACAAAAATTGAGTTTTGCAGTTGTGGTTTTTCTGTAAGGATGAGGTTAATTCTTGTTTCTTATTGCCTTTCTTTAGAGGATATGTATTGCGTATCATTAAGTTATGCAGTATTCCTTTAGCGTGCCCTCCCACCCCTTATATTCAGATCCGCGTTCTTACTTCAAGAAAATCTCATCACTTTTGTCTTCTTATAATTTATCTGTATGCCAATGAAGGCAGTTTATTTCTTTTTACTTCTAATAGTATGGATGAATTTTATTGAGGGATTTATTGAAAATTATAATGGAAATTATTATAAGGAAATGTTCCTGCGTTGCACAGTGATTTTTAAATACTTAATTAAATTTAGCCATGTTATCATGTTAAATAGTAATTTACCGTAATAATTTTTAGTAAATGAAAGGATAAAATGATCATAATGGTGAAGGATTATCAATAAATTCCTTTTACCGTGTGATAGTCGGTGATAATTTCTAATTACGTATCTAATACTATTATAACCTTTAAATTTATGTCGAAACAATGTATATATTTTGTGTATTTCAAATTCCTCCTAATATGTTAATATTTTCGCATTGCTTTCTTCTGTCAAAACTTCGGTCACTCTTTACTTTTAAGTTTTCGGATGAATATTTTACCTTATGATATTATCAAAAGCTTCTCGTAGACTGAGTGAGCAGCTTCTACGTCGTCTTTGAATCAATGACGATGTAATGCATAGCTCTACTGTCCTAGAAAAATTATGTCGTTACAAATTGTCGTTCTAGGTGTAAACTCTGTTGTTATAGGTGTCGTTCAGCTGTTATTAGCTGTAAAAAGGATGTCAACCAACGGAGAAATACCGAAAAAAATATCCAGCAATTACATTACACCGTGAAAAAACGGGGAATTATCGCTATTTTTTCATCTAAAATGTATTTGAGTGCAGAATATTATTGAAATAACAATTTTGACGCTTAACTTAGGTCAATTTGTGCAATGAGTAGATTTACGAGGTTGGAAACTAATCCGAATTATACGCCTATAGGACAAGATGATGATGGCCGAAAGTGAACCGAGGTGGGTTGGTTATAGGCACTGGGATAAAGAGAGGGTATACCGTTGTCGCCTTTGATCATTGACATTAATGCCGAGGAGATGATAGGAGAAGCATCGGAAAAGATAGATAAGGGGAATCAAAGTGGGTTCTCAACATCTGATCTGATAAATAATCTGACAAGGTCGGCGGGCAACCAAGCTTTAGTTAGAAGATTATCAGAGGCATTGCAAACTTTAGTAGATGCACCAGAATAACGGAAATGCTGAATGAAGAAAAAACCACTGGATAATGAAAGTAGAGACATTCACTCGGACAAAGAAAGAAGGAGGATACTAATTGGAGCAAGTAGATTACCTACTTAATAATGATAACAATAATAGAAAACACTACGCACAGCTATTCTCAGAAGCCTTGAAGCTTAATTTTTTTCAACGTTTACAATGATGAGTACCCTAGTTGTAACATTATGCCGTGGTAAGAAAAGTGTTAAACATTTATTTGGGGATCGGGTTGGTGTGGTGACTAGAGTACTGGCTAGCCATATGGTCAGAGTTCAAATCCCTGCAGAGGATGATTTTTTTTATGAGGAAACCCGATCCCCGCTTGAATGCCTTGTGGAGGGAACTTCAAGTAAAAGTACTCCGTCTGTCGGATGAGACGTTAAACCGTGGTCCCCTTGGCGCCTTTCGTTTAGAGCAGGCTAATGCCGACGCCGGGTTTCTATCCACCCTTCCTCCCTTGCCTATCCCCTATGGCGCAAATGACCTTAGCCGTCGGTCGCCTCCCATAATATCCAATCCAACATTTATTTCGATATCGTTGAATATCACGCTCTTTCGAAAGTCGTTAAAAGAAAATGACCTAACCCCTCTAAAAGGTCCTTAGGTTTAGTCTTTTATCTAATCATTATTAACCTACTTTTGTAATGAAGACAGTTAATCACTTGCATACCTCTGCTTCTTCTAAGCACTACTGCATCTTCTGCGTTTTCATTCGTCAGTCCAAAGTGGATAATCCGGTATCTGCTGCCCTTCTATTTCTAATTCATTCCATTCCGCTGATACCTAGATCATCCATACAAATTCTTCTAAGTTTCATTTTCACGTTTTCAAGTACTACACGGCCTCGAAGCGTATTTAAGTTCCGCGCACTAGTTACAAAATGCTACTTCTCGCTCTACACTGATGTATTTAGTAATAGTAAACGAAAAAAAGCGTAACCTCACGCACATCATAGCGTATGAGCCATCCAATAATAATCGATGTTTTTACAACGTTTAAAAGACAAAATATCCCAGTTTTCGCATAATACCGTGGTTATAAATGTGCAGTATAATTATTCCGAACGAGTTGGATCTCACTCTCTTTCAAAAGTCGTATAAAATTGGAAAACTGGTTGGAAAAAAATTTTCTACTCTCGGGAATCACCTGGGCTTGAACCGATGACCTTCTTCCTTTGAAAGTCTTGTAACATTTAAAGCCTGAAGAACAGCCATTTGCAGTGGTATTTCATGTAAAAAAGGAGGGGTCGCGGTAATCTTTAGATTATTACCCATTGGACGTAGGTAGGCCTGGCGAGGGCTTCTCCACCTTGTCGCCTCCCTCCCCTCCCTGCATCGCGACCACTCTCAGCCTAGCGCTCCAGTATCCGCGGCCACGGACCCCTCCGACAATACACCGCGTTATCAAGTCTTTTAACTCGCTGCATATATTTTATATAAGAGAGAAAGGTTGAACTTAACTCCTTAGTAATCATTTTAATTCCTATTTAATTTCTGGAGAGCTGAATTGGATATTACCGTAAGCATTTAACATCTCTACATCACCGTCGAATAATCGGATATAGGATGTATTGTCATGGGGACGACATCTATTTCGGTGGCCATTTAAAATGCGTGCTGACAGAGAAGGCATTATTTTATAACTTAAAATTTTCTGATTATATTTTTGACTCGTGAAATTCACTGTAATAATACATTCAGTACACTCCACTTACTTTTCCGCTTAATCGTTAACCGTGTTCATTCTTTCGGGCGGCGGTTGTCATGGAAGTTCCTCATTGTTAACGCCCTCCCTGTAAAGGGTTTATTGATGTGGTTTTACTAAGCCGGGTTCGCATGCAGGCGTTTCATACGAAACTGAGCAACGCGTCTCACGCGCAGCCTATCTGGTTCCTCGCGTCGTTCGCCTTGATTCGCGCAGGCGGAGTTTTGCTCAACTTTATACGCGTGCCACGCTCCAGTCCGCGTGAAACAAAATGGTGGATATGAGCCATTTCGTATTCAGCTTGAAAATTCATTGGGATAAATTAACACTTTCGGATTGTCCATTCCTGTAAATCATTGCTTCAATCCTTGATATTAAATAGTATCGATACTCTGCAAAACCTAGACATTTTCAGTTCATACAAAACTTGCCGAAAACCAGCAAAATGTCTTGAATCCAGCAAGTTTTCGGAATTAAACTTTCCAGAATTTTTCAGTATAATAAACTTGCTGTATTTAAAAAAAAGCCTGAATTGAAGTTATTCTTAGAAATCTGCAAATCTATACATTATTTTTCTCTAAAAAACTGGATGAAATGTATTTAGTCTCCTTGACTATGATGCTTCTAAATAGAATGCAGGGTAACTCTTTTTTTTCGTTTTTTTTCAAACATTTTCAGGAAAATTTACTAAATTTCAGCAAGTTTTCTTGCTTAAAATTTTGAACTTTCCAGTTTTGCTTAAAAGTTATTACAACTTCAGTTTAGGAAGCCTTGCTGAATTTCAGAAAATTTTGGGAAAAATATTTTACACCATATAAAATATTACTTCATATTACATCATTGCGCTTGATACTAAATACTAAGTTATGCACAAATATAAATAAGTTTTGATTGAACCTCATTACTGTTTTCGTGAGTTTTGCAAACAAAATTTTTAATATTTTTTACATATATTTGAGCCAGTTCCAAAACTGCATCAGTTGTCCCGCGTACCCAAAAGTATTTCCATGATCTTTCTTACGAAAATCAACTGCGATGCAACTTCCTCCGTTTTTATCCGTGATCTGCGTTGCATGATGCTGCGACTGGGAGCCGTTCCCTAGTTCGAGCGTGCGATCTAGTTGCGTTTCGTTAAAAAAAATAATAACCAGCGATCTCTTAAAAGTACACTCCGAACGTGTTTTTCACTCGCTAAGATTTTTCCAATTATCCCGCAATACGTGATGTGGAGATGTCCTTTAATCCACTCGGGCGCAGAAACTGGATTCTGCGACCAAAACACGAGAAATCCGCACCTAAACAAGTGCTCTTGAACGATCGCGGTGAGGGATCCGTTGCTGGATTGCGAAGCTATGCGTTGTTGTTTGAATTCATGCTTGGATTCCTTCCGCATGACTTAAGACCTCAAGTTTACTGAAGAACACGAGCCATTTTCCTTTGATGATTCTCGTAGTGCTTAAATATTATCGTCATAGCTCTGAGGAAATCTCTTCTCAAGAAATTTTTGGAAGTATCGCTTCGTCCTTTTTTTTTGAGCATCTCTTTTAAACTTGCTAGTCTTTGAAAAATATTGGATCTGTATGAACGAAATGTTACCGTAGGCGTACGGGCGGAAATTTATATATGGAATGGGGTGTGGTGTGAGAGTGCGTTATTGATTAAAAGCATGCAGGTTTCGCTCGTTCGAAATTCATTTTATCCCGAAGTCTCGCGGACGGAATCCGTCGTTTTGGAGATGGTTCAACTAGACTTTTCAGCTCTTATATATTTTTTTTCGTTTCTCGTTTGGGTTTGGTGCTCAAATCCGTCACAGAGTGTTGCCTTAAGCGTTTGTTTATTTGGATTTTTCAAGTGTCCATCCGGGTTCTCGATAAAATGGACAGACTTGGATTTATATAGAAAACTAATGATCCATAATTTTTTTATGTTGGCTTTCTCCAGTAGTGAAATCGTAGAATGGCACCCTTCAATATCCCAGTAAAATTGCTTCCTCCATTTAAAACACCCGTTTCCGCTTATTTCAAGAGAGCCATTGGTTCGGAAGAAAACTCTCACCTATAGGATGTTTACCTATTTATGTTTTTTGTGTTCTATCGCAATGATTTCTGTGGTTACACCCGTATTCAGCTCTTTTGAATCTTGTTTGAATTCAGTATAAATATATTCATGAGATTATTAAGAATTAAACATTAGTCAGAACTTATGTTTCTTAATCCCATACAAAAACCATAAATACTGAATATTGTGAGTGACGGTGCGGTAGTTTTCGAGAAAATATTTACATGCGTCTAATCACATAGGAAAGTGTGGTATAATTGAGCATGCGCTTTTTTCATTAACACACGCTCTTGAGTGTGATATTAGAAATGACGCTAGCTGTGCATATGTGACCATTTAGCATACAGAATACCCTACGCTTTGAAAGGCTTTTCCCAGCACGTACAAAGCAAAAACCTTGCATGGTTATCACCACCATCATGGTTGCATCATGAGGAAACTTTTCGGGCCAAAAAATATCACCACGACGCGGGTTTCAACGAATGAGCGCCAACATAATGTGTTTGGAAAGCACACGACAGATTTCTTGCTTACCAAATATTTAAATAAGTGGGGGAAAATTAACGTTAACTTCTACCTGATTACTAGATTGCAGGTTTATAGCGGATGGAATGGGGAGAGTTGGCGGGTAACTCAGAAGAATTTCCCAATCATTTTTCATTTCAAATCTCATAATGATGGCGCCCATACAATTATCCCAGGTGAAGGTGATGTTTTGTATTTCTGTGGTTTGTAAAAGTATCCCCTCTACGATAAATTTAGTGACGGAATCCCTCACAGTCTGCGAAGAACGCGTTTCACATTTGCATAGAACTTAAGTAAGGGCCTGTAAAATGATGAAAAATCAACCTTTACTGCTATGATTCAAACCCCTGCCCTCGGCATGGAATGCCAGTGCTCTAGCCGTCACACTTACCCAATTTCCTGAATAACACGTATGATTTAGAATTTTCCTCTATCATTTCCTGTGAAATCCCTCAGTCCTTAATGAAATTATCGGCCATCAAAGGTAAAAATATATAGTTCATACCTTTCATCTACATCTACATACTGCCCTGCGAGCCGCTGCTTGGGCATATGGCAGGAGGTGTTAGGACACCAGCCGTGTAAAAATGTAAGAGATAAGGTTTTGGGGGGTGAAATGGTGACGTGTATTATGGTAGTGTATTTAGTGGAGTTCAGTTTTTATTGTGGTTGCTTATTGTGCGCGAAACGAAGGGGTTTTTGTACCTATCCGTTCGGAAATGTGCCTCTTGTTTTTCGTTTCTGACAGCCCAAGATATGTAGTTAGGCGTCATGATAATATTCTCGGCAGCACTCTGAAAAATTAACCAGTTCTAGATTTCTCAAGCATGCTAAGCCTAGCGTGTAGCCTCTGAGTCTCTAGGGGCTCCCACCTTAATCCCTCTTAAAGTTACGAAACACTACATGTTAACTCGTAGCAGTTTTTAACTAACCGTGTAGCTTTTCTTTGTATTTTATTAATTTTTTTTGGTTAAATCTATATGACCAGGGTACCAAATGCTCGCGGCGTATTCGAGGTGATGCCTAACCAGAGCAAAGTAGCATCTCTCTCACTCACTCGTTCACTGCGTTTACCAATCGAACTCAGATCGATATGAACTTGGACCGATCTGAACATCCCAAGCCAGCCGACTCGGATCGCCAAGTTTACCAATGCATAATTGATTGAAATATCGATTTGAATCTGTTTATATAGATTTGAAATCTCAGACTGGCAGAGAAAGCGGGCCGAGTTAGCCCGTTTCTCATATCGATCCGACTAGCCCTTTGCGTTTACCGAGCTGAACCGGCCTAATTGATCTAAGTCCTATTTGTAAACGTAGTGATTGTTTCAGATTCACAGCCGCTGCGTGATGGCGCTAGTTTTAATGTAAGCAGGGGGGGAGGCGTATTCTCGAAAGCTCGAGTGCCGTGTGGTGTTGGTTCCTGGGCTTCCGCTGCAGCGATCGATGCGAGTTGTTATTGCGCATAAGTGGGCAGCAATCGAGGTGCGGGTATCTTCTGGAGCCCTGCCGCCTTACTCCCGAGCAACAAGTTCTGCGTCGTCCTTTTCTAAGGATTCCTCGCCGCCCCGGGAATGAGGAGAGCTGCTCCTCTCGTTCTCCGCGTGACTTTATTGCCATTACACCCGCAATCGATGCGTAGAATAACCAGTTGTTAAGTGCGGTGAAATCCACCGCATTCGTAACTAGAAGATGGCGCATGTTGATTTTCGTTAAAGTTAATTTCAAAGATCAAGTTAAAAAGTTAATTTCAAAAACATTTCGACGGGAAGAAAAAAAATTATGAAACTTTCGCTTGAGATAATACTATAAACTAAAAAATCTCTCCATTTATCTGTGATTTTTGAATATTCAACACGATGCGTTAGTGCCTCGTGCCTAAGTTACTACACTTAGCCTATGCTGGAGTTTTCAAGTGATGAAATCGAAAATATCACCTTTTGGAGCACTGCGAATATTTACAATTTTGGAGGCTAGAAATCAAATTTTTATGGGGAAAAACGGAGCATATGCAAATTTAATTCAATAATTCATTCACAACTGGAAGATGGCGCTTGTTAAATTTCAACGGGAAGAAGAAAAATGATGAAACTTTTACTTGAGATACCACTAGAAACTTAAATCTCTCTATTATTCTGTGATGTTGTATATTTAACACGTGAAAGAGTTTTAGGGGTAACTTTGTGGAAACGTTTTACCATATTGGTAAAAATTAAATTACTCAGTATTAATTTCCACTCTGTTTTAATGAAAATCGACCATGGTTTCGTCACTTTATGTCATTATCAAGGACAAGGTCACGCATAGAGCCTCGGGCATAAGTTACTACATTAGCTTGTACTAGCTAGTTTTCAAGCAATGAATTTACAAACATTTTTTTTTGAGCATTGCGAAAATGACAATAGAAGTGAAGGGAAATGTATTTAAGATCAGCTCTACTTTATGGGTTTGAATGCCAGGCTATGCGGCAGTCAAATGAACAACTCCATATTACAGAAATGAAGATACTAAGAGGAACCCTGAAGGTGGCTAGCATAATTGACAAACTTAGAGAAAATCGTCTGCGTGGATACGGGCATGTCATGAGGCGTAACGAGGAACATATGACATGGAAGGTTATGAACATGCTAAGGATATGAAGGCAACGGACATACAACATGAAATTGACGCAGCAACGCATGGAGTGGCGAAAAATGACTAGAAGGGCCGACTCCAAGAGACATGGAAAAGAGGCACGGAAGAATAAGAAGCAGGAGCATTGCGAAAATTTACAATTTTTGAGGCTTTGACTCAAATTTTAAGGGAAAAAACGGAGCATACGTAAATTTTATGGAATCATTTAAAAATAAGTTCTGTTAATTATCCGATATTAAAATTTCAAGCCTACATCATGAGTTCAAGTAATTTCAAAAGAAAAACAGAAATAATAGCACCGAATCCTATGCTGTTCTAATGGAAGTAAAAGTAACACTTTGTTGGAAAAGGGGCTCAAGTAGCCCCCACTGGGTCCCTCCGGCCTCTCTATGCCCAGTACTTCCATTAAACTTAACAAAACTGGAGCTGCATCGTAGAAGAACTCAACATTCGTATCCATAATTCACTCATTGGTCGTATATTCAATTCATTCGTCGTCATTCAATAATAAGCATGGTTGACTGCAGCCTTCCACTCTTCCCTATCTAATGCAAGGTCCCTTTACCTCCTGGTATCTCTTCCTATGTACTTTCTTATTTATTTGGTCTATGATCTTATTCCTGGGTCTTTCTCTGGGGACTTTCCCCTCCATTTTATCTTCAATGATGTTCTTCACAAACCCATTGTGTCTCAGGGTGTGTCCAATCCATCTAGTTCTTCTTTTCTGTGTGGTCCTTTCCTCTTCTACTCTTCTGTAAACTTAATAATTTCTTAATTCATATTCTTAAGTCTCAATTTGAAATCGTATCCGTATTGAAAAGAATAGTTTGTCCTTTTCTGCAAGTTTTACAATATATTCTATAATTTTAGAGAAGTACAAAGCATTCTTGTACAATATGGATACTAATACCTACTACATTATTTAGTTCCTAAGTACTATGAGCACTACAGTTTGTATTAAGCCATCCAGTGATTTGAAAATCGATATAATAAATATTTACGGCATTCTTCTCACATTGATAAAACAACTTTTGAGACATCCCCGTTTTGGATCGTATGGAGTTGGGATTTTTCGTCGCACCCTATTGTGCAGCGCACAAGTTCGACCATGCTGCTTTACTTCGATCTGTGGAATGCGGAAAAAATGTGTGTGTGTGTGTGAGTAAACGACTCTGAGATAGCTATTCTAAGGTGTCACACAGTGTAGGCCTAGACTTTATTCCGTGACCGATGATTCGAAACAATTCCTTTGAGCGATAGTTCGTGAGCGTTTTTGGATGGTGATTTCTTCGAGCTGGAAATGGAGAAATTTTTCCGATAAAGGGGTGACGTAAGAGCCTTTTTCAATATTCTCTTAAACGGCTGGAATTCTCTCTAGTATTTCAATCGGAGGTAGCACGTGACCGGGACCTTAAACCGTTCTCTTTAGATGTCACGAAGAGAATCCACGTTTCCAATTTCCAAAAAGAAATCGGAAAATCTCAGAGGAAAAAGCTCTTAAAGTCAGCACCGAGGACGATAAGGCTCAATTCTCTGCTTCAATCCTTGGCCGGCTAGATATATTTAAATGGGAGAGGCATTGAATAAGAAGCAAAATGTATCCATAAAAATATCTAGATGATTTATACCATCTTCTGCTTTAACCTACCGTAACCGACTACTCACCCTTAAGGTAGTTTGAGCGAGATAGTTCCCTAGTCATAATAGAGACCATATTCGGATAACACGTTTTGAGTTCAGCAGCTGTAGGAAACATAATATATTACAAAATTAATGGTGCAATAATGTACTTTTATGCGACTAAAATTGTAAATAATTAAATAAAAACACTGACATAAGTCTTTAACCTGACTCATCTTTTTCAAGCGGTACGTTTAAAACTCCACAATTGAAGGTTTTTTTTGATTCTGAAAAGAATACCACGTTAACATTATGTTTTATCTACAAAAATTTTCGAAAAGCTTTGCAAACTATACACTGTTAATTTTTGACGAGATCTAGGAGTAAGAAATTCTTCATTTTTTTAAATTTGGTCCCTCTGGAGTGCATGCACGTACCTACCATATTTCATGTAAAACTGTTGGTATTTTTTTGAAAAAATCTCCGAAAGTAGTTCGATTAGGGACTGCCATTTTGGTATCCTTGGAAGAGATAGTAATATTTCTTTTAAATAAAACCATATACATTGATTTCTTAGTAAAATGATATTTTCTCAAACGACCTTAACCTAGCAGCAATATTTTAACTCCAAGCTTCACGTACGCTACGCGGGGAATCGCTAATGAATAGAGGTAATTACTTTAACTAGTCCTAATTGTTGTAACGTTTTTAATAAATGTGGGTCAAAATTGAAGAATTGACCCGACTGTCGTTGTGGCGAAATGTATTTTTTTTCCGGGGATATATCTCCAACAAAATTGCAACTACGTTATTTTTGTTTAATAATCGCTGGCGATAAGTCATGCAATCCTTGCGTTCGTTAAAATTATGGAATATTTTCCTCTGAGTGTATACTAACCACATTGGTTGTAATCGTGAATATATATTATGAATTTTCGACTCGTCGCCAAAAACTCTTGTCTAGAATTCCGTACACAAACAACTTTTTGAATTGTGGCGCCGCCTAGTGATGAAAGACGGCAGTTCAAATGTGAATTCAGTCGACAGATTGTAAATAAAAAATTGTAGTAGACATTTCCTCTCTAGCATTTACAAATTAACTTTTGGATCAAAAAAATAGCCAGCTATTATTCAAAGTATCAAGTAATTCATATATTCTCTATCGTTATTAAATATTCTCCAGTCTCACGTTAGCAACAATTAACAACGGCCATTTACGATTCAACTGAAAAGACCTTTTTTAAGTAGCACCAAACACTGGGTGAACTAAAAGTGGAAATTTAGGCAACACGTAGCCTAGGCAACAATTCCAAACATTTAAATCAATAATGTATATTCATGGTTGTAATTTTTCATTGTGATAAATTTGCATTAGACTTATTTTTGTGGGAGGCGAATTTACATGAATACTGGGTAAATGTCGCTCAATTAATGATGATTCACAAATGTTTAGCCTAGCCTGTGAACAGTAATAATAATCATAGAGGCCAACAACTTAATAATCTCACTATTATAATCCATAGTTTGAATCCTGCCCTCCATCGTATCATTATTTTTCTCAATGTACATTTAACGCCGAAAAATAGTGTAACATGATTTATTCTGCGTCGTCATAACTAGCTCGCTTTTAACCAGATATAACCCAAGTTGCCCCTTGCGTTTACTGCGTATCTCAAAAGAGATGCGAAAATTGCATTTTATATCAATAGTAATTTATTCACTCATAACGCGTCTCAAAATTCTGATTGCCAACTCCCCTCAACCTAAGAATTCAGTTTACAAATATGTTCGTCAATTTTACGGTTCTCTGCACTGAGATATTTGTCATGATATACCCAGCCATGTATCCGTGGTAGAGTTTTCGATGAGCAACCTTGGATGAGAAACAGGTTTTTTCCATCGGTAAAGGCGACGGATGTATACCATTCAATTAACGATCTTTCCGCCCTGTGGGCTTCTGAGAGAAAAAAATATCAAAGGTGCGAATGTATGAGGAGATAATCAAACCAGTTTTTTTGATGCGGCGGGACTCAATTATACAGTTCGATGGCTTTGGCATTTTCGGCCCGTTGATTTTTAACCAAAGAAAATGACGATATCATTGCCCTCTATGAATATATTTGCGATTTGGTGAATAAATTTAATAGTATGCATGCCAGATAAGGACTTGGGACTGATTTCTATGCGTCTTGTCTCATGCTAGAAGGGTTACAAGCATCCAAGTAGTGTTAAACGTACCCTGTCGCTCGAGTGAGCATAGCGTAGCAAAGGGATAGGTAGGTGAAATATAGTTAGAGTAGTCTGTAGTGCATGATGCAAGTAATGACAACCATTAATCCCTTTCTTATTATGTAGATACTAACCATGTGACCCTATTATCTAGCATGCCTTCATTAAATATCCTAGTTGCATGTAAATAGTGCATGTTTGGTGATCTTCACCCCCTGCCACACACCCTCGTGGTGGCTCGCAGGGTATTACGTAGATGTAGATGTAAATAAAATTTTGGCATTGCTATTGAATGGCAATAGCTCGCGTCGTTGGAAAATGTTTAACGTGCCTAGGTTTCAAATCTTTGAACTCCCACTTACATTGATAAATTTTCTTGAGAAAGTCAGCTATGAATGCAATTAAGGTTGAAGTTAGACGTTTCGATTATTTCCTGTGTCGTCTTTGATCATTTTTTTTTACGTTTTGGCCACTTTTCTTTTATGCATCCTATTTGCTGTAGATTAATTGGTTTCCTGGAAAGTGCGATTAAAAAGTTTTTTTTTTTTTTAAGGCATGAGGGAGCGTTCCCGTTTCTCTCAAAAGAAAATGCTGGCAAACGTATGCGGGAAAGGAAATGTTTAGCTTTGACTCGATTGAATTTCCACCGTAAAAGATGCGGAGTCTAATTAGCCACATCAAACGTTGGAAATTAATTAGTCGCCAGCGAGGCGCAACGCTGAAATTAATGTCGTCTACCTCCATTTAGGTACGTGCGTAATGTACGGAATTTTTTTCTTTTACTCAATGTCTCCTTTATACGCTACCCATTCACTGGGAGAGAATGAGCGTACGGATTCACCTGATTTATGAAAATGTTATCTCTATCGGTATTTATCATTCTGCCTTGGATATACAATAAGGATGGGCTCTCTGCATTAATTTCCTATAAAATTTTTCGTTTTCTGTTTTATTCGAAGTAGGGATGGCAATCGACATCGATGTATAGGACCACTCGATATCGTTTGGTCGAGGCATCGAAAAAATCGAGTGGTAAAAAATCGATTAATCGGCCGTAATAATCGATGTATCGAACCTCTCGATATTTTATGGCCGAGACATCGAAAACATCGAATGGTAAAATAATCGATTGCTCATCGACTCATTGTTTTCAAAACACTCATCATCCGACGAATGCATTAGAACAGGAGCGGGGATGTAGTTAACTATTTGCCTGACAAATAAACGCATTATTTCATTGTATCACAAGCCATTTTAGAATAAAATCCAACCTCTCCCATTATGCCATCTGTCGTTCTCTAGTGCACGGTCGTATATTTTTGAATTTTGTGTAAAAAGTTACATTAGGAACCTAGTAAAACTATCATAGCCCAAAATCTGTGTTTACCAATGTTATAGTTTAATCCAAAGGTGCATTGAATGGCCAAGATATTTTCCTGATAAATAATACTCGACGAAGACCACATTGGTGTGTTTTTACTTCTCTATTGTTCATTGGTATAGCCATGAATATACATAATGGATTTAAATGTTTGGAATTGTTACCTAGGCTACGTGTTGCCTAAATTTCCACATTTAGTTCACCCAGTCTTTGGCGCTACTTAGAAAAAAGTCTTTTCAGTTGAATCCTAAATGGCCGTTGTTAATTGTTGTTAACGAGCGAAAGTGTTTAATTACATCCCGCGTGTAGTACTACATTTTTTATCCACTGCATTATGATTACCGGTAAGACGTGTTTATTTACAATCTGTCGACTGTATTTACATTTGAACTGCCGCCTTTCATCGCTATGCGGCGCCACAATCCAAAAAGTTGATTGTTTACGGAATTCTAGACAACAGTTTTGGGTGACGAGTGAAAAATCCATAATGTATATTCATGGATATATCATTGGTATAGCAATCAAAATTCAAAGGTTATAATTCTGGGCATAAAAGGATGGATTTCCGTTCGATTTTCATGGAAGAAATTCGTGGTCTTCATACGAAACTCCGTGAATAAATGCGAAAGATACTCGAGAGTGAATTTCATAGCTTCCCTTCAAAGTTAAGAATCGTCTTTTTTTCCTTTATTCTCCCTGTGCGTGCACGACGAAGCTGGTAATGAGCTGATGTAAGTTTCGCGGGGTCTATGATTGTATTTAGTTCCTCGATTATTTTATTTTTTCAGTCAATCGTTAGTTTTTATTTAAACGTTAATTTTATCATCTTTCCGACTAAAAAAATGTTATATTTTCCCAATATTTTGAATAATACGTTTGATGTCGTAATTTTCTTGTCCTGTTGAGTAATAAATAGTTGAGAAATGCTTTAAAAACACCCTCGTCTGTGCTTTTAAGGTAGTTTGAGCGAGATGGTTCCCTAGTCATGTTGAAGACTATATTCGAATTGTATGTTTTTAATTTCAGGAGCTGTAGAAAGCATTCATTAAATATTGCATTATGTTGCGTATAGTTTATTTTTATACTACTGAAAATCTAAGTTATTAAATAAAAATATCGGCATAAGTTTTTGATTTGACTCATTTTTTCATGCGGTACGTTTAAAACTCCTTTACAACGAATGAATTTTTGCGATCCTGAAAAAATTACTGCGGTGACAATGTGAATTATTTTCGAAAATAGTCGAGAAACCGTACTTGCTTCACACTATTTTGTTTTTGACGAGGTCTAGGTGTCAGAAGTTTCTCATTTTTTTGGTAGGGTCTCCCTGGAGTGCATACTTGTACCATTTCCCATGTAAAAGGGCTTGTATTGCTTGTCGAATATCTCGGAAAATAGTTCGGTTAGGGGCTGATATTTTTGTATCTTTGGGAGGATGAGATGCTTTTCTTTCAAATAAGATCATATTCATTGATTTCTAGGTGAAAAGATATTTCGCTCGAATGACCTGTAACGACACCTATTTCTCGGCCAAATATGTCTATGGCATGGCCTGCCAGAAAAAGACACATGCTAAATTTTGCTCCGCCCCTGAGCATTGGATCATTTAAATCATTCGTACACTAGTACCTTTCCTCACACCTACATTCGAATCAATTTTTTCATGCATAGGAAATTTTAATAACATTACCGCCAAACTTTCAAGGTAACCGAAAGAAAACATTTCCTCACCATTCATCCATCTTCCACGCCGTAAAAGATTTAAATTTACGATTACATGCATTTTATAACTATTGAAAAAGCTGACCAGAAAAGACTAGAAGCCTTGGTGCTGCAGGAGGATGGTGAAGATAAAATGGATGGACAAAATAAGCAATGATGAAGTGTACAGAAGAGTAGAAGAGGAAATGACCATAGAGAAAAGAAGAACAAGATGGATTGAACACATCCTGAGACGCCATCGGTTTGTGAAGAACATAAGTGAAGGTAAATAGAGGGAAAAGTCTCCAAAGGAAGCACAGGTATAAGTTCATAGATCAAATAAATAGGAGATAACATTGGAAGAGATACGAGGAGGTAGGGGACCTAGCATGAGATAGGGATGGGTGTAGGAGTACAGTCAATCAATCTTAGGATTGAACGACCAATGATGGCATCTTTTACCTCTCCCCCCTCTAAAACTAGAGGATACGTTATCATGGATATGGCAGTGCATTTCACACGATTTATACACCGCAGGACGTTAAAGTAAAGGAGTACTCTTCAAATAGGTTTCATTTGACGCTTGTTTATATGAAAAAGAGACGGTTTAATAAGTGGAATCAATTTTCGAATTTTCTCCATTCTACGAAAAGAATATGAAGTTACTGATGCGTCGTCTATTAAATTAGGATCCAGGGAAAACCTTGAAAAATTAATGATGACTGCTGAAGTAATTGATATTCAGATTGTAAAATGGTGAAAACTATTTCGTCTAAAATTGAATCGCTAGTTCTTTCAATTAAAAAAAAATACTTGCCACACCTTCAGTAGAAAGCGATAATTGTGTGAAACTCACCTAACTTTAGAGGAAGTTAATCTTCCATGACGAAAATGGTCGACTATTGTGTGGGCTTGACAGAACTAATGAACGTAATTAATGATTTAATTGCACCGATTGTCATGTATTGACATCGAAATCGCAATTATACTAGTAAATGGTTCCCCATTACGCGAGTTAGTCAATTGGAAAAGGGAGAGAGTGCGTTGCATTACTTAATAAAGCGCAATTAAATCGATGGGTGAACTTGTTACCAAGATGTCTATTTTTTTTTTCAATTTGGACATGTAGAGCGAAATTAGGCTTTCACTTCCATTTCTTGACTTCCTCTCAGGCTAACAGAGTTGGTGTTTTGATTCCCGGAAGTTATTATTTGGAGTATACGTAGGCATTCTCATTTTGTTCTAAAGGTCATCAATAACGTTGAACTTAACCTTTTTTAAATCTTAACCCTGAATTATCCTAAGTTTTACTAAGGGAATTAACCTTCATAAATAACTTCTGTACACATTTAATAATAATATTCCGTTATCTCGGGCGTGACTTCGTGGCATTTGCTTAGCATTGTAAATGATATGTTTAGCTTAGTTTTTCCACGTAGATTTATTAAAGCAAGACGACCTAGGTTTCGAAGAATCTCGTCATCATCAGGACTGATAATAATTATAATTTTTCAAACAATTTTCAAACAATATAACAATTTCCAAATAGCAACTTCTTCGTACATAGAGTAGGAAAGCTTTAAATAGCCTTTAAGAAAAAGCTAAGAGAGTTGAGACTACCTGCACAGCAAAAATTGGCCAATACTGAAATGGCTTGAAAGGAGTGCAATACACTTACCATAATCAACTAATTATCAGTCAAAAATATTCACAAAAAATAATAGGTAAGGAGTTTACACAAAGATATTAAATAATTATTTTGCACCTGGTTAAGTGAATAACCGATGCATAGCCATTTGAATTATATCAATGCATTTACCTTTTATGTTAACTGGTAGTAGATCGTACATTTTTGGACCCATATATAAAAAACATTTTAAAGAAATTTTTGTTTGATTTTGAAAGTGTGGCGTAAAAAAAAAAAAATATATATATATATATATATATATACAAATACGTTGATGGATTGGAGTCAGCCATGCGGCGATGAACACACGATGTGGATAGGATGGAGGAGATAGACACACAAAAAAAAAAGAGACGATCACACTTACATAGCTAGCTTTCGGAACTAGTCCGTCTTCAAGGCGTATCACGGAACAAAAATCCTTATTGTTCCGTGATACGCCTTGAAGACGGACTAGTTCCGAAAGCTAGCTATGTAAGTGTGATCGTCTCTTTTTTTTTTTTTGTGTGTCTATCTCCTCCATCCTATCCACATCGTGTATATATATATATATATATATATATATATATATATATATATATATATATATATATATATATATATATATATATATATATATATATATATATATATATATATATATATATATATATATAATGTACGATCTACTACCAGTTAACATAAAAGGTAAATGCATTGATATAATTCAAATGGCTATGCATCGGTTATTCACTTAACCAGGTGCAAAATAATTATTTAATATCTTTGTGTAAACTCCTTACCTATTATTTTTTGTGAATATTTTTGAAATAAAATAAGTAAAATAAGTAAGTAAGTAAATATTTTATATATATATATATATATATATATATATATATATATATATGATTGTTCCGTGATACGCCTTGAAGACGGACTAGTTCCGAAAGCTAGCTATGTAAGTGTGATCGTCTCTTTTTTTTTTTTTGTGTGTCTATCTCCTCCATCCTATCCACAATGTGTGTTCATCGCCGCATGGCTGACTCCAATCCATCAACGTATTTATATATATATATATATATATATACATGTGTGTGTGTGTGTGTGTGTGTGTGTGTGTATATATACACATGTATATCAACATCGTGTGTTCATCGCCGCATGGCTGACTCCAATCCATCAACGTGTGTATATATATATATATATATATAAAGTTCTTGCGAAGATTACACGAACGTGATAAACAATATAAAACTTCGTCACAGGGTGACACTAAACATAAAACATAAAAAAGCAAACTCACGAGTTTAAAATTTTCGGTGGGTCGCCCGCACCTTCGTCGGTGATAGAATATTATAATTAGAATATATATATATATATATATATATATATATATATATATATATATATATATATAATAATTAGATTAATAGAAATAATATATTCTATCACTGACGAAGGTGCGGGCGACCCACCGAAAATTTTAAACTCGTGAGTTTGCTTTTTTATTTTTTATGTTTAGTGTCACCCTGTGACGAAGTTTTATATATATATATATATATATATATATATATATATATATATATATATATATATATATATATATACACGATGCTGATAGGATGGAGGAGATAGATACACAAAAAAAGAGACGATAACACTTACATTGCTAGCTTTCGGAACTAGTCCGTCTTCAAGGCGTATCACGGAACAAATGTCATTTGTTCCGTGTGACATTTTGTGACATTTGTTCCGTGATACGCCTTGAAGACGGACTAGTTCCGAAAGCTAGCAATGTAAGGGTGATCGTCTCTTTTTTGTGTATTTATTTCCTCCATCCTATCAACATCGTGTGTTCATCGCCGCATGGCTGACTCCAACCCATCAAAAAAAAAATCAGTTCTGAATTTCCCAAGCCTCCAAAGCTTAGCGTGTATCCTCCGACTGGATACCTGGCATTCTATTTTATCCTTGTCATACAAATATGAACGGTTTTAGTATATAAATAGTCCTACTACTCACCGTATTTCTTAGTTCTAATGATTTTTTCCAGTATTAAATTGCCAATCCTTCTCCTCATTTAAATAGCATTACCGTCGTATGATTTTGAATATATCCTCTGCTAATTAATCTCGACGGGCATGTTGAATAATCGAACGGCAATTTTCCACCGTTTCTTAATTTTATTCCCGATGCGGTTCGATATTTTAAATCACTAATGAGTTCACTTGACGTAACGAAATTAATAATTATGTTAATTATTTCAGTGATTTCCAGAAAATTATTGCTGAAATTTCGAAATTAATGGAAAAATTGAATAAAGAGACTGATAGCTTTGGAAAGTGGATTTCATTTGAAGAATTAATTTTTATGATTGGAGATAGTTGTAGTTTCAAGAGCATTTTCGCTAAGCGTGATGAAAAACCAATTACATATAGGTACATAAAGCGTTGCTCCCGTGAACTGTTATATATATTCATGGACCCTTTCCGACTCGCGAATGATGCAACTTTGTGAATTTCTTCATCGGTTATGATTTTCTTCATAATGAATTCCATCGCGCATAATGTTCTCTCCAATATTTTTTTATGTAAAAAGAGAATTATCGACTCGAAAGACGGTTTCATAACCACAAAAGTCGATGATCTTAAACTCTTTTCCAACTTTCGGCATGATAATGATGGAAAAAACGTGAATGAAACTTTGAAGGTGAGCAAAATTGACATTTTATTATTCATCATGCCGTATCGAGTCGGATATGGTGCCGCAGCATGAATAATATCTCACCAACTCCGTCGTTTACTGCGGGTATTTCGAAGTCAATGGCTGCGTTATGCGTTGCCAAACTACTCGCGAGGGATCCGTGGGGGGTTTTCACGGTTATCAAAAATGACACGTCAAGGGAGTTATGCGTTCTTGAGGTCGATTTTCTGACGTGCTGCGTTTTGGCACGTGAATTTACATGGAAATCTCGCACGTGGCTCTTTCCCTCGAGTCTCCTCGTTTGGTTTTGCAGCCTGTCGACTCCTCATCCTTTGCGAGATTATGTGCTCCGCATAAATATCCCATGTCCTCGCCGACGAGTCGTAACTCCTCACTTCGGAGTGGCTCCTCTTCCGACGCAAGAGTGCGCCGCCGAAACCCTGAGATACGCAGTAAACCGCTCTGCAGCCAACGCCTTGTATAATTCATGTGTCTGTAACTAGATCACGGTCCTCCATTGCACGTGAGCTAGGAATGCCACATCGACATCGATGTATCCGACCAATCGATGTTTTTTTGAACGAGACCTCGAAAAGATCGAGTAGTGAAATATTCCGAGGAAAATTGAGTGAGTGGCGAGTACATATATAAACATGGAAAAATCGACTACTCGATGTTTTTAGTCGATTTATTGGACTACTCGATGTTTTTTGGCCGAGATTTCGAAAGCATCGAGTAGTGAAATAATCCGATGAAAATTGTGTGAGAGGTGAGTACTTATATAAACATCGAAAAACCTACTAGTCTTCTACATCTACATCTACGTACTACCCTGCGAGCTACCACGAGGGTGTGTGGCAGGGGGTGAAGATCACTAAACATGCACTATTGACATGCAACTAGGATATTTAATGAAGGCATGCTAGATAATAGGGTCACATGGTTAGTATCTACATAATAAGAAAGGGATTAATGGTTGTTATTACATGCATCATGCACTACAGACTACTCTAAATATATTTCACCTACCTATCCCTTTGCTACGCTGCCTATTGTTCTCTCTTATAGTACGCGGGAAAAATGACATTTTAAATCTATCGGTACGACAATCTATCTCTCTAATCTTGATAATATGATCAAACCTAGCATAATGCGCAGGGGTTCTTAATATATATCTAACGTCTTCTGTGAACAAATCGGTTTGGAATTTACTTAAAAGGTTTAACGTAAATTTTAACCTGCGTTCTGATAGTAATTCCCATCCTAGTTCTTCTATTAAATTCGTAACACTTATACAATTATCATAACGGCCTTTAACAAACCTAGCGGATCTCCTTTGCACGCGCTCTAATTCTTTTATCATACCTTCCTCGTACGGATCCCATATACTAGCGGCATATTCTAAATGAGGCCTGACAAGTGTAAAATAGATTCTTTCTCGTACTCTCTCATCGCATTTGCCTAGAACCTAGTCCTATGTTTTTAGTCGACGTGGCATCCCAAGCGTGAGCTCACGTTATCATTATTTTTCAATCGAGCTCATCGGGGCGAAAGCCTGATCTAACTCAAATTTTGTCACGTACATAGAATTACTAGTTTATAATTAGTTGAGTGCATCATTAGGGGAGTCACTGAGAGAATTTTTCCTCTACAGAGGTTTTGGTTTTGGATTACGACAATACGAATGAAGGAGGCGTAAAAACCACCGTGGATGACTTAATTTTAAAAAAATATGAATTATTGACGCGCAGTTTGTGTCAGAAGTGTAGCTGTGAGTAGCTCGTATGTTTTCTCAATATTTTTAAAATGAATAATAAATTTTCCATCAAATCATGTTACAAAATCTCGAAAAAACTTTTGATTGCGATTGTGTCCTTCAATTTCGTGAAATAAATAACCCAGTTTAAAGCGTCGATTATTTATGTACATATAATTATTAACTGAGATAAGAAATAAAAATAAAAGTTTTCTGTCATTGATAGATATTATTATATTTAATTCATACGTATTATGATTTCAAATAGATTTTAAAATTTTCAAATATACGTTGAAAACGGTCGCTATTAAGTATTAGAGAAAAATATCGCCCATACTACCTCAATGTCCTCGGGATAACGGCTTCGGCTGGAAAATTTCTAATTTAGAAATCTCTTTTTCTTGACAGTCCAGTTTTGACAAATTTTATTTGATTAGTTCAAAGCTTTCTATCTGCTCTTTTGCCCTACTGACTTGGCAACGGAAATGCGCACTTTTTTTCTGCTAGTTTTAGACCCCGAGTCCTGGGAAACGCTCGTCAAAATAGTTAAAGAGCATAGTTGTTGTGCGTTTGGTTATAAATGTAAACATTTCGATAGTTGCATATATGTTTTTGTACTTTTGTGCCGATATCTAGTGGGGCTTAAAACCTGGGTGAAGTAAATTTTTAATCACCCTGAGATAAAAAGCTCATGCCTTTCTTAAGGTAGTTTGAGTGACATATCATTTTACCTAGAAATCAATGAATTTGATTTCTTTTTAAAGAAAAATATATCACCCTTCCATTGACACCAAAAATTCAACTCCTTACCACATTGCTTTCCGAGATCTTTGCCAGAAAATGCATGCATTCCCTTTTACATGGGAAATGGTACGTGTATGCACTCCAGAGAGACCTTATATTAAAAATTAGGCATTTCCTACACTTAAATCTCGTCAAAAAATCAACAGTGTGTATTTTGTGTGTTTTCTTAACTATTTTTGAAAATTAATCACATTGTCTACGAAGTAAATTCTTCGGGATCACAATAACTCTTCCGTTTTGATGGAGTTTCAAACGTATCGTATGGAAAAAAGAGTCAAGTTAAAGACTTATTTAGATATTTTCATTTGATTACTTACAACTTCTGTTTTGCTAAACTATGTTATTGCACCATTAATAATGCAATATTTAATTCGTGTGTCTCACAGCTGGTGAAATTAAAACTTATATATCGAATATGGTCTCTATTATCATTTAGGAAACTATCTAGCTCACACTACCTTAATATGCATTCTAAGATGATTCGATAATGATGTAAAAACTTGGATCTTTACTATTTCGATTCGATGTAGTGCTCCCAATAAATCGCCCGAGAACATCATGCTCTTCAACCTTGTTCATGTGTGTTTAAGTGCGCTGTTTAGTTCCGATATGCGTTGACTTCAACACCGGAAAAGTTCCCAAAAGGACATGGATGGTACCCAAAGATTACAAATTAAAATATTCAATTCTTGGCCGAATTAGATGAATATAAATAGCGAAGCATCCCTTCGAACTACCCAAAATGAGCTGAATTTTCTCCTTTTTTTGTTTAAAATTCTCTCTTTTACTTTAACAGTTCAAAACCCCTATATATCTACCAGGTTCGCTCGTTCTAAATCTATACGCATTCCATCTCATAACTAAGATCATCCATGACTGAGTGGAAAACAAGATACCCAGTTTATTCATCTTTTCATCAGTATTGCTGGAAAAAAAGTACTCGCTTTCGATTGTTACATGCCACGGCTATTTAAAAAAAATAACGTAAAAATGCTCGTCATAAAGAATGAGAGCAAGGCAATTTTCCACTTATGTTAGATAAAATTTTGATCCACCTAGGTTTCACCTGATGATGATGTAGTACTTCGAAACCTAGATCGAATAAAATATTATCTACGTGGAAAATTGCCTTACTCTCATTCTTTATGGTGGATTCTTGCCACCACATCAAGTCTAATTCTTCTCTTTTTGTAAAAATGTGCGGATTATTTCGCAAATATATTGTAAAGTAACACTTCTTCCAGCCATAGAAGCCGATTACACGTCCATTTTTGAAAAATTACCGCCTCTTTAATTTTCGTAATTATTTTCCTATAACTAAAAAATGACAGGTATGGAAGCCTTACTTGTAGTAACATTCAATTACATATAAGAACTCGCATCTTGTTTGTAAGTTTATCACAAAATTGGCGTTTACAATAGGTATAAAAGTGCTCTTTCCCCATTGAGGAAAGGGCACTTGCTATGCTGACCAATGCTAGAGGCTGAACCCAGTCTGCTATCTTTTTTTACCCTCAATTTTCTTTAGCACTTGCTGGTTAACGCACTAAATTTGCAATTTGAGTATGTTTAATATTTTTATCGGTCAAGAAACCTACACTTACTTCTTTAATGTGGGTTCTCCCTAGATATTTTGTTTATTTACTTAAGTTAAAAATGAACTGCATTCCCGATTTAAGCTTTGGTAAAATTGGGTAGAATCCATTGTGCTGAGCAGCAAACATTATTTCAAGAGTTACTTGTCTTAAATTTCAAACGGATGGTTAATATTCTTGCTTTACATCCGCTAATTCGTCCATTCCGTCGTGCTATCCAAAGGGGAGTAAGGAAAGAGCAGAGTTACACAAAGTGGTTGGTAATTCGGTCGTCAGGCTTCAGTTTGATGACATAGAGACCTCTCCATATAGGTACTTCAATGTATTTCCATCATGTTCAACGCATTGTTGCATTCAGCACCTCGTAATTTAGAGTTAAATTTCAGATATAAATAGCGTGGAAGATAGGAAAAAAAGGATACTTTTTTTATTAGCCAGAAGATGATTCAAACTACTTTCAAGTCATTTTTGCGGTGAAACTTCCCTCGCACGTCGATAAACCTCGGGCATATGTCGAGGAGCGCTCTGGTTGGCCCACTGCTAACCCTCGACCCTGGCGCTCCCAGCAAAAGCAGTTCATTTATTAATATCGACGTTTTGCCTCGGTTACGATCTCGTTAATCTCGTCAGGGGTTTAAGGCGCCTCTCCTTTATATATAAACGTGCGTGTCTCCTCCTTCGTCGAAATGAACAATCTATATGCGGATGGGGTTCAAGAGAGAAAAGCCGGGAGTGCGGCGCGTAACATCTTACTTTTCAGCGCCAGTTTTCCCTTTTCCTTTATTACTGCTCTTGCGACCCCTACTCCTCTCTCCTTCCCCGTGCTTTCGACTGCTGTTACTACTACTTCTCATACTCGAGGGTTTTCTTTTGTGACCGTTTCCGGTTCGCTGGAAAATCCAGTTTATATTCTATAGGAGGAAGTCATCCTTACCCCCCTCATCATCATCTCATCCTCCTCTCGAGGCGAGGCTTTTACGGAAGCCGCAGGAGTCGTTCGCCCTCCCCCATCAAAGATGGCACTCAACCGAAACTGGCAATTTCAAAGGAGGTAGCGTTGAATGCGCCTACTTTATTCCCAGCCTCCGCACCCATTAGACCGCGAGATGCGAGTGTTGGATAGGGCCTCAAAGAGAGAAAGAGGGTTGGAGTCGGCAGCGGGGAAAGGGGGGGAGGGACCTCTCTTTTGGCGCGCGAAAGCTTATGGTGCACGCTCGTATGGCAGCGCCCGCCTCTGCGTAAAGTGAATTACTTTAGCGTCGTCGCATCATCCAAGGTCGCGAGACTCTATAACGGTCATCCTTCGTTAATGATACCGTGACTGGAATTATGTAATTTCCCTCATTTTATGCAAGTGGCGAATTTTTCATGAGGCGCTGGGTCGTAACTGGTTCCTGAGCGAGCTGATCCACGCTTAGAGTGTCAGCGCTCAAAGTACGACCCCCGTTGAAGATCGCGGTAACCATTCACTGTGTGATTTTGAAAGTAAAGGTTCCATTTTCAATAAAACAACTATCATTTCGGGTGAAGGGTAGTAACAGCATTCCATATCCTCCCCAGACCTCCCACTGCTTCATAGCTTTGAAAGTGAAGGTTCTATTTTTAACTAAACAGCTATCATGTCGGGTGAATTGATAGTAATAGCGTTCCATTCTCTCCTTCCTTCCCTAGACCTCCCATTACTTCATTCCTGCAGTGCTTATAAAATGAGAATCACATATCTGAATAGCAGTGTACATAGATTTGTGCGAATTTGCGAAAACAGCACGGTGGAATGTTAGGATTAAGGTAGTCACATCAAACAGTGCAATTTTTTCAACAAGGAGGAAAAACAATAAATAAATGAGTCCCGAGTAACTCGAAGGCGGGATTAATTTACCCGGCAAAGCTTTTGGAGCAGGTTCAGAATAACTAGTTACAAGTCCCAGTCCATGTAAATGTTTTTTTTTAATTTTGAAGCTTACACACATACCCGAATTCGCCCGAGTGCAAGTCCAAATCCAATTCTTTTGAATTACGACCATTTTTTCCGCGATGGTCATTCCGCCCGAAGTATCATAATCCATCCTCAAAAAGTTATCCACTCGCCTATAGAATATTCCACATGCAGTTGACAGTACGAGTCTTATCGAGAGCGCTGTTGCCAAACTTATGGGCCAAGTAATCACCTCTATGCCACTTGAGCAACCATTTACAACACCGCGTTATACCAAAGTAACTTCTCAAAAGGAATGGCATTCGTGTATTGGAGGAGTCCTAATTGTATGTACAGCTAATGCACTACATATCACCGCTTTAATTTTGCCATTTGGCAACATTGCACTTTCGATGTTGTTAGTGTATATTTAAATTTGGCAATAAGCCACGTAATACCACACATTTTCGTATTAATGTGTGAGCCTCAGTAGTCGTTTGAAGATTGCATGAGGCCGTTGTAATATTTAGATAGGCGTTTGTATTACATCTCAACCACGCGTGGGAATCGTGGCAGTCATAACAGGGGTCATATTCTGGAGAGGGAGCCGAAATTGCAGAACTTTGAATATGCGTGGGTGTATCAACTACAGTTCCATCGTCCGCCTCTACATCCTCGCCGAAGCCATTTCCTTGGAAATTTTAAGCGGGCTTTGTTGGGGCTGCAGGATCATATTTCGTTCCCCGAAACCTCGGTACCACCATCTTTTTTTTATTGTTAGCTCCCAGCGAACGTTTTGGCATCTCGTGAATGCTGAACGAAGGTGACCCTGCGGAGATAAATTATTTGTATCATCTTGCCCGTGTTATATGTGTGAGCCGCGTTGGGGAAAGGTATGGCAAACGAGCCTTGTACCGCCTCGAATGTGCAACAGGATGAAACATCGCCCCACGGGTTGATGATCTACCGCTACTCTTGACGCACTGTGTCTCCTCCTTCGTCCGCTAGGGTTGCCGAAGTCCTGAAATTTGATTCCTGTACTTGTCCGTTCAGAGAGTATGAAATTCCAGAAGGTTTCGGGATGAAATTGAAACTTAGTGTTATGTATCTCTACCCCGGATATTGAGCAATAATAATTTATCAAGGGTTGGTCTAAAATTAATAATGTCAGAATACAATACTGAAGAGTGATGTACTCGCTTGTCATTAAGGTAGTTCAAACGCAATATTATTTCACCTCGAAAGCAATCAAATCGATCTCATTTTAAATGAAAATATCCTTTACGACTACGAAATACTTTCCAAGATTTTTGGCGAAATATAGGAGCCCTTATACATGGGAAATGGAACATGTATTATGCACTCAAGTGAGACCTTCATTTTAAAAAATGGGGAATTACTTACCCCTAGATCTTGAAAAAAAGTTAAGCGTAGATCACATGTTTTTTCGACTGTTTTTGTAAATAGTTCACATAGTTACCGCAGTAATTTTTTCAGGATCATAAAAAAACCTTCCGTTATGAAGTAGTTTTTTTAACGTACCGCGGGAAAAAATGAGTCAAATTAAAGACTCGTGTACATATTTTAATTTAATTGCTTAGAATATCAGTCGTATACAAATTATTTCAACATTTATTACATTATTTCAATATTAATAATGCAATATTTGATTCATGCTTCCTACAGCCGCTGAAATTAAAACGCATAATTCGAATATAGTCTCCATTATGACTGGGGAACAATCTCGCTCAAACTACCTTAAAGTCGGGTGTATCATCGAAAAAACATCGCTGCCCTATTCAATAAATCTTATCTGCTGGAAAAGTAAATAATTGTTACCGACCTTATTTACTGGCTATGACCGTAGTTTTACAATCCTAGGTAAGATTGCTTGGCTGTGTAAGCTTTCCTATCTCACGTTAACTTCCCCCACCGCTGGTTGTACATTTAATTTTTATCCCCTTTTTAACATGCCAAAGAAATCTTTTCTTGAGAATTTCCCTTACATCCTGCTTCTTGTAGTCCCATTTTGTCCCAGTAGGCTGTTTTAATTCTGTTATTTTTTTTCTTTTTTCACATTGCGCTTTAAGGAGAATCTTCCTTTTTCCCTGCCTTCCTGTATTCTTCAGCGTTTCTCATTTTATCTTCGCCATCCGTCTTTGCCTTGGGTTTCGCAGACACTCTGGTGCGCCCCATTTTTCCAATTAAGGATTTGCGACGATTATTTATCCCTGAAAGCTGAAAAGAATATATAGACGTCATTTTACGTGGAGATGAATGCCTTTCATGGCAAAATTTTCCTGAAAGAAACGTTTCCTTTTGGCGGGAGACTACTCCTCTTTCCCCTCCGCAATTCCTTCTAAAAATCGTGCGTACCTCAACGTAAATTAATTTTTTTTCTTTAAAAATGAAGAATAATAGAACGCAATTTAATTTAAATACGAGTCACTTGCTCTAAGTTTCTTTCATGATAAAGACGTAATTACTAGAATTTTGGGGTGTATAAGTTGAGAAATGTTCAATAGTTTACCAGTAAAAAGGTTCCTGATCCTACAATTCTCTGAAAATTATAAATTATTGTTCGGGCCTAATTTGATTCAATTTGTGGGAACCCATGAGAAAAATATCATAAATATTTTCTATAGAGAAAAAATTAAATCATTTTCAATCTAATTTAGCATCGCATCCAGTTGCAAATGATTGAACTAATTTTAATACTCATTCAACATTCTTGAAAGTTGTTTTCGTCGATATTTTTTTAAATTACATGGTGTTTTTGTGATTTTTCCCGCTCCCCATGTTGGCCGGCGTTTATAGGAGGATCAAATTCGTGGAGAATTGTTCTTTAAATGTTCACTGCCCTGAATAACAAGTGGTTGCTGAGGCGAATTGTCTTCGTTATTTGATTAATTTTTAATTTTAAACTGAGCGCCCTGAGTCATCATTCTCTTTTGCGTGATCATGACTGATTTGATTTGTAACTGTCCTCCAGGAGGAAGTTTTTTGGGTTCAATTCTTTACCTGACAAAGCCTCCTGGAAGAGAGGTGAAACGTTTTATCATGAGCAACGAACACGATGAATATATATATGCTAATTATTGATTGTTGTGGTCTGGAGAATTGTATTAACCTGTATTTGACCATTGCTTCTCATCTCTGTGATGTATGTATATCTACGATATCAATAGCCAAAATCCTTACTTTCTCTATACTTCGTACATTTTCGTTTTATTTAGCGCACCATTTGAATCCCTGTTGCCCAGTCGAGGTGAATGGAGTCCGGATGGACGTAAAATGGGGGTTTTAATTTTATTTTTTCGAGCCTCGAGGCCAATTCAATCTCGACCGACATAGGCTAGCAAAGGCCAGCGATACTTATGGTATATATAAAAGCGTACCAGGCTCAACTTTGTGGAAGCAATAGATATTGATATCCATTTCGAAATTAAAGACAATGGCAACTTTCCACACAGCATTTTTAATGATTACCGACCATGGTTTCAGCACCTAGATAATGACCTAAACCTTGATAATGGCACTAGGTGCTGAAACCATGGTCGGTAACCATTCAAAATTCTGCGTGGAAAGTTACCATTGTCTTTCATTTTGGATACTTATGGTGATGACTTAATAGGCGGCTCTCGAAGTATATTTTTTTTTAATTTTACATATATATGCTATTTTTTCGTTTTTCCGCAACTGCGTTTAATTATTTGGGGGGTCGTGAAGAATAAATATTGTATCAGGATTAAAAAAAGAAATACGCCTGAAATTTCCAGTTTTCAGTTGAAGGCGGCGGAAAACCAAAAAAAAAAAGTGAAAGGTGCGCGTCGCGGTTGGAGACGGACGTCGAACGCACTGTTCCACGGTTTAATTTTGCGCAGCGTGTGGTTTTTTTCTCTTCGGAGAAATGACGGGAAAGTTTATTAAAGTAGAGGGCTTCACTCTCCTCACGTATCTACTTTAATTTACGGCTTTACTCTCGCGGCAGGCCGGGAGTAGTGGCTGCGGCTTCGCGATGATATCCGACTCCTCGCGTATCCTTTTTGTGTGAGCTTCTTTTCATGCAATGGCATACCGTTATTTTAACACTCGGCTATACCTCATGTGTCATCTACTTTTATAGTCAATTTGTACTCTGATTAATTTGATATATAATGTTTTGATTATAGCTTCCATTTAAGTAAATTCATCAAATCAACATGACGCTTGAATTTTAAAGTTATATATTTATTTCTTTGATCTATAAGTTTCTGTTTGCTAACGAATCTATACATAAAAAAACGAATGTATGTCTTCTGTATGTCTGTCTGTCCTGTACTACTACACTGTTCATCCGTATTACTACACTGTTCATCCGATCGCCAAGAAACTTTAAGAAGTTGTTGAGTACACTCTTGCGAAGATTTTAGGTATAAAAATTTATGTATAAAAAATAATAAAAAAATAAATAAAGCCCCCCCCCCAAAGGCCCTACCACTTTCACTACGATTTTGTCCATATTTTGGATATATTTACTCAATCAAAAAATTTTAAAATATAGTGTTTAATTGTTAGTGAAAGTGTTAAATTTATTTTTGTGTAAAATTTATTATTAACGGTAAGTGTTAAAAATGGGTTTTTATCATATTTTTACATTGTTTTACATTGCTTTTGCATTGTTGAAAATACCAATAACTGTCGAAAAGCGTTCCAGAGTCATCTGGAACGTTTGCTATTCGAAAGATTCTTGGATACAGGGCCGGCCCGAGGTGTGTGCGAAGAGTGCGTGTGCACAATTTTTGTTCGATCCCGTTTTTTTTTTTTTGCTCTTCACTTTTCAATTTCAGAGTTTAATGGCATTGCTACGCATGCTGGTTACAGCTAGTAAGAAATAAAATAAAATTATACCTCTCCCTACTTTTTTGCTCGATTTAGTAACTGTAACCTTACAAAGGAGTCCGTGGCTTTGCTGTCTATCAAATTGATTGAATAAACCTCGATTGATGATCAAATTTTATCTCAAAGAATTTCATAAATATATATTTTATGTACGATTTGGTGCACAGAGCTGGATATACTTCATTTTGAAGCCACTACATTTTTATTGACTCAATGCGATACACTCATGAGCTGATATGCGACGTAAATTAACTTTTTATGAAATTGAGGGAGTGGTTTGAGAGCAAATAAAACAGCATCTTTGTTAGCTTGCTGGTAGGTATGTTTCCATATTCATATTTAATGGTAACTTTTGCTAAACCCCAAATAAACTCCTGTTTGAGGCTTTCGCAGCGCTGGATTGCAGTTCTCTCCATTGTTTTCGGGTTAGCTGAGTCAAGTTTTATTCAGATGACTTTTCGTGGCCTATGCTGGCCACATCTTCAGATCATTTATGGCCACATCTTCAGATCAGATCAGGTCTGATGTATAGGTCCAGCATAGGCCACGAAACGTCATCTGAATAAAACTTGACGCAGCTAACCCAAAAACAATGGAGAGAACTCCAAATAAACTCTCTTTACATTAAACTGAGCGCCCTGAGTAATTATTCTCTTCTGCGTGATCATGAAGGGTGAAACTATCCTCCAGGATGAAGTTTTCGGGTTTCAATTCATTACCTGAGATTACTCTTTTTTTGTGGTTGAGTAAAAGTTACCATTAAATATGACTATGGTTTGAAAGCCTCAGATAATTTTTTTGGAACTAATGGAATACGCTTTTTCGTCCAATTCTTTTACTTTGGGAATATTCATGTCGGTTATGCATCGCTATCGTTTTTTCTGTTTTTTCTACAGCAAATTATGCAATACTGCCTTCTTACCCTTTTCGTCTTTATTACTTCAGAAAGGTTTCATTGCTCTCTTCTTTGGCGGTGGGATTTTTTAATAATTGCCCGCTGTTTTTTCAAAGCGATGAAGTTATCTCAGCTAATTAACGATTCCTGATTTCCCCTTCAGTCTCTTGTTTCTGTCGCAAAGGAAGAACGCTTTCTCAAATGTTCAACATCGGCACGGAGTCATTGTTTTGCGTACGAGGATGGAATGTAAGCTCCTTTTTTGTCTCAAATGGATTTTATTCCTCGTGAAACGTTGGCAATATATGTTTCTCCATTCGATGCTAGCTTTAACCGATTTTCAGCTTTCATGCAATTCAACATCCATATCTATCTCTCTTGGAAAAATTCTTACATAGACAGCCTCTGGTTTATCAGAATAGGCGATGCAGTTTGAGCCATCTTAAATTCCAGTAAATTATGGTTATTGGATTTTTCTTAATTGAAAAAAGAAACTGGCAGGTCGGAGTTGATTTGCGTCTGACTGAAACACATGGTTTCTCTCAAGGGATTAAATGGGCATTGGTGGAAATTATTGATATTTACTTCAGCTTGAGTAAAATTCTCTCTGTAAATTTTTGCAAAATGTTCAACAAAGTTTTCTGTATCAAATGTTTTTGTTCGATAAAGAGAGCAAAGAAAGATTGACCGCTTCTTTCAAATATAGATATGCTTTAAATAAAATGTATATTTAAAAGCCCACTTTGTGATATAGCTGATAAAAAAGGCGGGAAATGCATTTAATTTCATGAAAAATGTTTAGTCTTTATTGCGTGAAAATTTTTATTTCGAAATTGCTAAGGTAACTTGGAGAGGGCGATAAATATGTCCCTGCCTTCATGAGTCTTACCTTTCAAAGAGAAACTCTTTGCCCACAGAATATGAGCATTTGATTGCTAAAAGTCGACAGAATTACAAACTTCAAGGATTCTTGCGTGCAAGAAGTAATTGTACTTTATTTCCCAACTATACTTAGGAAGCATGAAATGTCGGCATTTATCAAGGCATGAGATGGCTTTTCAGGATTCGTCACGCGATTTGCCGTGCACTCATGTAGAAAGAATCGATTATTTTCGTGGTGTTTTATGGAAAATCATATTTCCGGCAACGGGAAAGGCAGTGAATAGCTAGCCATGAGCTGTTATCTAGTTGTTCCCTATTGAGTCGGCCGATCCTCTGCGAAAATGGCGGAAATACGCCAACCCACTTAATACGTTTTGAAACAAATAAATGGATTACTCTTTCGAAATATTATGCTGCCAAAAACTTTGATGTTATGCGTTCTAAGTTGAATAGCTGATAAAAACATTATGGAATGAGGTTGGTTGTAAGAAAAAAACTGTCAGGAGGCAGGGACAGGCCATATTACATATTGAAATGCTGGAATGATACAAAGCTGGTGGCAAGACTAGGTTGGGAGCCGCTAAAGGCTTAGAGGCTACAAGGTAGGCTTAGATCACATGCAAAGTTCAGATCAAGCGTGTTTCTGGGTGATATGGAGGACATTATTTTGTCCTCGCTCTACATGTTACTAGAAGTGATAATTGTGACAAAATTAGAAAGATAGGAATTCTGTTTACTCTGCCAAACGCTTACGTTCAATGTTTCCCTCATTCCACTTACCCCGTTCATATTGATGGCTTCTTACCAATATATGTACACAATATCGGTGGCCGTATTGACACTTGTCTAAAATCACTATGAAACAACTGGTAATTAGGCACTGCCTCTGACGTGCAAAGTAATTGTTTCTCATCATACACCAGACGCATGAAGATAACGACGATTTATCTTTTGACCATTGCAACCGCTGTGAGTTTTGACGGCAGAAAACGGCTATTGTAAATAAATTACTATGCCAAGTTTTCCCGCATTTAAACGTTACAATGGTAGGTGCCAATCGGGCGTTCTCACCCCTGGTTCTTACCCTCACTATGGATTCTATTGGAAAAAAGGGAGCTACGCGAGCGGAGAATTAAGAGTCTGTGAGAGAAATAGATTTAGACTGTGAGACTAGAGAGTTTAACTTTCGTCATCTCCCTCTTCCGATCTCTTTCCATGTTCCCTTACATTTTCATGGCTGTTGTCCTAATACCTCCTGCCACACGCATCAACACTCCCTTGCTGGGTAGTATGTCGATTGATACGCATGGTAGAAACAATAAAAAAAATAGCAAATTACGACAAGCACGCGATTCATGATTCTACTCGCTATAATGCAGCTAATTGTTCAAATTGCCTCTTGACATGTAATCCATTTCGTCCTTTTAGATCGACGAGTTTCAAGTTACATTTTAATGGGCATTGTTGGCAACTGGTAAACCTTCCTCTTTTTTTATTTTTATGACTTATATTGTCGTTCAATCCTAGGATTAGTTGACTGTAGCCCACCACACTTCCCAATCTAATGCTATTTTCCTTAATTTCTGGTAGTTCTTCCTATTTACTTTCCTCTTTATTGGGTCCAGAAACTTATTCCTGAGTTTCCGGTGAGGCCTTTTTCGACTATTTTACTCCATAGCACATACTTTGATTGTTAATTCAAGATTTATGCCGACCGTGGGCAGTATTTACTAGGTATGTACTCGAAATATGGTTGAAAGTGATTACCATGTATCCTCTTACATTATGCGTATAAGGATAGTAAATTATGTGAGAGACCAAGATAATGAAGTTATGGTTTAATTTTCTTGTGTGCCTAAATGGTTTTGATGAGTTCAGTGTTTTCAAAAGACCTCGTTGATAACTGGTCATTTGAAAATTATTTAATTTCCCTTATCGACGGTCCTTTCAGCAACATCCTTATGCTGAGAAAATGAATGGTTTTAGTCTCTTCTTCGTGGAATTTCGGTACGTATTCATGTATCTTAAAGACGCGACCAACTTCGCAGAAATGTCCGCGGAAATGTACGGGTTACTTCTCAGTGATGCAGTGGTCCTTATATTACTTTTATGAAGGTAACATATTTAGTCGTATCATTGAGAGGAGAGTCAGAGGGAGTAACTCTTTTCTTCGTAGCCTGCGCAAACGCTGATATAAGGCTGCAATCAATGGGACATGATTCGCTCCACATCACGTTTTGAATGCTTCTTTTAACGTTAGGGGTGCTGTAAATCTCTCGTATGTTACCGGTGTAAAAAAATGATCGATTGTTAAGAGAATTATGGGTGATGTAGAGGGAAAACGTCATCGACTAACAATTACTTACGGGCAAAGAATTGAGAATTTCACTCCGTGGCACGCGAGCGAGAATTGAAACGTACGTACTTTATACGAAGATCCATCACCCGCAGAGAATCCCCTTTTGTTCGATTAATTCACCATCGATTTTCGCAGCGGTGACGGGACAATGACAAAGCATAACTTATTTACCTCCTCCCCGCATTGTTGAAAGCGCTCACTGAGGCTTAGAGGAAACATCCATGCCTCCTGATTTTGAAAAATTGGTCGGGCATTAAGGAGAGGAACTGAAAAGGGTTTTTCTAATGCTCTTATTCCTCCACGAGTGAAAAAAAAACCTTAGGTATCCCCTCCGACCGACTTCTTTCGCTGTGGACGTACTATTCCTTCAGTTCCCCGGTCTTTCATTCAATTCCCCTTTCCTACTTCTCTCAGTTTAGGGCTCCTTCAGTCCAGAAGGTGTCCAATTCATTTATCAGAAGGGTCGAGCTAAACCTTTTTCTCGGAGCCCTACCTGGACTCCCCGTGCTGCCTGTTCGAGCCCTTTTCTCTTTCTCCCTCCCATGCCTCGTTCCTCTTTCTCTTCCTCCTCCCAAATCGACTTCTCATCAATCTTCTTTAGTGCCACGCTGCGCGCACGCCCT
Organism: Ceriagrion tenellum; assembly: GCA_963169105.1. Classification (NCBI taxonomy): domain Eukaryota; kingdom Metazoa; phylum Arthropoda; class Insecta; order Odonata; family Coenagrionidae; genus Ceriagrion; species Ceriagrion tenellum. The sequence continues at coordinate 55,137,384 of OY720633.1, read as the reverse complement.
TACCTCTTTCGTTTTGCTCTTCCGATCGCCATCCGCCTCCGAATCCATGTTTTATGCCAGACCAGAGTGGGCCCCTGAAGCATGAAAGCCTTCTTCACACTGGGGGAGCTCCCACAGCTTGAGCCGCCCGTAGCGTTCTCTCATTACCCCCATCATTCGGGAAGTACCTATAATCGCACGCACGGAATTAGATAAAAACTGTTAAAATACGATAGTTCAATTCCTGTCTACGTCTACTAAGACAACAAATTTTTTAGTGTTTTTTGTCATTTTATAGCAAAATTATTATTGAATATACTCTCAAAATTGCTTCGTATGCTTGAGCCGCCCGTAGCGTTCTCTTATTTCCCCCATCATTCGGGAAGTACCCATAAACTCTTTAACGCACAGAATTAGATAATAAGTGTTAAAATACGATAGTTCAATTCCTGTCTACGTCTACTAAGACAACATATTTTTTAGTGTTTTTTATGTCATTTTATACCAAAATTATTATTGAATATACTCTCAAAATTGCTTCGTATGCTCATTTAATATTCTACAGTTAATTATTCCTTAATCGGAACTCAAATACAATTGTGATTGCTTGCTCACCAAATGATTGATAGTTTTACGCTTCTTATAATGTAAAAACGTTTAAACATCAAAACCGTAAAAGATACACAATTGTATTTTCCTTGCTTTAATAGCAAAATCGTTTAAAGATACAAATAATGTTTATTCTTTTGTTACTTAATATACTATCGATAAAGATTCCGTATTCGTTGACTGTCAATATATGACTACTCTCTAAGCAGATAGTTAGCTCTTGCGACGATTTCAAAAGTTTTAATATAGTTTTTTATGTTCCGTGTGGTTGCTCCGCTTGTCATTTTATACCATGAATGCTGTGCAGATTCGTCAAATTCAAATCGAGTTCCTTCGACACCAAGCACATCAAATCATAGCCAACGCCTTAGTTTCTTTAAACGAATTCTATGTTTATCAGTGGTACAAAAGGAAGATAATGAAAACTTTTCATTCAAACCTTGATGAGCATTCAAGCATTAATCTTGGTGGGAAAAATAGAGGAAATTTCGATTTCAAGAGAAAGAAATTTTTTCACTGCTTGGGAAGCATTGTATTTCGAAGAGCGGGAGCAAGCGATTAAAGAAGAACCTTCATTTTATGCATGCCCGATAACCTACCTTGATTTTTAATTTATGTCATAAAGTAGTATTTTTCCTATCAAGTTGTGTTAAATATTTCTATTTCATCGAACATTTAAGGAAAATTGGTGTATATTTGTTTAAAATTGATGAATATTAGTGATGAGATATTTTGCCTTAATGGCAGTGTGATGGCACCCTTCTCATAAATCAGCTTTGGATCGCGACTGCTTTAGCCGAAACATATGCTCAAGTTCACCTTAAGGAGGAACCTGCGCTTCGAATTACTGTTTTATTAAAATTTACAAAATTTGCTGTAATGCGTAAAATTAGGCTTAATGCTGGGTTTGGAATTTTTTTAAAATTCCATCTAAATACTTGGGTTAAATTTCATAGGACCAGGCGTTATAACGAAGCTTTTACTGCGTCTCGAAAACCAGTAATTATACTGACTCCATCCTCCACTGCTTTCCGGCCGGATTTGATATCATGATTTTTAACCATCCCCACCCGTAACCACCAGGGAAGACTAGAGTTATCTTCAGGCTTAAAACATTTAAAATTGCATATTGATGGCCTAACTATGATATAAATTGAAATAAAATATTTATGAGAAGGGTGCCATCACACTGCCATTAAGGCAAAATATCTCATCACTAATATTCATCAATTTTAAACAAATATACACCAATTCTTTAAATGATCGATGAAATAGTAATATTTAACACAACTTGATAGGAAAAATACTACTTTATGACATAAATTAAAAATCAATTTCATTCATTGATTCAATTTCTGCTCAAATCATATTGTTCAAAAACTTGTATAAAATGCACTGTCTATTAAGACACCTTATATATTTTTTTCAGATAAGGTCATGAATAATATAACACGACTATTTAGGTTTAAGTTTTAGACTTCCGATTTTTGCCGGAAAACTTTGCCGACATACTGTGATGAATGCAACAACGTTGCTAAGGGAAACTTCTGCTGTTTACCTTGTTTACCAAATCTATTTTTCAATTTATATCATACTTAGGCCATCAATATGCAATTTTAAATGTTTTAAGCCTGAAGATAACTCTAGTCTTCCCTAGTGGTTATAGGTGGGGATGGTTAAATATCATGATATCAAATCCTGCCGGAAAGCAGTGGAGGATGGAGTCAGTATAATTACTGGTTTTCGAGACGCAGTAAAAGCTTCGTTATAACGCCTGGTCCTATGAGATTTAACCCAAGTATTTAGATGGAATTTGAAAAAAATTCCAAACCCAGCATTAAGCCTAATTTTACGTATTACAGCAAATTTTGTAAATTTTAATAAAACAGTACTTTGAAGCGCAGGTTCCTCCTTAAGGTGAACTTGAGCATATGTTTCGGCTAAAGCAGTCGCGATCCAAAGCTGGAAGGAAAAGTATTATACGATGTGAGACGGAGTTCACGCTGAAATATAAAAACTGGAATGGCCATCTCGACGCTACGCTAGGTTTAACGCTAAGTGAATGCTAATGAAAGATCACATTTTGAAGTGGAAGTTTTCCAAACATAGCTTTACCGTATTAGGATCCACGCAAGACTCGTTTGATCTAGCCCGCTAACTTTAGATATTCATAGGTTCAAACTTCTAGCCTTCTCCGTTCCAAGGAAAATAATTCGATTGGGCTTGCTCCAAGGAAGTAACTTGTCCCCTTCATCTTGCCATGTCACCTCGCGTCTCCCGTCACATTTACATCTTCTTCGACTATAAGTTTGTCTCACAGCTCATCGTGCATATCAAACAGTGCCTTAAATTTAGTTACCTGAAGAAAATATGTACTTTTATTTTATTTTCGTGTCTAACCTACATATACCTCGTATCAGAAAACATAACCTTGGTCGTTGACTAGATTTATTGCTTTGGGTTATAAGTTCTTCAATTGTAATTATTTCCTTGAGTATTTCATCCTAGCATTTTCAAACTGAGTGAGTCGCTTAGTGATGATGACCTCCTCCATCAAAATCCCAAACGTGACAGTAACACCGATGCGTTTTTTGGACAATTATACAACTGTAACAGTTACATTCTCGTATAATTTTCACTGAAACCTATTGGTTCAATTATCATTTAAGATTAATTTTGGTGTTTTCAAAGTATACTCCATCAATTTCATAGCTAGTACTTATTGTTTCAATATTATTCTTTGGCTTTAGTTCTTTTTTTCCTATCCTTGTGGTGATTTCCCTTGCATTAACGCCTATTTGTCATTGAATTATCTTCATAAGTAATCGTGCTCAGCTCTAAGCCTATTACCATTCATCGCAGCGGATCTATCTCATGTTGTTTTGCTTTCCCACTCACTTTTTCGCGATAATTTTGTGGTTGAAGGAAAACTTGAAGCTTGGATTATTGTTTTTGCAAACATATTGGCAGGCTGAATGGATGAAGTCAATGATTCGATCATCTCTTGGAAACGAATGGCGGTGAATCTTACCGAAAAAGATCTTAATAAAATTTTAAACGCTGTGAACTTGTTACCATAATAAATCCCGCGTAATCTGCGTAGGAATTTTTCCTAAATGTATTTAAATCTCATTACTGCGAATTTCATTGTTGTCAGAAATGCAATCCGGCCTCAATTTCCCGGAAATGTGCTCATCGCTTTTACTGACGACTTCTTTAATTTCCCCGGGGAATACACAAATTTCCGTGATTTTGGCCCTCGGAATTGGAAACTCCCCTCAACTTACCGCTGGATAAATTGGAAAGCCGCGCATGCCTCGGCAAATCGAAAGCAATATGGTAAGACCATTATAAATGCGATGGACGATGGTGACGCGCCGGCCTATGTACCCGAAATCCTTGAGTTCAAAACCCATATTGTGCCTTAATATTATTTACCTTAGGCTGTTAAACCTTAGTACAGACGGTACGATAATTTAATCAATCATTAATCATTCAATCTTAAGATTGGTTGACTGCAGCCCTCTACCCTTCCCCATCTAATGTTAGTTCCCATACCTCCTGTTATCTCTTCCAATGTACTTTCCTCTTTATTTGGTCCATGAACTTATTGCTGGGTCTTCCTCTGGGGACTTTTCCCTCTATTTTACCTTCAATTATGTTCTTCACAAACCCATTGTGTTTCAGGGTGTGTCCAATCCATCTGGTTCTTCTTTTCTGTATGGTTTTCCATACGGTTCTTCTAGTTTTTTCTGGTCACCTTGTCTAATGATCCATGCTTACGATCCATAGAGTGCCACGTTCCACACGAATGTTTTCACATACTGTTTTATGGTTCGTAGTCCTATCTTCTTTGAGCACAGCAGATGTCTTTTTCCCATGAACTTCTGTCTTAGCTTGGGCTATTCTCCGTTTGAATTCCATTGTACATCTTGCGTCCCACTTGATGATACTTCCAAGATAGGTGAAGGAGACGCATCCTTATACCTCCTAATTTTTTACCCATACCGATATATTCTCATGTCTATAGTGAAAGTGTTAGAAACCCTAATCATAGTGCGTTTTCTATTCATTCACGTCACTGAAAATATTTAAATTATGTCTACTCATAGTTCTTAAATACATCAAGTTCGTTACATTCATTTAACCCTGTTCGAGTGTTCTGGCACGCAATCTCCTCATCCCTTTTACTGAGCCGTATTTTTTAACCTTAGCTACACGAGACTCCAAATGCTTACATGAGTAACATCCACACTCATTGTGCTCAATAAGAATAAGCACTTAAGTGACTAATATCTTTGATCGATATCTCAGAAAATAATTGCCTCAAAACATCTGCCATTCCATCTCCTTTTTTTCTTATTCTCAAAAATGTGCCAAGTGCGAATGTTTTTTCAGAGCATGTCAGAGAAATGGCTCGCAAATGCAGGCTTTCATTCTCTCCGGGCAAGGGGAATGGAATGTGGGGAGTCTCCGCGGTTGAACCGAGAAAGAATGCATACAAAAAGACGTGAGAATGCACGCGTGTTTGAGGGAAATCTTTATTCAGAAAGGGACGATAAAGCATCGCCTCGTAAAACACGAGTTTTATGCTCCAACCTTAGGCTTAAGGAAGCATTGAAGAAAAGTGGAATTCATGAACTAACCGGTGAGAACGGAGGTGATTTTTACGTGAGACGAAGTTAAAAAAGAAACTTATGCATCATGACCGAAGACCGCGAGCTTCAGTATGATACGGAGGATTTTATTTTGACTCCGCGCTGTCTCTTGAGCTAATTGAGGCAACAAGCAAGAGAGCAACACCACCAAAATCATGTCGAATATAGAGGCCTTAGGTATTCAAAAACAAAATGAACGTACATAACTAGCAGATTATTGGTTAACTTTGTTATTCAAAACACTTTTTACGAGTCATGCGTGCGGACTGAATCTCCTTTTCCATTGAAATTAAACGTTTCGACTGCAGTTCCTGGGTTTATTTGCAAATAATTCAAAATAAGGATGAATCCGCGTCTTCATTTTTATCGCCATTGAATACTTTTGAGATGCTTGCTTCATAAATACTCTTGGGAAACAATTGAACGCTCTTGAGAAACATTCGATACTCCAGAGAAACTCCTGTGCTGAAAACAGTTTTCGCTAAAATGACGTTATCTATTTTTTCCCGCGCTCGAACATTCTCATATTTATTACCATGTGAATTCTACTTCTATATATACGTACTAACCTTCAGCAGCCCTATGGGCGTGTAGCAGGCGTGTTAGGACACCAGCCGTGAAATGAATTAGGTTTTGGGAAGTGAAATGGTGGCGTGTATTATGGGTGTGTATTGAGTGGAGCTCAGTTTTCATTATGGTCACTTAATGTGTGCGGAAAGAACGAGTTTTTGTTTTGTGTGTTCGGCAGCTTATCTCTCTTATTTTAACGCTTCTTTCTGACCTAGAAATGTGGTGTGGTGACGAAAAGATATTCAAATTCAGGTTGAATCGGTGAAAATAGTACCCTGGAAAGGAATAACCACTCTTGTTTTCCATTTTGAGGAAAGAGCACCATTTTATTCAAGTATTCAGCACACGAATAAAATTTATTTTACGGTGAAACCACATTATGCACCCGTATTCAGTATTTTTAAAGCCATGCCGCGAAGCTTTAATCGTTGCGATCCCGCAAGTTGGGACGATGTCGCTGTTTTCTCCCGTTCTTCAACAGTCGACCTTGTGGTGCATGGATTGTGCTCGTCCTAAAGTGATGCTAATTGTAAAATATTACGCGGTAGAGCGCTATCGTGACTCAAGCTCACGGTCACAGTTTATCGGATGTTCTCGCCTATGATTAAAACTTTTGAGAACCAAAGCCCTCTGTGCTCAAAAGCATACCACTTCCTTCCCATGAAGAATGGAAAATCAATATTCATCTGTTCGCACGGCTTTGAACAAAGAATGCCAATCGACTTTGACGAAATGAATTTCTCCATAATTTCATAACTTGTCATCGTCATTTCGATTTTCCTTCGCCAGTCGCATATGAGGCCGGCGGAGCACCCACCGCGTCAGAACTGGTAATGTTAACAGGTTGTAGATAACCCATTGGGATCGGATCAATACGATGGCAGGAGTACATCTACATGTACATAATACCCTGCGAGCCGCCGCATGGGCGTGTGGCAGGGGGTGTTAGGTCACCAGCCGTTAAAGATGTAAGTTTTTGGGAGGTGGAATGGTGACATGCATTATAGGAGAGTGTTTAGTGGAGCTATATTTTTATTGTGGTCGCTTGTTGTGCGCGGAAAGAACGAGTTTTTGTACCTATCTGTTCGGCAATGTATCTCTCCTATATTATTAGTTCAGTCAGACCTAGAGATGTAGTGAGGAGTCATGATAATATTCTCTGTCTCTCTGAAAAATATCAGTTCTGAATTTCTCAAGCAACCTAAGCCTAGCGTGTAGCCTCCGAGTCTCTAGGGGCTCTCACCTTAATCCCTCTACAAGTTGTGAAACACTCTATGTACGCTCGTAGCAGTTTTTAACGAAACGCGCTGCTTTCCTTTGTATTTTATTAATTTTTATGGTTAAATCTTTATGACCAGGGTCCCAATAGGGTCCCAGGGTAGTATGTAAAAGTATGTTTTTGTTTGAGTATTAGATCACTTCGTTAATGTTTTGAGTTATATTCTTTAAAGTGACATTTTTTTCAACTGCTCGCGTAATTTCGCTTCTAGCTTAAACAAATTCGCCGAGCATTTAAAACGTAAAAAATGTATCAGTGACATTATTCTGTAAGAGACGCAAATGATTGATACGTGTGTATCGCACACT